>JAPDPK010000120.1:0-1200000 GCA_031772115.1 Heritiera littoralis
CCAGTAAGAGCTGGTCTAACTTCTGATCAAATTCTACTTGTAGTTCTATTGTATCTGAACTTGATGCTTTCTCGCAATATTGCAAACTGTTTTGGATTTTCCTTGTTGAGTTGCATATGTTTATGGTTACTAGGAGGGCAACTTCCTGGGCTTCTCAGAGTCGGAAAAGATGAGGGATGGATCGAGTTTAGAAATGGATCTTTTCAGGATGAACGAAAGCTCAAGAAAGTCTTTAAAGTTGCTTTCTTTCAGCTCCTAAAAACAAAAAAAAAAAAATTGAGGAAAGAGTTGTTCATCGTGGAAAATCACCCTTTTCGGAAGTCTGGCAGTTGGTTTGCCAACTCGAAATGAGATGATTAACTACTAGTTCAAGTTTTATTTGATATGAAAATAGATTTTTAAAGTTTGTGTTTGATGTAACATAATATTCAAATGAATCAAAGTATTTAATCTCCATTCGGTAAGTTTGATTTTTGTTTTAATTTGATTGAGCTAAATTTTTAATTTAAATTTGATTTAATAGAATACTTGCATTACTTGAATTTTACTTAATAAATTTGAATTCAATTAGATAAATTTGATTGTTATTTTTAAGTATAAAATAAAATAGCAAATTAATAATTAAATATTTAAATATATATTAAAAAATTTTAATAAGCTAGCAAATCGCTCAAAATATTAATATTTGAATTTTACTGGATTATTATTTTTTTTTTGTTAATCATGATATTGGTACGAAGTATCCATCGTCGATAACAGTGACTAATCTTTGTCGGGAATCTTGAGTGCACATAAGGTGGGTAGTTCCTTTTCAGCATAGTTTGCTCCATACCTAAGACCAAAAATCGAACCCTGGACACTTGATTAAAGGGCGAGAATCACTATCACTTACGTCAATCAATGTTGGTATTGGATTATTACTTAAATAATTCAAATTCGAATTTAACCAGCAATAAATAATTATCATAAAGCTCCATTAGAATAATTTACTAATAAACTAACATGTCTACTCCCTTAAACATCATAATGAAATATAATTTAGTTGTTTTTTATTTTTAATAATAAAAATCAACCATAAAAATTTGTCAAAATCTGAACCATATCTTCTGTTTTCCCCGATAATCATCGACTTATGTTCCGATATTATCCGCAACTGCCACGTGTATATAACGTCACCTTACCAGTTTAAAAATCAACCACTTCCGCTTTGTCTTAAGCAGACAAGAATCCTCAAACCACATCACTTACACGGCCATTCCAATTCTTTCGAAGAATTCTTACAAGCTCCAATATCACAGGCCTTTGAAATGTCGTGGTCGATTCCCCTCCTCTTCTTTAGCCCTTTCAATACCCACAAGAAAAGGTAACAGAGGGGAAGCAAAAGAAACCCAGAGTTCGTATCTTCTTCTATTTTCAAGATTCAAGAACTCTTAACTTGAATCTTTTTGGTTTATCAAAGAATCTGGAAAATGCCTTTTAACATGTCATTTTCAGTTGGTTCTTGGGTCTTGAGTCTTTAAGCCTTTTAACGCCATGTTGGAGTCAATATCTTGTTGCCATAGTCCCAAGGTACGCAATCTCTTAACGTGGACTTCGTAAATGCAAAGCAATGATCGGTCTTTCTTTAAATTCTTCTTTTCCACATTTGACATCCTTGATTTTCTTTCTTTATTTACGAAGGAAAAAAGAGTTTGAACTTCTTTATGTTTTTCATGTATGTTGTGCTACTACTTTTGAACCTTTTGGCAGATGACTTTGTTAAATTTGAGAGGCCACAATAATGGAAAAGATAAGCTTAATAGTTTAAGTAGTTTTAAGTTCAGGATATTATGCAGATTCTGGTAGTTAAAACTTTTTTTATTTGATTTGGCTTCCCTATATTCCATTGGTGTTTCAACGAATATCAAATTGGTCTATTTTATTTTATTTTTTCCAAAGTTGTTTTAGTTGTGTGAAAACATCACTTTCCACCACCAAATTTGTTATAACTTGTTTTAGAGAAACTCTAATTCAAAATATTCTAATATAGTGGCTTATAATTTGGAGTTCAATGTCATGGTTAAACTTTTCTTTACTGTTTTTATCAAAAGATTTTGCATTATGATTTATCCTGATATTATTGAGAATTTGATTGGCATATGATTCATCCTGATATTATTGACGATTAGAAGTGTCATTTAGAAAACATTTGGCTCCATGAATCATTTTAGTTGATAGGAGGTTTATGTCACTGAACGGTTTAGTTGCAATCTTGTTCAGTTGTTTGTTATCTTGCAGGGTTATGACTTTGTTAAACCAAAAAGCCCGGGCAGCACATACTCTCAAGCAATGTCATGGTTTTCCGGCCATTCTTCTAATGTGCCATATATCAATAATATGCTCATCCATTCTCAACCTCTATTAGTAAAAGTCAGAATGAATAATTGCACACATGCTTTAAAGAACATATTTTGTGGCACACCTTTTCAACATTTGTCACCATCTAATCAGAGAGGACTCAGTTTCTACAATAAGAGACTGGTCCACTTGGAAAGGTCACGGATCTATGCAGCAGTTGAAGTTGCTAGTGCTGTTGATGTCATTAATGATTTAGGATTGGATACTCTGACATTCTTGGCTGTGACGGTGATGGTTGTTCCCGCATTCAAGATCATTAGAGTGAGCCCTGTAAGGATAAACAATTTAAGTAGTATAGTTCTCACAATTTTTTTTCTGTTGGCATTTCATTTACAAGCACCACATATCAATGAGAGGTTCTCGCCTATCTATAGAGAAGATATGTACATAGGCTTTTCAGTATTATCTCTATAAACCAGGGCAAGCATACTTATAAAGCACGATGTTTTATTTGTTATTTGAGGAATCTTCAATGGAAGAAACTCTGAATGTTATTCTTATTGATTGATAGTGCTGCATCCTAATTTAGCAAATAATAATGTTGACTGCTTCCAGATACTTGGCTTCTTCTTTGCTGGGATCGTACTGAATCAATTTGCATTGATTAGAAATCTTACAGAGGTCAAAGTCCTGTCTGAATGGGGGATACTTTTTCTGGTAAGCTATTTGCTTAATTATGTAAGATGCCATTTTTCTTTCTGTTAATTGAGTTAGATTCCTCTCAGTGTTAGAAGAAAGATGGTAATTATTGACACTGAGGATTAGAAAAGACAGCTATTCTGTCCTTTGACTTGAATGTATTGATTGCAAATCATGCATCTTCGCTCAACTGTTCCTTATTGCTTTCTTTTTAATTATCCTGCTCATGTGCACCTAAATAAGTAGTATGAGATATCTGGTCGTATTTCTTGGATTTATAATCATCTTCTTGGCATTTCTATATATGTTTTTTAGTTATTTTAACTCTTTAAATAAAGAAGGATAGTTTGAGAAAGCAACATATGCAAATTTCATGTAGAATACCTTGTAAGCATTATGCGTATACATTTTGAGCTAATACCTCTTCCTTTTCAGCTGTTTGAAATGGGTTTAGAGCTTTCACTTGCACGCCTAAAAGCTCTTGCAAAATTTGCCTTTGGCATGGGATTGACTCAGGTATGATGTTAGTAGGAATTGTTATTTTAATCCAGTTGTGTATTGGGGTTGAAATTTTTGTATGTCTTATCACTCATATATTTGTAAAACTACTTAGCAAAATTTTATTGAAAACTAGATTGAAATGAGTAAAGTTGTTGAAACATGCATGATATGGAATTGTAAATTGCTCTGTGAAGATTTCTTGGAGTTTAATACTATATCTATGTATTGCTTGTATTTGTTATATAAGTTGGCTAGAGAAGCATTTTTTTCTCTCTGAATGCTAGTTGATTAATATTGTCTTTTTCCTCTTCCTACTTTAGGTTTTTTTATCCACCCTTGCTTTCTCGGCATTTGAACTTCCACCTAATGGGGCTATTGGAACCAGAATTCTAGAGTTCCTATTTCACTCTAGGCCTGACCTGGTGAGAACACTTTATCCAATCATCTTGTATCTGTTCACCCTGCATTCCTTTGTTTAATGCTTTAATCATTATCTGCTACTCATTTGGGTTGGTGTGTCAATAAGTTTGTCATAGTGCAAACTGCAAGGCTACTTATTGCAATGGATTGGCAGATTTGTTTTATACCATTTATTCCTATCCTTAAACTTGACTCAAATTTGAGTAAATTTGGGGAAAAAAACTATTTTATTTCAATTTTATTGTCTTGTTTGGAAAAAATATTTTGGAATTAAGAGAGAGAGAGAGAGAGTATATGTGGGCTGTACTCTTGATGTAGAATACGAGATGAAGAGATGAAAACAAGTAGGAGAAGAAAGTTAGGATAGGTAGATTGAAGAAAATGAGAGAGAAAGGATGAGAAGAGGATTAAGAGAAAGAAGCTTTATCAATATCAAAATCAGAATAGTCTGTCCTTTATTGAAAGACAATAGCCAATTTATAGGCTTATTACATTGGTAAAATAGGAAACTATAATAAAGACATTAAATACTAAATTATTCTCAAAATCAAATTATTCCCAGCATTAAACCCAATCAATCAAAGTTTATATTTTCGCCTAAAATAAGTTTTTAATCCCCTTGATTTATGCGCTGCATCATTTTCCCCGGGGTGAAAAGAACTCACTCCGTGAGTTATGCTGCAAATAGGACTCCAACAAGTCAGGATCAATTTGGCGAAACTCATCTTCGGTGATCCAAGTATCATCAGTGAATGGACGATCCTTCCAACGTACTAAGAACCAATGAACTCCTCCAGTGGAAGAAGTCACATGTTCGTCATCCAAAACATCAACAATTATATCGGTAGGGCCAAAAGAGGCTGCAGGAAGACTTGGTGCAACAACGGAAGATGGACCTATAGACATAGAGGAAGGCAAAACTGGAGGCTCGAAGGTGCCTCTATAAGCAAATAAATCTGCCACATTAAATATTGGATTGATAGATAAATTAGGAGGCAAATCAAGCACATATGCATTGGATCCAATCCGACGAGTAATGGCAAAAGGGCCCATAGAGCGGGCATGAAGTTTTTTTACAGAATTCTTTGGGTAACGCTCAGGAGTAATGCGAGCCATGACATAATCACCAACCTGGAATTCCTTATGCCTACGATGTGCATCAGCAGAAGTTTATAATTTTCATTACTTAAAGCAATTTTTCGCCTAATCTCAGCATGTAAATTGTGGATATGGTCAGCAAAGGCTTGGGCGGAGTCAGAAGGGCGATAATCTATGGGCAAAGGAATGAGGTCAATAGGTTGTTTTGGGGAAAGGCCATAAATAATCTCAAAAGGGCTTTTACCCGTGGAACGATTGACAGAGTTGTTATAAGCAAATTCAGCAATGGGCAAAATGACATCCCAAGTACCAGGTTTTTCCCCAACTAGACAGCGAAGTAAATCACCTAAACTACGGTTAACGACCTCTGTTTGACCATCGGTCTGTGGGTGAAAAGCAGAAGAGAACTTCAGTGTGGTGCCAAACAATTTCCAAAGTGTCTTCCAAAAGTAACTAACAAACTTGACATCCCGATCAGACACTATGGTTGAAGGTAAGCCATGTAATCTCACAATCTCTTTAAAGAACATCTTAGCAACATGTGACGCATCTGTGGTCCTAGAACATGGGATAAAATGGGCCATCTTAGAAAATCGATCAACCACCACAAAGATGGAATCATGTTTGCTAACAGTCTTTGGTAACCCTAGGACAAAATCCATACTAAGGTCACGCCAAGGAGTATGTGGGACAAGGAGTGGAGTGTACAATCCAGTGTTTTGCTTCTTTGCCTTTCCTAACTGACAGGTGCGACACTGGGAAACTATTTGGGCAACATCCTTCTTCAAAGAAGGCCAGTAAAAACGATCCTCTACCAAAGTAATGGTTTTATCCCTGCCAAAATGTCCAGCTAGCCTCCCTGCATGTAATTCCCACACTAAAAAGTCTCGAAGAGAAGTTCGTGGAATACACAGTTTAGTACCTCGAAAAAGGTAGCCATCTCAAATGAGGAAACCAACATGTTCTCGACTAGGGGTTTCTAATAGGTCTTTATAAATGAGGCCGAAATCAGGACATGGTAAGAATTCATCCCGAAGACGCTCAAAGCCAGTGACATGAGTAGTCATAGAATGGAGAACGAGAGAAATTCGACTAAGAGCGTCAGCAGCCTTATTGTCAGTTCCAGCACAGTGCTTAAGTACAAAGGTAAAATCTTGAAGAAACTCAACCCATTTAGCATGTCTATCACTCAATTTTCGTTGGGAGCTTAGGTAGCGAAGGGCTTGGTGGTCAGAGTAAAGAACAAATTCCTTTGGCAACAAGTAATACCGCCAGTGACGAAGGGACTGGACCACTGCATAAAATTCTTTGTCATAGGTGGAGTACTTCTGCTTGGCTTCGTTAAGTTTCTCACTGAAATAAGCAACAGGGTGGCCATCTTGGCTAAGCATCCCACCTATACCTACACCGGATGCATCACAAGCAACTTCAAATCTTTGGATAGATCAGGGTGTCTCAAAAGCGGGGCAGTGGTCATCCTTCCCTTAATTTCAAGGAATGCCTTATGAGCATCAAGGGTCCATTTAAACTCTCCTTTCTTCATGCACTCAGTGATAGGAGCAGTGATAGTGCTAAACCCTCGAATGAATCGTCTATAGAAGGAGGCTAAACCATGAAAACTACGAGCTTCTGTTAAAGTCCTAGGCTCAGGCCATTCTCTAATAGATTTAACCTTATCAGGGTCAGCAGAAATTCCTTGGGAAGACACAATGTACCCTAAAAATAGTACCTGGCTTTGCAAAAAGGCACACTTTTTAATATTGGCATACAACTTTGCCTTTCTAAGCGCTGACAGGACTTGACGAAGATGGTCTAGGTGTTGTTCCTTAGACTTACTGTAAATCAATATGTCATCAAAGTAGACAACAAGGAACTTACCTATGAAGGGGCGGAGAACATGGGTCATGACTCTCATAAAGGTGCTCGGTGCGTTAGACAAACCAAATGGCATTACTAACCACTCATACAACCCATCTTGAGTTTTGAAGGCAGTTTTCCACTCATCTCCAGGTCGAATCCTAATCTGGTGATATCCACTTCGTAGATCTATCTTTGAAAACACTTGAGCACCAGCTAATTCATCCAACATGTCTTCTAACCTAGGGATAGGAAACCTGTATTTAACAGTGATCTTGTTAATGGCTCTACTATCCACACACATCCGCCATGTTACATCCTTTTTTGGGGTTAATAAAACAGGAACTGCACATGGACTAAGACTATTACGAATAAATCCCTTTTGTAAAAGACCATCTATTTGTTTATTCAATTCAGCTCGCTCGGTTGGATTCATTCTATAATGTGGGAGATTAGGCAATTGGGAACCTGGGACTAGGTCAATGGCGTGTTGGATATCTCTCATCGGTGGTAACTCATTTGGGAGTTCATCAGGCATGACATCCTTAAACTCATCTAAAAGTGGAGAGACACTAGAGATATGGTCTATGTTGGTATCTAAGGGAAAGCGGAAGCTATCCTTATTGACAAGAGCGAAAACTAGACCAGTCTCAGTTCCTTTATTCTCAAATTGCTTACAGGACAAAATCTGAAGTCTATTCTTGCTAGTGTCAGGGAGAGTGGAAGACACAGACTTTTTCTTAGAGATAGGTTGGGCAGGTTGTAGCAAAATGGTCTTCTTACCATGGGTGAATGTGTAGGTGTTGTCTCGGCCAAAATGCTTAACATCATGATCATATAACCAAGGACGACCGAGTAAGACGTGTGCAACATCCATAGGTAAGACATCACAATAGAGTTCCTCAAAGTAAGGTCCCATCCTAAGAGGTACTAGACAGCGTTCTTTGATGGGTAGGGAAGTTTTATCTACCCAAGCAACTCTAAAAGGATTGGGATGGGGTTCGGGCTTAAGGTTGAACCTTGTAAGGGCAGTACTAGAAATCACATTCATGGTGCTACCGCCATCAATGACAATCTTGCAGGCTTTGTCCTTTAGAGGAACATAGGTATGAAAGATACTAGTGCGCTTCCAAGCATCAGGTGAGGCAGGTGTGGACAAGATGCATCTCATTACAATAGAGAGGTGACTAGGGTCTGCAAAAGAATCATCTACAAAGGCCTCAAATGAGTCATCATCACAATCAGGATTCACCATAGGGGTGATAGCAATAATGTCAGTATCATCCTCAAGTGTAGTCTCGTTAACATGCTCTAAGGCTAAAGCTCGATGTGGGCATCGAGAAGCTATATGTCCTTCAGTATAACAGTGATGGCACTTTATCAGGGGACGAGAAACACTTGAGGTGGTAGTCTCTTTGCCCTTGTTATGAGTAGAGGCAACAGAGTTTGAAACTGTGTTGGTCCTAAGAGGGCTAGGTTGGGTTCCAGTATTAACCCTAGAAATATGAGAAGGAACAAGAGTACGCCTAGGTGGGGGATATTGGAGGTACTTTTCAAATTCTAAAGCCTTATGATATGCATCCTCTAAGGAATCGGGTGATTGCACAATGACCTCCCTCTTAATATCAGCTCTTAACCCATTAACAAACCTAGAGACTGTGAGCCTGGGTTCTTCGTTGATGTCACTCCTAAATAACAACTCCTCAAATTTGGCAATGTATTGATCGACATGAGAGGTTCCTTGCCTATGGTTTAGTAGTTGGTCTAACAATTGATCCCTATAGTAAGGTGGCAAATACTTTTCTTTCAACTATTCTCGCATCTCGGCCCAAAGAAGAATTGGGGGACGCCCGAGACGATCATTGTTGCATTGAACATTTTGCCAATAACGCTTGGCAGATCCTACCAACTTCATTTTGGTGAAACGAATGCGTTGAGCATCATTCATTTGGTACCACTCAAAATAATCTTCCATATTGTACAACCAATCCATAAAAACACCAGGATCTAATCTACCATCAAACTCAAGGGCATCTACCTTAACCTTCCTAGGCATATCAAGCTCATCATTATCACAATACCTAGGGCGATCCAAGGGATATTGAGGATTTGGCTTATGATAACTCCCTTTGGCTCTTTGGGCATGTCTAATACGTGGTGGATGCTCTAAATACTCTTCCTCAGAAAAAACTTCCTCATCGACAATAGGCGGGTGATTGGCTGTAGGATATGTCCTAGGTGGTGTAGGCAACAAACCAGCTTGGGTATTCCTATTGTTTCTAAGACCGGGAGTCATAACAGAACTTTGACCATTGTTTGGTTCACTACTGATTTCCCCTTCTACTCGCTTTTCAGGATTCTTACGAGTTGCATAAAAGTCATCTCGAAGGAATTGATAGCTTGATCTCATTCACTAATTCAGAAATAGTAATTGTCTGTAATTTGAATGTTTCTAACAACAGTTTACTTAATGAAAGCCGTCTGACTGAATTATCAACATTTTAGTTTAAATCTTTTTAACATAATTCTTCTTTTTGGTACAATTGTAGGTTAATATCAGAAGCATTGATGAAGCCGTAGTGATTGGTGCTGCTCTATCACTATCTTCTTCAGCTTTTGTTCTACAGGTATTCTAGTGGTAGATATCTTTAAATGGTCATTTCATTTAGCTGCCATTGTCACTTTGAGTGCATGGTATAAATCTTGGCAGTCAGGCTAAAATTACAATGTGCTTATTACTTGTATAGTTGGTAGTTTTGAGATTTTGGCTTTTCAAGTGAAGATTTGTTTTCAAAAGGGGGGCTCTCTCCTTTGTATTCTTTTTCTTCCTTTCATCTATATAAATGGAAATCTGGATACGCGACTTGCTCTTTGTAACATGATTCCGGCATAACAAATTCATACATATTACAAAACAAAAGAAGTTAAGTTCTTTGCTTTATAGTGCTTTTACATGCCAAGTGTTTCCTGTTCATTGAGATATGATATATACCTGTCTGATATGGCATTGGAAAGCTTACAATTATAAGATATAGCTTCTTGCAGAGAAGGGTGAGCTGCCAACAAGATTTGGCTCTGCAACTCTGGGGATACTTCTTTTACAGGTTCTTATTAATACTTGACATACCAAAGAATTTACTATATTTGCTATTACTATATTTTCTAGGTTCATTGCAAAGTAGACATCACAAATATGATGCCAATAACCTTTTTGGACCCTACTACTTGATATTTGCAGGACATAGCGGTTGTCCCTCTCTTAGTCATACTCCCAGTGCTCGAGAGCCAGGTATAGAGGAGTCTCTCTCTTCTTTCCCTTCTCTGTGGATTAATTTTAGAATATGTCTTTTTAAATACAAGATATCCATTTTTTTTCTTTTAATTTTCTTTCTTTTCATCTTCAGTTAGTGAGGTGTGAACTCTTAATTTGTCTCTCTGAACGGATAGCAATCTATACTAGTTTTATACAATTATTATGACACGCTTGAGAAATTGATATTATGAAAACCTCTTATACAATTGTTATGACATGCTTAGATGGGGAAGGAGTTCTGCCATTGCATTTTTAGAATAATGTTTCAATAGGAGAAACCTTGTCATTGTTGTAATTGTCAACCATCTCTTTTTTCTTTTTTATTAGCCTTGTCTCTATGGATTATGATATATTGTATGCATTTATCATCTATATCTGGAATGCTGTCATTCTTTCACCATTTTTAATCTTTTTTCAATTTTTGCAGAATCTAATAGAGGAAAGTATTTGGCCAATGCTAGCTCAAGAGAGTTTGAAGGCACTAGGGGGGCTTGGTCTGCTTTCTCTTGGAGGAAAATACATTCTTAGACGAGTTTTTGAGGTGCGTCAGGAAAAAAAAGACTTCAACACAATTGATTTGCTGCATCACCAACTTAGGTTTCTTAAACTTTCAGGTTGTTGCCGAAACAAGGAGTTCAGAGGCTTTTGTTGCTCTCTGCTTGCTAACAGTTGCCGGGACTTCCCTTCTCACCCAACAATTGGGCTTCAGTGATACGGTTTGATATGTATTCGCAATAGCAGATAACATTTAAGATTGATGCATTTCAAGCCGTGCTATGTCTAAGTTTAATTTCATTGTTCAGCTTGGAGCATTTCTGGCTGGAGCATTATTGGCAGAAACAAATTTCCGGACACAGATTGAAGCTGATATACGGCCATTTAGAGGCTTGCTTCTCGGGTTATTTTTTGTGGCTACTGGCACTTCGATTGACATGCAGGTATAGTAATTATTTGGCTTAATAGCCAAATAGACCCTCAACCTTTAGCATAAAATGGAATTAAGTTCTTAACGTTTTATCGCATGGAAATCAGTCCATAAACTTTTATTTCATTGTAAATAAACCCTCAACCTTTTAAAATTATGCAATTAAGTCAAATCTGTTAAATGACACTAATTGCCGTTTGGACATCTAACGTGAAAGCTGACAGGGATAGCTTAGTTGGCTGCCACATGGCATGCCACGTGTGCAATACTAACGGAAGTTAGTGTCATTTACAGATTTGGACTTAATTGCATAATTTTAAAAGGTTGAGGGTTTATTTACAATGAAATAAAAATTTATGAACTGATTGTCACGCAATAAAACGTTGAGGGCTTAATTTCATTTTTTGCTAAAGGTTGAGGGTCTATTTGGCTATTAAGCCTAATTATTTTTAAGTAACATTATCCTTGATTGGTTTTTCTGAATTTGAATGTTAACAAGTTAACAGATGTTGCTTAAAAAAACTAAAAGTTGTGTCAATTTCGTGACATTTCTGTATTTTTTATCTTTCATCCTATGGTTTTACTTATTTTGTAATAAGCACTATAAATATATTCATGCTGTGGTTACCTTAAGTAGCTATGTTCTCTGGAAAGGTTTGATCGCATGAATTCATGTTGGTTTACAAAGAATGTGTAAAATTTACTTATCATCATAAGTAATTTATCCGGTAATAATGCTTCCCAGTTTTTGATTTAATGCAAGTTATATTGGTTTCTTTTGCAGCTTCTTTACCGAGAGTGGCCTAATGTGCTTGCACTCTTGTCTGGTTTGATTGTCATCAAGACATTGATCATTACTGCAATAGGTCCTCGGGTTGGACTTACCTTGCAGGAAAGTGTAAGAGTAGGATTTCTTCTATCACAAGGAGGCGAGTTTGCCTTTGTAGTTTTTTCTCTAGCTAATAGGTTAGTCAGTGCTTAAATCAATGGTGGGACTAGTCTATAAGTGAGTGTTATTGTTTAATTTATGCTTATAAAGTCTTCTGCCATCCTCGAGCAGGCTAGGAGTGCTACCGCTTGAGCTTAATAAGCTGCTTATTATTGTTGTGGTACTGTCAATGGCATTAACCCCACTGCTTAATGAAGTTGGAAGAAGGGCTGCCGATTCCATAGATGACAAGTTTGATGCAGATGTATGTTCCTACTAGCAGTATTTCGTTTTTTTTTTCTCAATATGGTAAATGATTGAAAGCAACCACATTGAGCTGCAATAGTGTGGTTGGACTAAGTTTTGATGACTATATATTCTTCTTTTTACTATTTTAGTTTATTATTTTTAAGTGACCAACTAGTTCTGTTGGCTCGACTGTTTTTGTATTCATCATCTTGCTTTTGAAAATGATTAAATCTGTGTGATTTAAAGAAGAATTTTTCACAGAAAGCTGCTGAGACAGTGAACTTTGATGCAACTGAACCTGTTGTTATAATCGGCTTTGGGCAAATGGGTCAGGTACATCAATTATGATGCACTAAAAGCAGTAATTATTGCTTGGCTGCAACTCTATTCTAGTCTCTAATGTTTGACTTGCAGGTACTGGCTAATTTTTTGTCAACTCCACTTGCTTCTGGAGGAGATGGCGACATTATGGGATTGCGTTATGTTGCTTTTGACCTCAATCCTTCGGTGGTGAAGGTATCCAAATTTCATGATGATGCTATAGTTCTATTTTATTTAATATATTTGTATGAATATATATAATTATAATTCATGCTTAAGATCTTACTTTGATTCCAATTACATGTGCATGTCTTGCACTTTGCACTTCGGAGACTGGACTAAAATTACATATTGCCAAAAGGACCTTAGTTTATCAGAATAAGTTGCTTGCAGTAAATAGTTTTCGTGTGTGTTAAAGTTGTAATATATCTAGGAAATTATGTAAACTGAGGATAATTATTTTTGCTACTTCTTCAGAATTTATATTAAATCATTACAGGTGATGGTATTGAAAATATTTGTTACTGCATTTGCAGGCATCTAGAAAACTTGGTTTCCCAATTCTCTATGGGGATGGGTCGCGTCCGGCTGTTCTACAATCTGCTGGTATCTCCTCTGCAAAAGCTATCATGATTATGTACAGAGGAAAGAAGAGAACAGTTGAAGCTGTTCAAAGGCTTCGACTTGCCTTCCCTGCAGTAATGTCTCTCTTTCTCCCAAAATTCGAACAAACTTAGATTTTGTTTTGTTTATCTAAATTCATTTTTCTATAACAACTGTGCATTTTGCACCTTATTGATCCCTTCACACTTTATTTCACGTGCATCTGTGAAATTTGTACCTCTGGTATCATGATTAGATCTCCATTGATTGCTATCAGTATTTCTTAATTTTCTCTATTTTTCTAGTTTTCTTGTTTCAAAAAAGGAAAACTTTTTTCCTGGCTGGACTGCTAATTTTCTGCTAAAACATGCTACTGAGAAGGTCCCAATCTATGCAAGGGCTCAAGACCTCAAACATCTCTTAGACTTAAAGAAAGCCGGTGCAACAGATGCCATCTTGGAGAATACGGAGGTATTGACAAATTTGTATACAGCATTTTGTTATTAAAAGGTTAAACAATCATGCTTCAGCTCCCTATGGATGTCCTATTTATTCATGCAGACAAGTTTACAACTCGGATCCAAGCTTTTGAAAGGATTTGGTGTCATGTCTGATGATGTGACATTTCTCCGTCAGCTTTTTCGAGATTCCATGGAGTTGCAAGCTCAAGAAGAACTCAGCAAAAGTGAGGATCGGGAAGTTGACATTATGAAGCCACTGCAGGTACGTGGATGTATATATTATATGGAATATACCAATGTGATTCGAACTTTACTCGGTTAGCACTTGTCAGCTTGCGGTAGATATCATAAACACTGTGAAAGAAAATTGTACAGATTGAATACCATGGATTGCCATGCTTAGTAATTGCTTTTACCTCTACACCTTGAGTATAGTTGTTTTTTATCATGTACTTTACAGTTGGGCAATTGATGACTTTGATGAATTACCTTCGCTTGACTAGGCAAGAATGGCCCAGGCTCAAGCATCAATATCATCAACCTTGTCTGAAGACAATTTACCAAGGGAAAGCCAGATAGATGCAGCTCAAGTCTTCGGGATTCAAGGGGGTTTAGATCAGCCAGACAAATTGTCTACCTCATCTGAAAACGAATCATTGAGAAAAAACCTGGCAGATAGAACTCAAGTCATCTCCCATCCTCAAGGGGAAGTAGATCAAGAAAAGCACAACAGTGTACTTTGTCAGTCTGAGAATCCAGAGTCTCAAAGTTTTTTATATTCTGAAGTAGATACAGAGAATGGCTTTTCAATGAAAACAGCAGATGGTGAGGTAGAAAGAAATGCATTAACCAGTACTGAGGAACATTAGAAGCATCAAAGCTTGAAGCTCTTTCTCATCTGCAGTTTTTTCTCCACCAAGGCTTTGGCCAGATATTTTCCATATTTGAAGGTGTCAGATGCTAATTAACATTGTTGCTGAGAAACAAGGTACTTTTAGTGAAAGTTTTGTTGATCTTCAGCCAAAAACTTATCAAGCTTCATTTGAGGCTATCATCCTAATTCTTTTGGCTACTGAAAGTTTCATACTAGGTTTCAGTTTTTCAAAACTGCAACCTGATGGATATTTATTGAATATAATGCAAAGCAGCAATGATTCTTTTTAATCATTTGCATTCTTCATGCTGATCTTCCTGTTAGAGGTTTTGACAAAATGAAGAGCTATACTGTGTAGCAGTGATAAAGGAATATAGCTTGGTGACAATGATAAACTAGTTTTTAATGCAATGAAGTGAATGCAAGCAATACAAAAAGCTTGCCTTCTGTTTGATGGTGGGAAAAGACATTGGCCATAGCCATATGCCTCTGTAAAAGTTTGCTTTCAAAAATGGTCCGGCGAGGCTCGAACTCGCAATCTTGGGCTCATAAGACCAACACTCTAACCAACTGAGCTACGGGACCTTATATTAAATATATTTTTTTTTCATTTTAAAATTTTATGTCTAGAATAAAATGGGCCAAATGAAAACGACACTTCACCAAAGTGAAAACAACTTCCACAAAAACAGCAACATTTATGTTTTGCTATGACTATCACACACAAGCCAAGACAGAACTCAGAAAATCAGTGCACTTGGATTAGTGGCTTATAAGTTAATGAAACAACAACATCAATGACAAGTAGGAGAACCAAATGCTTCTTCTGCATCACCAAATTCCCTGCACTCTTTTTGCAGCTTCTCTCAGTAACAACATTTGTAAACCAACTGAAAAATCTTGTTTGCTGATAAATTAAACAGCTTTGCCACTTACGTTATTACCATAAAATGGCATGTTAGGGAGCCAGAAAAAAAGACTACTTCCTCGATATGAAGTTCCTAAGCTTTACCTTTTCAGGCTCTTATAAATTACATGTCTCCAATGTGTTAACCCAAGTTTGATGCCATTATCCACGGCTCCCTATGTTTCAATTCACCTAGTTGGCGATGTAGCATCTTCCCCACTTTTGGGTTTCAATCTTATATATAAAAGTTGTAGATGAACGCAGCCCCACCCTTTGCCACGTTATTTTGTCATTTTTTCCTGATTTTGCCATCCCTTTCTTCTCTTCATTTTGTCAGCTTTGGTTTGGTCCGGTAATTTTCAGGGATTTGTTTGTTACTCGCGCGTGACTTTCATTTGATCATTCTTCTAAGGCTTCCAAATGTTACATGGGACCCACCACTTTTCTGCCCTTTTCTCTCTTCCCCTCCCCTTCCTTACCGCCATGCCTAAACCTCTCACAAGAGAGTTCCATTACTAGACATTCCCACCGCACCCATCCCTTCTCTCATGCTTCCTTCTCCTTTACCGATGGACACCCATCATCATCGCCCATCACCTATTTCCCATCCCTTCATCTCTTCTTTTTTTTTTTTTATTGAAATGTGAGAAAAGGAAAAATGTGAAAGTTAGCAGAGATTTCAACATTATCTCCATGGCTGAAACCTTAGTTGGTAGATAAAAGCATGTAAAAGAGGTACAGAAGGCATTTCCTTAACTCTTTCCCTCAATACCCATTTTCTTTCCTTTCAGGTTTCTGCTCTTTCCTTGCCAATTCATTTTTTTTTTGTTTATTTGATATTTGACACACACATCGGTCCAAAAAAAAGTCAGATTTAGCTTGGGTAATTAGAATCCAACCTTCGTCCGATAGGTGAGAACGGGTAGAGAAACGCAATCGGGTTGCCAAGTTCCCAATGATAGGTTCAATATTTTTTTTTGTTGATTTTTTTCATTTTCGTTCATAGTTAATGCCTCATTTAGATACTACTTAGATAGAATTTTAATTTCTTGTCATTTTGGTCTATCGCTAGATGTTTCTAAATGCTTTGTTTAGTTCGGCTTTGTTTTGACTTAATGATGCGTAAAATGGGAAGGCCTTGGGATTCGTTGGCAAAGACAAGATAATGTTAAGAGATGTTGCTCTGTTTTGGAAGCTCTGTTGCAAGATTCTTTTTGCTATTGGTGAAGACTTTCTGTAGTGCTTTGATCAAAGGAATGATCTCGCTCATAAAGTAGCATGTTTGCTACTTAAATGTGATTTTTGAGGCTATTTTTTTGTTGGTTTTTATGGCTATACAAGCTATTAAGGAATGAAGCTAATACAAGTTTATTTTGTCTTACCATTTATTTTAAGGGTTGTTGTGTTCTTTTTTCTTTTTTACAATAAATTGTTGAGTTTCGAGATATTTATCAAAGCAATTGATCAAGTCTTCTAATTGCATAAAAAAAAAAAGAAAAAAACTCAACTTTATGTACTAGAATTTAGCAGACACATCTAACATTTAAGAATACCCAAATTCTTTACTTTATAAACCAAGTTTTGTGCAAAGGTTTGAGTATTTAACTATAAATAAAGTTAAGAGTTATAAAATGTATGGGGATATTTAGATATACAATATTTAGCTTTAATAAAATGTGAAACATTGAACTAAAATAAGACTTGAAAGCTTTATGCAGCAAACTTTATTTACGGGATAGAGTAGTGGTTACTTAGAGAAGGAATTAGCTGCCATAAAGCTTTATTTGTTCTATTCCATGGTGTCCTTTTTTAACCCTATGGTTAAGGCTTTTGTTTTGATATTATACTGATTTTGACTGTTAAGAATCTTTTTTTAAATGTTGTAGTTAGCGTGAAATGACAAAAGGAAGTCTTAAGGCTTTGAAAATTAACACAAATTAGCCTCTATGTTTTCCAGTTGTATGATCGATTAGATTATCTCTTGAAAGGCAAAAGATTATGGTAAAAAGTTGCTTATTGAAGGTACTTGAAAGACTATGGATAAAATATCTAGAAAATTGCTTGATAAAGTGTTTTAACTGTTTATTGCAAAAATTAAAGATGTTTGCCCGTTATTTATCAACTCATGGTTTTCTGTTGTTCCTATTTTGAATGTGATTTTCAAAGTTTAATTTAACTACTGTTATTTTAAAAAATAATGATATTGTGTGATAATGATTAATGAGTAAGTATGACGTATTTTGAACTTAAAAGCATAAGCCTTGAAACTTAGAAGAAGGATTATGCAGCAAGATTATAAGAAACAAGTGGTCTAGAATAAATTTGAACGTGGGCATCATATTAGTATAATTAAAGTTGTAGAATTTCTTGGCGCCTGATGAAGCCACAATTTTTATCTTCATTTTTCCACTATGTGCCCTTAGTTTGCCTGTATCTTTTTGTTTGTTTGTGTGTTAATTGGTAGTTTCAGGAGGATATCATTGTTTTCATCTGAGTTTGACGCGTGTCCTGTACTGCCGCTCCAGTACACCTTGCTTACCACTGTTTCTGGCCTAAGTTCCTGTGCTGCTACAACTAGCGGACCATGCCAACTTTGTTCCTATACCGCTAGCCTTTGCCTACCACTCCCTCTTTCTCCTCGGCAAGCAGCCAACACCATCTCTGTTGTATTGATAGGTGGGCTTGAAACATGTTCTCGGTTTGACATCTATTTTCTTTTCTTCTTTTTTTTTTTAAATAGAGTACTGGTGCTTTTTTGGCTCACATCACTGCTCTTTCCCTGGTAGAGGAAGAAGATAATCCCTTCTTTAAAATAAACCTAAATGGAGACGCAGGAGAGTGGGAGAGCAGAAGCGTTGGAATTTTCAAAAAGTGAGACACCGTCTTTTTCTCCTGTGCCGAGAAGGATTCACAAGAGGCTTCTTGCCGAGTGCAAGACTCCTACTATTGAAGAAATCGAAGCCAAGCTTCAAGACATCGATCTTCGTAGACAGGTAACTAGAGTTTCATTATTATTTTTTATTTTTTTTAAATATGTTGTATTATGTAAATTGGTTTATTTTAAGAAATTTCTTATCTTGCTTGGTTGGTGAGAAATTAAGAGGAAACAAGAGTAACAGAGAGAATATTTGAAGATTTTTTATTTTTGAATGATTATGTCATGTTCATCAAATTGAAAGATATTTAGATGATAACATCGGGAAAATTGAAAGATATTTTGAATAACCATTCCATGTTCATCAAAGTGAAAGATATTTGGATGCTAACATCAGGAAAAAAATACATCAGAGTAGAATAATCTAAAAGGGTCAATATTTCATGACAAGAAAGAGGCAAAAGTGAATATGAATAAATTCATTGAGTAACAGCTATAGAGCCACCCTTATGTTTCTATTCAACTTTCTGCTTAGTTTAGCGAGAATTAAGAAAAAGCTATTGCGGTTAAATAGATAGATTGAATCCATTTATCATAATTTACTCTTCAATTGGCTGCTACTCTCAATTATAGAAAACTAATTATATTTTTTTTTGTTCAAGTAAAAACTGAAAAATAAATATAGTTTAATTAAAATAGAGCTTGGTGAAATAAATATTTTTGGAACTCTCTGTTTTAAGAGTTATAAATTTTCATAAGTTGAACATGTCAAAAGGATTATTATTTTGATACTATTTCACCTATTTTCTTAGGGAAAAAAGATGTATTTCTACTTTAACCTCTCGGATATTTCTCTCTTTTGTTTTTAGTTTGTAGTAACAGCATGATTACTTAAACAGAATCCATTAATTATTTTAATGATAGCTTTAGTTGTGGAAATTGAATAAGAGAACTTAGATTTTGTTTCTGGAAATTTCTTTTTTGTTCATGTGTTATTAACCATTTGTCTTTTCTCTATTTGATGTTGAGCAAGATTATATGCGTGCACCTTTTCTCAAAATTTCCATTTGGTCTACTAGCTGCACGCCTCTTTGGCACCAAGCTTTATACTTTGCTTACCTATATTACATTGTTCTTCTTCTTGCGTTTTTTGTTGATATATAATGTTCTTTCATTCATTCTTTCTCAAATAATGATAATTAAATTTGTTATGACTGCAAGTAAAAGCCTTTTTAGGGGGTGTTTGTTATGTTATTCTTTTAAATTTCCCTTTAGTGAAAAAGAGACTTCTGTTTTTATGTTGTTGCTCCCTTTGGTTACTGTCTAAATTGATCCCGTTTAGCATTAATTTCGGCACTCCCTTGGGTTGCTGTCTGTCTTGGTCCCGCTTAACATTTGTTTATGGCATTATTTGTTCATCTAACAAGATTGTTATGTTTCGGAATAGGTTATTTGTTTAATGTTGTTTTTGTTCTCCAATGTTGCTATGGTTGTAGAAATTGAATAAGAGTATCTAATTTAAATTAATGAAATCAACATAACAATGGTTGATACATGCAAATTGAAAACATTTGAGTGTATGATATTATTGTTTTCAAGTTGCATTAAGTCAACTAGATTCTAGACTCCATAGGACAACAATTTTTGATAAGGGTATTACCCTTAATATTATGAATTGCAAACTTTAAATCCATGAAAGTGTTAATTTTACTTTTAAATTCTCTTCCTAAAATCAGCATGCATAGTAGTAAATTATAAGAGTTTAACATTAAAAATTAAAAGCTTAGATGATGATATTACATTTTCATGTAGCAAGAAAATTAATAATATACCGATAGATTAATTAAGAGTAATAAAAATTTATTACAGTTTATTGAAAGTTGAATGTAATAAAGTAAAAGAATATGTCTCAATTCTTTTGTTGTATTGGAGATAAATTTAAAATATATACTTTACAACAGCATTAAAAGACACCTTGAAATGAAGTTTGCATAACATAGAATGATCCTATTTACAAATGGATATATTCTAGCTTTCTTAGATCCTTTGAAAGACTTAATATTTTTAATGTATCTTTCAGAATTTTTACTGAGTACATATATCTTTTTTCAACTTTTGTTTCACCCTATCTCTCCCATCCTTTCGTCCCCGCAGCAATGCGCGGGCATCATACTAGTAAATCTAATAATCCTAGATATAATACAATAAGATACAATTTGATAAAAATTATATATAAATTTAATAAAAATTAAAAAAAATTGTGTTTGACATATTTTATATGAAATTTTTGTATTTTAAAAACACGGTAGAAACGAATAATAATACGCGTCTTTCAACAATTCCTGCGCGGAATCAATGATTAATCGAATGTTATGTACTTCTTACCACATGGCAGGCTTTTTCAGTTTGAAGTCTAGTCTAATCCCATCAACAGTACATAAAAACAACGGCGATCATGGGAACCAAACAATAACCAATTAATGGAATGCTATGTACCTTTCCTTTCGCATAATCTTGCCTTACGCTCATTGGCCATGATTGGATATAGTCAAAACCAGGGCGAAGTCCCCAATACCTTTGGACCAGTTTCCGTAACCTTGAGCCCATTTGATTCTCGTTAAAAATCCCAACAAAACCGACTGAATGCCCACAGATTGTTTCCCTTTCCCCTAAACGAACGTCTTGCTCTCCCTGTATATAAACAGCTGAGCTGATCATCGGTTTATCAAATACCCATTTGTTTCCCTGTTTCTTAGCGTTCATTTCTGGTTATGGCGCCTACGGCAGCAATGTTGATCCTTTCCCGTAAGGTTAAGACAACTTCACCAGCTCTTCCTCCTCCACCGTCACCACCTCTGCAGCTGAAGGTCTTTGCACTGGGCGGTCTTCTGATCAGAGGAAGATCTGGGTCTACGAGCAAAACGCCTAACTTGGAGGTTGATCGTTCTTTCTCTGCGGATTCTGCATGGGAAAAGAGGTTCCTGGAAGCCCTTGAACTGAGCTGGTGGTAGAGATTGCAATTGGTTCAGACTTCAGAGCTTGGTGTTCGAAGTTGTCAGGCAGAGGCCTGCTGGCTAATATTCTCACTTAACTACTGTCAATTTACCATACAAACTGTAATTCTGTAAATGAGAAAGAAATGCATTTAACAGAAGGTTCCCAGTATGAGTTTTCCGTCATTTCCCAGTACAAGTAAAATTTGGCACGAAAATTTCAGTTCCTTGATTGACCTTGATCATTCTCAGCACAAAAAAGGAGGGTTTTTATTGTTTGTTTTAGGAAATTCATTCCTACAGAAAATATGAACTGCTGTCCCAATTAAAAGGGTTTTCTAATTTACTGAAATAATAAGCACAAAGAAATGCATCGGTATCAACTTGTATGATTACCAAAACCTTCTTGCAAAAGGGAAAAAAACTCAAATGGTTGTGTATTGCCTGGTAGCATTCATACGAGTGAAAGCTCTCCAGCGGGAATCGATCTTTTGACAAGTTTAGCCCAAGACTCGTTAGTCTCTGTGATAACCTTAAGTGCATAATCCTGTTTATCATGCAGATTAAAGTTAAGAGATCAGAACCAGGGCGAAGCAGAGAGGCATTTTGGGAGTTAAAGGTATAAGAATGTTACCTTGTTTGCCGCCTTGTTGCCAAGACCAAACTTGTTGGCTGGTTTTCCATCAGGGATTTTGTAGTCTCTAAACCAATCCCTGATTGCAGTGAGAGTCCCCTGAAATATCACCAGATGGATGCTCAAAAATTTCGCATTTGCAGTGAGAGTCTCTAAACCCATGCTTAAGATTAGTTAAAGTATTCCATTTTGTAATGGGAAACACTGTTCTTTAAATGCTTGTAGTCATAGTAAAATAAGCTAGCAATATCAAGAATCTAACTTGTAATTACAGTGTAAGTCAATTCCAGCTTCAGTATTCTTGATGTTGACATGATCAAATATGAACTAAAATTATAATAAAACCTTGCAATTACAGAGAGAAGTACCGGGAAGTGCTTCTCAACATCATCAACATCATTCACGAGAGAAGCCCTTGGATCATCTAATGAGATGGCAACTATTTTCCAGTCAAGTTCCCCTTCATCAATCATGGCTAGAGCAGCCAAGGGCTTAACCTTCAGAATGTCACCAATCTTTCTCTGGCTTTCACCGATCTCAACAACATCAACTACAAATTTAAAGAAACAAAAATATCAAGATTTTAAAAGCCACTTTTCACCAAAAAAATAAAAGAACAGCCTTGTTAGAAATATCAAGTATTGAAACAAGTATTGGAATTACCAGGGTCATTATCACCAAATGCTCCTTCAACTTCTGAGTTTGCGAGGGATGGGTCTTCCCATGTTTGTGGAAGCAATCCATAATTCCAGTTTATATTATAGCTGGGGGACAGTGAATGGAATTATTCAGAAATGAAACCTCTTTGACACACACTAGACAACAAAAACTCACTATACCAAGAAGCTAAAACCAAGTCGGCTCCAATAACAAAAATCGCATATAAAATGTGCTTTGATTCTCTGTAACTTCATATTTACTTTCATGGTTCTCTGCCTGCTCTCTGGGCACGTTATGTGCTTTAATACAACTCTGATCTTACATCTCCTGAAATCACTCTGTTGTTAGAAGCTACTCAACAACTCTGCTATTTAGCAGACAAGTTTCTCTAACCGTTTTATGTATACTTGAATGCAACTAAGTTATTTTCAGTCACTTACAATGAGCTAAGAACTCGGGTCATTTCTAAATCAAGACAAGTTTCTACGGCTACAATATGACATTGCCAAGAAGAAAAAATCATGGTGAAATGCAAAATCTAATTGCACAATTGTTAGAAAAAATTTAAACATCCTTGCACAAATCCGTGCAGAAAATAAACCAAGCATTGAAGTGAGCAGTAATCTAAACATGACCAGAATCAGCAAATCTTACGGGTAATATCTAAGCTTGCCCTTCTTTGTATCCTGCTTAATAGGAGTATATAGTTCATCTGTAGCAACCTCCATTTTTGCACTTGATTCTTTGGGTATCTCAACAATAAAGTTAAAAACGCCATCTCCCACGTGCAATGGAACATCATGCCAAGGAGAAATCTAAGCCACCACCAAATTTCAATTACCGTAAAAAAATCTTACTACAATACTACTAACTTCTTGAATTAAATTTCTAAGATTTTGAAAAAGGAAGTGAAAAATACCTTTTTGCCCGAAGTATCTTCGAAGAAGACTCTGTAATCAAGGGTTCCGGGTTGGCCTTCGTGTTTGATCTGAACCTGAGGGTTATAAATGGCATTGCAAGAAAACAACCTTTTCGACAGTCGTCTGCCGTTGTTGAAGCTGAGTGCGTTGCGGCCGCGTTTCAAAGCGAATGGCGTTTTGAGGAGCAAGCAGGAAGAGGCCGCGGCGGTGGAGCTGCTGGCGACGGCTATCACTCTGGCTGCTGCTGCCATGGTTGATTTATATTTGTGGTGTACTCTCAACCAGTGAAGTATTGCTTGCTTGGGACTTTGGTGGTTTTGTCGAGCTTTTTGAAGCAAGTGGCTTACCTTTTATATTTTTTTTTTCCTTCTCTATTTTTTTTTCTTTAATTTATAGGAAATTAGGATTTCACTTTGAGAATTCGTTGGGTAGTTTCTTCAAATTCAAAATTCGATCTGATTCTTATATAAAATTTAGACAATAATTTTTAATAACTTTTAACTTTTAAAAATAAGATTTCATAAAAAAATTAGACCGAACTATTTAAAATTTAAGTCCGATAGTTATAATTATTTTATAATAGTTATTTTGATATTTGGTTAAAATATAATAGATTTTATAATTTTTTTTAAATGAAGATACGTCGAGTAAAAAAACTATTAAAAGTATATTAATACATTTTTTAATTACTTTAAATTCTTTGTGTAATTTAATTTGGTTTTGTGTTATTTTTTATATTTTTATTTAAATTTTCATTTTTTGTCTTTTTTGTAAAAAAATTATTTGAATTTATTGTGTTATATTTATTAATTATTATGTACATTTTGTGTTTATAGATTTTATTTAAATTTTTTAAAAGGCTTAATAGTCAAGTAGACTCTCAACCTTTAATATAAAATGAAATTAAGTCATTAACGTTTTATCGCGTGAAAATCAGTCTATAAATTTTTATTTCATTATAAATAAACCCTCAATCTTTTCAAATTATGCAATTAAGTCCAAATCTATTAAATGACACTAACTGTCGTTTGAACATCTAACGTGAAAGCTGACGTGAATAGCTTAGATGGCTGTCACGTGGCATGCCACGTGTGCAATACTAATAGAAGTTAGTGTCATTTAACAAGTTTGAATTTAATTGCATAATTTTAAAAGATTGAGGGTTTATTTACAATGAAACAAAAAGTTTATAGATTGATTTTCACGCAATAAAATGTTGAGGGCTTAATTCCATTTTGTGTTAAAGGTTGAGAGTCTATTTGGCTATTAAGCTTTTTAAAAAATGCAATAATATTTTAGAAAGTTTGAAGAGCTTATTCCTTGTATTTAAAATGGACTTGAGTTAAAAATTAAGGGTTTGTATATGATGCACTGATATTATATAGTTTCTATACATGATCAATACATCAAAGATTGACACCTCATCAATTTGCAAATTAAAAAATATGTCAAACCCTTAAAAGTAAATATAAATAATTTTTTTTAATTTGCTCATAAAGACCTATTGATAAAGTTTTAACTTCTGATGCATTGACAGTGTATAAAAACTATACACCGTCAATTCATCATATATCAATTCAAAAATTAAACCAAAAAGTTGAGTACAAATAGACTTAATCTGACTTTCAATACCTAATACCCTACCTAAGCCCAATCAAAACCAAACGGTGGACACCTCTATTTAATAGTATTTTTTATTGTTTATCTAAATAAAATAGGTTAACTTAGATTGTTTAAATTTTAAAAAAAATGCATGCGATCGAGTCAAAAATTTTAGAAAACTTTTATATAAACATTGTTATTGGTCACTTGTCTATCGATTAGTGGATATTATGTGATTTTAACATCTTTAATTTAAATATATATATATATATATCAATATGATTTTTCAACTTGTTTAATACCAAATTTCATATAAATGTTTAACTACTTTTAAATTTTCTTGTATAATAAAAAAATTATGTAAAAGTCCATAACTCAAAAGTGTAAATTGCATTCCATACTGAAATCCATACAAAATCTTAATTGTTTGTTAAAAAGTTAATAGTAAAAAATTAACAAAATTAGAAAAATAGACCTTGTGTTTTCATTGGTACACAGTTTATTGAATTGAGTCAGAAGAAAAGATTTAATTTTTAATATATTAAATGTATATTTTTAAATTTTACAAATGAAAATTAAATAACGGTCACATATTTTTTTTTTGATTATTTTTAAATGTTTTAATATATCTTAAGCTCTTAACTTCAGTTAATATAATTTTAAAATTTCATTGATAACTTATAAAATAATTTTAAAATTTTTATTTTTATTTTGTTATTATCATCTTAAATTTAAAAATATATGGAAATTAATATTAATAAATTACTCTTAATTAATTAAAACAAAAGTTTTAAAAATATTTTGGGTCTGGGCTGAATTGGGCCATTGTTGAGGCTAATGAAGCCCAATAATATCAGATCCACGCGTGTTAACCGACCTAAGAATAGGGTTTACGGTGTTCTATAAATAGACGATACAAATCCATAAACGTTTCTCGTCCAACGGTTGTTTTTCCCTCGTCAAGTTTCTTTCGTTCCAAGTTTTCTTGTTATTCTTTTTTTCCCACGAAATTCTCTGAAACCCTAAATTTTTTTTCAAACCCTAACTTTTTTTTTGATTCAGCTCATGATACAGATGGATCCTATAGTTTTCCATTAAAATCCAGACTTTTAAAATTCTGAAACCAAGAAAAAGCGGAAAACAAGAAGTAGATTAGAAGAAGCCCATCATCATCAGAGAGCTTCGGCAAATACCAGGCGGAATAATAAACCTTAAACCCCTAAAATCATTCGCGATAGTACCGGCTATTGAGCGCTTCAGTGGGCTGCTCTCAACAACTTCCCAGTTCTTGCTCAGTACATTATGGAGGTAAATTCGGAAATATATATATATATATATATATTCTCATAGCTTTCTGGTGGGTTCTTCTGATTTAAAAAAATTTGGGTTTTCTTTTTGTTTAGTATAATTGAAGCATGGTGGAAATGTGAATTCAATTGACAACAACAAGCGGAGAGCCTGCGTTGGGCAATGGTAATTACTTCTGTAACAATGCATATGAGAAACCCCTTTTGTCTATTGCAGGCAGTTCAAATTGCCGCTCAGTATGGGCAAGCGGCTTTCTTAAATCAGATTGTTGCTAAATATCATGCTGATCATGATCCTCCTGATGGTATGCTTTTATGCAATAGATTGAATATAGACTTAATAATAATGGATTGAGATCATGTAAGTCTAGTGCAAGCATTCAATTATATTCTGGATGGACCAAATAATTAGTACTACTCTTTCAAAATTTTCTTGTTGAATCTAATTTTTTCTGATATTTTTATTTTTTATTTTTTTTATGAATGGCAAATAATGCTAGTTGCTTGTGTATGAGCCCAAGATCATGTGTTTAAAAGGAGTTTTTCCTCTCGTATATAACCTAGTACTAAGATGGGATAGCAATTTGGTGCAATTTCAGAAGTGGTCTGAATTTCGTTGTTGTAGCATATTTGGGGATAATAAAACCTTTCATGTGTGATTTTTAGGATGTCGTTGATGTTACTCACATACCCAAGCAGGATCCAAACTGCAATGTTGGTCCCAAGCCAAGTACCAACCCTTTTCAACCCATGAAGGGGAGATACTGTTTGATTTGAAAATAGCTGGCATTTGATGTTTGGTACTTTAATTATGTTTTCTTGTGCAGTGGCTTTTTTTCTGTGAGAAGTGATAGTTAGTGGTTGTTAATGAGATTTTTTTTATTGGTATGATGTGTTAAACAGGGCTGCATATAGGATGTTTTCAGATACAATTAGGTTGCTTCTATTTAGAGATGCATCTCAAGGGAGACTAGACAAAGAAGGTACTATGTACAATTAATATGCACTGTCTCACATGGAAGTTTTTAACCTTGTAGAAGGTACTGATCATTTTGGTCATGATCTTCAGGGCTGTGTAACCTGAACGCCTATGTTTAGGAAACATTTGTGTGCTTAATAATGCAATGGTAGCAAACCCACTTTTCTAGCTATGTTCTGAATCCATATGAAATTGTTTTTAAGATTTAAATTTGTGATAGTGAGATTCTTCTGTTTTCTGACTAAACTTTGTGATTATTACAATTTACATTCAGTGACCCAAGCTAGAGCTTATTCAGTAATTGTTTTAATCTTACTACTAACATTTTGATGATATTGTAAATCTAATGCTACCAGGTTGTGCTCCTTTGCACTGGGCTGCAATGAGAGGAAATATAAAGGTTTGCACTTTTCTCATGCATGTAGAAGAAAAGCAGGAATTAGTTGAGAAAGATAGGAGCTGGATTTACCCCTGTTCAGATTGCATCTGATAAAGGTCATCGGCAAGTCACCCTTTTCCTTGTTGGTAACTCTATGTGGTTGTTGCATCGTTTACATTGTTTAAACTAAAGTTAAACTTTCAATCCTAATTGAGAATATGGTGTCTATGAGGAAATGAGTCTTGGGTTTCTGCCAGTAGTATTTTGTCTGAAAAAGGTTCTGATAGAGGTCATAACTGTAGCATGGGTGATGCTATTGCTGGGTGTTTCTGACTATGTAGTCACTAGTCATTCACCTTATTGTTGAGCATGCTGTGGGCTTTTTACTCTTTCTAAATCTTACTCGACTTTATTATCTTCTTTCTTCAAATCTTTTATATATAAAAAAAAAAGAAATGGATCATCTTGTACCTCTCTTCCATGTTTGTTTTTCAACTCACAAGTCATGAATTTGTTAGAATAGCATACCAGTAATAGATAAATTTTCCCTGTAATAGATAAATGTGGGGTTTTGCCTTTTTATTTTTCCCCTTAATTTATTTGTTTCAATCTATACTTGAAATCTCGATTTATTTTTTCCAATCAGCTTCCTAGAAATAATTTGGGTGTTTTCTTCATAATGCAATATGTTTATTGGTTTGATTTTTCTCACTTATTGCGGGCATTATGAAACTTTGAAATTCCGTTTTTGGTTTTTTTAGAACATTTTTGTTTAATTATTGTCTACTTACGCAACTTTAGACTTTAAGATTGTTAGTTTGCACTGAGATTCCATTTACTTTGACAGAAATAATTCAATAAGAGACTGTAAGTCTCCAGAGCCAGGCAAGAAAGATGGCTTACTGGGGAAGCAAAGCAGGTTTGAAAGTTGAGTGTGTAGACAATCTTTATTTTTGGGTTTCTTACAACTGAAAATCAGAGTTTGACATGAATATATATCCAAATTGTGCTGGTGGCATCATTTTCTTTTAATCACTTTGTTTTGTTTAATTTCTATGTGAATTCAAGATGTTGGGTTTCGCTTCATCTTTTTCTTTGATTTATTTGTTTCAGTCTTTACTTGAAGTCTCAATTTATTTTTCCCAATCAACTTTCCAGAAGTCATTTTCTGATAATTTCTCTTGTTATGATTAGTAAAGACTTTCTAGGTTTTCTTCATAATGCCATTTGTTTCTTGGTCTGGTTTTCAGTTCTTGCAGGCATTCTCGGTATTTTTCTTTTTCTTTTTTTTTTGTTTGCTCAAATACTGTTTGCATAATTATTAGCTTTATAAAGAATATGAGTTGGTGTCGAGATTCCGTTCCAACACTTAACAAAGAAACTTTTTGATTTGTCTGATCTTGTCTTTTTCAACTTTCTTTGTATGCCATCAAAATATTATAGTCATATGTTGGGGATGTTGGTATATTTAGTGTACTCTTGAGCCTTTATTAAGTTGGTGGATGGGCATTTTGATTTAATTTTTATTGAGAGACTAACTCTTTCTTATTCAATTTTTGTCTAAATTAGCTGTGATCAAACTTTTTTTTTTTAAGTTTTTCTTTTTTTCTTGTCATAATCTCATTCAAAGAACTAAAAACCAGACTTCAAGTAACGAATGAAACAAGTATATTTAAGAAAAAAAATAAAGCAAAACCGAATATCTTGAATTCACACAAATTAAACAAACCCAGAAGTGATTAAAAGAAAAAAGACGCCACCAGCAGAATTTGGATGTATGTTCATGTCAAACTCCAATTCCAGTTGTCAGAAACCCAAAAATCAATTTTATCTATACACCCAACATAGAGGTTTTCTGCGTTTCTTCTTCATGATGCAATATGTTTCCTAGTTTTTTGTTTTTTTCACACTTCTTGCAGGCATTATGAAACTCTGAATTATGTTTTTGATATTTTTAAAATAATTTCGTTTAATAATTCTTTTTTTCGGTATGTTTGTTTTCCTTTTTTATCAACGATTGTATACCCACATAATTTAAGGTTGTGACTTTGCATTGAGATTCCAGTGTCTTCCACAAAAATTTGATAAGGAGTCTGTAGGTCTCCAGAGAGAGGCAAAAAGGATTGCTTAGTGGAGAATTAAATGGGGTTTGAAAGTCTGGTGACAATCTTGATTCTTGGGTTTCCTACAATTGAAAATCAGAGTTTGACCAGGAGCATATATCCAAATTGTGATGCTGGCATCAGTTTCTTTTGAGAAATTGCTTGTGTTGTTAATCACTTTTGTTTTGTTTTGTTTTTTTTTTGGTGTGTGAATTCAAGATGTTGAGTTTTTTTTTTTCATTAATTTATTTGTTTCAGTCTTTCCTTGAAGTCCCAACTTGTATTTTTGCAATCAACTTTCTAGAAATCATCTTTTGGGTTTCCTACAATTGAAAATCGGATTTTGACCAGGAGCATTTATCCAAATTGTGATGCTGGCATCAGTTTCTTTTGAGAAATTGCTTGTGTTGTTAATCACTTTTGTTTTGTTTTGTTTTGTTTTGGTTTGGTTTTTGTTTTTTGTGTGAATTCAAGATGTTGAATTTTTTTTCATTAATTTATTTGTTTCAGTCTTTACTTGAAATCTCAATTTGTATTTTTGCAATCAACTTTCTAGAAATCATCTTTTGTTAATTCTCTTGTTATGATTCGTCAAGATTTTCTGGGTTTTCTTCATAATATCATATTTTTCTTTCTCTGGTTTCCAGTTCCTGTGGACATTATGAAATTGTGAATTTCAATTTTCGATATTTTCAAAAGATTTTCGTTAAATGATGCCTTTTTCCGGTATGTTTCTTTTTTCTTTGCCCAAAGGTTTTTTGCATAACTATTTGCTTTATTAAGATTGTTGCTTGGCATTGAGATTCTTGAGAAGAACCTAAAAAAGATGGCATGCTTATTATTCGTAATAGAGCTTGGCATCTAGTTGGTTACTAGAATCGTGATTGATTTTCCAGCTGCATTTTTATTCCTACGCATCTCATTTCTTCTTATGTTAGATGTGACTTTGGAAGTTCGGAAGTTTTTTCTAAGTTGATCAATTGGCCATAAGTTTATGCAATGTAATGCAACACGCTTCCCTTTTCATTCAAAATTCATTTAGAAGAAAGCAAGGGAAACTATTAAAAAGGGAAAAAAAAATGGAAGATTTTTAGCTTTTCAGTTGTGCTATTTAATGGTCATGTACTGAACCTTTAATATATTCCCAATTGGCAGGACCCTTGCTGAATATTGATCTGAACAATTCATCAAATATGGACAGAAGGTTTGCATCAGCTTTGCCTCACCTGCAAGGTCCCTTGATGAGTCTTTTCTTTTTACCATCTCCTCATTTTGCAGTGCCGTTTTGACCAAATTTTTTCTATGTTGTCAGATAATAAGACCTGTTCATTCTAAGCACTGCCATCTCTCTAAGCATTTGGAAGGTAAGAAATTCGGCTTGGGCTATATGTAGAATATATAACAATTATGAATGTCGGAGATCTATTTGAGATCAATATCTTGTGGATGCAATTGCAATCATGTGACTGATGCAGATATGTTCAGAAACTCATTAGGACTAGGCTGGTGAATCACTCATTATTTTAATCCATGAGTGTTACACCTTTTCTCGACTCTTGAATAGTTGGTAGTTGGAAGATGTAATTATTGGTGTCAATAAGAGTATTTGTATCAGGATGATGTTGATGTCACTACTGAGTGTGTGGTGACATCATAAGATGTTGAATTGAAGAACTCATATGGCACAATCCATTCCATCTTGTGCTTCTTCATTTATTTTTGTTCCTCCTAACTGAATAATAAACACAAGATGTTATTGGTGACTGGTACTGCAATCTGACTGTTTTTCTTCTGTCTCACTCGCTGTATAATTTGCATGGGAGCCTTGGCATAATTCCTAGGTGCATTGATTGCAGTTCAAATAAGTTTATATTTGACTTATTTAATGGCTTTTTCTTTTTTTGTTTCAATAGGGGTTCGGACAGCAATACCGGCAATGCCTGCTGGCGAAACATGGATCATCGTGTGATTGTTAGCCATCCCGGTGGCGACACAGATGATGTTATTTCTTGGCCTCTGCTACAGAAAATCGGCACTTAGAGCCGTTGTCATGACCTTGTGTCATGTTCCTTATTCTGTTGATGTACACATTTTCCATTCCTAATCATGTTAACATACTAACCGTTCGAAAGGTGGGAAAATTGTCAACACATAACTACAACTATAATTTATTTATTTGATTAGGATAATCAAAATGTTGAATAGAAAGTACAATATCGTTTTTAATTGGTTAAACTGCTAATTATTTCAACAATAGAACGGTCGCCCCGCTCCTAGGACACTCAAAGATTGGAATCAATAACTAACGTGGGGGGAAATCTGCACACAGAAATAAAATACAGCTGGATATTGGTCAGCTCCGTTGAATTCCACTCGGCCATGTCTGATTCTTCACGGGTTTCAGGATTGCTTCAACCTCGGATAGAGTTTCCTGATCTTGGCCAAAGAGTGCAAGTTCTGTAGCAGCAGCCACATTCTCTGCGACCTGATTATTGACAAACTGTACGTTACTCACAGCTTAAACAGTAAAAGCAAATCCAATGCAGAAAACTCACATTATGAGATAAAGATCACATGCAGTTTGTTTTTGTGAGTTGAACTTGTAATTTTCAGGTCACAAAAGAGCAATTCTTACAGTTGTACCAAAGCTCATTCTCCGATCAGCTCAAACAGCAAGCTCGCGAAAAATTATGAACGTGTTTTGACAGATATGAAGTAGCTGGAATTTATCTATAATATTTTGCTAAATGATTTGGTAAGAAAATTCTATTGCCAGGAATAAAACAGATTTCAGGAAAAAGCTGTAACACTTGAATATAAGAGAAAAGGGAGGCTATTAAGTCCAATGATGAACCAAACCTGTTTAACTGAGTTCATGCCAACCAGCACCGACGAAATATCCTTATTTGACAAGCTGTACTGCATAGCTACCTTTGAAATATTCTTCCCTTTCTCTTTACAATAGGCAGCAGCAGCTTGGCAGGCAAACTGAAGAAAGAAATCAAATCCAACAGCAATTACCACTCAAATTTATGAAGATATATGGAAGCTTATGCATTCAAGCTCATGAACTAAGGAAATAACTAATTAAATAGATAATGGAGAGTTCATGGTTAAATAAGTTTTTAAAGTATTTAATAACAGATATGTTATGATGATAATGAACTGCATTGTAGCTAGAGCCAAACGGATATGAACTCAGATACAATCTCTTCTTCAGATTCAGTCCCGCAAACCATGTCTCCAAGTTTTACAACTTATATAAGTTCAAGCGGCCAGAAGATTTGTGCTGCAACTTTTAATTCAGTATGCTGTTTGCTCCATCAAAATCTTAGTCCACTTATTTCACATCAACATCTTTAGAGGTCAGAAAACCATGATCTTGTCTGTCATGAAAAATCAGTGTGCAAATCTTTGATCTTAGCAAGTCATTCTTCCACTAATCACAGATATTTCAAGGAAGGTGTTTGAACTGACGCATTATTTGATAGACATTTGAATGTTCTATCTCAAAACAATTTTTGTAACAAGAATTATCACCGCCCTGAATACCTAAACAGGATTTATAGTAGGTACTAATTTGTCTTTTTCTCCCTAAAACTCTCAGGTTAAAGGCCTTCATTCACACATCAATTAGATCCAACAGATTATAAGGGCATTCCATTTTTTAGATACCACATAAAAAGACAGATTAGGTTGCATAAATAGCTTTGCATTTTGCAGAAGTCTGAGGCCTAAAAGTCTCACCTTGAGTTCAGGTGAAGCAGGATGCCACTCCGGTGGACCGAGCTCAGTAAGAAGCCCCATTGCAAGTGGAGATGCATTGATTACACCAACACCTTTGTTCTTCAAGTAAGGCAACAAATCCTCCAAAGTTGAATCATTAATGCTATAATGGCAATACGACAAAATCACATCAACTGTGCCTGGTGGAACCCTATCAAGCACATAAGTAAAAATTTCCAAGGGCAATCCCGTAATACCAATGAAACGAATCTTCCCAGCTTCCTTCAGTTTCTGAAGAGCTGGAATTGTCTCATTCACAATCTGTTACCACATACAAACTGAATTAAATTAACCCAAGCTTTCATATCAGATTTGCAAGACAAACACCTCCGTAACAAATCATTAGCTTTAGACCCAACGTAAAGGGGTCCACTGATAATCTCTTTTGATTTATTGAATTAACAAAAAGTGTGGATTAATGCATAATGAGATATCAAATTCAGAAATTCTCATGACATAACATCGTTAAGAAGGCTTTTTCTGCAGATATTAGTGACGAAAATGATAATAATTTAATTACTTAATTAAGGACCTGATCAAGAGAGCCGAATTCGATGTCATGGCATTGAAGTATATCAACATAATCAAGTTGCAACCTTTCCAAGCTTTCATCAATGCTTTGAGTTACTCTCTCTGCACTGAAATCGAAACCTTCACGATATCTCCCACATTTTGTTGAAACTATATATTCATTTCTAGGGACCCCGAGAGCTTTCAGTCCCTTACCAAGCATCTTCTCAGACAATGTCCCTCCATAATACCTTCAAATAAAGAATAATGAAATTCAGCAAAAAATGGAACTTTTAAAAACACAATTTGTTGAAGTTGAGAAATTTGGAATTTACGGGGAGGTGTCGAAGAAGTTGATGCCGAGGCGGAAGGCTTCGCGGACGGAGGCGACGGCGTCATTTTCAGAGACTGGACCGAAGACGCTGCCGAGAGGGGAAGCTCCGAAGCCCACGCTGCTGAGTTGAAGGCCCGTATTTCCGAGAGGTCTCAATTCTAGTTTGGGAACTGCCATGGATTGAGTTTCTACTAGGGTTTTTTCTTTTTTGTGAGAATTGGGAAAGATAGAAGATTTTCACGGAAAATAGTAACCGTAATACTAGGAAGTAGAAGGAATTTCAATTAAAAAACATAAACTTGAAACTGTGGGCCGGGACAGTTGCACTGAAGCCGACAATAATTCTCACCTTTTTAGTTTTTTTGTTTTGTTTACAAATTAGTAGGAAAATATTAATAAATTAGAAAGTACAAATGAGAGCAATATTAATATATTTTATTTTTTATTATAATAAAGTAAAATTATTTATTTATTCATTGAAGTCCATTTTTCCAAATTCCTAGCATATTTTTATTTTCCATTTCCATTTCAATAAAAAAAAAAGCAGTAAATGATTTAACATAATATAAATGCCATGGAAGGTATCTTCCAGGAAGTTTCGTTTGCTGAGGAGCTAAGCTAAATTCTCGTTTGAGTTTCGTCCTTGCTTGTTTCTTGGTTCCTCTTAAATAGTTGGGTATGGAAAAAAAGAATATTCCAATTACTTATGGCATAATACTATTCATGATTGAATTACTTCTTATCCAAATGGATTTCGTTGAGCATAAATATAAAAATTTTCCTATCTGATGATGCCAAAACAGTTATTGGGTTTGCTAATAGTGGATTAACTCTTTTTCTTGGATCAATCCTAATAATAGAATTTGAGAGTATTTTTAACAAAATAAAAGAGTTAAGAGTTCTCCTTTTAACTTACCATGAGACTCTTTTTATAGTGATCAAATCTCTTTGAGTATGATCCTTATACCTTTGTTTCATGGGGCTTAGGGTATGATATGGGTGTTACAGAGATAGTGATAAGTTTTCTCATATATTGGTGGGAAGTGATAATTTATGGATGATTATATCCTATATTTAGGATCCATGTCAATGAGGTACTAACAATACTAGTTAGAACAATAGGGTTAATAATCAAAGTTAAAGATTAAGTGTGTAATTGAATCAAGTTATTTAAGTTCGACTTGTTTATTTTAAAATTGAGTTTGAGCTTGAACTACTTAAGCAATGAGTTGAGTTGAATTTCAGTATTTTAATATTCGATTCGAGCAGTTCGCAAGTTTAATCGAGTTTTTTATATTATATTTTTTAAATTTATTATTTTACTTTCATAATATATGATTAAAAATTGACAAATCGAATTTAAAAAATTGAGTTCAAGTCTATTAATTCGAGCTCGAGTTCAAATCAAACCAAACCAAACTTAAATCTAGTACAGAATCGTCTAAACTTAATTCGATTATATTCCTGATAAAAATTAGGTTGTTTGAACTAGAACTTAAGTCTTACAACATGTTTCAAATTTTTTTACTGATTCGATTAAAAGAATATGGCCGAATAATTGCATCTTAAGAAAAAAAAATTGAAAAAAGAAAGGGCTGAAGCAAGACGAAGATAACAATAATTGAGCAAGTGGGTTGAAATTTCTTAATCATGACTTGCCGGACGTGAAGGATTAACACAAACAAACTTCGTTTTTTTGGTTAAAACAGTAGTGTTTTTGACATTTCCTGATTCCTGCTAGGGATTTGATACAATGATTTAACAGGCTGGCTACATGACAAGCGACATTTGTTCAGCCCTGGACCAACAACACAACCTGTTCATGGAGTCTCCGGTTTTGTTTCGAATCCAATGTGTTCATTCTGGCAAGCAAACCATGCGAGCTTCTTTTGGTAGCATCGTTACTCGATCATCATGTAAACATGTACGAGTTTAATCATAGTTTCGGTTGCAAATCTGGAAGCTAAACCATCTCATCGTGGACCGTTGAGCTTGATATCAGCCGACACCTTTAAGGGTCGGTTTGACAGGCCACATTGGCTCCCTTAATGCCTTTATTGGTGTGGTCTGGTTCAGCAATCTTGAACAGATATCAAGACCCAATTGGCTGGAATCACAAGGAATTCAACAGAAAGTTCGGAAGAAAAAGAAAAAATAAACTGGAAAATGTAATCTTGGGCCAATCATGATCAGCCACATCTTCAATCACATGAGTTTCAACTGTGAAAGACCATGTTCATATGTGCGTTGGCTTATCTATAATGTTCCTCATTCCCGCAGGAACTATAGTAATTAATGAGTTGGCATGGATGATTGGGACCACAGTTTGGGGTCAGTAGAATTCCATTTGTAAGATCGAATCAATTTTCAACGAATCTGGTTGGAGATGCTTATTAAAAGTCTGCAAAACAACAAACAAAAGGGATTGTTTATGAGGCTTCTTTGTCAGTAATGTACAGAAGTAAAGGTTTCATTGACTGTATGAAATGTCTATGGCCATTTCACATCAGCTCATGAGACTGGTGCATGGTGGATTATATAACAGGCAAGAGTTCAGAAACTTGGTTCCTACTTTACTGGAGTTTTCTGACATTAGAAAGCTTTAGCTATCATTAAAGGGGGAGAATTCAGCCTACGGCTATACTTTGCTTCTCATTATACTATTATTTTTATTGAAAAGGAAATTAATTTCCAAGCCTTGAGAAATTTCCTGCCAGGATATACTTCAACAGGCTCTTTCTGTCAGGAAGTGAACTCTTCAATGGAGATTTCATCAATAAGAGAGTTACCTGAACTGGTAAGATGATCTTGTTGAACTCTCTGGTTCGTATTATTGACTGTTATATGAACTGCAACATTAATTGTCAATATTTCCATGCAAATTGTAAAATCAAATCCACAGGGAATGGAGGATCCTAACTTGTTCAACCAGTGGCATATGAACTCTCTTGATGAGCACAACCTCCTGCCACAAACAGCTGCTTTTGGAGAGAACTTGCAGCACTCTTTCTCTAATAACTATCCGGCTTCATTTAACCTCAAGAGTACTTATGTTGAAACTTCTCAGCCCGGCATTGATAGACCTACAAAACAGCTTAAAAACAGCAGCTGGGATTCATGCAAAACTGATCATGCAGCTGATATGTCAAATCTTCAAGCTGCTTTGTTTCCAAACACTCTCCCCTTTGCCAGTTACAACCACATGAATTCAATGGGCATTGTGAGGCCTAAAGAAGAGGAAGCATGTTCGAAGAGCATGCAGTCCTTCCCTTCTGATATCTTGTTTTCTCAAAATCCCTTTGGATGCCAAAATTATGTGCTTAAGGGTTGCCATGGCGCTCAGAGGATTAGCACAGGCAATAGAAGTTCTCAGACTCAAGATCACATCATGGCAGAAAGGAAGCGGCGAGAAAAGCTCAGCCAGAAGTTCATAGCTTTGTCTGCTATAGTTCCTGGCTTAAAGAAGGTATGTATACTGGTAATTTGAGCTTCGGTTACATCATTTATGGCAAATAATTCTGATTCAATTTCCATTTACATTGCAATGTGATTGGCAGATGGACAAGGCTTCTGTGCTTGGAGATGCAATCAAGTATCTGAAACACCTGCAGGAGAAGGTTAAGACACTTGAGGAGCAGACTAGAAAGAAATCAATGGAATCAGTAGTTTTTGTGAAGAAATCTCAACTCCTCGCAGACATGGATGACTTTTGCTCGGATGAAAAATTCAGTGGCCCCTTTGACGAGCCACTGCCAGAAATTGAAGCAAGGTTTTGTGACAAAAGTGTACTCGTAAGAGTTCACTGTGAGAAAAGAAAAGGAACTTCAGACAAAATCATTTCTGAAATCGAGAAATGTCACCTTTCAGTCATCAACAGTAATGTCATGACATTCGGGAGTTCTGCTCTTGACATAACTATTGTTGCTCAGGTTCTTAATTTCCACAACTACAATTAATAGTTACTGCAGCATTATTGAATGTTAGTTCGAAACAGAATTGGGAAGCCATTATTTCATGTACTTTTCTTCAACAATCTCCATTATTTTTTGCAGATGGACACGGAATTCTGCATAACAGTAAAGGATCTTGTGAAGAAGCTACTTGCAGCTCTTAAACTGCTAATGTGATAAATTATAAATCACACTATATATAACAGCTACTGCATCGGGAAGCTTGAAAGCTAGGAATAATATCTTTGTAAGAATAATTTCAGACAGTCTGAACACAACAAGACCATCTAATGCTCCACCATTCAAGACCATCAAGCCCCACTGTTAGATGATCAGAAGATCATTTTTGCAAGAGGGTTCTTTTCAGTCAAATTTTGCATGGTCCTACTGGTTGATCGTGTTCAGTTCAATCTTGTTAGTGATCTGGATCTCATCTCACAGCTCATTTGGGCTTTTTTTTTTTTTCTTTGGGAGGTTGAAAATTCAACTGAACCTATACATATAATGTATCCCTTTCTAAATCTTACCTAAATTGGTTGAAAGTGGACCGAAATGTGGTTTTTGCGTGGACAAATTGGCCTTTGTTGCAGCAGTAATGTGTTCAGTTCAGTGTTTTAGAGGAATCCTGATCCTCTTTCTCCTTGTAATATCTATCTGCTGGTCTGTAATGGTTTGAATAGCAATAATGAAATGTAACAAAGTAGTACTTAATTTAATCTAAATCATTTTCCATTTTCTTTCAACGATTTAGACAATCATCCTGATAATTTTAAACATGACTCAACGATAAAATAAAAAGACAAAAGACAAACTCAATACGCAAAACTCTTACATTATGGATGGAAGAGCATTAATGTACGCAACTTCCGGAAAAATTATTTCCTTGGTACAGTAATGACACAAGCTATGTACATAAATTTTCAAACTTAGTCATGATTGAGGGAATCCGGAATTGGTAAAAGTAGGAGAAATCCTGGATTCGGTATCAGAATTCCATATATTTTATGATGTTTGTCAAGTTGCCATGAACAAAGGGGCAAAACCAAAACCAGAAACTTAGAAAACAGGTAATATTAGCTATATATAATTTGGAGATCCATTGACATTACTTTCGTATTGTGCTGAACTGCAGCTATCATAGGGTCTATGTAATTACTATATTATTCTTTCCTTTCTTTGTTATTAGACGATTGTTTAGGATAAGTCCAACCATCCCCTACTAAGGTTAGTGAAACATTGGTAAAGAGTTGTGAACCAATGACCTGCGCCGAAATTAACTGCGCACTTTGATTGTGTTTGGCGGATTGCACTGTCTAAATTAGTCGTTTTGAGTGTAACGTCAGTGTAATAGTAAAAATTATTTGTTTATGATTTGAAAATTACGCGTTTAAATAAAAAAAATTTATCTATTAATACAAAAAAAGATTGTATACACATGATTATCTTTAAATCTTACAATAACGTGAAAACCTTATACATTTAGTTGTATTTTAATATTTCCGAAACTAGAGTTGGTAGCTACACTGTCATATGTATACTCCATTTTCAGTGATTTTTCTCTGTTGAGGAACACTAGAATTAAACACTAAACAGCATACCTAATAATTCGAATATATTTTTTTAATATTAGAATTCGTGTTTCTACGCTAAATATAAAATAATCTTTTTAACATTGCACAACACTTATATGTGTTAGTCTTTTTGCATAAAATAAATCTAAGTCTTTGACATTTTATTATATGTAAATCAGTGTATAAACTTTTATTTTTTCGTAATTAAACCCCCAATATTTTAATATTATTAATTAAATTTAAATTTGTTAAATGACATTAATTAAAATATTTAAATTTAATAATGTTATTTTGAAAGATTAAAAATTTATTGATGAAAAATAAAAAATTTATAACTGATTTGCATGCAATAAAATATAAAAAATTTATATTTATTTTACGTAAAAAATTAAAAATAAATTTAAATATTAAACTTTTAATTTTTACTAAAATAAAATACATTTTTATCATATTTTTAATTCATATCAATTTCATATTTTTCAATCAGGTTATTTTCATATCTTGTCTAAAATTATTAATTCTACTGAACAACGCCATCTGCTTTGTTTTCTGCCACAAAAGCCACTCTTGTATACTAGCTATGCCGCCGATCTTTTCAAGTGATTGAACCAGTCAGTCTCTCGTCTGCCCAATAATTTAAAAAATATAGCATTAAAAAACTAAAGTAAACCGCTTCTCCACCCCACGCGTCAAGACTTTATATTCGAATTTTGTCATAATGTCTAAAATAATATTTTATGTTAAATCGATAGTGAAATTTGCATAGTTAAAGGATAAGTATGATCAATATCATAATATAATATAATATATATATATCTATTACTATATATATTTTTGTCTCCCAAACCCTCCACATGTCAAGCTTTGGCTTTTTTTCTTTCTTTCTTTTTTTTATTTTTCCCTTTTTTGGTTTTTCAACCTTTTTTATTTGTTTTTTTTTATAAATTTAAAGAACAAAAAAAAGTTATTTATATGTGAATTTTATTTTTAATTGAGAAAAAAATAAACAACATAAAAATTTGATCTTTTAAATTTTATATATTTATTTTCATAAAAAGTTATTCGTTCAAATAATAAATTTTTATATATTTATTTTAATATTTATCAATAATGATAATAAATTTTAAAAATATAAAATCAATCTCCAAAAATATTGTTTAAGTAACACATAACAATTAACAAATACTCAATAATTAAATAATTCTTCAAACGCATATACAGTACATTTTTTTTAACGATATATTACATTTACAAATGCATTTATAGTATATATTTTGTAGATAATTAATTTCTATATATTTAATGTTGATAATTAATAAAATAAAAAATTTTAATATTAAATATATATGTTAAAACATTTTAAAAATTAATAAAGTTAATAATTTTTAATATTATTTAAATTATATCAAAATCACTTTTTTTTGCTCCACGTCCAGCTTCACATTGGTTCTGTCATTCACTCATTTTCTTTCACCTTTCTAACCCATACCATTCAATGTTTTATCTCCCATACGAGCCATGTGTCATGTCTTAATTGATTTAGCATTTTATTTCTGTTTTTTTAAATATTTTTTTTATTATGCCCTCTAATTTATTTTTAAGTTTTTTATTATACCCTTTAATTTATTTTTAAGTTTTCATTTTTTTAGTTAAGTTCTTTAATTTTATTTAATTTTTGAATTTTTTTGTTATGCCTTTTAATCTATTTTTAAATCTTCAATTTTTTTCTCCAGCAATAATATGATTCGGTGCATAAATTAAAAAATATCAAAATAAAAATATGATAGAGGGTTTAACAAATGATGCATTCTAAATATAAAAAATTAATAAAAAATAAAATAAAATATTTCATTTATCTTTGAGTTGATTTTTATTCAAGGAAAAAAAATCTAACAACACAAAAGCTATTTAATTTAGATATTTTTAATTAAAAAAGTTTAGATCTAATTTCTCTAAATCTATTTTTTAAAATTATATCTCCACTAGCAAATGTAAACTTACTAAATACGAAAAATATACTAGCTATATAAAATCAATCTCAAATCACAATAATAGGTTATTCTCTCGCCTCATAATAAATTTTTTAAAACATTTTTATATTTATTAATAATGATAATAATTTTAAAAATATAAAAACAATATTCAAATATATTATTTAACCGACACATGGCAAATATTTAAAAATAAATAATACTTCAAATACATATAAATTATGTATTTTCCAAATTTTGCTTTCAAATAAAAATTATTATATGAAAGGGTTTTTTTTTCTCTAACTTTTCTAGGAAAAATAGTTTTACTTTACATATTGTACTTTGGAGTAAATATAAATAATTCAATTAGTTATTCTTAAAATAAAAATGTTTACAGATGGGTTTAAAACCTTACACATAATTAATAATATGAACAAAACATTCTTACCTAATTTTTTCTTACTTCTTTTTTAAATTGTTTGAACCATTATGTCGTATATAAAGATATATATATATATTAATGTTTTAGTTTTTATTGTTTTTTTTGTATTATTATCTTAATTTGTTTGTTTCTAACACAAATTATCTGTTTGTCATACTATTTAATTTAATTATTGTGTATTTTTTTAATCCAAGATAATCTAAATTTTTCAAAAAATTATTTTTGGATATGTTGTTTGATATATAAACTCTATCATTAATAAACACGTTTTTTTTATAAATCTTTCTTTAGTAAACATGTTTCTTTTTTGTACTAAACATTATGAAGGAAATAAATATTTTTTATGTCCAATAACTCTTTTTTAATAATCAACTTAACTAATTTTAAAAATTACAAAATAAAAATAGACCCGTAGTATTACGCGGGCTTATATCTAGTATATTATATATTTGTCTCCAAGTTTTTTGTTGCTTGCCATCTGTCACTTCTTTTTTGCTCCACGTCAGCTTTCATTGGTTTCACCGTTCACTCATTTCCTTTCATTTAATATATATATATATATATATATATATATATATATTATATCTATATACTACATACTAATTTTATTTCCCAAGCTCTTCTGTCTTTAAAAGCTTTTCTTTTTTTTTTCGTCTTTTTGTTCATAAACAAAAGTACTTTAAAAGCTTTCATGTCACTTGCTTTTAAAGCCTTTCCTTTATTTTTTTCGTTTTTTTTGTTCATAAGCAAAAGTGCTTTAATGCCTTTCACGTCACTTGCTATAAAAGCCTTTCCATTTTTTTGTTGTTTTTTTTTTTCGTGAATAAAGGTGCTTTATCGTTGTTATTGTTTTGTCTCCCACCAAAAATCCTCTCACACTCTTCTCTCTATTTTTCATCATCTGGCCTTTTATTTTTTTGTCTTCTCTGAATGGTAAAAAAAATCGCCAGAACGCCATCTGCAATTCAAAGCCATGCTGCATTACTTATATCTCTCTCTATTTTCCCATAATTTGACCTTTTATTTTTTTGTCTTCCCCAAATAGTAAAAAGAAACCCTAGAATGCCATCTGTAATTTGAACCCAAGCTTGAAGCCTTCAGATCCTGCATTCAATAGAGTGGGATGGTGCAAAAATATTTACATTTTCATTGAAGGGTACATTTGTAAGCTCTTCTATTTTTATCTCAAAATTTATTTATTTATTATTATAAAAATTCTTTTTAATATTGTTTTTAAAAATAAATTGAGATTTATATTTTAGATTTATTTTTTTATTTTAAATATATATTTTTGTCTTCATCCTGACAGTTGGCTCTCATCTTTTTAATTGCATTTGCTTCTTTTTATTAATTTATATTCTTGTATATTATAAATTTGTCTGTTGTATAATCTTTGTCATTAACGAAATTAGCTGCAAAATTAAAGTGCATGATTTTAATGGCTTCAATTTTTTTGTGATCAATGAAATGATTTATCAAATCAAATTGCATGATTTTATTGGTTTTGATTACTTTTTAATTAAGGAGCTTATTTACACAATCATATTGCATGATTTAAATGCATGGTACAGAATAAATGAATTAGAATTTTTTTAATTAAATAGTATATAATATAGGCAAACCAATGATATTTGGTTTAATGACAAAAAAGAAGTTTTGAAATTTTTAAATTCGAGTCTTATCAAATGTAAATTTAAGTTAGTATAATTATATACTAATTTGTTTTGTTTAGGCTTAATAGCCGAATATGATCTTAACGTTTGCTACAAAATGGAATTAAGTTATCAACGTTTAAATGCATGAAAATCAGTTCTCAACGTTACAAAATAATTGAATTAAGGATATTTCCGTTAAATGCTTTAATTTCTGTTAAGTTTTATTATTAATAGGGGTAACGGAAATTAAAGGATTTAACGAAAATGTCTTTAATTCAATTATTTTGTAACGTTGAGAACTGATTTTCATGCATTTAAACGTTCAGGACTTAATTCCATTTTGTGACAAATGTTGAGGTTATATTTGGCTATTAAGCATTTAGTTTATTATAGTTATTTATTAGTTTGTTTAATTTGAGTAGTGTGATTTTACTAGTTATTTATTCATGAAATACAATATGCTGATTGTGATTATAGCTTCTAATAAAAATATGCTACTCAAAAAAATCATATATAATTCAATAAAATAAATTTGATCAAAAACATTAAAATAATTGGGACATTAGAACAGTTACTTCTTGTAATTTTTTTAAGAGATAAATTTAATAAATTTAGAATTAAAATTTCAATATATGTGTTAATGAAATGTTGGTTTAGTTACAAAGGGGAGATCTTGTCATCAATGAAATGGCTTGCAAAATCAAACTTCATGATTTTAATAGTTTCAATTTCTTTGTCATTAACGAAATGACTTACAAAACCACAATGCATGATTTTAATGTTTCAAATGCACGGTCGAGAACAAACGGTTTGTAAGTTTTTTTTTTTAATTAAATAATATATATAATACAAGAAGTTTACTTTAATAGAGATAAATGTTCTAATAATAACGATAACAAATAAATAAAACAAGGAAGTAGATGTGATAAGCATTAAATCGAATTGAGATATTAAAACAGTTACTTCATGTAATTTCTTTAAGATATAACTTTTAGTAAATTTAAAATTAAAATTTCAATTTCTATGTCAATGAAGTTTTAATTTAGCGATAACTAGTAATGAGAAAATCCTATGATTTTGAGGTCTCGAGATTAAAATGGTAACACAAAAAGTCATAACTATTTAGGAATATTAAAAAATAAAAAAATAAAGTGAGTTTTATGTCATTATATTAATTCGTTTATGAAGTCTAAAATTTTTACTAACAATATATTGAATAATAATCTCAAAAGTGTGTGTATGTATATACTGTAGACACCTTATTTTGTCCGAGGTCTTAATTTGTAAATAATTAATTGGGTTAGGTGACATTGTATTTTAATTTAGCAATTTAGAATTAGGCTAGAATTAAATTAGAATTTTTAAATGTAGAATTAACATTAATTAGGAAATTAGAAATAAAATAAGATTTAGGAAAAACAAAAAAAATGAAATAAAAAATAAAAATAATTTTAATAGGATAATTAGATTTTTTTTTTGGATAATTATATAAATTAGGATTTATTAATTAAATAGTTACAAGAGATATTGTTAGATTAAACTTAGACTAGTAGAGTTAGATTAGAATAGGAATTCGATAGATAATCAAGATTAACATAAAGTAAAATAAATAAAAAAAAAGGGATAAAAACTAAAGTAGTGTGATTGTATTTAAACTCTAATATTCTTTTGACTATAAAAGGAGGATATTGCCATTCTTGAAAAGAGGAGAGAAAAAGCTCCTGCCAGACCTGCACCGACCAAGTCATCACCGGTTTCTTCCTCGCCGCAAAACTCTAAACCTTTGCTTTACCAGCTGCCCTTTCCACGCCAGTTCTTCATCGTTCACACAATCTGCACTCTTTCCTGCTTGCTGCATTGACCTACCTCTCGCACCACCTGTCGCCGGCCTGTTTCATTATAGTTCCACACCGTTTCTTACCTTGCTTCCATCACCATCATTAAACCGACCATCTTCACCCAGGCAAGATTGCCCCTGTTGCTGTCATCGCCACCCAGTATCACTGAACGTAACCTTGAACCATCTTTCTACAGCACACGGCTTCACTGCCCCATAACCGCTGCTCTGTTCTTCATCACGCCTCCACTGTAACGTGTCTTTGCCTTACCATCGAGCTTCTAAGCCTGCATCATTCACCGAAAACAACTGCTTCACCATCACCTTCACTGCATCTATTGCCGCACTTCCTTGCTCCCAGTTGCGATCAGCTTGTACCAGCAAATCACTCAAGCATCTTGTCTCTGTCATTTGAACCGAGACCCTTTTGTTGCGTATCGACGCTGCCGCCTCAATTGCTTCACCGGTCTCTTGCTCTTGCTGCACCGATTGTCACCAATTACTGCATCACCGTCGTCCCTGCCCTGCATGCTTGTCCGCTGCTAGCAGCATCGTATCACTGTTTCCTCACCAGCTGCATTTTCTACACCATCGCTAGGCGTCCCTTGTTGCCGTTCCAGTCGTAAATCATCACCACATCTGCACCAACATTATCATCATCACGTGGAAGCTGATTTTACTACAATTTGCTTGAGACGTGGACTGCTACAGCAAAGTAAAGAGAAGGAAATAAAGACAAGTGCAGGTTTGTTTAAATTAATGATAAAGTTAACTAATTAATTAGTAATTTGCATAATATATATATATATATATATATATTAAATTGATAAGTATTTGCATGTGTTTTAGTAATTTAGCAGATTAATAATTCGATACTAATATCTAACTTGATCGTTTTGGTTGTATAAGATAATGTGTAATATGGATAAAAATTGGTTTAAATAATTGGCATGATAATTTGATTTGTGATAAAAAAATAATTTACCTTAGTTAATTAATTTAATAACGATTGAAGGGTTTAATATGAATTGGTTAATTATTGATTTATTCGCATGAATTGTATAATATGATTCGATTTACTTTGCATGATTTAATTATTTTGATAATATTTGATTAATATATGTTGAATAAATAATTTGTATGTTGATATGATTTGTTTAGTTTAATTTGTATGATATATTTTATATTTTGCATGTTTAGTATGATAGATATTAGATAAATAAAATAATAAAATAAATTAAATTAAAAAAAATGCAAATAAGAATAAATGGAATAAAGATTGAATAAGGAGATAATAAAATTAGTTATCAAAGATGAATACGGATTATGCCGAGGATGAAACTCCAAGAAAGTCAATTGGTACTCCTTGGATTTTCTAGGTGAGAGGATTCTTCTTGAGTTGAGCCAGATTGATGGAATACTTAAGGAGAATTTTCAAGAAAACATAATTCATGTTCATTTTATAGATATAATAATAATAAATAATAAACTAAAATAATAAATTAAGAATAAAGGATATAAAATAATACCATGATAAGGTAATAAAAGAAGTAAATGTGACATATGCCGAGGATGAAACTCCAAGAAAGTCAATTGGTACTCCTTGGAATTTCTAGGTGAGAGGATTCTTCTTTGGTTGAGCCAGATTGATGGGATACTTAAGAAGAATTGTCAATAACCCATATGTCATGTTTATTTTTTAAAATATAAAATAATAGAGTTAAAACAATACAATAAGAAGAATAAGATTAGAAAATATTTAAAGATAAAAATTCCATAATATACTCAATCAATCCGACGATGGAGTTCAAGAAAGTCGATTGGTACTCCTTGAACATCTTGAGGTGAGGGGAGTTTCTAAGATTTGAGCCAGATTGATGGAATAGTCTTAGAAACTTTCCCAATATTTAATTATCAAAACTAATACAAACATAAAGGCAAATTTAGACTAAACTTAGAACTAAGTGGTACCATTTTAGAATGGGCGTTGTGGGGGTGCTAATCCTTCCCCACACGTAACCGTACTCCCGAACCCTAGATTCTTTGAATGTAGACCATGCCTTATCCTTAGACAAGAGTAGGTGACCAATCACACCTTAGGTTTGAATGGTTGGTGGCGACTCATAGATTTTAAAGTCTAGCGGTTAGGTTCACGGACCTAGACGTTATGACATATATATATATATATATTTATATAAAGGAATTGTATTTTTCATTAAGTGGATTTTCTTTGCTACTGTAAATTTTCGGCTAGAACTTGTGTTCCTGGGTTCATCTTTCACTTACTCATATGTATCAAAGTACGTAACATAGTTATTTGTGTTGGTGAGTCTCTGATCAGAGCTTGGATCAATTATTTTTTCTCTTTTAGATTATACAATATTAATTTAAAAATAATTTCATATATTAATTTTTTATTTTTCATTTAAAAAAGTTAGTACGGTAAGTCGGTAACACATACATGTATCTTAAAATATATTAAAAATAAATGACTTAATATTCAAATATACTTTTCATGTTTACCACAAAATGAAATTAAGTCTTCAATAATTAATTGTATAAAAATTAATCCTAAACGTTTCAAAATAACAGAATTAAATATATTTTCGTTAAATTTTTTAATTTTCGTTAACTTTATACAGTAATAAAACCAAAAGGCGTAAGAGAGAGTGAACGAAAATGTTATTAATTATGTTATTTTGAAACGTTTAGGATCGATTTTCATGCAATTAAATGTTAAAGATATAATTCTATTTTGTGATAAACGTAAAAGACATATTTCGATACTAAACTAAAATAAATTATTTAACATTTTTATTTTCACTTGTGAAGTTGAAGATGTTATATTGTCAATATTTCAAAAACAAACGTGATACTTTAACCTTACATTTCCCAATGATAGAAATGAAAATCACAGTTATTATTGATGTTGAAGAACACCAAGTGCTTGTAACACCAAATAAAAAAAAAGCTTTGGCTGTGGGCTGCATTTGTTGGGCTGGTCTCAGAATTCTAATTGCAACCCAAAACAAATCACTGAGGGTCTATTACGGTAGCAAAAAACCCATGTTTAGCCCTGTTAAAATATTATATAATTAATAATTCAAGAAAACAAAAGGTGTCGTGGTGTAATTGGTTGCTTTTTTTTTCGGTTCAACAACGACGCTGTTACCGATTCTTTTGCATTTTGACTTTCCCCGATCTCCCGCTTAACAAGGAAATGGGCCCCACAAGGAAACGAATGCCAACAGATCCTGACCAATAGAATTTGTGTTTCGCATCACTTTCTCTCTTCTGATTGGCTGCTTAACGCCACGTCATCTTCCCAGACCCTCCACTCTCATCTAGAAACCTCCTTTTATGTTGTAACTAACTGATTCTACATGTTAAGGTATTCTGAATTTACCCCGGAAAAATCAAAATCTTCTAAGCTCGCCTGCGAATTCGATTATCTCTCTCACTTCTACGGTGTTGTTGTTTGTCGGTGGTCGGACGACGACGATGGTGCCGTTGGTTTTCGTTTTATTTACGATTCTATCCTCTTCCAACGCCTTGGTGTCGACCCCCCATCCTAAAGCCATCTCTGTAAGCGTCTCTTTTTATTTTCTTCTCTCTTGTTTTTCAAGTTATTGATTTTTTTGGAATATAATTTGATGGGTTTCTTTTAGGATTTGAAAGAAGCAATTGTGAAGGGATTGGGATTCCAAGCCGATGATTTTAAATTCTCAGGGTTCGATCTGAGGGATGCCCTTGTAGGCCATTCAGTGGCATATGAATTCGACGTTGAAATCGATAAGAAGGTCATTCCTTTTAAGCTTTTGGAGGATGTAAATCGATGGGAGTACGTTGATTTGCCCATTTTTAGGGTGGAAGAGCCAGCCAGACCCGGAGACGAAAATGGGTTGATGGAGCAGAAGAGGGTATCGGATAATGGGTTACCCATTTTAGCCCCGTTTCAGCTGGCTGGACCCATGGAGCTCTGGATTCAAGACGCCAAGGATATGCGCATCTCCTTACCGGTGAGTTTTATTTTTTCCCGACAAAAAAATTGTTTCTTTGAAGCTCTGATCATTGGAATTCAGTAATTTACAATCCTAGTGTTCATGATTTTAGGAAAAAAGAAAGCACGCTAATTGAATTAGGTATTTTTTTAGGATATTTTTAGGTGGAAAAATTGATCAAATAGTTATAAAAAGAGTAGTTGTTTGCTTTTACCTTGGGATTTTAAAATTTTTTTTCCTTTCTGGGTAGTTGCCAATTTAGATGTGAGTTCTCTTATACAATTTTTTGAAGTCTATTGACTGTATTAATTAATCTTGTTGTTCGTTCGATTCTGCAGCATGATGTGGATGCTGGGGTCTTGAAAAAGGTAATCTTAGCAGATGGTGCTGTGGTAACTATTAAGGGTGCGAGATCAGTCAGCTTGCGCCACCCCATTGATCTTCCATTACCTCTCAACCGAACTCATAATGGATTTGCGTCTGGCCTTATGGCCCTGGCTGAGCATCTTCGTCACACTTCTCGCAGTCAGGATGCTCCAATCCTCTCCCTCCGCATTGTTGGCCCGACTTCCCTCACTGTTCCATCATCAGCATCTTCAAATAACAGGTTGAAGCTTAAGCGACTTGCACCTGGCCTTGTGGAACTATCTTCCATGTCTAAAACCAAAGCCATGGATGCCCTTTCCACTATTAATCTACAAGAAGAAGCCGCCACAGTTCTAACCCCAAAGCACTTTGCAACAATGTGGCCTCTTGCTTCCATCAATGGTTCAAATGCCAATTTGGTTGGTTTTGAGACACTGCTATCTTCTGTGCTGGGTCCAAAGGCAAACAAGAAAGGTTCCTTCAAGTTACTGAAGGCTGATGTGTCAGCTCAGACATTTGTGAAGATTGGTTTTGGGATTGAGAAGAAGTTGAAACAAGGAGATGGGTTTGATTGGGAGGGTTTTCCTGCGTGGAGGACGAAACCTGAAACAGTGACAATGCATTTCGAGGTACTGGCTAAGGTTGACGGCGAGAAAGTTATACCAGAGAGAGTGGTGCAGGTTAACCCTGTTGTTGTGGAGGATGCAGTGGCACCAAATGTGCTGACAGGGAACATAACCATGTCAACAACTCCTGTTGTTCATCCTCCTTCCAATCCCTTCACCTTGTAAATTGTTAGAGGGAAACGGGTTGAGATTTTGTCTAGTTAAAGAAGTTGTAAAGATGAGATGAATCAAGTGTACTTTTTTGTCTTGGAGTATCCAATGACTTAGAAGAGCTGTAACTGTAAGTATATATAAATTTGTGGCTTTTTCACTGCCCATTGACACATCGAGTATATGATTCTCTCATGTAGTTCAAAATTTTGGATGTATCTCGGAGAATTTGTGGCACTACAATTCAAAGGGCAAGATCATACGCCTTCGTTAACTAGAAAATGAGTAGATCATTGGTATGTTGGTCTCAATTGATGGCGCAGTGTTGTTGTTAAATGTTACTAGCAGATTGTTTGATGTACCAAAACATGTACAAAGCCCTGTAAGGCTGCAACAGATTTAAGCTGCTTATACCATGAATACTAGCTTATCACCTATTCATTTCTTGATAAAGGCAATACCCTTCTGAATGCTTCCTGCTAACTCTTTCTTTGCTTTCTCCAAACCAACCCTGTAAAAAATCAATCAGGAATTAGTTGAGCAATCTACTATCTGTACTTAAAACAATAAAAGTGATAATATAAATACCTCTCAAACTGGCTTAGAGGCCCCAGTTGATAGACTTCCTCAGCTCCAGTACGACCAAGTCGTACCCTGGTTGCAAAGAAAGGGAGTTCTGTAACCTGTGATTCAGAGCGTTCTTGATTATAAAAAATTTGAAAACGCAAAACCAAGATGATGTTGTTGGCATGAAATAAACGTTTGAAGACGGTACCTGGGAAGCTACAAAGGCACATTCCACAATTCCTGCATCTCCTCTTAACCCTCTAAGGCATGCATCTGCAAACTTGACAGCTGCATATGCCTATACACGTCAAGGCTTCCCTTTAGTTGCTTGAATTTATCCCTTAAAAAAAATAATTATGGTACAAAATTGATGTGAAGATAGAATGGTCAACCATTGATAGTGTAGCAGATCCAGCCCCAGATTTTGCCTGCATAAGTGAAAAGACGAAACTTTAATACTTAAATTTGTCAATTTGGATTCACAAACATACTTAAATATAAGTGGTAAGATCAATATGTATATTCATTAATTAATTCACCACGGCAATAAAAATAAAGCAAGTTTCTTCATGACTCAATCCAGTTTAACTAAGAATTTGATAGCTTCCAAAAATGGGTTCCATGCCATCGTTCTTATTTCAATGGCTAGGTTGGGATACTGAGACAACTTAAAATAGAGACAGGCCGATGCAAATCTAATACTAGTTGACCGAAGTATACATTTATAGTTCAACAAACGAAGGATGTTCCTAACTTCTTATAGATATTTATACCTCAACAACTTCTGTCCCACCGTTTTGAATGCGATTTGTAAGGTATTCAGTTTCTTCAGGGGTGAGGCTGCATGGGGGTTTGGCCTGCAAAGATTGACATCAGGTAAAATCAACTGAAGATAGATATCAGAACTGAAAAACAGTGAAAATTTATAGGTATTATTGAAAACCCGTGACAAAAGAGGCAAAATTGTCACTCCTGAATGACCTCCAACAACTGGGACATTAACTTCCCTAGGATCAAGTCCCAGGACTTCCGCCTATACAAAAACATAAAAAAAAGGAAAAATTTTCTCTGTAAGAAGTGAAAACTAGAAATGCAGCAACTTGCTATGTGATCTCTTGGTGCTATGTTTTAACCTGGTGAAGAAAATGAGGAATGCAAATGAAATGATGAGTAAAAACATTGATTCTCCCATAATCGTTACATTATAAGGTTATACATACCACAAAAGTGTTTGCTCTCACAACATCAAGAGTTGTAACTCCCAGAAGTCGCTTTGGATCATAAGTACCAGCCTTCTTAAAAACCTCTGCTGCAATTGGAACTGTAGAATTGACTGGATTGCTGATCAGATTAACAATTGCATTTGGGCAGCACCTTGCAACTCCTTCACAAAGTACCCTGACAATTCCAGCATTGATATTGAAAAGATCATCTCTTGTCATTCCAGGCTTCCTTGGAACACCAGCAGGTATGATCACAAGGTCCATGCCTGTTAAAGCACTCTCAAGCTGCGGCTGTCCCAGGAAACCACGTACCTAAAACCCAAAAAAAAACTTTTTCACTTTAAAGAAAACAAACTTGTATTCACAGTTGATAATTGTACAAGTCTTTAGACGAGAAAAACAGGAGAAGAAATATTACCACTGCACCAGTGTCCATGTGACTGAGATCGGCAGTGACGCCGGGGGAGTTCACAACATCATAAAGATGAAGAACCGAGACGAGTGGATTCATTTTCATTAACATCGCAAGGGGTTGGCCAATTCCTCCAGCTGCACCCAAGATAGCAACTTTGAATCCTGGTGCTCCTCCCTTTGCTCGACAATCAGCTCGCCTCAAACCAGAACTTTCCTCCATCTGCCATATGCAATCCACACAATACATTAAACAAGAAGAAAAGCTACGTTACTCATTGAAAATTGTACTTGTAAGGAGACAACTTCGAAGAGAACCTGGGGATTTGGCTGGAGGTGGGCTGAGATCCTGGCAATGCGATGGTTAGCCTCCGAACTAAACTCCATTTCCTTTCTCCTCCGAGAGACGGTGCAGGTTAAATGGTCGAGTGGGGGTAGTATTACGGTCCTAAGTGCAAAGAATGAATGGATTTAAGCAGAAAAGCAAACGAAGAGATAAAGATGACGTTGACATAAATGCATATGTATTTTCTTCGAGACTTTGTGTGGAAACTAGTTTTGAAGTCCTTATCTTATCCTACTCGCAAAAGAAATGTGGCTCTCGAAACTCCTGCTTCACAACAGAAGTATACTTGGCTTCGTTTATTTCCAGGGTGATAAAAAGCTTGAGATGTCTGATTTTCTGCCCACTTAGCAAGATGGTTCGAATCTCTTCTTCCCACTTACCACCATGTGAATGATAATAATACTAATAATAATAATTGTTGGGTCAAATGCACAGAAAGGAAGCCTCATTATTGGGCCTGGGCCCAAATATCACAGGCCTTGTAGTAGTTGGCCCTCTCTTGTTGCTTTAAATTTAAATAAAATTAAATTACTTAATTCGGAATAAAAAATCAATCTATTAATTTATCAACAACTTCGTAATGAAATTTTATTTTTCGGAACATCTTCCTCAGGTCGATCAAAGTAGACTTATCTAAGTCGGATTATTAAATTTATAAATTTTTTTTATAACCTTATAAAATATTCGAACCTGAAACATTTAAGACAACATTTTTTTCGATTCAATGAATATCTGTGAATAACTTTATATAATAATTTAGTTAATTTCAACATAAAGTTTTTTAGATTTTTGTGGGTGGTCAGATTAGAGGCAAAATGTCTAACAAGTTACTTGAAAATATTGGCAAATAGACTCCAGGTAGGGCTGGCAATGAATGAGATTCTTAGTCTAGGATACGGCGATATGCCATCTTGTCGAGGGGTAGTGGGGCACAATATCGTGAATTATGGATTTGATTTAATTTTCTTCATTATAATAATTTTTTAATTGTTATCAGCAAAGTTAGAGAGTTGTTTTGTAAAGAAAGTTATTTTAAAATAATTAATAAATTAATATGATAAATAATAAATAATAATAATATTTTGTAGTGTCTGTGGAGTCCAAAATTTCACCATTGATTAATTAAAAATGAGGCATTAATTTCGCACTCCATAATTTTAATAGCAATAAAGTCGTGTTATACAAGTCAACATTTAGTAGTGCAAATAAAAATTTGCTTATTTGTGAATTGAATTTGCCCTCATGTAACAAAAAAATATTTGTATTAACATTATTTCATCACAAACTTTGAATAAGTGGATTAAAAACTCATTTTCAAATGAGTTCATTTTACAATTATGATATTTTGATAGTGATTTTTTAAAAAACTTTTATTGTGTGAGTGTGTGAAATAATTTTTCTTTCCAAAGTCTTCTTGTATTGGTAAAATCATATAACTTAAAATTGGTGAGAATGGTGAAAGCAGGCGCTGCCACGATTCTTGCTTCTATCGTGGACACGTTTTGCTCAATTGGGTTGTCACGTTGCTTTGTTGGATGTCAAAACCGAGTTATACCACGTTGCTTTCATCTTTTTTTTCTTAGTTGGTTTTCTATGGGTTTTTTATCTTGTATTGTTGTTTTCCGGTAATTTCACTTTTTTTTTTACACGTTGGCTGTCTTTTGGTTTATTGTCCAGGACTTGCATTATCATTTTATTTTTTTTTACAGTAAAAGGTTGCGTTTTCAAGGTGGGTTGATGATTTTTGGGTCCCACTTTCCCATGAGTTGATGGGTTCTTTACTCTCTTTATCTTATCGGGTTTGCTGTTCTTTGTAGCTATTACTTGCCGCCCTTTTTTGCTGCACTCACAAGCCATGATGACTATCTATTTCCTAGGGTACTTCTTCTGTGGTTTTGCACAGGATGAAAATTTTGCTTGGTCATTATTTCGTTTGTTTCTTTTCTTTGTGCTTGCGTTCTCGCCCGATCCCCACTTTCGGCTAGCTTTATTCTCTCTTCGTTCTTGCGATGTCTTTCGCGCCAAGTTGTGGTCTCTTTCATTGTTTGGAAGGATTCGCTATTGTCCAACCATTGTGCACGCCTTCTGTTTGCCGTGTTTTAGGCTTTCTATGCTTTCTTTGTTTTGGTGTAGTCGGTTGCAGGAAATGGGTTTGTATTGGTGGGAGTGGAGAAGGACCCGAAGGGTTGTTTTCCTAGAAATGGCGATAATAATGAAGGAAAGGGTCCATCATCGTAGCCTCTTTGACGGTAACCACGATAACCTCTCTGAGTCTCATCGTTTTTTGTCTAATTTATTTCTTCTTTTTCCTCTATGTTCCTAAGAAAAATTTCTTGGGGTTTTGGAAAGCCAAATCTCAAACTCAAACCGCTCCTCTTTACCCGCTCCATCTGCTTTATCAAGGTGTAGAATGTTTGAGAGATGGAAAGAAGATGAGGGAAAGAGAGATTTTTTCTTAGATCACAAAATTTCAGTTTTTCCTTCATTTTCTCTCTAAACTACGGGATGATAGAATGGGTGGCGAAGGCTGAATCATCTCTGTTTCAGGTCAGCTTGCAAAAACCCCAAGTTGTTTTCAAGCTTTCTTTTTGTTTCTGGTTTTTAGGGTGGCTTTGTTTTTCATACTTATTTGATGGTGGCAGATATGTTAGATGAGTTACAAGAGTATGTTGAGTCTATTCACCTAGCCAATGGTAAGTCTATCTTCTTACTTTGAAATATGACTTCTTTATTACTGTCAACGTATGAGATTACTACCAGTTGTTCTTTCCTTAAGTGTTCTCTTTCATCGAATGCTTAACTTGATGCATTATATTTCTAATAATTGTCATCTTACCTATAGTTTTGGCTGCTAAAAACGGGAATCTTTTTGCTTTTTATGTGATATATCATTAGAGGAGAAAAATATGAAATCTAAAGATTTTGCAATGATAAATTTTGCCTAAAAAATAAATTGGTGTCTAATTTAACAAGAAAAATAGGCATTTTTTATTTAGTGCATCATTTGTCATTATTTTTGCAGGCTAAAAATATGGCAAAGTTAGATAAACAACTATTGCTCAAGCAGGAACCTTCTACAAAGGTACCATCTTGGATTGCTTTCTCCATGTAATCTTTATCTTTGTATATATACATATGCTTTTGAAGGTAGTCTGTGGTTATATAAACATTACACTGGAAATAGCAAATCTGTGAATAATTTTACCATTTCCCCTGTTTTTATGAATTTGTAGTTATGCTTTTATATATATATATATATATATATATATATAGTTTAGAAGTTGTTTGGAATTGGTGAAATTATTATAGTTTTTGTTTAGTTGGTTGTATAAGAAGTACGGAAATTTTGGAATGATTTTATAAATGTTATGTTATTTAATAGTTAATTAGTTAGAGTTTGGAGTTATTGCTAGAATTTAGGGCTATTTCTAAGTTCATTTTGTAATTTAAGCCAGAATAATATAAAAAAGTTGCTTTTTTAATGGATTTTTTTCTTTAAAAAAATGAAATTGATATCTTACTTGCATTTGTTTCATAAAAGCTGTATACAAGTCCTCCTTCAATCTCTTACCAATATGTCTTCAATCTTAACAACTTATATAAAAAAGCCTTTATGAATTGTCCTTAAAATTAAATTATGGTTTTACATCATGTATGCTATAAACTAATCTTTCCTTTTTGTATATAATTTGATTGCTTTATTTGATTATTTTCTTTTGAACATAAGAAGAACATCTTGAAATTGCCAGAGCCAAGAAGCAATCAAGTGAGATAGAACGAAATTGAGATGATTACAACAAAATGCAATTCACACAATTGCCAGAGCCAAGAAGCAATCAAGTGAGATAGAACGAAATTGAGATGATTACAACAAAATGCAGTTCACACAATTGGTAAGCGTTTTTAATTAATCCTAATTTTTGCTCATTTAACCATATAACATGATACAATTTCTTTGATTTTTACTCTCTAAAAGGTTATCAATGAGACACTTAGGCTTGGTAATGTCGTTAGATTCTTCACAGGGGAGCTGTCAAAGATGTTTGGTACAAAGGTAAGTTAATAATCTTATATATGCTTTATTAGTTCTAATAATTAGATATACCTTATTAGTGTCAACAAGGATGGACTTAATCAATCATAAAACTTAAAATTGGTGACTTTTGCGAGTTCTGGTTATGCCACGATTTTCACCTCTCTAATGAACGCGTTTTTACCCTCTATTAATGCCACGTGGCTTTTTTGTTTTCAGTACAGTGTTTGTGAGCTTTTCTTTGTCGCTTTAATCAATTGAGATTTGTCTGTATGGTGAGATAACAGAGGTAAAAATTGGCGGCAATAGAGGAGGGGATCGAGTAATAATGATTGCTCTTTTGTTAAACACGTTTTTAACTTGGCCTGACACGTTGTTTGGCTGTCCGTTTCTTTCTCATTTTCTTTTGGTTATTTTTTTGCTCATTCTGCTCAATTAGCTTGGATCCGTTTAAATGTTTTTTTTGCTTTTACTGTTTGCTTGATAGCTTTCAAGCTGGACTCAACCTGATTTAATTGTTTGAATAGGTAGATTGTTAGCTGGTCCGCCGGCGGATTTGCTGCTTAGTTTTCTTTTGGGCGTGTTGTCCTGTCAACAATCATTTCTTTTGTTTATTTTCTTCTCTTTACAGAGAGAAGGCTTTGGAAATATAAACAAACAATTAATAAAAGATGACTCCAAAAACAATGTCAAGAGAATTGACGTCTGAAGGATAAAAAAAAAACAAAAATTAAAAAATATTAGAAGATGAAAAGAGTCAAAGAGGGATGAGACGTGAATGATAGCTCAAAAGAATCGGCATAGTATCAGCTTCACCACCCTCCCCTTTCCGAACTAAGTCTAACCCTTATAGCCCCAAATCCCTTTGCATTTAAAAAAAAAAAAGGCCATGGTCTCGCTTTCCAACAGTTTTTTCGGAGTTAAGTAAGCTTTTTTTTTTCTCTTTTCAACTTCTTGATTTTTCTATTTCCAAAGTTCTCAACTTGCTTTGTTTCACTTGCACTTGAGTTTCCAAGTAAGACCCAAGAAACAACCGACCTTCAAAACTAGATTCTTTCGACAATCTTTGAAGATGAGAAACCAAAGCTTTCTCAGTGGCTTTCCAACTGTCTCCACGAAGGGCATGTGCGATGGCTTTTTTTTGAACATCTTTATTGTGCATGATTTCTTAAATTAAAAGTATTAAATTTGTAATAGTGTTATTAGATATCATTGAAATCTCATTAAGGGAGAGTTTCTTCATTGTCAATTAAATTCTTTGAATTTTTATTTATTTAAGTGATTTTAATGCTTTTGGTTTCATGATTGTTGCGGGCAAAGAGTTGAAGGGGAAACCAAGGATTATATTGAATTCTTTGGATTGCTATTTATTTTTTTTGACTTTGATACTTTTGGTTTCATGTTTTGTTGCAGGCAAAGGATTAAAGGGAAATTAAGGATTGTATTGCAGCGAGCAAACTTCAAAAGGTTGATTGTGAGAAATTAAGACAAGATTGTCTTAATGAACATTTTCTTGAGTTGGGAAATGCACTTGGTATTTTTTCAATTTTCTTTAAAACATTCTATTTTATAATTTCATAATAATTTTTTTTGGATACTAAATCAAGAAGGTTAAAACCCTTACATGTAGCTAAAATACTTTGGTCTAAGGACTTTTATTTGAATAAATGGTTTCTATTTGTATATTTTAAGTTGTATATTTGATAGTAAACTGTAATTTGCAGGACTTCTCTTTCTTTAATTGTTGGGTTAGTGTGGATTGGTATAAATGATGGGAGGTATTTTATGCGACACGTTTGCTAAGATTAGTTGAGCACATATGGTTGGACAAGTCAAAATAGATGTGATTTTGGAGAAGTCAGAGGTATGTTGTTTGATCTATTATTTTAGCTTTTGCATTGTTAGTTGCATATGTTAAACCAATTGATTTCTTTAATTACTTTTTAGAAGATATATTTTCCAAAAAGAAACATTTTTGCTTGGTAAAAATGCTACCAGCAAACTTCATTAAGATATGAATTATCTCTTTTAGCTTGCTTTTGTCATTGGCACTTTGTATAAGCCCATTTGCTCATTTGGGATGTTTAAGGTAAATTAAAGGCATATGTTTTTTGTTGGTTATAATTGAATTGCTATTGATTTTTGAATCCTCATGCAAAATGGTTAAATTTTGTTCTTGGATAAATTTGGTTGTTAGAGATTCAGACTATTAGAAATAAAATTAACGCACCTAGGTTGAACTTGATTTTTGACATTCCAAGACAAAAATTGAAGAAAAGAATACATTTTGTTAATGCATTAAACTAATGATGAAGTCTCTGGTTTTATATTTTTGTGTTTTGCAAATTTCAATTTTTATGTCTACATTTTTTTTTGGTAAATCAATGCAATGAGGTGTGGATATGGCTTGGCTTCGGTGTGCAAGCAAAGAAGGAATGGGAGATGTCCAAAACAAACTTAATCTATTTCACTCTTTAGCTTTTTTTTAAAAAAAGTTTTAATATAAATGGTTTTATTTATTTTATTTTGTTAAATACAGTTAATATGTTTAGTACTTAAATTCTGGTTTGAATTAAATTTCATGTTATGTTTTTTTTTTGTTACAACATGTCAAGTTAATTTTCTTTACCTTATGAATTATGTTTTACTTTTTAGGTAATTTACATTTAGTTTAACAATATTTAATTAAGACTGAATGGTTTGAATTAATTTTTAGTTTAAGTAATTTACATTTGTTGATTTTTTCTAACAATTTTGCAAATATATTTGTTATATGTTTCCATGTTTACTTACATTTCCTATTATGTTTTCCTTTATTATAAGTAGTTATTAAAAAAGCCTGACAAATCTAACACAAATATAAATAGAAATAGAAGATAAATCAGATTGAGTTTAGTTAGATCGATTACATTATGTACTTATAATGATAGATAGAGTTAGTGAAACAAGTACTAATAGATTGCGGAACATTAATATACTTTGATTAATTTTCAATTGTAATGGGTTTTTTCTTTCACTCAAATTCTTGCAGTAGTTGTTGAAACAAGCTGGAAACTACTACTTTGACTTGATTGCAATGAATCTGGAGAAAAACTATGGAAATAAAAATTCAGACACTGTTTGATGAAAATAGGGTCATGAGAAACCTGCTGGAAAATATCAGTGAAACTGTCTTAAATGTCTACTTGGAATTAAAACAGTTGCTTTTCACTATTCACTTGCTCTGTGTTCAATATTGGCTTGATATATGAATGTTGTCTCTTTAATTTCTTTTGTCTTTTGGTTGTGTAGATCATTGACAATGTAACGGTGAATGGTCATCCATAGAATATAGTGTAAACACTTATTATAATAACCTATGAATTAGACATTTTGCATTTGGTTTATCTAACAGATCTTGATCTTAATCTTTAGGGAAATATTATTCAATGCCTTTTGCTACTCAAGGTTCTTACAAGTCGAGACAAACTAGGTAAGCCACATATTTTCAAAACTTATATTTTAGACTTGGTGTACACAATTTGCTCAAGGATGTTAATAAATTCAAACTTTTTAGCTTGACTTTGCCTATAATATCAGGAGTCATTTTGATGCAATGTTTATATGGACTTAAAATCTTGATGTTTCTTTATATCTTTGGCAGGAGAGAAATGGTTCTAATTTTCAATGACTTAATCCCTTTTTTTTTTAAGAAAAAAATGCAAAACTCTAAAATAAAATGTATATAAACAAACAAATAAAAATAAAATGAATAAAAATAAATTTAAAATTGTATATGAACAAAGGATAAAGATTTTAGGTTTCTGCCGTATCGGGAGTTCAAGAATCTGATTATAGTGAAGCCACAGTTTCGGATTGGCTAATTTCAATTAATGCATTTACATTTGATTTTTATAGTAGAATTTTAAGTGTAAGAGTTTCCTATATTTCAACATTGCTTCTATTTTGGTGCAGCAATTGGTAGGGAGTTAATGAAACTAGCTGTAATGATGATAGTTTTAAGCACACTTTTAATGGTGTTGACAGCACATAGGCAATTGTCATGGACAGGCTTAGTTTGCTATTGAATCTTAACATAGTAATGAAATCCTATTTTGATTCAATAGATAAGATTTCAAATTAACTGCAATTCTTTTATATTTTTTGATTGTAGGAAAACAACTCCCATCGGTTAAGTTTCATGAAATTTGTTTTCTTGGGTAAGATTCTGAAATTTTCTCACTATTTACTTAGGTTTGAGATTGACTTTGAGTTATTTAAATTAACTAATTTATTATTTGTTTATTTAAACAATTTTCCATCTTCCATTACTATTTATGAATTTGAGATGGTCTACAATAATTGATTAACGAATATTTCAATTACTTATTAAATAAGAATATATCAACCACTCTGGTTGTGTATTTTAGCTTTATTGCTTTGGTTCCTTTTAGACCTTGGACTTCTTGGTTGTATCATGCTATTGCTTCTCTTTTAGTATGATCTACTGCTTTCTAATGTTTGGGATTTGTCGTTAAAGGAAAGAAAATTGTTTCTTATGCTTTCTCTTCTGGTATGTTTGTTGTCTATATCAGTAAGATACAAGAGAAGAACCGATGCAATGTACATGAAGCATAAAAGCTTCTTTGTTTCATGTTGCCAGCTCTGCTTACACCGTTAAGCTGAAAGAAGCAACCATTTCACCTACACCATTGAATTAACAGTTTACTTTTTATCTATAATTATGCTGCTTAGTAAATTTGATATGAATGCACTTTGTGTGCTTGAACATTTTAGTCATTCTCCCTCTGTTTTTTTTTTTTTTGGTTATCTGAAGTCCTTGCTATGATCAATGATTTCTTCTTACTCTTTCCACATCATTTAGTATGCTTTTGAATCACACAACTTGACTTATGTCCCCTGATATGATAACTAACTAGCTGCAAAACATATTATATTTGGTTTGTTGCTACTCAGTTTTTTAAATGATTTTCTGTCTGAGCTTACTTATCTTTTGATTATTCATTCTTCATTCATGTCATTAATCCCTGAAAAAACGAAGCATCCTCAAAATATCATGTTATTTTTGTGAGTGTATTGATAATTTCAATTATTTAATCAACAAATCAAGTTTCCAAGATGATTTTTTTTAATATAAATTTGTTTCTGAGATTTTGTGGAAAACAATGTAAGTTAATTTTCCTTTTGAATCATTAATTGATTAAAGAAACAACTTAATTCTAAAAAGCAACTCAAGTTATAGCCACTTACAATGCCAAATCTGCATAGTGGATGTGTCAAGCTACTAAATAAATGTTACAGTGATTCACTTTTTTTAATAAGCTCAAAATCTTCATATAATCTCAAGGAGTCAAAAACTCATCCATTTAAGACTCTTGAGTGAGTATGAAAAATAGCAATAGGGAAAAAGAAGTTTGGAGCAAGAAAAAAAACGACTAAAATACATGGTAAAAGGACAACGAGAATCTCATTATGGGTGCTTTGCTTAATAATAACCTCCTTAATCATGTGACTTCTCAAGTGCCATGCATGTTTTAAGTACAAGTTAACAAAAATTTATTTGCAATTGTAATCATTGTTAAATTGTTTTTTTTTTTGTTTGCATGTGTAAAAATCTCTGTAGTTTTCAGCACAATCACTTTAATTTGTGCCTTTCATCAATATGCTTTTATGATATATTGCTATTTGATACTGCATCACACGAAAGTAACTTGCATTTGATTCTATTCTATTATTGTTTGATGTATCATCATTGGGTTATTTAATTAATCTTCTCAGCTTTCTATTTTTGCTTGCTTTTTGGATATTCCAAATCCAACTTGCTTTGTTTATGTACTTATGTTAATTATAGTTACTGAGGAAAATAGTTTAAATATGCTATTATTTTTTTATTTAAAGTTTATTTATCACATGGATAAAGCTATTTTATCTTATTTGGGTTGTTTGCATTTGCCATGTATAGAATTGATTTGCATTCTCTATTTACATTCTTTGAATTTTCAAAGTTTCAAAGCATGCATTAAACCTGGTAATTCTCTAAATTTGCAAGACAACTGGAAAATGTTTACAAATTCTTTGGATTTGGCTAATATAATGTTTTCAGGTTTTTTTTGGAAGATATATGTATATATTTAACAATAAACTAACAATTAGGCTTTGTCTAAAGCCTAAGAATAAGTTATAAAGTCAAGTCTCAATGTGTTCAAAAAATAAACAATGGTATGTTTTTAATCTGCTTTAAACAATCCCTTTTTAATTAATCATAGTAAATTATGGTTTTATATATATTATATATTAGTTTGAAGTTGTTCAGACTTCAATCATAAATTGGTAGAAGCCAATTGTAATCATTTAATCTAGGAGAATTCAATCTTGCTTGCCTCGGTTAAACTTAAAACAGATATTTGTTCCTCATTTGTTTGATTATTTAAATAGATTTAACCTTGCTCCTCATTTGCTCTAGGATATATTGAATTATATTGAATTCAATGATATGTGCATGCCTAAACAATCAACTGAATTGACTTGTAGTCTCTTTGATGTTTGGCAAATTCAATATGTTAGGACAGATACAAGAGATACTTTACCAGCAGATTGAGAAACTTTGTCATGCACAATGATACAAGGATGGAAAGATAAACTGTATTTCTTGAGGTACAGATCTGGTATTTACTGTCATATTTAATATTTTTTGCCGTTTCAATTCAAGGATATGGACTTGAAGACTTTTGCTCTTCCATCTTGACCTGCTTTTCCCTTGTCTGTCTGTTTTTAATTTTTTATGAACTGTTCTATGCAAACAATCGCCTAATGTTTTAAGTTTTATCTAATGTTAATACAATTTTAACTCCTCATGTTTGCACTTTAAATTGATCTACCGCAGCATCGCGCGGGTATCATCTAGTATTCATGAAAAAGCAAGTGAGAAAGCATGGATTTCAGTCTCTACCTTTCTAGGTGAGGGTTGTTAGATAAGAAAGTTCTAATCATACGCACAAAAAAAGTCAGATTTGTGAATCAGCAAAGCACTCAAACCAGACAAAAGCCAGTTAGAAAAACGTTGCTTCAACATACAATTCCAGGAACTTGCTTCACATTATTCAATGTTTGGGAACGTTTTTGTCGCTTTTCAAGTGCGTGGCAAGGCCAATGATATGGACCCTTGAGAAAAGTTTCAATGGAAGGGAGGAAATGTGTTTCGTTTTGGCACCGACTTTCTTCCACATGGCAGCCATCGACACCCCAGTCAAACGCGGCGGCCATTGGTTTTCCACTACTCTCCTGCCCCACCATGACTTTAAGCTCAGTTCTCAGACAATGAGATTTTTTGTTCACCAAAAGGTAGCAAGTGTAATAGGCCATTTAATCTTTTTGACCTTACGTGATGCAGACAACGGGTTTGTATGAATCCCATCACACCTCTAAAAAGATGTATCCATATGCATCGTTCAATAATTAATTTCATCGTCACTTTTGTTTTCAATTTTATCAATTTAACTAATTTATTCATTCCATTGATAGAGGACAATATGTTTTCTAATTGGGAGTTTTACTGTGATATGCCAATCTTAGACTTGAATAGAAATAATGCAGACAAAGAATCAGTTTAGATTTCACCGCAATTCTAAATTACAATACTTAATCTCACTTTAATTTCACTAAAATCAATTTCAACGTCAATTAGATTCTGAGTGTTACTGCGAAATGTCAGTCTTTGGAGTACTCAAAAAGTTGGATCAAAGAAATGACAAGAAATGGTTCGGACTTCTGAAGCAATCAGGATTCAGATCAGGTTCACATTTGCGGACCCTTTTTTTTTTTGACAGATCGGTGATTATTCTCCCTGTTTCCCAGATGATAATACTCCTTCAATTAGACCCTGGAAGAAAACAAAAGATACAGATAAAATTCAAAGCAAGTATACATGGAAATGGACAGGCAGTACACGCAAGACTCTGGAGCAGGGCCCCCGCCCCCTTGATATATATTCAGTGAGCAAGCGTAAAATGTTGACCAAGAACAATAGTCAATACGATGATTATTACTCTTACTTCCTGAGATCAATCCCGGGTCTCTCCCACCAAACCTGGTGAAAATCCCCCCGTTGTTGAAAATACAAATAACCTGATATGATATTTACAAATTTATTAAACTTTTTCTTGTGAATTTTTCAGAATTTACAGATTAGAGATTCAAACATGAATGCAAACCACTCTGCATTGCGGATGCCGGTGGCCAGATAGGCTAGATATAAGAACTTTACGCGTACCTAACTGCTTCAGGATGTCTTTTTCTTTTTTTATTTTCCTCCAGCTTACGTGCCAGATTTTTCATTCTAAATTTCTAATCATCGGGTGCCCGTATCTATACACGTGAATAGAGCTCAAATATTCGAACACTAAAGCCGCCCTCGTGTTTTATGCCATAGTCTATTGCATTTCCACGCTTCTCTTGCTAAAGAACTCCACCTCCAGGCTGAATTGGTCTTCACTGGCCGCAATGTCGGTGCGGTTGAATTGCTGGCTATGGCCTCCGCCAATGATTCTCTTTTCTCTTTTGTTCATGCTAATTTCCTGTGTAGTGTCTGATGAGCCGCAGATATTGCTCAACTTCAAGTCCGCTTTTGAAAGGTCAAATACTGATGTTTTCAGTTCATGGACACGGGCAAATTCTGCTTGTAACTTCAGCGGAGTTGTTTGCAGTTCCAATGGATTCGTCACGGAAATCAATCTTCCCCAACAACAATTGGCTGGTTCTCTTCCTTTTGATACTATCTGCCAGCTACAATCGTTGGAGAAGATTGATCTCGGAAACAATTCTTTGCATGGCAAGATCACTGAGGACCTGAAGAAATGTGCACTCCTGCAGCACCTGGATTTGGGACTGAATTTTTTTCTGGAGAAGTGCCTGACTTGTCTTCTTTAAACGGATTGAAGTTTTTGAATTTGAACAACAGTGGATTTTCCGGTCTTTTTCCATGGAAATCACTGGAAAATCTCACAGAATTGACTTTCTTAAGCCTCGGTGACAATCCATTTGCTTCGAGTCCATTTCCTCCAGAAGTTTTAAATCTGGAGAAATTGTACTGGCTTTATCTCACAAATTGCAGCATCACAGGACAGATTCCTGAGGGAATTCAGAACCTCACTCAGCTACAAAATCTGGAACTCTCTGACAACAGATTGTCAGGGCCAATCCCAGCGGGAATAATCAAACTCAGCAAACTTTGGCAACTCGAGCTTTACAACAACTCATTGTCAGGAAAACTTCCTGTTGGATTCGGAAATCTCACAACTCTTGTGAACTTTGATGCGTCAATGATAGGCTTGAAGGCGACCTGTCAGAGTTGCGATCCTTGAAGAATCTTGCTTCTTTGCAGCTCCTTGAAAACCAGTTCTCAGGAGAGATTCCTGACGAGTTTGGTGAATTCAAGAACCTTAAAGGATTAGCACTTTACAGGAACAACCTTACCGGTCAGCTTCCCCCCAAGATTGGCTCGTGGTCAGATTTCGGTTTCATAGATGTGTCGGAGAATTTTCTGACAGGGCCTATACCACCAGACATGTGCAAGAATGGCAAAATGCTTGAGCTTCTTCTGTTACAGAACAACTTCACCGGCACTCTCCCAGAAAGCTATGCAAACTGCAAGTCCTTGACTCGTTTACGAGTAAACGACAATTCGCTCTCTGGTTCTGTCCCTGCTGGTATCTGGAGCTTGCCAAACCTCTCTCTCATTGATCTTACCATGAATCAATTTGAAGGACCGGTGGCAGCTGATATTGGCAATGCTAAGTCTCTTGCACAACTATTCTTGGCCAACAACCGATTTTCGGGTGAATTGCCTGCTTCAATCTCTCAAGCTTCTTCCTTAGTCTCAATTCGGCTTACTTCTAATAAATTTTCTGGCCAAATTCCTGCAACCATTGGAGGATTAAAGCGCTTAGGCAGCCTTTATTTGAATGATAACATGTTTTCTGGTACAATACCGGACTCACTAGGCTCATGTGTTTCTCTGAGTGACGTTAATCTTGCTGGCAACTCACTTTCTGGGGAAATACCTGATAGTCTTGGATATTTGCGTAGCCTGAACTCGTTGAATTTCTCTGAAAATGAACTCTCCGGGGAAATTCCAACAACTTTGTCTTCTTCAAGATTAAGCCTTCTAGACTTGTCCAACAACCGGTTGGTTGGTCCCATACCCCAAGCTTTAGCTATTCGGGTTTTCAAAGATAGCTTTAAGGGGAATCCAGGCCTATGTAGCTCAAATCTGAAGGATTTTCAGCCATGTTCATCGAATCCTGGTACATCAAATCATCTTCGAACATTTTTATTCTGTTTCATGGCTGGAATATTAGTCTTGCTTTTATCATTAGGATGTTACCTGTTTGTGAGGTTAAGGAAGAGTAATCTTAATCATCCATTGAAGCAAGGTTCATGGAGCATGAAATCATATCACATGCTAAGTTTCAGTGAAAAGGATATCATAGATGCCATCAAGTCAGAGAATTTGATAGGTAAAGGGGGATCTGGAAATGTCTATAGAGTTGAATTGAAAGATGGCAAAGAACTGGCTGTGAAGCATATTTGGAGCTGGGATTTGGGCAACCGTAAAAGCTACCAGAGCACTGCAGCTATGCTATCAAAAAGCAACTTCCGGTCTCTAGAATATGATGCTGAGGTGGCCGCGTTGAGTGCCATTAGGCATGTGAATGTGGTGAAACTTTACTGTAGCATCACAAGTGAGGACAGCAATCTGCTGGTTTATGAGTACCTACCTAATGGGAGCTTGTGGGACAGGCTGCACTCAGGTCACAAGATGGAGATGAGTTGGGAGCTGAGGTATTCCATTGCGTTAGGGGCCGGTAAAGGGTTAGAGTATTTGCATCATGGATGTGAAAGACCTGTTATACACCGCGACGTGAAGTCAAGCAATATTTTGTTGGATGAAGAGTGGAAGCCAAGGATTGCAGATTTTGGACTTGCAAAGATTATGCAAAATGGTGGTGGAGGGGATTGTACTCATGCCATAGCGGGAACTCATGGCTACATAGCTCCTGGTAAGTTTCTTATTCCTTTGTGTCTTCATTATGGATTTGTGTTGGCTGATTCAAGTGTCTACAATCCAATATTATAATATGAATAAAGTGCGTTGAAGAGTGTTATGATCAAGTTTGAATTGCAGCATAAATTGGATTGTGTTTATTTTGGTTTGTGCAGAGTATGCATACACCTGCAAGATAAATGAGAAGAGTGATGTTTACAGCTTTGGAGTTGTCTTGATGGAGTTGGTCACAGGAAAAAGGCCAGTAGAGCCAGAATTTGGAGAGAACAAGGACATAGTTAACTGATCTACGGTAAACTGAAGAACAAAGAAGATTTGGTTGAAGTGGTAGGCTTGAACATCTCAGATGCATTAAAGGAAGATGCCATCAAGGTGTTGCGAATTGCGGTTCACTGCACAGCAAAGATTCCAGCACTTAGACCTAGCATGAGAAGAGTAGTTCAAATGCTGGAGGAGGCTAAACCTTGTACACTTACAGATATTATTGTTCATAAAAATAGTGAAAGTAGCCCTACTGGGGAATGGAAGAACAGTGGCAAGTTCATCTGAGGCTTTGAATTCATCATCGGTAACGATTAAGACTGATCTTCCTTGGAGATTAAGCAAAGGCAGGGAGCTTGGAACCCTGAGTAGGCACCAAAGCACCAGGAAGAATATTTTTCTTAGCACATAAAATAGTGCAAGTTGCTTTCAACTGTAGCTGCAGCCTGTAGTAGATCCCTAGCTAGCAATAGCAGATGATAAATACAACTATGTAGGTGTCTTTTCCTCCTTTGTATTATAGTCGCACCGGTTTTGTCTCAGAATCAAATAATGTAATCAAGGCTCTACTCTCTGTTAAGCGGCAGATGAGAACAAAACAAATGCTCTCTTCAGGGACTAACTGCCAGATTCCTAGTAGCGTAAATACAAAGCTTAAACTATGTCATACCTCAGTGATGATGCCACTCTAGATTCCCTAGGCCTATTGCCTAAGAATCTGCCAATTTTCTATCTTTAAAACTACTGCAGCTGGTATAAAAACAAAGCCTGGTTGATCATTAACACAGAGGGCTCTTGATTACAGAGGAGTATCAGATGAGAAATGTTGGCTTTTTAAATGCAAGAATGTTGTTGGTTTTGTTTTCTTGTGACTGAAGTTTGAACATTGAATGCTTGCATTGACTGGCCAATAAGAAAGGGCAAAGAGTAAAGTATTAAGGCATTGGACATTAAAAGAGCAAGTTAAGGAGTGGGGCAAGGCTAGTGAAGCTGGTCACATGTTGCCTAGCTTCACTAGCCTTGCCCCAGCCTGGCTTGAAGCTTCTAACACAGTCATGAATATCGAAAGATACATCATGTTCCTTGAACCAAAATGTCAGTTTAAGTGTTGAAGGGTTCCTTGTACATTAACAAGGGATAGCACACAACTTGAGTAATTCATAATTTCCCTATTACTTTGAACAAAAACAAAACTCCGGATATATCAAACTATTGGGGTTGGGCCAGCTCAATTTGAATTTCCCTTCTCTTTTTTCTTTTTCTAATTATAGACAACTAACTTGGATGCATTTGGTTAAAAATACAATGAAGAGGGAATTTAAGACTATTAAAGAATAAATTTCTGTCTTATCTTTTAATCATTCCATCGTTCTAATTTCCCATGAAGAGAATATTACATGCTTATATCTTTTTGAGCCCATAATTTTTAAAAGTTTATTCAATATACATATCATTTAAGTTAATACTCGGTAGAAATAATAAGATTAAACCTTTGAAAAAGGTGTGTTTGATAGCAAATAAACAGAGTATAGAGATAACATTAACATAAACCAAATGTGCAAACCAGGAGAAGACAGACGATAATCCAATACTCCAATATTCCAAGTGGGTTATTTTGATTTGCCTAGAAATCTAATTCGATGCCCAATGCAATGCTTATCAGTTAGCCTAAGCATCCAACTCATGTGACGGCTACCATAAAGTAAGAATGATACTGGGTTTTAAATTTGCCTCAAAATCAAACTCTCTCTTCACTCACTCCTCACTTCCCACAATTCCTTCATCCCTATACCATTTCCCTCGATTCTTTCCTTCAGTTCCCAGCAATTTCACTTTCTCAGGTGCCCTATCATGCTTTTTTTATTTATTTATTTATCTTTACTGAAGATTTTCAAGTTCTCTTTTTTATTCACTTGTGGATGTGGGTTTGCTGAAATTTGTTTGCTTTGACTCTCTGCAGGGAAAAAGAAGTTATCTTTGTGGGTGCAAAGGGTTGGGTATAAGCCAGAGAACCAGTTAAGTGATTTAATGGAGTCAGGGAAGGAAATTGAAGAACTTAACAGGAATCTTTATCCAGCTATAGAGCCATACAGCACAGGTTTCTCAAGTTTCCGATGTTCATACAATCTACTGGGAGCAATCAGGAAACCCAAATGGCCATGTGAGTATCCATTGCCTGTATCCATCAATTAGGAATGAAGTGGGACCTTTCATTGGTTTTGTTATCAATTCTGTTCATATTTTATAGCCAGTTGTGTTTCTTCATGGTGGACCTGGAGGAGGAACATCGCCAAGTAATCGAAGATTCTTTGACCCTCAATTTTATAGGATCGTATTATTTGATCAGGTGAGTCTTTGTGCCTTTATGTTAAATTCTTAGTTTTTCTTTTAACCTCTAATAACTAGATGTCCTATTGCAGCGTGGTGCAGGAAAGAGTACTCCGCATGCTTGCTTGGAAGAGAACACTACATGGGATCTGATTGACGACATCGAAAAGCTAAGAGAGCACTTGGAAATTCCAGAATGGCAGGTATCGATATGCAGTTTTGATTGCTTAACTGGTGTCACCTTTGGGTTAGCAGTTCCTGGTGAGTTAGCCACATTTTTTTTTTCATCTGTTTGCTGATTATTCAGGTCTTTGGTGGATCATGGGGAAGTACACTTGCTCTTGCTTATAGTGAATCACATCCTGACAAGGTGCATAACCTGCTTGATTTGCCATTATTTTGTTGGTTGGAACTCTTGATTGATACAATCTTGTAACCAGCCATTCTTTTAGTTCCTATCCTTTTCGTTGAATTGGAAATATCTCTCCCATTCATTTAAGGTTACTGGCTTGGTCCTGAGAGGGATATTCCTTTTGCGGAAGAAAGAGATTGATTGGTTTTACGAAGGTGGTGCTGCTGCTATTTACCCTGATGGTATGCTCTATGTGCATTCTTTGCTGCTCTAATTGCAAAGGACAGTTGTTCTAATGTTGTAAGATAAGTTGTTATCTTTTTGATGATATTTTAATTTCAAGATACATGGAAAGAGGTTTGATTAGTAACATGTTAATGAATTTCAAGTAAGTTATGGAGGCAGTGAAAGTAAACCAATGAACAAAGAAGTAATTTCAAACTGCTTAGGAACTACTTAATGATTTAAATCCATCTTTTATTTTCACTGTGTTAAGACTATTTTGTGTTTTATTTTTCCTTATGAGTGCTGATTAAAGATAATCATTGAATAGTTATGCATTTCTTGTACATGCAGCTTGGGAACCATTTAGGGATCTTATTCCAGAAAATGAGAGGGAGAGTTTTGTTACTGCTTACCACAAGAGACTGAATTCTGATGATTTGGAAACACAAGTAAGAATGTCATCTGGTCTGGATACGTTGCTTTCCTTCCTGTACCCCTATTGATTATTGAGCCTGTTATAATCTTTTTTCTGCTGCTGCTTGCTTGAAAATGTTGAGAGTCAATATCAGAAATCATGCCTAATATTATAAAAGAGGCAGCAGGCCCTGCCAATCAAATGAGGCATGGTTTGCACTGGTTGGTCAAGTCGAATATATATACCAAGTCTCAGTGATGTACTGTTCACATCATTTTGAGGTAGATGAATGCTGGAAAGCATCATTCGGCTTCATGTTGGAAATTATATAATACTCTAAGCAAGGATGGATTCTTGGTAGAGATTACTGAATGCTTGTGACTTGTTAGCTTGCTGTATTTGTTATGTCAACAACGGTTAAATGTTTTTCTGTTAACTCTCTGGGTAACTTCTTAGTATGCAGCTGCTAGGGTATGGTAAATGGACCAAATGGGAAATGATGACTGCTCATCTTCTACCAAATGAAGAAAACATCAAGAAAGGGGATGATGATTATTTTTCACTGGTAAGTTGAATCCCAAGAAGACCTACAGTTTGACATAGAGCTGGAAACTATGCAATACTCTAAACAAGATGCTAAGGTTCTGGTTCAAATTTGATGCATTTGTCTTTCATTGTTCTGTTTAGGCTTTTGCAAGGATTGAGAACCATTACTTTGTGAATAAAGGATTCTTTCCTTCAGATTCGTACTTGTTGGACAATGTTGACAAATAAGGCATATTGACACTACAATTGTACAGGTATGTATAACCTTTACCACCCAAACATTGCAGATAACCATTCTGCTTGTTCGTAAGACATTTAAACCCAGCGGTGCTACCAGCAGATGACTTTCAAGTCTTTGTGCGTTGAAATAGTTTACTTGAAAGTGTCATTTACATCTCACTTTGTTGGTATGGTATGCATAAGCACTCAACATTCTTTCAATAGTTACAATGTGGCAGAAAATTAAGAACCCTAACCAAAAGAGATTCCATGCATGCTATTTTACCCTTGAAAGTTTTGCCGCTGTATATTTGAAGTGAATAAGACTAAAATTTCTTTTATTGAATTATAAAAATTGGTGAATGTGTACCATGAGGAATTGTTTTGAAAGGTCTATGATCCTAGTCTGATACCTTTGAACCACTTGAACAGGGAAGATATGATGTTTGCTGCCCCATGATGTCAGCTTGGGATCTCCACAAAGCATTTCCAGAGGCAGATTTTAAGGTAAGAACTACAATGTTTCTTGAAGATGCGATTTTACATGTTTGGGTTCGGTTGCTAGAAGGAATCAGAGCTTGCACTGAATTCTCGCTTGCAATAGGCTATATCTCTTCGAAATTTCTTGTTTCTTGTTCAGACTGTTTGGGTTGCTAGAAGGAATCAAAGCTTGCACTGAATTCTTGCTTGGAATAGGCTTTAATCTCTTCGAAATTTGTTGTTTCTTGTTCAGTCTGCATTTTGCATTCAACCTAACACTGGAGACTGTTTGATGCTGAGGACAAGTAATCCTAGCTCTAATGCCCAGAAAATATCAACAATTCATTCATCAAAGCTTCTTGAAACTAATACAACTTTGTTATTTATAACTAAACCTAAACCCTAATTAAACATAAAGTACCAATTATAACCCTAAAATCCTATTATGCAGAGTAGTAAAATACTAATTAATATTTAATAGCCTAAATAATCTAAAATAGCCTAGATAATTTTTTTTTGTTCAAAAAAAATAGCCTAGATAATTATAAAGATTGCAATCAAACCAATAAAATATAAAATTAAGTACTAAATAACCTAATCTCTTAATTAGGACATCTCCATTATCCGTCATTATTCTTATGACCTTTATATCCCTTTGCCTAATTGTTCTGGTCAGGTTGTTTCGGATGCTGGGCATTCAGCCAACGAACCAGGTATAGCAGCTGAACTTGTGGCTGCAAATGAGAAGCTGAAAAACCTTGCCAAGAAGAGCGAACCTTGAAGACTAGAGTCAGCATGCAGTTGCTGCTCCGGACTACATTCCGAAGTTGCAGAGGTATACACGTCGATGTGCCTCACAAAGAGAAGCAGTTTGAGGCTTCATCTGTTGAGGCCTTTCGTTGTGTTGGCTTTGTTTCTTAAAACCATGTTTTTGTTTTTTTTACTATTTTTGCTTTGAAAAAAAGAAATGCAGGACACGAGAGCAATAAATCAGAGGACCTTGGAATAAAACAATATAACCTGTTCATCACTTTCGTAATTGTGACTAAACTTCGAACAAAATTAGTTTCAAATCGTTAAAACGGATGAGTATATTTATGATTTACACAAAAAAAGAGCATAATATACTCTTGAAGATGGAAACTGCTAAACAGAAACTTGAGAGATGAACTCTCTTTGAAAAAAAAGAAACGGTAACAGATTTTTTATCTCGTAAATGAATTAATACAAATCATTCTTGTATTACAAATTTTACAGCCTACAAACAATTACTTAAAGGAACTAAAAATTCCCATAAGATCAAAATAAAATAAATGAAAACACAGCTGCTACAAAAAATGCAAGCAAGCAAATCTAATTCAGCAACAAAAAAAAGTGTTGGCTTGTGAGTTGTGACCAGGGCGACTATGAAACATGTGCAGTATAATTATTCCTTGTGCAGCTTTTTGGCACATGAATGCTATGAAAGTTTGGCTCCTTTGGAATGGTTGTATGCCTTTTTCCTTGAGACGATGGCCTTGAAGAATTAGAAGCAGAAGTTCTTGTTGCTAAGGAAGTTTCACTCTCGTTAGGATCTGATGTTTCCTTCGATCTGGAAATTGTAGGTGACATTTCCTTTATTCCACCAAGTTGACCAGGTTTCATGAGGGAAACAAATGTCTTCCTACTTGATGCTATGCTGCAAGAATTGAGAATATAATTTCCTTTACGGAACAAACAAAGTTTCATTGATAAAACATAAGGATATTTTCTAATTGCTACTTACCCTCGTGGTCTCCCTGGCTGCTTGATGGATGGTAATTTTGTCTTCTCCAAAGTGCCCTCGAATTTTTGAGCTGCCTTGTCTTGGCATTTTTCCAGCAGTGATGGAAATTTGGTTCTCTGATGCATACGTTTCTGTGGAGTGGTAGAAACCTTTCTTTCCATAGTTCCTTTTGAAATCCTCGAGCGACAGGTTTTGATAGTTTGCTACATGGTATCATAGGATCATTTCAGCACAATCCCTACATCTATAACAGCAATGGAAAGCAGCCAGGATATACTCTGTCTTTTCTTTTCAGTTCCTAGGAAATTAACTTACTGGTTGATCCTTTAGTGTTCGTGTATCTGACTTATTGTCACTGCCTTCATGTGTACAAACCGTTTCAGTTTGTCCAAGGCTCTTTTCATTTCTCTGTAGTCAGGTAAAGAAAACCATTAGTCCAGGGCTTTATTTATTCCATTCTATATAAAAAGCCTAAACTCAAAGCACTCACATGTAGATTCTGATGTTTTCTCCTTGAGTTTCCACCTTGGAATCCAGAAAAAGTTGTTTCTTTCAATGGTTCTTGAAGATGTTTCTTCTCCAAGTTTGCTTCCTTTAAAATTCCTCTTTCCTGAACAGCCAGTAGATAATCAGATGACATGGAAAAACTTTCTCCCATTTTCATTTTAATATAATCTACTCAATAAAACAATTTGCATACATCAGTTCTAAGCCTAAAAGGCTTGGGATATGTGAGCTTAGGTTTTCTGTACTTCATCCCTGTAGCGCCATTGACTGCAGATGTGGAGTTTTCTTTCAATGTATTACTCGTTACTTTAGTAACCTGCATCATCATGGACAGATATCAGAAAATGACAAAAGAAACAGATATTAAAAAAAGAATATGATTCCTACGAACAAGATACCTTTTGAATGCCTTTAGAAGGCTCATGCTTCCCAAGAACATCATTTTTCACCAACTTGACCGTGGTACAATTCAATTTTCTGCAATTAATTGTCATACAAGTTCAATGACAAATGCAATTAATTGTCAATAATAGACAAAAGTATAAAAAAGTGTCATGTATTACATACCTGTTTTCATCAGAAGCTGTTGCATTTTCCTTGTCGTCAATTTCCATGACTTTGCTTTCACTTACTTGAATTTGAGATGCCAAAGCATTTTCTTTGTCATCACTCTCTGTGGATTCCACGATATCCTTGTCCTTAGGACATGGTTCAATGTTCTCTTCATGTCTGATGTTTTCATTACTTCCATTCTGCCCATCATTATGGGATTTGGGAACATATCGTCTCCCGAATTCATCACTTCAGAGTCTGAAAGAAAAGCCATATTATTCCTTGAGGTATCTGATGAAAATTTGACTTTCTCGTCTATTGCTTGCTCCAAGCTTTCTGAAGGATTCTTAGAAATATCTGATGTGAGCGAATTTCCAAAGAACCATCCTCTGATTTTGCCTCAATCACCATCTCAGTTGAGCCCTTTTCATTCGGCTTATGACACATAGGGCCCTTGGACAACTGCAAGACTTTTTCCTTCTTTTTCTTCGAACATTTTAAAGATTTAGCTTCCTGCTTCTTCTGATTATGAGAATGCAAAGAATCATACACCCGGCTTTTAACCTCTCTTCCTTTTAATTGTTTCCTTGAAGCATCTATAGGTTTATTACAACCCAACCTATTCTTCTCAGTGATCTCAAGCTTCTTCATCCCTGCACACATTTTTCTCAACGAACTACTCAACTCTACAGACTTCTTCAATTTCACTGCCTTCTTTGGAGAGTGAAATACCAGAGCCTTTGCCACCACTCTATTCTCTGGTTCTTCAACTTTAGTCGATTTTGGGTTCCCACTTCGAAAATTACCTGGATTTGAGAGGCCATTTTTGTTCCTCGGGGTAGTCAAGGCCTTGGTAGATGATTGCTTTGCAGCCTTCACATTTGGGGTTGCACTCTGCTTAGAAACAGGTCTAACTTTTACTCTGGCTTCACCCATCTTCTGAGAAATGGATGAAATCATAGCCAACTTGGACACTCTAGACTTTGAAGATTTAGCAGGAACAGTTTGCGGGCATTGCAAACTCGAACTAAGATAACAATTAAAAACAAAAATGTAATGTCAATGCAATCTGTCCCGTCAAATAAGAAAAGAAACGAGAACATTTTCATATACATATATATATACACACACACACACACACACACACACACACACACATACCTTGAATCTTTTCTGGAAAGAGCTTTTCGAAGCCGAACACTTGGACTTCTAGCTGCCATAACCTGAAAGATTCAATTGCTCAAATTGATCAATCACTTACAAAATTATGAGAAAATGGAAGGGAAAAAAGGGAAAAATTTGTATCTAACCCGAAGAACAAAATTTTTGTAAATGGCTTCAGAATCCATTTCTTCTTCATGCTTTTGATCACATCCTAAGGATCAAGAAAATCCAAAACATGTCATTGAGACATAAGTCAATCATCATTTGTTTGATTTGCCAAAATTAAGAAAACCCTCAATACAAATTTTAAGTTTAATTTATCTACAAATTAATTACAGTTTTAATTAAACATGAAAGTGAAGTAAAAAAGAAAATGTCAGAAGCACAGAAGGAACCTCACCGACACGGAGGCAGAACCAGTAACGGTCATCAGTGTCAGTGCGGCAGCGATTGAGTGCGGTGAAGTCCACGAACTTAGGGGCCTCAATCTTCTCGTAAAAGTCGTCGCCGATCTCTTCTTCGCCGGCGCCGTTGATCTGAATTTCGTCCATTGCAGATACGGGAGAGGAAGGAGAGGAGCGTGGTGAAGGAAACTAACCGGTAGAGAGTCGATGGGTGAGGCAATAGTTGTTTTTCTTGGAAGCCGTAGCCTGAGCCGATTAGTTTAAATTTGTGGGAGCTTCTGTAAGTAGCCGTTACCCGTTCGAGACATGTTCGTTACAGTTCGTACACAATTTGCACCACAAGGGTTTTTTGGTAAATTTATTTTGGAAATTTGAAACAATGACCATTTAAAAAAAACAGTTTTTTGTTGGTAGAATTTTTTAAAATTATATCAACTTTGTTTTCTCAAACCTGATACGAGGAATGTTAGGATAGTTATTTTTACAATGATATTTAAACATTTTTTATTTTATTGGATCATGTCACTTTTTAATTTTACATGAAGACCTATTATTTATTATTATAGATTACTTGAAAGTATTTTTTAGCATCTATATACTTCAGTTTTTTTAACTTCTCACATAAGTAATCGGTTTTCACGTAAAACTAAAAAATAATGTAGCCCAATAAGATTGAAAATGTTGAAATGTGACTATCAAAATGACTGCCACTAGCATTCTCCAACTCGATATTCTTTTATCTTTTTCAATCATTTATCTTTTTTATTTCTTAATCCATGAAAATAAAAAGAAAACATATAAAAAGATATTGAAAACTATCCCTTAAAATATGCAAATATATAAATTTTTTTCATACATAATCTTTAAATAATTATAACATCGTTACAATTATTAAGTACAACTGACAAAACGAAAAGGATAATTGTTTTTATGATAGTGAAGTTTTAAGTTTCATAAGTAACATTGATAAAAATTGACCATCATATAAAGAAGGATAATCCGAAAGAAAATTTTTAATATAAAGAATTCTTTTTATAACTATTGTTGTTTGTTTACAACAATGAATTTGTATGTAGTAAGAATCTCAATATTCGTGTTCACGTATTTGCCAATAATTCTGCATAAAAAGAAGATATCAGAGAGACGCAGGGATCTGTCCCTGCGCGGGCATTTTGATACTTAAGTTAGAAAGCTAGACAGAGTTTCAATAAAAACTAGTGATTAATTGAATTTAATGTTCATTTAACCTGTTATTTATAGAGATTGTTGGCTTAAGTTGTAGTTGCCTTTTTATCCTTGTAGACTTATTTGATTATGGTCTAGGCGCACGTCTGGGTCCAATGAATTTGGGCCAATATCTTGTAAGCCTCAGAGTGGGCTTTCTGCTCGTGTAATAGAAATCGGTCTCCCACATTGGGCGGGAGACAAATACACAGTCTCTCGCATGAGAGAGTAAAATCATGGTCTCCCGTGCGATCTCTCACATTTCACTCGAGTACACATTAGCACTCTCCCATTTGCGAAAGAGTGCCCCTTTTTTTTAATAATAATAAAAACATATATTTATATATATTTAATGATATATATTTATATATTCAATAATGATTATATATATATATGTAATTAGTAAAATCACTATTATTATTATTTTATTTTTTATTTGTGTAACTTATATCAATTGCTCCTTAATTCTTTGTGAAAGAACTCAGTCTTTTACAAAGAATTTTTCAACGATCACATATTTACTTTACATGTATTTAAATTTATCTTGCATAATAAATAAATAAATTTATCTCGGGCATTTTTCGTTTCAAATTCTCACGTTTCACTTGCGTAACTCAAGTCTCGAATTTTTTGTATCAAGCCTGTGCACTTTCTCGTCTTTTACATACGTGGCTTACGTCAAGCATTTTTTTGCTTCAAGCCCATGGTCCTTTGTCTTCACACATGACTTACATTGCGTATTTTTCGCTTCAAGTCCATGCGTAGCTTACTTTGAGCATTTTTCGCTTCAAGATTTTTTCTTTGAGTGCATGGCTTAGGTCGCACATTTTTCTCTTCAAGTCCATGTATAGCCTATTTCACGCATTTTTCGTTTTAGGCCTTTATATTTCAAGTGCGTGGCTTACCTAGCGTATTTTTTACTTCAAGCCTTTGCATTTTTGTCTTCATGCATGACTTACATTACGCATTTTTTGCTTTAAGTCCATGCATAGCCTACTTCGTGCACTTTTCGCTTCAGGCCTTTATATTTCGAGTGCATGGCTTACCTCGCGCATTTTTCTCTTCAAGTCCTTGCACTTTTGTCTTTATGCATAACTTACATCGCACACTTTTCGCTTCAAGTTCATGCATAGCCTATTTCGCACACTTTTCGTTTCAGGCTTAAAAAAGTTTTTGTATTCCTGTTACAATTGTGATAATAAATGACAATAATAACAAGCATCCGGATTAGTCCTATACCAAAGGTATGAGGATACCGGATGGTCTAGACCAAAAAAAAAATAGGATTGCCATCGATAAAAATTCTAAAAAATTAGAATTCCAACTCTTCCTTATCCTTTTTCACTTCTAGGGATCAGTAATGGTAAAGGCTTCCTTCTTTTGAATCCTTTTGCAAGTGGTGGACGAAATATAACATGTCCTTCCTCTCTTCTGGTCTCCTCTGACTTGGCCTACTCCATTAGGTGTGGGAAACTTTAGCAGCAGGTAACGCAGCTCTCATGTCATTCAACAACGGTCATCCAAGAATTACGTTGTAGACTAAAGAGCTCAACTTCACAATCATGAACAACACTTGTTGGGTCACATCTTTAGGACTTTCTCCTAAAGTGATGGGCAATTGTACAAACTCGGTTACATCCACCTTCTCTCCTGTGAAGCCATATAATGGTGTCTTGATGGGTTTTAATTTATCTTCACTGATGTTCATCTTCTGAAAGCAATCCAATAGATGAAGTTCACCGAGCTGTCATTATCCATTAAAATTTGACTAACAGGGTGCTTGGCTACTGTTGCAAATATTACCATTAGATCATCATAGGGAGTAATCACATCTCCTTTGTCGGAGGGGGTGAATACAATCGGTTCCTCATCATTCTTTTCTTCCACCACTGAATTGATTTGATATGCTTGGCAAGTATAAACCTTTCTTGATGAAGATGAACTTCAAGCCATGGAATCTCCTCTCGAGATAACATTTATGGCTGGGCTGTAGGTTCATTGTCTTCCTGTGGGCCCCTCTGATCATCCCTTACTTCATCATTCCTCCTTCTATCTGCACTCCCCTTTCTTCTATTATTATCATATTGCTTATTCTGCAATAAATTATTTCTCCGATTGTGTGAAAAATATCGAGTTCCCCCATTCCTCTAAAGGTATCTATCTATTTTTCCTTCTTGAGCCAGTTTCTCAAGCTAATTCATTAGCTTCCTACATTTCTTAGTCGAATGTCTATTTATAGAATGAAAATCACAATAGAAATCTACGTCTCTTCCCATACTTCATGTCACCTTTTTAAGGAATTGTAGTAATCATGTCCCTTCTATAGTTGCAAGAATTGAGGCTCTAAGCTTATTAAGTTGAGTGTAATTACCATATCTCAACTTTATAGGAAGGGGCTTAGCTTCATCATTCAAGGAAAATTGCATGTTGAGAAAATATAACTTAATCTTTGATTTAGAAAGACAAAACAGAATAGGAGAGACCATTTAGCAGAAAAAAGAAACAAAACCAATAAAAGAATAAACATTCAGTAAAATAAGAAAAGTCATCACCTTCAATTTCATCAGCATTACTAAGATTATCTCATCTTTCACCTATACATTAGATTAAATGAATCCCCAAGGTTTGTAAATAATAAAATAAAATCTTAAATAAAAAAAATAAATTAAAGCATTTTAAAACTACATCTTTACTGAGATATACTCGAAGGGTCATAATCTTTTTACCTTCAAAAGATAAGCATCAATTCGAATCAAGTTTGGATTAAACACAGATAAAAGCATAGATTGTCAGAAATAATAAAATCTTAAATAAAGATAAACACCATTAAGTAGGAAGGTAGAATTAACTAAGAAAATAAAAATTCCTCAAAATTTTAGTCTAGTGAAAAATGGTAAGGCCAAGATCGACGTTGGGTTAAGCTTGTAACACTGCCTCGATGTCAGCGAGGGATGAATCCAGGTTTCAGCTTTTGATCTATGTTTCGATTTAGGTTTTGTGAAGTTTTAGAATACTTTTCAAAGTTACCGCTATTATTTCAAATCTCCCGTGTATTGTTATGTACATGTGAGCAAAGTTAGTTACTTTTTCAAATATAAAAATAAATGTAAAGAGTGTACAGTAATCATCGAATAACAAAGACTATTGCTCTTTCACTCTGCTATTTTTCTCCTTCTTCTTCCTTTCTTTCTTTCTTTCTTTCTTCCTTCTTCCTTTCTTCGATTATTCAAGAATCATAATATGGTATCAGAGCTTATCATTTTTTAGTTCTTCTTATCATTCTCGTTGCTATGGCGTGTGGCAATGCTTCTGTCACTGCTGGTAGTAATACCAGCAACAAAGTTGTGATTGGTTCTAGCTCTTCTGTTGAAGATTTGAGCAGTCCCTTCTATCTCCATAATGGCGATCATCTTGGACTTGTCCTTGTTTCTCATCAGCTCATCGGATCCAACTATAATACCTAGAGTCGAGCTATGCTAATGGCTTTGACAGCTAAAAACAAGCTTTCTTTTGTTGATGGGAGTCTTGTTAACCCTGCAACAGATGATCTTCTCTATGGAGCATGGATGCGATGCAATAGTATGGTAATTTCATGGATCTTGAATTCTTCTGCTCGTGAGATCGCTGACAGTTTGTTTTATTATGCTACAGCCTATAAGATTTGGAAGGATTAGAAGGATCGTTTTCAATAGAGCAATGCGCCTCACATTTTTCAACTTAAGTCGAATCTCTTAGCTCTACATCAGGGTTCACTTGATGTTAGTTCCTATTATACCCGTTTCAAAACGCTTTGGGATGAGTTGCGAGAGTATTAACCGATGCCAGTTTTCCATTGTGGTGGAGTACAAACGTGGACAGAATACTAGCAGCGAGAATGTGTTATGCATTTCCTCATGGGATTGAATGAATCTTTTGCTCCAATCCGAGCTCAAATCTTAATGATGGATCCGCTTCCTTCGATTAATAAAGTGTTTTCTCTTGTCATTCAAGAAGAACGACAACGTGTGATCACAACCCATCTGGTTCCTTTCTCACATTCTTCTTCCACTTTTGATATGCCTATGATAGCTATCTCTTCTGAGAATCAAAATGCCAAAGGGAAAAAAGATTGTCCACTGTGTACTCATTGTAGACAAGTGCTACAAGCTCATCGGTTATCCTCCGGGCTACAAAACTAAAGGAAAGCATGTTGGATCCAAAGCACAAGTGCATCAAACAAGCTCTGCAGTGAATGATGATTCAGAGCTATCCTTGGCCGGGTTGAGTACTCATTAGTGCAAGCAGCTCATTGCTCTCTTAAACTCTCAATTGCAGACAGAATCTCGTTCCATTCTTGAACAGCAGCAAGTTGAGCCAATTGTGTCTTGCTTCAGTGGTATTTTCTCCTTTTCTAGTCTTGCTTCTCATTCCTCTTTTTCTAATACTTCATGGATACTTGATACTTGTGCTACACATCACATTTGTTGTTCTTTATCTCTTTTTACATTTCATCATCCTGTTCACAATTCACATGTCACTTTGCCTACTGGTCAAACGATCAGTGTTTCTCATGTTGGATCAGTACGCCTCTCAAACAATCTCATTCTTCATGATGTTCTTTTTGTTCCTGAATTTCATTTCAATCTGATTTCCATAAGCTCTCTAACTCATCATCATAACTATTCAATTACCTTTTCTTTTGATTCTTGTGCTACTCAGGACCTTACACAAGGGAGGATGATTGGGATGGGTAAGAGAGTTGGCAATCTCTATGTGTTAAACTCTAGTGACAATGGCTCATTTCCTATTTGTAATAGTGTTTCTTTAACACCAAAAGAATTGTGGCACTTCAGACTAGGCCATCACTCTTTTGTAAAACTTCAGATATTAAAAGAAGAATTAGATATTTTTGGCCATTCTAGTAATTCTTTTGATTGTACAGTGTGTCCTTTAGCTAAGCAAAAGCGTCTGCCCTTTGTGTCTCATACTACCTTCTCTGAGCATCCTTTTCAGTTAGTGCACATAGATGTATGGGGTCCTTTCACACTTGTTTCTGTTAAAGGATTCAAATACTTTTTAACCATTGTGGAAGATTGCACTCGTTTCACTTGGGTGTATCTACTTAAAGCTAAATATGATGTTCTTATTGTTTTCCCAGATTTCTGTACTCTTGTTAAAAACCAATTTAATACCTCAATTAAATCAGTTCGTTCTAATAATGCCCCAGAGTTAGCTTTTCATGATTTTTTTCGTAATATTGGTAATTTGTCCTACTATTCCTGTGTTGATACTCCTCAACAGAATTCAGTAGTTGAGCACAAGCATCAACACATATTGAATGTTGCTCGAGCTCTTCTTTTTCAATCCAGTGTTCCCTTAGGTTATTGGAGTGATTGCGTCTTAACTTCAGTCTACCTCATCAATCGTATACCATTTCCTATCTTGAACCACAAAAGCTCTTTTGAACTGCTTTGGCACAAGAAGCCCCTCTATACACACCTCTGAGTCTTTGGATGTTTGTGTTATGGTTCTACTCTGAATCGTAACCGATCCAAATTTTCTCCCCATGCCACTCCTACCATCTTTCTCGGTTATCCTCCTGGTGTTAAGGGATACAAACTATTAGACCTTGCAACTAATGCTGTTTATATCTCTAGGGATGTTACATTTCATTAGCATGTTTTTCCCTTTCAAATATCCCCTTCCAAGAATCTCACATCCACACAAAATATTTTTTCTGATACATTATTACCTTTTTCCTGTTCAAGATACAACCCCTACTTCTTCCTCTTCACCTGCTCCCAATACAACCTCGTCATCCAATCATCCTCGTTCATCTCGTATTCATAAAATTCCCTCTCATCTTCATGATTATCATTGTTATTTTACTACCTCTTCCCACTCTAGTAAATATCCATTATCTTCTATTCTTGGTTATGATAAACTTTCTCTCCAACACAAAGCCTTTATCAATTCCATCTCCTCTAATATTGAACCAAGCACATATGCTCAAGCTGCTGCTTTCCCTGAATGGCGAGAGGCAATGAATCTGGAATTGAAAGCTTTAGAGGATAATGGCACTTGGACTGTTGTGTCTTTACCTCCAGGGAAACATAAGTTAGGTGTCATTGGGTGTACAAAGTAAAGCTCAGATCAGATGGCACCTTGGAACGATATAAGGCTCGTTTAGTCGCCAAAGGCTATACTCAGCAAGAAGGTGTGGATTACATAGAAACTTTTTCTCCTGTGGCAAAATTGGTTACTATTAAAGTGCTTCTTGCCTTGGCCTCGATACATGGTTAGCACCTTCTTCAATTGGATGTAAATAAAGCTTTTCTCCATGGTGAGCTTTATGAGGAAGTTTATATGATGTTGCCTCCAAGATATCATCATACATGGTTACCATCTAATGCTGTGTGTAAGCTTCATAAATCCCTTTATGGTTTAAAACAGGCCTCTAGACAATGGTTTTCTAAGTTCTCTTCATCCTTACTAGATATTAGTTTTACACAGTCAGCTGCAGATAATTCTTTGTTCACCAAGATTACTGAGGATTCTTTCTTAGCTTTATTGGTTTATGTCGATGATATCATCAATGCAAGCAGTGATGCTCAGGCTGCAAATGAGTTGGCTGATCACCTGAATAATTGTTTTAAATTGAACAACCTTGGGAGCTTAAAATTTTTTTCTTGGCTTGGAAGTGGCGAGGTCTACTAAAGGCATTTTTCTTTCACAACGACATTATGCTTTGCAGCTCCTTTTTTATGCAGGTTTCCTAGGCTGTAAACCACAAAGAACCCCTATGGATCCAAACATGAAGTTCTCACAAGATCAAGGTGATTCACTTGAAGATCCCACACAATTCAGAAGGTTGATTGGTAGGCTATTGTATCTCACCATCACAAGACCCGATATTTCCTATGCCGTTAATCTGCTTAGTCAATTTCTAGCTGACCCCAAAAAGCCACATCTTCAAGCTATTCATTGTGTTTTGCAATATGTCAAAGGAACTGTGGGACAAGGGATACTATTTCAATCATCTAGTTCTCCTGAATTAAGAGGTTTTGTTGACTCAGATTGGGCAGCTTGCCCAGATAGCAGAAAGTCGATCAGTGGATTTTACATTTTTATTGGAGACTCTCTAGTATCTTGGAAATCAAAGAAGCAATCAACTGTATCCCGATCATCAGCTGAAGCTGAGTATAGGTCGATGGCGAATGCTACCTGTGAATTCATGTGGTTATTGGCTCTTTTCAAGGATCTTCATGTAGAGCATTCGAAGCCAGTGGTTCTGAATTGTGATAAACAGACAACTTTGCATATTGCTGCAAACCTCGTTTTTTATGAGAGAACAAAGCATATAGAGATAGATTGTCATTTGATGAGAGAGAAGCTCCAAGCTGGAATTCTGAAAGCATTGTATGTTTCCTCGCAGCACCAGATTGCAGACATACTCAACAAACCTCTGTTTCCTTCCCAATTTCATCTTCTTCTCAGCAAGATGGGAGTGTCGAATATACACACTCCATCTTGAGGGGGAGTGTTAAGTTTTAAAATATTTTTCAAAGTTACCGCTATTATTTCAAATCTCCTGCGTATTGTTATGTACACATGAGCAAAATTAGTTACTTTTTCAAATATAAAAATAAATGTAAAGAGTGTACAGTAATCATCGAATAACAGAGACTATTGCTTTTTCACTCTGCTATTTTTCTCCTCCTCCTTCTTCTTCTTCCTTTCTCTCTTTCTCCCTTCTTCCTTTCTTCGATTATTCAAGAATCATAATAGGTTTGAAGAGGATTTGGGATTTGCGGATGACGAACCAAGCAGAGAGAAACTTTGAGTTTCTTGGATTCGAAATCGATAGTCGATACTACTCCGATGGTGAGCGAGGGTGAGACTGAGTCGAGCTTGTGGTGTATAAGGGTAGTCCGATTTTCCTTCTTTCTTTTCCTTGTTCGTTTTCTCTTCCTGCTCTTCCTTCTCTTTCTCTTTCTTTCCTTTTTTTTGGGCTTAATAGCCAAATAAACCTTCAACTTTTAGCTCAAAATGGAATTCAGCCCTCAACATTTTATCGCATGAAATTCAGTCCATAAACTTTTATTTCAGTGGAAATAAACCCTCAACCTTTTACAATTATGCAATTAAGTCAAAAACTGTTAAATGACACTAACTACCGTTAGTTTTGCATACGTGGCAGCTGACACGGATAGCTTAGTTAGCTGACACGTGGCATGCCACGCATACAAAACTAACGGCAGTTAGTTTATTTAACAGATTTGGTCTATTTTCACTAAAATAAAAGTTTATAGACTGAATTTCATACGATAAAACGTTGAGTGCTGAATTCTATTTTGGACTAAAAATTGAAGATTTATTTAGTTATTAAGTTTTTTTTTTGGTTATATTCTCTTTCTTTCTTTACCTTCTCCCTTCTCGCACTTTTTCCACAGTGTACAAAGACGAGTGTTGTTGTGATGGAAAAGAATGAAACAGGTGTCAGATGATGAGAATATCACACAGCAAAACTTTAAAACAGCCAAAACTGGCCCCCTTAATTTCACCACGTGTCAACCTCAGTCAAACAGATAAAGCCGATTCAACCGAACTTTTATATCAATGCTATTGATATTGATTTGCAGAACCACAGAAAAGATTATCTTTTTGACAAAAAACAGTGAAAAGATTCTTAATGATTATCCTAAAAACTTTTAATCACGTGCGTTGCATGCAGTGACTTTTCTTTTGTCCATTTGTATCATCAATTTTGTTTTGATGATGTGTTTACACCATGTTTATTAATTGGCAAGGAAAGTTTTGATTCATCATAATTTAGTATTAAAAATGAAAATTTAGTGTGGCCAACAAGTTTTAGGTCAAATAATTAAGAAAAAATTATAATATACTATAAAATTTTGCTTCGAATTATAACAATTTCATTTTTTGACCTTTAATTATTAAATTTTTTTTTTATTTTAGCTAGTGTCATCCAAGCATATAAACTAAGAACTTTAACTTCCGTATGCATCATTTTATTTTTCCTAAAACTTTTCTTTAATTTTTTCCTTTTCATTATATTTTCAAAAATTAAACGTAGTTTAAAAAGATTAATACTCTTCATTAGAAAGATGAATTGTGGCATATTGTAAGTTTTGAATTTAAATTTAAGTACACTTATCTCAAGTTATTTAACATTTTCTTTATAACAAAAAATATATATTAGAGTTAGTATACATTTACTGTCCAACGTTATATTTGAATAACAAAAAAAAAATCAGTTTTATATAAATTAGGTTGTTTTTGAATATATTATAATATCATTTATTCAAATCGTAACAATGCAATAATCCGACAATAATTACAAAAATAACATATCAGTTTTAAAAATTAACATTAAAAAAATGAAATGAAGTTGAATTTTTTAAAGCATTAATGTTTGTACGTGAAGAATGTATGTCAATTGTCAAATCTCCCCGAGGAACACACCGTGACTCTTTACCGTGCTAGCAACCAAAAGAGGTTAGGTTATGTACCATTTGCTTTATGAGTTTATATATGACTTATTGATAGTGTATAATTTTTATACACTGTCAATACATCAAAGATTGACACTTTATTAATAAGTTTTTATGGGCAAATAAAAAAATTTATTTATATTTGCACATAAGAGCCTAATGATGAAGTGTCAACCTTTGATGTATTGACAGTGTATAAAAACTATACACTGTCAGTGCATCATATATAAATTTTTGATTTATAATCTCATAATAATGTATCAAATTTATTCATCAACTGTACATCAAATAAAAAATGCGAGGAAGATAAGTTTGTGGTCGCGTACAGTTTTGAAAATAAAAGATGGGGGTGCAGTGCGATGAGTTCAGTGAGTTTGAATGGAGAAAGATAAAAATTTGTTAAAATAAATTTACTTTTTTATTTTCGTTTTATAGTTTTTATTATTTTATTAAAAATATATTTTTAAAATTTTTTTCATTATTTTTACTCTCACCGACAATCTTCTATTATTCAAACAAGTCCCGAGCCCTAAAAAGCTTATATAAAGACAAGAAATGCTCTGATTGCCTCACACCTCATTGTTTCCTCTACCTTGGTCTTCATCTTGAAACATCATTTCAAAGTCTGCAAATTGGTCTTTTTTTAATGGCTTACCAGTGCATGGTTGGAGGACTGATTGCTTCTCTACCTGTGTTGATTTTCTTGTACAATCATATTGTTACTCCAGTAAAAGGGTTCTTCAAGGCAAGAACTTCTTTCTTCTTCTATGGACTTTCCAAACGGTAGAAAGAAAACAGGAAATAGCAAGGTTGCAGGCAGCAATACAGACATTATAATAGTCGGTGCCGGAGTAGCTGGTTCTGCTCTTGCTTATGCTCTTGGAAAAGTCTGTATATTTGCATTATTTTCACATCATCGTCTTGATCATGTTTGTTTTTCTGGATAAACTTGATTTCTTAATGTGTAACTGTTGCAGGACGGACGTCGAGTGCGAGTGATCGAGAGAGACTTAACTGAGCCCGACAGAGTCGTTGGTGAAGCTTTACTCCCAGGGGGCTACCTCAAGTTAAAGGAGTTGGGTCTTCAAGGTAAAGTATAAGCAACAAATATTTATATAACGGAAAAAACGAAAGATGTTTTGTTGGAGCTCGTAGAGTCCAACACGGATCCGTTCATATAGCATTTACTAGTATTTGGTCAACAAAAATGGATCAATTGCAGAATCGTAAGCGGAGTTTTCAAAAGGGTTACGGGATAAAGACCTGAATAAAGCGCATTCATAGTCTCAAATTTTTTATATAAGTTTCAGTTTGATCCTTAATCTTTAAATTATTTCATGATAATCTTAAATTTTTAAAAAAGGTGTCAATATAATCCTAACATCAATTTTTAATAAAAATAAGAGAGAATTACAAATTAAGATAATAAATTCAAAATTATTACTCTTTTTTATTTTATCAAAATTTATTTATTAGAAAGAAAATAACATTTTAAAATTTCTAAACGGAAGTATATTTTACTTATAATTTTAAAGATTCAACTTAAAATTAAAGAAGAAATGTACTTTATTTTTCTTCTTAATAATTTTAAAATTTTTATTTTCTTTCTAATAAATATATTTTCATATGATAATAAAGAAAAATAGATTTGGATCCATTCTCTGATTTTTTATTCTCTTTATTTTTTTATTAAATTTTATTTTTCGAATATTTACAAATATTGATAAAAATGAATAATTAAATCTTATTAAAAATTATTTTTTTCACAATAATAAAATATACTTAAACAATTTTGATTTTCAATTGATTAATATTTATTTTTCAAAAAAATAACAATAAAAAGCTTGTTTACGATAAAGAACTTAATTAATAATATTTATATCTAGCTTAGATTTGTTTAAAGGGTCGGGCTGCCCGTTCAAGCTCGAAGGCCAGCCTAATTTTTGGGCAGGTTTGAATAAAAATATTAAGCTCGTTAAACAGGCTTGGACTTAAAAATTGAGACTCGATAAAAAAAGGGTTGGACTTGAGTTCATCCTTTAATGCCCAAGCTTAGCTAGGCCATTCCTAATAATTATAATTTTTTACTATTTTTTATGCTAATACATTTTTAATGATTTTAGATTTTTTGCATAATTTAACTTGAGTTTGTATTTTTTTAGACTTTAATTTTAAATTTTCATGTTTTTTATAATCTTTTTGTAAGAATTTATTTAAACTTATTGTGTTATACTTATACTTATTAACTATTATGTGTTTTAATATCTTATATTTTATTATATGTTTTAAAAAAAGATTAATTGTATTTCGAGAAGTTGGATTATACATTGTGTGAAAAATCGGTTTTGGCAAAAAGTTAGATTTGAAAAATAAGATAGAGTCAAGCTTACGGTTAATCTCTTGATACTTTACTTAGATTCGGCCCGAATTCGACCTGACCTAGCCTATAAACATCTCTAATCTAGCTATAGTCTTAAACATAAATTGAAAGAAAATTGAGCTTATTTGATAAGTGATTTTTAATAGATTATTTCTAATAAATTATTTTCTCAAGAGATTATAGTTGTAAATAAGTTAGTTGTGTTAGGTTGACATAAATTTAAAAAAGTTTTGAATTATATTAGTAACAGTTTACAGAAAGCACTTTTTAAATAATGTTTACTTCTATTTGGTTAAGTGTTAAAATTTTATTTGAGTGTGTTTCAATATTGTTTTTGGTAAAAAAAAATTTTATCTTTAGTTTTAATAAGAATTAATTTATATTTTTCTATCAAAATTTATAAGTATAGGTTTTTATTATTCGGAAGGAAACTAAAGTGTTATTTTTTTTCTTAGTTTTAATAGAAATTTTTTAAAATCAAGGACAAAAATTTAAAAAGTTTTACATTCTTTTTAATAAATACATTTTAAGATGATTAATAAAAGTAATAATTCTAAACCTATTATCTTAATTTGTAATTTTCTCTTTATTTTTAAATAAAAAAAATGATAGGGCTATATTGACACTATTTTAAAAAGGTTTGAGACTATTATGGAACAATTTAAAGGTTAGGGATCAAAATGAAACCTATATAAGAGGCTTAGGTCATGTTTGGCACATAGGATGATGGATAGGATAGGATTATAATTATCTTATCTTATGTTTGGTGCACACATTAAGGGGAGGATTGGATTGCAAGGAGGATTAGTCATCCTCCTAGTATAGAATAACTCAATCCTCTCCAAAAGGTGAGGATTATTCCTAATCCCATAGGATTAAAAATAAATACTCATATTTTATTATTTTATCCTTAACATTTATATTAAAAAAGTAACTTAAACATTTAATAAAATAATAAAGATCTTTAATTAGTTAATATAATTTTTTTCTTTCTTTTTCATTTTTCCTTCTTTTTTTTCTTTTATTTTTTTCTTGTTTGTGATTAAAGAAAAACTATAATTTTGATAAAATAATATTTTCTTGTACACATTTTTTAAAATTATTTTTTAAAAAATAAATTTTCAAACATAAAAATTATTATAAAATATATTTTTTAACTAGTTTTTTCTTACATTTAAATTTTTATTTTTTTTTCTTAATTTTTTTTCTTTTTGCCTGAAAAAAAAAATGAAAGGACAATTACTATTAACCATAAATTATTAGAAATTATATATTTTTTAATTCATCAAAATTGAATTATTAAATTTAACTTGTATTTTTCTTTTCTTTTTTTTTTGTTTTCTATATTTCCTTATAATTGACAAAAAAAAAGAAAGAAGATAAAGAAACCATAAAAATAAAGAAAAATATTTAAGAACAGTCTTTTGAAAAATTTAATGTAATTAAAAAATAAACTTATTTCCAAGAAAGACTCAATTTTCAAAAAAAAATATATTTAATTTACAATAAAAAATTATTTTAAAATTAAATCATATAAAAGAAATTAAAAAAAAGGAAAAAATGAAAAAATACAAAAAAATGCTTTTTATAAAAATTCATTTCTTAACAAAATAATTTTTTTGAAAAAGTAATATAAATTTTTTAGAAATAATTTTTTATTAAAAAATCAGATAATAAATTGGACTATTAATTATAGTATTATAAATCATATTTAAATTTTTAATTTTTCATTTATATTTATAACAAAAAAATTATAAATTTAAATTATGTTACTTTAAAAAAAATACTTAAAAAAATCATTTTATACTATTTTTAATTTTACACATAACAAATATTGTGAAAGACAAAAAAAATCATCCTATCCTATTCTTAATCCTTGTATGCACCAAACATAAGATAATATGATATAAGTTAATCTTATCCTATCCATAATCTTATATTATCTTATCCTATCTTCATCTTATACACCAAACATGACCTTAGGACTACATATGCATTTTACCCACAAAGACCTAGTATATAATAGGTTTAATGAAATCCAATTCCTTTTTCATTGAGTTTGTCTGTGTTATGATGCTTTTTCCTACAAGGTTGAACTGTGCTAAGGTGTGGTTTTCCTTTTTCATTGAGTTATTGTCAATCCTTGGCTACTCTTCTGATGGTTTGGATCTTGTGCAAATTGGAGTTTAAGGATGTTGTGCATAGTTTGGTATATGGTGGTTTATTTATTATGAGTTTGATTTTCTGTTTTTGATGTATTTTGAGTTAAAAGATTCAGATCAGGTTTTATATAGCATATTTGATGCTCTATTTAGTCCTTGTGACTTTACTGAGATCATCTTGACTTAGCAAAAAAGTAAAAAAAAAAAGAAAAGAAATCCAATTCCTTGAAGTTGTCCTACTTTATTGTACTAATATTTTTTTCTTATAAAATATTTCAAAAACTTAATAAGAAAAACCTAATATGTAAATGTAAATAAATTATCCAAACATGTAAAATTTGTCCACCTGGCTATATATACATTTGATCTTTCATCATTGCAGATTGTGTTGATAAGATTGATGCTAAGCCGCAATTTGGTTGCGCTATGTACAAGGATAGAAAGAATATCAAGTTGCCTTGCCCTTTGAAAAATTTCAGCTTAGATGTGTATGGAAGAGGCTTTCACAATGGGCGCTTTGTGCAGAGGATGCGGGACAAAGCTTCATCTCTTCCCAGGTACACTTCTCCTTTCATTCATCAAAATCATAAAACTCGCTTTTCAGTAGCAAAAGATTTGCAAAGCCAACTTCAAATTCAAGAAGCAATAAGCGAAATGATTATGAAATTCATTTTCCAGAATCTCATATCCGTTTTAATGATGCAGCGTGAGCCTAGAACAAGGGACGGTAACCTCTCTGATTGAAGAAAATAAGATTATCAAAGGAGTACGCTACAAAACTAAGAGTGGTGAGGAGCTCACGGCATTTGCTCCTCTCACAGTCGTATGCGATGGTTGTTTCTCAAACTTGCGACGCTCTCTTTGCAACCCTAAGGTGAACAATAACATGGTCGCCAAATCTTTTACAACAGCGACGTATCCGCTGTTCACATTAATTCTAAATTCTGATTGCAATTGCAGGTTGACGTCCCCTCTCATTTTGTTGCTTTTATTCTGGAAAACTGTGATCTTCCGCATGCAAATTATGGACATTATATATTGGCGAATCCTGCGGTGGTATTGTTTTATCGTATTAGCAGCACAGAAGTTCGCTGCATGGTAGATGTGCCAAGCCAAAAATTTCGTTCTGTCTGCAATGGCGGAATGGCCCATTATTTGAAAACTGTGGTGGCTCCGCAGGTATATCTTACTATTTATACATGCCCGTATATGATTAACGACTATAGATTTTGCTAACCTGTTCTAAGCCATTCATGTATTCGATTGTCAGATTCCTCAGGAACTGTACGGTGCCTTTATGTCTGCAATAGATAAGAAGAATAACATAAGAACCATGCCGAATAGAGTCATGGCTGCAGCTCCACACCCGACTCCTGGTGCACTTCTGATGGGTGATGCATTCAATATGCGGCATCCTCTGACTGGTGGCGGAATGACTGTTGCCTTGTCTGATGTTGTAGTGCTAAGAGATCTTCTAAGATCCCTGCATGATCTGTCTGATTCATCTGCCATATGCAAATATCTTGAGGCTTTTTTCACCCTGAGGAAGGTAAGCTGAAAATAGCTTTAAATATAACCTTTTTTTTTTGTGAATGAGAATCAAGAAATTTTGAAATAAGTGAAAGGAAACAATCTGGAAGACAAGGTCGAGAATGAGTGTATGCGAATTTCTTGGCTTTCTTGCATAAGAAACTGCAGAAAATTTCCTCCTAACATGATTCTTCCATGTTGCTGCAGCCAATGGCAGCCACGATAAATACACTGGCTGACGTTATGCACAGGGTATTTAGCATTTCCTCGTCTGATCCGGCAGACGAGGGAATGCGCCAAGCATGTTTCGGCTATTTAAGCCTTGGAGGCAGATTTGCAGATGGACTGATGGCTATATTCTTTGGTCTGAATCCCCGTCCACTAAGCTTACTGCTTCATTTGTTTGCCATGGTAATCTATGGTGTTGGCCGCTTGCTGCTTCCATTTCCTTCGCCCAGACGCATTTGGACCGCGGCTAGATTCATTTGGGTTTGTGTCTCCATTAAAACATCGATTGTTGGGGTTTCTGTTGATCACTGCTACAGTGTTTTAACTCTTGATTTTTGTTTTCCAGGTTGCTTCAGGCATCCTTTCCTCCCTCGCAAAGTCCGAAGGAGTAAGGCCAACGTTTTTACCTCAAACCATGCCAGCATACTATAGAGCTCCACCCGTTAAGAATAAGAATACTGGAAAAGTTTCCCCGTAATAAAAAAAAAAAAAACCGGCCCGGAAGTTCACAAGCTGGCCAACTTTGCAGCGTTGAAAGAAAATTGCCAGTAGAAAATGTTGGCCTCTTTTTTTTTTTTTTTCTCATTTCTTTTCTTTCGGTGTTGACGTCGAATAAAACCTTTCTAAATTAATATTTTGGATCAATAGTTGATTATTAATTTAATTTTTACATTCATTACATTCCTTCAACAATTTTTTAATATTTAATTTTCTTAAAAATCTCATTTTAGTCAATAAAATCATTGAAAATTCTTAGCAAATATTTTGTATTTTTTTTTTTAAATTCTAGAAGTAAGAAGTCTAGAACATGGTAACTTTTTACAAATTAACATCTTGCTGTGGTTTTTTAATTCTTAAATATTATTTAATATATTTTTGTATATTTATCAACTTTTTAATTTATGCAACAATTGGGATCAAAATTTTAGATTATGTTTAAAAAAATTATTAATTAGTATAATATAGGGGTGTATTAATTTTTTATAGTGATTTGAGTTTGGATCATAGAGAGATTATTAATTTAAAAAAAATATGAATAGAATTTTAAAAGAAAGATTAATTTAGAAGAGTTCTACTCTACCAGACGTATATGTTGTAATCTTTGTTTAGAGCATGTTTGGACTTCTAAATAAAGATTCCTGAGCTCAGACAAAATCTTAAGTCCAATAAATCCAATATGAGAAATTCAATTAACAATCTACCATAGATTCTTCATAACATATTTTAAGATTTTTTTAATATTAAAATATCTTTGTACAAAATTACATAATTATCCGTTATAATTTTTCCAAAATTTTGACTTTTCACACTTTTGAAATGAATTTATGAGAGTTTAAAATAACTGAAAATCCATTTTTAATAAATCAATAGAATTCTCGAAAATAAGTTTTTGGGAACTCTATTGAGCTATCGAAAATTTCATTTTTGGGAGCAGCTTTTAGAAATGCCGTCAGATAGCAAGATGTTGCCAGGCAGAACAAGCTTGCTGCTAAGTAGCAATAGCTTTTTTTATATTTGTCCGGGGGAAATTGGTTTTTTCGACTTTCAAATAATTTTTTTTTAAGTTTTGTAAATTATGAATAGTAATTTTAATTTTTAAATTTAAGATAATGTTTTTTGTGGTAAATAGATTATGAAAATGATTTTTTTTTGTTACAAGTGAAATCTTAAATAACCTGATATGGAAGTAAGATTGTTTGAATTCGTACTCAAGTCGTACAAAATAGCACAACTCATTTTTAACCACTTAATCAAGAGATTGTTGGCTATGATTTTACTAATTTTTTTTTTTAAGGTGAAATTTATTAAATAAAAGAGAAGTTTACAACCAAGCCAATAAATCTAGGCTACGAGTTACACTAGATTTGGTTAAGAAATCTGCAAAATAGTTTGCCTCTCTGAAAATGTGAGCAGAAACTACATTTCCTAAGCATGAAGTCAAATTACAAAACTTATAGATAAAATTGCCGTATTTTCATGGGCTATCAAGAGTTTTGTTGATAAGATTACTGGTTATTGATAGAACCAGTGGTCCCAAATAATTGCTGGGTCGGGCTTCGCAAAGGCTTTGCCTAACGACATATACTATATCTATTTGAGTTAGTGGTATGGCTTAGGCAAACCAAATAAGGAAAAAAGACAAAAGCAGAAAATTCAAAATCGGGGAAGTAAAGGATGGAGTTATAATAAGTTATTACATGTTAATGAACGGTAGTAAATTTTTTTTTTTATTTCAAACTGGTGATTCATTTATTTAAATAGGAGGAGGAAGATTACAAACAAGTTTATCATGAAGGATAGCAGTCTCCACAAATTGTGGAGTCTCCTCCAACCACACCATTTCTGAAACAACATTCCTAGCATATTTGGCTGATGTGTGAGCTACCATATTCCCAGATCTTTTAACATGATGAATCGAACATTGCCTGAAATCTAACATCAGAATTTTAATAGCTTCAATAGTTGCTCCGGCAGGTGAATGATCTTCCTCTGGTTTGACAGCTGCAGTGATGTCTGCCAAAGAATCACCTTCGACTTCAACAGTAATTAAAGAAACCAACTTGAAGAGCAAAAGAAAGTGCCTCTCGTAAAGCAAGTCATTCTGCGACAAATGGATCAAAATGTCTTTTTAATCGCTTGAAATAGATAAGGACACAGAGAAATGAATGTTCATGACAATATCTTAGAGAGAATGGTTCGGCTATGGTAGAGCATAGAGTACATAATTTTTTAGATTTTTGTTTTTCTCTATGCCAGGACAAACTAAACTTGCACGTTTGTCCTACGTACATTTAGAGTTTGCAAAGGAGAGCTAAGAAGGCACGAAAGAGAGATTTCCAGAACAGGATGACTCATGATGGCAGAATCGCCACTGAGTTTCCGTTTTATCCATTTCTGCTGCCATGTTTGACCACCCATAGGTAGAGGTGGCAAATGGATGGATCGGATCGGGTTTGAGTTGGGTCATTTTGGATCGGATCATTTTGAGTTCAGATTATTTCAGGTTCGGATCATTTCGGGTTCGGGTCAAGAAAAAATCGGTCTATTTCGGGTTTGAATCATTTTGGGTTGGGATAAGATCGAGTTTGGATCAATTTGAATTCAGATTAATTTGGGTTCGGATTAATTCGAGTTCAGACTAGATCGAGTTTGGGTCGTTGACTTTTTTAGTCAATTCGAGTTGGTCGAATTTGGATTCAAGTCGATTGGATATGTTTATTGGGTTAAGCCTTGGTCATTTCGATATGATTTATTTGGTATAAAAATAAATTGAAACCATATTTCTAAAAATTACAAAACTCATGAAAATAAAATTTTCTTTTTACATGACCTATAGTATAGTTGGGATTGAAATAACAAAATATTTAATAATTTGTATGATAGTTTTCTTTATAATATATTTACCAATATTCATAAATTAATTACATTTTTTCATTTTATTTTTATTATCTATAATAATTAATAACTTTATAATCAAAGTGATTTAATAATCCCTACTAAATATCATAAAACAGTACTATATATCTGATAATTCTATAATTTATAGAATTATCATGAAATTAATGATATAATTTATCTCTAAATTATTATTATTAGATTAAAATCCCCCATTTATTTATTAAATTTCTCTCAATGATGTAGGAACTCCAATTCATAAACAAGTCAAAGATGTGAAGGACTTTAGATCCAAATTCCATTCAAACACAAGACTTTGTTAATAAAGCTTCATGCATGGATATCTCTATTTGCTGCCAAGAAAGATAAATTGTTGTAATCATCTTTTATGAAGATAAATTATCAAGATGGACTTTTTGCTAAGGATAGAGATAAACAAGAAAGTTGATAAAAGATAAATTTTCTTTGAAGATAAAGATCAAGCCTTATCAGCCAAAATTTTGTGCTAATCATCATCACCACTGCCTCTATAAATAGCCAGCTTCAGCACCATGAAAGAGGATGCAATCCCACTAGGGGATATGTAGTAGTTTTAGTGTTATTCTCTTTATTTTAGTTTTCAAGTTTTTCATCTAAATTTCTTTCGGTTTTTATTTTGTAATATTTTAGAAGTTTTATTTAAATAAAAATTTTTTTTATTTTCACTTTCTTGCTACTTCTATTTCAGAAATACTAGTATTTTGATTTTAAAAAAATTCTTTCGATCATTTGAATAAAATTAGGGTGTAGAATTTTAGTACTTAGTAAACAACTCACAATTTCAATCCTCGATGGAACAATCTGGTACTTATCACTTTATTACTTGCTATGGTCCGTATACTTGCGGTACACTCATCGAAAATTCGGTAACAAATTTTTTACGCCGTTGCCGGGGATTGAAGGATTTGTTTTGCTAATATTAATACCAAGCATACCTAGTTTTAATTCAAATATTTTTTTTCTTTTTCTCCTTCCTTAATACTAATATCTTCTCTTGTTATTTTTGCGACGTACCATGGCTTATCGTGCTGAGCCAAGAACCATGGGAGACTATGCAAATCCTTTGTTTTTCGAAATCCATTCAAGCATTAAGTTACCGAAAATCGAAGTTGATTTTCAGATAGATCCAAAGATCATCATGATGATCCAGAAGTCGGTTCAATTTGGAGGGTTGCCCAATGAAGATTCATGCAGTCATATAGTCAAGTTCTTGGAGATGAGTGACCTGTGCAGATGTGATGGCGTTACTGATGATGCCATTCGACTCAGATTGTTCAACTTCTCTCTTCGAGATCGGGCAGAAAGGTGGTTAAATGTACTTTCGCATCACTCAATCACTACGTGGGATGATTTGGCTCGTAAGTTCCTTGCTAGATTCCTTTCACCAGCACTCATAGCGAAGAAGAGGAATGACATCGTGTCTTTCATCCAATATGATCTTGAGCCTTTTTGTGAAGCATGGGAAAGATTTAAAGACTTACATCGAAGATGTCCTTCTCATGGATTACCCTTGTGGTTACAAGTCCAAGTATTCTATATTGGTTTGGGTGATCCTTCAAAGGCATGGATCAATGTAGCAGCAGGTGGAGCTCTTATGCAGAAGACTATTGAGAAAGCATATGATTTGGTCGAGTTAATGGCTTCCAATGACTACCAGTGGTACTATGGAAGAGTTATGCCTGAGAAGGTCGTCAACACTCAAAGTATAGATTCTGTTTTGACTTCGACTTCTCAAGTAGCCACCTTGCCCGAAGAAGTCTATCAAAGTCCCTTTATTGCTTGTAAGATAGGTGAAGGGAACCATGTTAGAGAGAGTTGTCCAGTAAGCTTGAATTTTGTCACCCCAGTTAACATTGAGAATCAAAGTATGGAGAGTCATCCGATCCATTCTTCGAGTTATCACAAAAGTCAACCATCATTTTCCTTGGAGCCATCGAACATAGTTGACTTAGAGTATCAAGTTCCATTGCAACCACTAGTTGAAGAGATGGTGACTGTATATGCTGAAGATCCTACACCACCAAAGCCTATTAAAGAAGAATGTGTGGTTGAAGTAATGGAAACTGGGGATAGTCATTCTCCAGGTATCATTGAAAGGCAGCCATCACCTTTTTTGGAGCCACTAAACACTGTTGAATTTGCTTATCAAGCTCCATTGCAAGTTTCGTCACAAGAGATGGTAATTGAAGGTGTTGAAGAGCTTACACCACTTAAAGATGTGGTAATTGAAGAGGTTGAGAAGCCTATACCACTTGAGCTTATTATTGAAAAAAAAGTCAAGGTTGAAGAACTTTTACCATCGATGCTTATTGAAGAAAAATGTGTGGTGGAAATCATTGAAATGGAGAATAGTGAGAGTGAGAAAGAAGATGAGCTTAAAATAGAAGTTATAACTCCAAAAGTTGACGAACAGTTTTATGAGGTAGCCTTCATTGCTATCCAAGGCCATCTACAGGCTAATGACTTGGGCTATATATTACAAGAAAGTGAAGATTGTAGAGCTAAGTCTTATGAATCGAAGAATCTGCTCGAGTCTCCTACTAGGATGCTGCATTATGTGCATCCATCCATATTCAGAATTTTTGAACCACCTTGAAGAATGACAGACATAGTCAGGCTGATGACTATAAATCAAGCACTTCTAGGGAGGCAACCCCAGCTTTCTATATTTTCCTCATAATATTATTTCTTTAAATAAATAAATTATTTTATTATTTTATTATATATTTTTTCTTAATTTATAAGGCATAACCTAAATTTGGGAAAACTAAGTAGAGCTTGATAAAAGATGGCTTTATAAAGCGGCATGGTTTGGTGCAGAGCTATCTAGGCTACTATGGTAGTACAAGACGTGAGCTGCAGCTTGGCAAAGAAGAATGCAAGAAAAGCAGAAGCTACGCAGGGCTGGATCAAAACCTGAGCTAGTCGTGTGCTATGCTGGGATAGGTGCTGCCACTTGTGCGTTGCTACTGCTGGTTTGGTCTCAATCGGCTGAAGCTAGGTTGCCGCTTGTTGGAGATGTGAATGCGTGCTTGAAGGTCTCATGACATGGTTGTTTGGAGCATGGAGTTGCTGACTGGCGTGGTTTGCGAGGTGTCGCAAGTGGCAAGGCAAGCTGCTAGACGAGCGTGGCATGAGCTGGGCAGGTGCGTGGCTGTCGGGTTACTGAAACTGAAGCACGAGATGGCAAAGCTTGATGTCCAAAGCTGTCAAGTATACATGGCTTGATTTGGTGCGTTGTGGCATAAAGAAACTGCAGAAACGTGGCGTTGCAAGAAAAGTACACGGGCTAAAGCTTGTTTGCTGTCAACAAAACGTGGCTGTCGTAAAGTGCATTAGTGCTGAACATATTCTAATAAAGCTTACTGCTGGAGTTAATGCATGGCGTAGCTGCACACAACGAAAGCTAGTCGGTATAGGATGTTCAATGCAAGTAAAACTTGCTGGGAGACGTGGACAGAAGCTGACTGCGACCGCTTGCTGTGTGCTAGCTTTGTACATGGTCGGTTAAATCTAATGCGTGGCGATGAGAGGAGAAAGACTGGTTGCTACAGCAGTTGTTTTAGACAACAAGCTGAAACAGGCGAGGCACGTGATGCTGCTTGGACCGAAAATAGGAGCATGAGCTAGCCAGGAGAGTGGTATTTGCAAGGAACGGCTTTCTAGCATGTTGAAAAGCATGACATGTTTCTAAGCATATGGCCTTTCAATCTCAAAGTCAGGGAAGTATTTCTTTCTCATTCCTATTTTTCATTTTTATACATTGAGGACAATGTATGTTTCAAGTTGAGGGGAAGAGCAAAATTTTTTATTTTCAAAGATTGAGCAAAATTTTTTCAATTTTCTTTTGAAATCTTTGCAAAAATTACCTTGAAGTGATTACATGCTTGCTTGATAATTCGTTTTTTCAATTTTCTTTGGAAATCTTTGCAAAAATTATCTTGAAGTGATTACATGCTTGCTTGATAATTCCTTGATATTAACCATTGATTGAGAATGTTATAGCAATATGAAATACATGAGTATGAGCAAAGTATGTGAATGAATTCTTTAGTGAATTATCTGTTTGATTGAGATTTTTCCAAAAATTGAATGCACTATGTTTTTATCATTGAAGTCATGCATATTTAGAGAAGATTTATGTGAATAGGAATAAACACTACTCTTTAAAGTTTGTTATTTGTCTAGAATTTGTTTTATCATCTCTCAAGGCGAAATCCTAGAACACACTTAGCTAAAGAGATGATTTAGGCCATCTTTTGACCGTTTGAGCTTTTCAAGACTACCATGATATATTTTATCCTTAGTCACCCAATTTAAGCTTAAATAGACCTTCTTTCTTGTTTTACCTACATTAATAATTAGCCTAGCCTATAAAAAAATAAAAAAAAATTTCTCATACCCCGTTATATGCATGAGGACTATGTCAAGATATATTTAGAGCTACGCATATATGGAAGAAAGGATGAAATTCAAAAAAAAATAAAGAGAAATCAAGTTGGGGGAATTATTTGAAAGCTCTTAGAAGTCCAAGAAAAAGAATGTATGATTAGGGGTTGAGCCTAAAAAATCTTATTTCTCGTACCTATTACCCTAGCCATACATTACAAGCTTATAAAGTCTTATTGATCTTTGGCTATGTGTGTCTACATTAGTGGAGAGAAGATGAGAAAAGCAAACTTATGGAAGATAACTATTCTTTGAGATCTTTTTTTATGTTCATATTTGTATAAATTTATCCGGATTGCATGAACTGAAATGAAGTAACATTTACACACACACACGGAAAAATTCAATTGAATTGATACTCTCTTTTGAATGAGTTTATATATATTTAGCTAATGTTTATGGATTTTCATGGAGTTGTAATGTTTTCAAAATCTTTGAGAAAATTAAAGGAAAATCATTCTTGCAAGTGTATTTGACCTCTAGGTACATTTCTTTTTGAATTATATTTTGCTCGAGGACAAGCAAAAATTCAAGTTTTAGGGTGTGATAATTCTATAATTTATAGAATTATCATGAATTTAATGATATAATTTATCTCTAAATTATTATTATTATTAGATTAAAATCCCTTATTTATTTATTAAATTTCTCTCAATGATGTAGGAACTCCAATTCATAAAGAAGTCAAAGATGTGAAGGACTTTAGATCCAAATTCTATTCAAACACAAGACTTTGTTGATAAAGCTTCATGCATGAATATCTCTACTTGTTGCCAAGAAAGATAAATTATTGTAATCATCTTTTATGAAGATAAATTATCAAGATGGACTTTTTGCTAAGCATAGAGATAAACAAGAAAGCTGATAAAAGATAAATTTTCTTTGAAGATAAAGATCAAGCCTTATCAACCAAAATTTTGTGCTAATCATCATCACCACTGCCTTTATAAATAGCCAGCTTTAGCACCATGAAAGAAGATGCAATCCCACTAGGGGATATGGAGTAGTTTTAGTGTTATTCTCTTTATTTTAGTTTTCAAAGTTTTTCATCTAAATTTATTTCGGTTTTTATTTTGTAATATTTTAGAAGTTTTATTTAAATAAAGATTTTTTTTATTTTCACTTTCTTGCTACTTCTATTTCAGAAATACTAGTGTTTTGATTTAAAAAAAATTTTTTTTTCGATCATTTGAATAAAATTAGGGTGTAGAATTTTAGTACTTAGTAAACAACTCACAATTTTAATCCTCGAGGGAACGATCTGGTACTTATCACTTTATTACTTGCTACGGTCCGTATACTTGCGGTACACTTATTGAAAATTTGGTAACAATATCTCTTTAATTTATCTTGTTTTTTTATGGAATAATTGGAGACATTTAGTGTAGATGATATAGCTTCTGTACTCTATTATAGATTAGCCATTAAATAATTATATATTGGTTTAAATGAATGCAATATAAAAGTGAATATTTAAATTTAACTAAATTAAAAAAATATATAACACTCATATTATTGAAAAAAATTATATTTTTACTATATTAAAATACTTTGATAATTAATTTTAACATTTAAATATTTATTGATAATATTAAATTTAAGTTTGAATCTTTTTAGATTTGGGTAAATTTGGATTTGGATCAATTTGGATTCGGATCAATTTGGATTCGGATCAATTCAAGTTGGGATCAATTCGGGTTCGGATTAATCTAAATTCGGATGAATTTGGGTTCAGATCAATTTGAGTTTAGATTTGGTCGGGTTTGGATCAATATAAATTCGGATAAATTTGATTTCGAATCAATTCAAATTTGGTTCAGATTGAATTTAAATTGTTAATTTTTTTAATTAAATCAAATAAATCGAATTTAGATTCAAATTAATTAGACAAATTTTTTGAATTGAATCAATTTTTACCGCCTCTACCGACAGGTATCCTCATTGTCATTGATCATTTAATAAGTATAAAACTGGCTGAAGAAGACGCGTAGCAAGTGGATAGCCACTGGGCAGTTAATTCAACACTAGCTGGCCATCTTGCAGCAGTCCAAGACGAAAAGATATTATAAATAAACTAAACGATAATGCAGTGGAGTACAGAAAAAGAAAGGTTAGTGGCCTCCTCACCCCCCCTTTTCTCCTCCTATTCTTCTGGACCATTTGATCTTTCCATTTTTGTTCTATATTTTTCGTAAATTAATGGCTTACCAGTATATAGTTGGCGTTGGAGTGATAGCTTCTCTTATGGGGTTTGTTTTTTTGTATTACAATTCTTCACTGAGAGGACACAAGAAGGCAAGAACAGTTTCTATGGAGTTTCCGAAGGAAAACTGTGTAAGGAAGACTGGAAATAGTGAGGTTGTTGGGACTACAGACATCATCATAGTCGGCGCTGGAGTTGCAGGTGCTGCTCTTGCCTACTCTCTTGGAAAGGTCAGAATATTTCTTTCTCTTCCTAGCTTAGTTTCACCATCTTCAATTCTTCCTCGAGTTAATTTCCTCAGAAATCCTTGAAGTTTGGATTGACTATAATATGTACGACTAGCGCTCGTGCTTGTCTGCTTACATGTTGCAGGACGGACGTCGAGTGCATGTGATTGAGAGAGACTTAAATGCGCCTGACAGAATTGCTGGGGAAGGTCTGATGCCTGGGGGCTACCTCAAGTTAATTGAGTTGGGCCTTGAAGGTAAGCAAGAAAGTCAACCATTGATATCGTCAGGTTTTTTCGATTAAGGGTATAATGCTTTGCAGGTTTGATACCAGTTTTTGTATTTTCTTTGCTTTTTTTTCATTGATTAATGGCATTGTAGATTGTGTGGATGAGATTGATGCTCAGCGGATTTTGGGTTATGTTCTGTACAAGAATGGAAAGAATGCCACGATATCTTATCCTCTGGAAAAGTTTCAGTCCCATGTAGCTGGAAGAAACTTTCATAATGGTCGTTTCGTTCGAAGATTGAGGGAGAAAGCTGCATCTCTTCACAAGTACTTATCGCCTTCGTCTCAATCATTCTTCAATTTCAATAAAGAATATGTTAGATCATTTATTATGCCTTGTTCTGCAAACCCAAATTCATGTTGTTATCCTTTGATTATGTAGTGTAAGTCTAGAACAAGGGACTGTTACATCTTTGCTCGAAGAAAATGGAACTGTCAAAGGAGTGCACTACAAATACAAGAGTGGTCAATTGCTGACAGCATATGCTCCGCTCACCATTGTATGCGACGGTGGTTTCTCAAATTTGAGGCGCTCTCTCTGCCACCCTAAGGTGAAAATGCTTGGGAAATCTTGCTTAATCTTCTTACATTTTATGCATTGAGAAATTATAAAGATCTTTGATTGTTTTTGCAGGTTGATGTCCCCTCTTATTTTGTTGGTCTGATTTTGAAGGACTGCAAACTTCCTCATGCAAATTTTGGAGCTCTTGTACTAGCAGATCCTTCACCTATCCTGTTTTATCCAATCAGCAGCACTGAAATTCGTTGCCTGGTTGATGTACCTTGCCAAAATGTGCCTTCTGTTTCCGATGGTGAAATGGCCCATTACTTGAAAACAATGGTGGCTCCCAAGGTACTTGAATCTCTTTTATCAATTCTATTGTACTCTTTATGATTGTCACAAGGATTGAAAACTTCCCTTTTCACAGGGGGATTTGAGAATTGAGATGCTATCTGTAATCAGAGATTAATAGCTTATTTCTGCTGGTTCCCTTTCAATTCTGCCTCGGCTGATTCTGTAGACTAACAGTATAAATTACACATTTCAGGTTCCTTCGGAACTGCACACTGCCTTTATATCTGCCATAGAGAAGAATAACATAAGAACCATGCAAAATAGAATCATGGCTGCAGCCCCACACCCGACTCCTGGTGCACTTCTGATGGGCGATGCATTCAATATGCGGCATCCTATTACTGGAGGAGGAATGACTGTCGCACTATCTGATGCTGTTGTAGTGAGGGATCTTCTAAGACCATTGCACAATCTGTCTGATGCATCCGCTGTTTGCAAATATCTTGAATCTTTTTATACTCTGAGGAAGGTAAGTAAACGACTCTAAGAAAGAGGGCAGCTTCACTTAGTTGCATCAGGAACTGCAGAATTGTGCACTAACTGGCGGGTTTTGGTCTTGTTTGCAGCCAATGGCATCTACAATAAATATACTGGCTAACATGCTACACAAGGTATTCAGTGCCTCGACTGATCCAGCAATGGAGGCTTTGCAACAGGCATGTTTCGGCTATTTGAGGCTTGGAGGTGTATTTACAGATGGACTTTCAGCTCTGATCTCTGGTCTATACCCTCGTCCTTTAAGCTTAGCATTACATACCCTTGCCATTGCAACATATGGTGTTGGCCGACTGTTACTTCCATTTCCTTCTCCCAAACGCATGTGGACTGGGGCTAAACTGATTTGGGTCAGTTTCTCTATTCTCTGTTAAACATTTCGTACAGTGGTTTTCCTTTAACCAGTTCTGATGTCTATGTTTGCTGTTTCCAGGTTGCATTAGGCATCCTTTACCCTCTTATAAAGTCCGAAGGAGTCAGACAAATGTTTTTCCCTCAAACTGTGCCAGCATATTACAGAACTCCCCCTCTTTAGAACAAGGATACAAGAAAATTTCATATCTGTTACTAGTTAGCAACTTCCGAAATTATTGGAAATATCTCATATCAACAGAGATCAAACTTGCTGATATTTTTCTTCAAATCATTAAAGTGCAACTATGTATTTGTTAATCACAAATCCAATAATGTGAAATATCAATACATTAATCCTTATTAATTTTTCTCGGCTTGATTTGAATACATGGTAAAAGTTGTCTTATTGGGATTTGGATCAAAACTATGACTGCAACTTTGAATCCTAACAAGGGATCGGCTATATTTCATGATTTGATCTCTGAACTCTCACAAGGATAGGCTACGTTTTATGACTAAATCCTTGAACCTCGTGGGCGATCGATTGCGTTTTATGATTGGATTTCCAAACTAAACGAGGGATCGATAGATAGTTATTTGTTGATTTGATACACGCCCAAATATGAAAAGTAAAAACGCAGTACTTTTGATCGTTTTGCTTAAAATAACTGGTAGCTAGTTACAAAACTCGGCATATAAATTGTAAAACCTGAACATTCGTGGTTACAAGAAATATCAGAATAGAATTACAACACTCCCTCGTCTTCCTCTGTTCTTTCTCTGTATCCTTCTCCCTCTCTTTTCCTTCTTCTCCTCTATTGCTTCTATAATTTCTGAAGCCTCTCGATTTGGCTTGCATCATGATTGTTTACCAGAGCTTTGAATCTTAACAGAAAATTTTATGTAGAGCTCGAAAATTGTTTATATACCCATTTTCAAAAGTACCATTTTGATATATGACATCGATATGAGGGTATAAAGAGCACTTTTCGGGCTTTACGTAGAATTTTCTTACGTTTTATGATTGGATCTCTAAATAATTATCTGTTGACATTGTTCCCTATAATAATGTCTTGTTGGTGACATTCATGTAAAGAATGTGCTGTGAAATAATCAAATTGGGGGATTATAAATCATAATCAATTATCATTAATGTGGTGTTAAGTGTACGCTGCCTAATCAACAAGTTCTTCTGCCCGTACCCAAATTCCTCCATTTATTTATTCATTAAATAGATAATCAATAGCATGGCCCATCCCCAACAACGGAAAGATGCCAAAATGAAAGCTGACCTAATCTAGATTGATTTTTTTTTCTTTTTTCTTTTTCTGATTTTTAATGAAAATCGACACCTTTCCTTTACAATAATAAATGCAATAAAAAAATAGTAAATATTACTTACTAGTTACTACTGTAACTTATAACATTAACAGCTAGTAGTTTTCTTCAAAATGCCTGGATTTTCACGATGGCCAAACTACCCTGATGACGCGTTTTTCCTTTAATATTGAATTTTTTTTTTTTGCAAAAAGGATTGTAGTCCGAAAATAAAAGCTAAAGATTACGTTTATTAGAATTTAATCTTAAATATATTAGAAGTTAACATATAATTTTAGACATGATATAGTTAGTGGCGGAGCAAGAAATTGTATTTAGTGAGAGCTTAAGTAAAATATATTAAATTATAAAAATAATAATAATAACAACAACAATAATAATAATAATAATAATAATAATAATAATAATAACAACTTAAAATTTTCGTATCCACATAATTCTTAAAATTTTTACAATTGTCATTGATACGATTTATATTTTGAAAACATTGCACAATAGTTTCGTTATTAATACATTTGAACACATTTTTTTAAATGTACATAACTAACATATCATTCAACCACAAACCTCTTATTCAATTACGCAAATAAGTCTTTAAGATGTTTATTGTTGAAAATGTTTTTGTATATTACAATGGTGACAATTGATAGAATCAATGCTAATATCAACATCAAATAAATTAATGGATGTGTTTTGTCTTTTTTAGTCTTAATCATTCTTATAACAAAATTGCCAATTCCTTTCATTTTTAAAAAACTAAATGCTAAAGAACCTATCTATGAAATAGTTTTGAAATTAAACTTTAAGTGCAAAAAATTCCACCAAATTTTTTTTTGCAAAAATGTTAGCAAGATATAAAAAAAAATTATTTATATAAAGTATAGTTTTAGATTAATTTTGAGTCAGTAGGGCCGGCCTCAAACCTACACTGGCCCCTTAAGGGCTCTGCCCTCCGATATAGTGACATAAAAAAACACAAAAATGATAAGGATTAAAATTGTAAAGAATTATTGGCCAAAAAAAATTGTAAAGAATTATATGAATTTTATAAAAATTAAAGATCCTATTTAGAATTTGATGTGCCAATATGAATTATGATATGACAATTTTCGTGTTAAAACACATATTTGATACAAAACAAACATGATATAAGTACATGAATTAAAAAAATATCTCTTGGATGAATTACATGAACCAATTTAACTATTTTTCTGATTCTAAACTAAACCTGAAATTCTAATATTTAAATTTTTTGTGTAAACCACAAGTATCCTCATCCGTTTTAACGGTCTGAGATTAATTCTGTTCGGAGTTTAGTCACAGTTAAGGCTCTTCACCCCTCCCCAAAGATGTGTTTAGTGAGAGTCGAACTCGAGAGCTCTTCCCACAAACTCAACCTGCGTTGCCAACTAAGCTACAACCCTTGGGTTAATATTTAAATTTTCAAATACATATTGAATAGCATGTTTTGGCATCCAAAATTCTCATGATTTTAATCCTCCGGATCTCATAAACTGAAATAAGATCATGGACTGGAACATTCCGGAGTTCATCAAAATTTTATGTATCAAAATATATTGAGACGTTTTATATTAGGCATTCAATGCATTCTTGAAACAAGAATGAGACAGGTTTCACATTTTGTTCAGAGTTCAAGATTACAAAGTTAGCCAAATCAAACCAAATTTAATATTAAAATGAATCTTGCAGGTTTTATCTTTTACCTACCAACTCCCATGTTTCATTTTCATCAAGAGTGCACGTCTAGTTAATTAATTTTTAAGCATATTAATTAAGTATAATAACTAAGTTAACAAAACCCATAAATCTGTATAACCTCGTTTAGTTGGGGAAAGAGACTAAATATGCCTAGCTGGAAGTAAAACCCCAAATCTTCCATCCATGTGCCTTGAAGGGTTTATCACCAATTAGTAGTAGAATTGTTTGTTTGTTTCCTTATGAGCCTATGAATATCTGATTAATTGTTACATAAACCAGAAAGATGAGTTATTTTATTTATATAAAAATAAAAAACAAGCAACGCAGTCAAACAATGGAATTTAAAAAAAAATCGTGTTAAATTTTTGTTCCACGCGAACAAGATCGAAGATATTGAATCAATGATCTTTGTGAACGAATTTTAGGCCAAATCAATTCCTGATGTGTAAACAAACTTAGTAGCATGCATGTTCATTCCAACACTTAATAGAGTTATTCTACTGTTTGTTTCAGTCATGTTGGATCTATGTTTCACCCCAAACTTGGCTTCCATGGTTTTGCAAAACCAGGAAATTACTTCCAAACTTACATGGACAATTGCTTATATATTTCAGTGTCATATCATATCTCACCAAACTCTCATTGACCATTTAATCCAGTCTTAGAAAAATCCTCCAACTATATCATTTGACTGGCAGGTTTAAACAATATTATAATTTCTTATGTTTCAATTTTAAATTGTAACAGATGATTATACTTTTGTATTATATTGAATTTTAAGTTTTTCTTTTACCCAATTTGATTAGGATTTTGAATCTTCTTATGTTTAGTGAATTAAACTTTGACCCCAATTTTTTTTTCCATTTTTCAGTACAGATATTTGACTCCAAAAATTTGATCAAACTCCACTTTATCAACAACTTGTAAACTGAACCCAATTTCAAGCAAGCAAGAATTAAAATTTACTATTCAATAAAATAAATTATATCGTACTGCATCGAGTATTTTGTGTGTATCATATAATATGTATCACGTATACTATTTACTTGGGATTTTTAATCAGTTAAATCGTATCATACAATATTGTACAATTTGATAACCATGGCCTCCATGTAAGGATCTAGCGTATGATCTTTTACCAGAATTATACTGTGTAGTAGTGGAATTGGTCATCCATAGCCTTCATGGTTTATTAATTTAATAATTTTAATTAAGAGATTTTATCTCTTTCCATAATAACATGGCTACTACCTGCCAAACTGTATTTAAGAGGAGCTGAGTGTGGCAGCAACGCTTGTATGCTAAAATCGCACGTAAAACAGAAAACAGAACTTTTAGGAATTCAGGCAACTTTAGAAGGGTAGGTCTATAAAAGGAGACAAAGTCATTAAAGAAGCCTCACCTCCCACTTTCCTTTTCCTCTTTCATTGTTCTTCTATTGTGTTCTTCATATTATGGCTTACGAGTATATAGTTGGAGTGATAGCTTCTCTACTGGGGTTTGTGTTCTTGTGCCGTAGTTTTGTGAGAGGATTCAACAAGACAAAAGGCTCTTCTTTCATGGCGTTTCAGGTGGAAAATTGTGCGAAAGAAACAGCAAATGGGGAGGTTGCTGGGAGGACAGCAGACATTATCATTGTTGGCGCTGGAGTTGCTGGTTCTGCTCTTGCTTATACACTTGGAAAGGTGCCAAACATCCTCTTTCCTGGAATTTTTGTTGGAAATTTGTTCAGCTCAGGTTCTATAATTTCTTTGCTTGCATGTTTCAGGACGGACGGCGAGTGCATGTGATTGAGAGAGACTTAAACGAGCCTGACAGAATTGTTGGTGAACTTCTACAACCAGGGGGCTATCTTAAGTTAATTGAATTGGATCTCGAAGGTATGCAAGAAACAAGAAACTTCTTCTTGCTCCGATCTTTCTATTCTTTTTTTTTTTGGCTTTTGACGTTGGTTTTCTGGCGCCTGCAGATTGTGTGGATGAGATTGATGCGCAACGAGTTTTTGGTTATGCTTTGTTCAAGGATGGAAAGAATACCAGGTTGTCTTATCCCTTGGAAAAGTTTCAATCCGATGTGGCTGGAAGAAGCTTTCACAATGGACGTTTCATACAAAGGATGCGGCAGAAAGCTGCTTCTCTTCCCAAGTATTTTTCTTTCCCATCATGGAAATACTGAGTTAAAATCAGTCCAGGTTCCATTGATCTGTATCTTCTGATGCCTTGTTCTTCCCTTGTCTTGATTACTTCGCTCTTTTGACAACAATTTACATAACTTTCGTGCATGATAATTGGTTTACAACCGTGAAATTTGATATATTATTACTACTGGCATTACTTGATCATCGAACTGTGGTTTTCCTTTTCCTTTTCTTTTTGCTTGTTTATGCTGGGTGTTTTGACTCAATTTTTAATGTTGTAGGTGTTGATTATGTACTTTACTCTTCTGACTAATGTGACCATTTCCTCCTCCTCAATAATGCAGTGTAAGTCTAGAACAAGGATCAGTAACATCTCTGCTTGAAGAAAATAGAACTGTCAAAGGAGTTCAGTACAAAACCAAGGATGGTCAAGAATTGATAGCATATGCTCCTCTTACTATTGTATGTGATGGTTGTTTCTCAAATCTTCGACGCTCTCTTTGTGACCCCAAGGTGAAGATTCTTATTCAAATCCGGTTAATCATCAAACGCTTACTAAAATCAATCGAAACTTATATAGTAAACTTTTTGTTTGAAGAATGAAAATCTGTAATTAATGGAATTCATCTGCAATGGAGTTAACATTATTTTTTATGCAGGTTGATGTCCCCTCTTGTTTTGTTGGTTTGATTCTGGAAAATTGTGAGCTTCCACATGCAAATCATGGACATGTTATATTGGCAGACCCTTCACCAATCTTGTTTTATCCTATCAGCAGCACTGAAATTCGTTGCTTGGTTGATATTCCTGGCAAAAAAGTACCTTCTGTTTCCAATGGTGAAATGGCCAATTACTTAAAAACTGTGGTGGCTCCCCAGGTAATTAAAGAAGAAACTAAGTACACTAATGACTAGCCATTGTAAACTCTTCTACTTCCCTAAGAATTGTAGCACACCATTGATTTTGTGGTCTAACTCTAACTAACTTGATTGTGCATATTAGATTCCTCCTGAACTCTACGCTTCCTTTATGTCCACAATCGAAAAGGGGAACATAAGAACCATGTCGAATAGAAGCATGCCTGCAGCTCCACACCCAACTCCTGGAGCACTTTTAATGGGTGATGCATTCAATATGAGACATCCTTTAACTGGAGGAGGAATGACTGTAGCACTTTCCGATATTGTTGTACTAAGGGATCTTCTAAGACCCTTGCATGATCTACATGATGCATCTGTTCTTTGCAAATATCTTGAATCCTTTTATACCTTGCGAAAGGTGGGCTACAAATGCATTCTTGATCATATAACACTGAAAACTAACAAAAAAAATGATGACAACTCTGCCATGTTGCTTAAAAAACAGTACAATTCTCCACTGACTGTTGGTGATTTTGGTTTTATGATCTGCAGCCAGTGGCATCTACCATAAACACATTGGCTGGTGCCTTATACAAGGTATTCAGTGCCTCCCCTGATCCAGCTAGGAAGGAAATGCGCCAAGCTTGTTTTGACTATCTGAGCCTTGGAGGCATATTCTCAAATGGACCAATATCTCTACTTTCTGGTCTAAACCCTCGCCCCATAAGCCTAGTGCTACATTTCTTCTCCGTGGCAATTTATGGTGTTGGCCGCCTGTTGCTTCCATTTCCTTCACCCAGACGCATTTGGACTGGTGCTCAATTGATTTTGGTTTGTACTTCATTAAACACTGCTCTATCTTGTTTCTTGTACCAATCTATTTCACTCCAACTTCAATGGTAAATATATCTAACCTGTTTCCTCCATGATTTGATGATGTTTTCAGGATGCATCAGGCATCATTTTCCCCATTATAAAGGCTGAAGGAGTCAGACAAATGTTTTTCCCAGTAACTGTGCCAGCATATTACAGAGCTCCTCCAGTAGATTGAAATTGAGAGAACATTGAAAATTCAAAGCATTTTACAGCTAAGAAAAAAAAACCCAAGTTGTATAGTCTCCACATTCTTTTGTTATCTTCTAGCTAGAGAGCAAAACGAGTGTAACCATGTTGGTTGCTATTATTTCATAGAATTGACATGTCATTTTACACTTTCTTTGAATCAAGCACAATCTTAATATAGCAAAGTTCACATCAACAATGTTAAGATGTAAGAACAGTCTTGCAAGTTGCAAATTTCAACCATACTTTCTGGTTTTGCATTAACCATATATTGAATGAGCTTGGTTGCAACTACTTTAAGGGATAATATTTTAATGGGATAGTGAGAAGATGATTATTTTAAAGGTTGAAAATCTGCACAACTGTTTCAATAAATGAGTTGGTTAATCAAAAATCGAAATTTAATCAAATTGGTTCAATTTTTATAGTTTGCAATCTTTTTTTATTATTTTTAAATTATCAAACAATAAAATCATCGCGGCTCATAATCAAAACAGATGAATTTTATTTTATCAATTTCCTTAAATGCGAAGAATTTTGTTCACAATAAACAATTAGATTTTCTTAGTTGAATCTTATAAAATTTGTAAGAAAATTTTAATATAAAACCTTCCAAAAGTGATGGTTTCTACTTTCTAGCTTATCCACTATTAAAAAGAGAAAGTAATTTTTTTTTAAATAGTGGTATGACGGAAACACCCTCATTTGAAAAACATAAGTACAGTAATGCCCTCACTGTGACCTAATCAACCCTAATCTTTCTCCAGATTTCCCAATCTATTATCCCGATTGTATCCCAAAATGAAATTGTAGATTACTTTCTTGTTTTGGATCTTTCCATTGTTGTAACCTAATCTATTTAAAGGTCAGTACAAAGCCATTCTTACAAGTTCATATATTGAAAAAAGTTTCTAACTTTTTTGTTCAACGATTGGTCTTTTGCTTCACTCGTTACATCTTAGTTTCCCCTGGAATTTATTTTATTTTTTGCTTTTAATGTTGAAAGTTCCCTTGTTTCAACGTAATTTCATTTGGTTTTTTTTTCTATAATATTTTATTTTTACGTTTGGAGTGTTAATAGGAAAATGTTAGGATAATTTTTCTTGTTTTCATTTTTCTTTGCATTTTCAAAAGTTTCCTCTTTTTTCTCCTTAAATGTTAGCTATTACAGTGCCGTGGGTAGTTTTTTCTCTGATTTTCCTTTCTGGGTTTTCTTTTATAGACATTGGAGCAGTGTATTTGTACTCAAAAGGATGTGTACATGTGAAATTAAAGTCAAGACTTGTGCCTGTTTGAATTATGAGGACAGTTTTCATTGTAGTTACTATTTTAATGTAACTTGTCAAACATTTTTTGGATTGCATTATAAACATTTCATTATGGTAGATGTGGTTGCCAACCTGGTTGTAACAGATTATTAGTATCTATTCCTTCTTTAGAGTGAAGTTGCTGCTTGCCGGTATGAACAATGTGTTTTTAGGAATAACTTTTGGCTAGGATGGCATAATTTCTTTTATTCAGTTAACACAGTTGGTCATTTAAAGTATATGTAGAATACTCCTGTGTAAACCAGCCTTGGTTCTCTCCTCGCAATAAAAGTATACAATTTGTGTTTCTAGTGAATTAGGAATTGCTTATTTCATTATCCGGTAGTTTGTAATGTCCAGATATTAATCATTTGAACCGTACCTTCTCAACCTTGTTTTCATGAATTTTCTTTTTAAGTAGTTGATATTATTCTTGTAATACTTTGTGTAAAGAACCGATTATCTACTTTCGTTCTTGTTAATCTAAATTGATACTCAATTTAGAACCTTAGGTTTTTCCTTGGATGAAACCAATGCTTTCCTTTGTAAAAGTCTTCCTTTCTCTTGCAGACTTTTTTATGGTTATTTACTTCATTCTTTAGAGTGTTAGTGCAGAGCTTCCTGAATGGTTTGGGCATTGAATTCAAAAAGGTTGGCCTTAGTAGCTACTTTTCGGTGTGTGAAAAAGTATGGTTATTTACTTCATTCTTTAGAGTGTTAGTGCAGAGCTTCCTGAATGGTTTGGGCATTGAATTCCAAAAGGTTGGCCTTATTAGCTACTTTTTGGTGAGTGAAAAAGTTAACTTTCTTGCCATCTCGGGCTAGATGAAGCCAATCAGTTGATCATCACATGGAATTGTGGAATTTTAATTTGTATTAGTTACTCCATGGAAGACCACACTTTTTTTGTCGGTCAGGAGTTTCCTGATGTCAAGGCCTTCCGTAATGCTATTAAAGAAGCTACCATTGCGCAACACTTTGAGCTGCGTATTATGAAAAGTGACCTTATCCATTATGTTGCTAAGTGTGCCACAGAAGGATGTCCGTGGCGCATTCGTGCAGTTAAGCATTTATATGCCCCAACTTTTACAATAAGAAGCCTTGAAGGAACACATGTGGGAAAATGCACAAGCTGTGCATCATCAAGCTTCTGTAGATTGCATTGTGAGTTTTATAGAGGAACGACTTCAGGATAACATCAATTACAAACCAAAGGATATATTGCATGACATTCATAAACAATATGGGATGATTATACCATACAAGCAAGCTTGGCGTGCAAAGGAACGGGGACTTGCTGCTATATATGGCTCTTCTGAAGAAAGTTACTGCTTGCTTCCTGCTTATTGTGAGCAAATAAAGAACACAAACCCTGGAAGTATCGCAGAAGTGTTCACCACTGGTGCAGATAATCAATTTCAGTGGCTGTTTGTTTCCTTTCATGCATCCATATATGGATTCTTGAATGGATGCTTGCCAATTGTTGGGCTTTGTGGAATCCAGCTTCAAAGCAAATACCTTGGTACTTTGCTTTCAGCAACTTCTTTTGACACTGATAGTGGGTTTTTTCCATTCGGTGTTGTTGATACAGAAAATGATGATAACTGGATCTGGTTCTTGTCAGAGTTGCATAAGGCTTTAGAGATGAATTCTGAAAAAAAGCCCCAGCTCACTTTTCTATCAAATGGGCAAAAATGAATCATAGATGCAATAAGGAGAAAGTTTCCTATTTCTTGTCATGCCTTTTGCATGCGTCATCTGATCTGAGTGAAAGCATTGCCAGGGAGTTCAAGAACTCACGGCTGGCTCATCTTCTCTGGAAAGCCGCATATGCTACAACTACTATTGCTTTTAAAGAGAAAATGGCTGAAATAGAGGAGGTATGTCCCGAAGCTGCAAAGTGGATACAGCAATTTCCTCCTTCCCGGTGTGCATTGGTATATTTTGAAGGTACACGTTATGGGCACCTCTCATCAAACATTGAGGAATTTAGTCGGTGGATTCTTGAAGCACAGGAGTTGCCTATAAACCAGGTGATTGAGCAAATTCACTGCAAATTGATGTCCGAGTTTGAGGACTGCCGAATTAAAAGTCATTCATGGTTTTCTGTACTTGCCCCCTACTGCTGAGATGCGTATTCGAGAAGCTATCAGCCATGCATCAACATGTCAAGTTATACAATCAGATGAAGTGGAATTTGAGGTTATATCAGCTGAACGATCAGACATTGTGAATATTGGAAAACATTCTTGTTCTTGTCGAGACTGGCCACTTTATGGAATACCTTGTTCACATGCTGTGGCAGCACTCCTATCACGCTGAAAAGATGTATATGCTTTCACAGAGAAATGTTTATCACAAGACAAATGTAGAAGAGAGACACCCCATTACGCGGAAAATTGAATGGAAGAATATCGGTGAGGCTCCTAACCCTGTGGATGAGGATGCTCAAGTCATCCGACCACCCAAGTTTCGCCGGCCACCGGGACGCCCTGAAAAGAAGCGGATGTGTGTAGATGATCTTAATCGTGAGAAACATACAGTGCGTTGTAGTAGATGTAACGAGACTAAGCATTATAAAACAACCTGCAAAGCTGAAACCATTAAGGGTATCAAACAGTTCTAGCCTTTAGGATTCAATTTTGTAGTTTCATATATTCTTGTTTATATTAAGAATAGTGTTGTTGTATTAGGTTATATACTTGTTACTGTACTCGATGTAGAGTAGGAAATCTCCATTGTGTCTTCCAGAATGTATGTAAAACTGAAATGAAGTTCAAGGCCACAGGCTTTATTTTTGCTACTGTGCTTGTAATGGATCAAATGCAAACTCGATCAGCTTCATAAAATGTATCTCCTTGAAAGAAACAAGACTTACAATGTAATAGTTGGAATCTTACAATTGAATTCTTAACTTGCACAGCAGGATCAAGGTTTTTTTTATGTGGAAGCATGTTACAAAACTATATCAGGGGACAATCACATAACAGCCTTACCTGAGGCCTGAACCATTGCTAAAGCCTACAATGACTTTGGCTGTAGGTTTCCCAAGCCAGTCTAGACTTATTCTGCTTTGTTTGCTCAAAAATATGAAAATCTTGGGGTCACTTTTGCATGACTCAAATAATACAGGTGCTTGGAACAACCTGTTCCATCAAATTATTAAATAAATAAAAGCAAGAGATCCATAGATGAAACTAATTAGACATGACAAACTCGATGCATTTCTAGCCTTTTTAGACATGGAATCCAATGAGATATCGTGATCAATGTTCCTTCGGAGAAAAGAGAACAAAAATCTTAAAAGCAGCTGGTTTTTCATCTCAGGTCCAAAACCAAGACACCCTAAACCAGTCAAATGCTATTGATTCAATTGTAAAGCTGCTTGAATCTTCTGCAGGCTTCCAAGACATTCTCCCTGTGACCAAATGCACTGACCCTGATGAAACCTTCACCACCAGGTCCAAAACCACTTCCAGGTGTGGTAACAATGTGGGTCTTCTCAAGTATCTCACTAAACACATCCCATGAGTTTCGGCCAGGAAAGTGAACCCACACATATGGTGCATTCTTTCCTCCGTACACTTTAAACCCAAGTGAGTTAAATGTCTCTACTATAATCCTGGTATTTTCTTTGTAGAAGCCAATCACCTCTTGCATAGCCTGCAAGGAAACAAAATCCAAAAACCAAAGTTCTGGCATTCAGAACATCTGCTGTATATGAAATTTTCCGAACATTACTAACTTGGCGAAGTGAGCCAATAAACATTCAGAAACACACATTTTGACAATAAAGCCTGGCAAGGACACTAACCTCAAGCCCTTCAGGTGAAAGGCAAGCCAAGCCACCAGCTTGGGAGATGTTAGATGCACCATTAAAGCAAGTACAAACTATGCGGTTGAAGTCCTTGGCAACAGGAAATCCATCTGAAAATAGTAGCTGCTTTGGAACAACAGTCCAACCAAGACGAACTCCGGTAAACCCAGCATACTTGCTAAAGGAAGTTGTTTCAATTGCGACCTATAATAAAAATAAGTAAATTTACAAATCTAACATCCAATAATTTTTACCACTATAGATAACAAGCACTAGTTAAGCAACAGATCATTAACTCCAGAACTACCTCTTTTGCTCCAGGAATTTCAAAGATAGAATGCGGGTTATCTTCTGACATATACAAGGAATATGCAGAATCATAGACAATGATAGACCCATTGTCCTTGGCAAATTGTACCAATCGGATCAACTGCTCTCTTGTTGCAGCAGCGCCAGTAGGATTATTTGGTGAACAGAAAAATATGATATCTGTTCTAGCAACAGTGGATAAATCAGGAAAGAATCCATTCTCTGGTGTACACCTCATGTATTCAATATTTGCATACTTCCCAACATCCTTTTGAAACTGTCCAGTCTGACCCATGATAACACTCGAATCTACATATGCCTGCATAGAATAGCAAATAATTAGAAAGACAAGAAATCCATTAATACAACAAAGAAAAGTGAAAGCTATTAATACAACAAAGGACCAGAGCAACCCAACATGATAAAATAGATTGAAAAAGATTGACACATTAATACAACAAAGAAATGTCATTCTACTTCATATAAATATGAATTACCGGGTATGATGGGTCTTGCACTGCCATTGTAACATCAGACCCAAAAACAACCTGGCCCAAAATGAAAGCAAAACAACCAATATTAATTCTGATAGACAACATACTAAGAATCAATTACTTCAAGCAAAGGTAAGGCAAATTACATGCAAGGAAAACTTATAATTAAATCAAACCTGAAGGCGTGATATATCACATTTAGCACCATCTGAGACAAAAATATCATCTTCCTCAATGCCAAGGTTGCTATAAAATGTTGAAGCAAGTGCTGCTCTCAGTACCTGCAGATATAACATTTGGGTTGTGCCTTCAAACATGGTATTTGACATAAAAATTCAAAGAAATGCCTGTGTATAACAGTATTGAACTCATTTGATGTCCCAATTCAATCCACTATGTGCCTTTAGTTTATAGTTGACAAATAAGCATTAGCAATTTGCTACTGACACTGCCCCACCTATTTATGCATCTCCTAGTGATAAAATCAAATAGCAACTTTATTAATGAGCTTCAACTCTGAAACATCTATAAAGACTCAAAACTACGACATACTTTTTCACCTTGTTCGGCTCCATAACCACTGTAACCCTCCAGCGTAGACAATGCATGAGATCTCTGCCAAATAGAAAATAATTCATATGGATATTAGCTTAATCTCTTATAATAGTCCATGGATTTAAGTACTACTCAAAAAAATAAATGCTTAAAAACAGATTTTGATGATAACAGTTAGAAATCTTGGCTACAACCAGAGATTAAACCACAAAAAGGGAAATAACATGGAATGCGCACCTTAGCCATTGCAGAAGTAATAACATCTGGAATTGGTTCAGTAGTATCACCAATTCCAAGGCTTATCACTTGTGCATTTGGGTACTTCAGCAAGTGTGCAGCCCTTCTTCTGGCAACCTATTACAGGAACCATTAAAAGAAAGTACTCTTAACAGCAGATAGATAAATGTTTGTAAAACCAACTGAGCAAACTTTGTCTTCTTATTAAAGAAAAAGAATACCGTCAAAACTGAAACATTTATGAAAACAGGATATGACAAGCATAATCTGCATCTCAGGGAAAAACTTCATGTATAATACCAATGGCAGCAAAGACAAGCGTTACAAATAATTTGCAACAGACCTCTGGAAACAGGTAACCAGCTTGAAGCTTGGCTATGTTCGCATTGCGAGAAACCTTGGTTTTGTAAGCTTCAAAACAAACAACAACGAGCGTAGCACCATTTAGTTATAAAATTCTTGAAATTTAAAAGGATTAATAGAAAACTGAAATACCATTACCAAGCCATTTGTGCTGCTACTCATGAACTATTGTTCTTAATAACATTACCAGCTCAACTACTCAAAGTATTAGCTTTACATAGACCCAAAATTAATTGCAGTAATAATAAGGAAAAGGCACTAATAAATAGGGGAAACAAGGAAAAAGAATAATCACCAGTCTGCTGTTCTTGAGGAGTGGCAACACATTTGATTATATTGACGCTTTTCTCTGGAACTGAAACACTCTGGGTTCTGCTGCATTATCCCAAAAACAAAAGAAAACCCAATAAAAGAAAATTCAAATTTGAAATGGTAAAAAGAAAGAGAAGAGGCAATTTTTTTCTCAACAACCAAACAGAGCCAAGAAATTTGAAAGAAAAAAAAAAGTGTACCTTGAATTGAAACTGGTTGGAGCGAAGAAAGCAGAGGAAGATGAAGAAATCATTGAAGTTGATAGATTGCTCAACAAAGACATTTTCAGATTATTTTTTTCACGACAATACTGGAAAAGCAGCTTGCATTTATAGGGCTGATGGCTTTCGCTTTGTGAAAGAAGAGCAGAGAACTTAAGCCAAAGCAAACGATTAAACCCTAGCGTTTGGCTTCGAGTCAACTCGTTAAAATTAATTACTTGCACTCAGAGTTTTTTCCGGCAGACATGTACTTTAAAATCTTTATTCCATGATGAGAGTGGTTTGAAACTTATTTACAAAAATAGGGCAACTTAAGCCACGTCATTTCCATATCATTTTTTTATTTTTTAAAATTTTCTACCTACAAATATAATAAATTCAGGCAAATTTATTAGTCTTTATTCGAAAACCAATCGAGTTTTTTTTTACTGCAGTAGTCTTTTGGAGAAATTTCTTTTTGATTGTATCATTTGTAAGAAAATTTCTTACTAAAGCCTCTCAACAACCCAACTCATTAGAAACTCTACCTGTGCTTTTTTGACATTATTACGTAGCCTTCATTAAGAAATGTTTTTAAGTTTCTCTAAGGAGACAACTCAAAATCAACCTTTTGTTGTGCAAAGATATATATCAAAGCTCAAATGTGGGAACTTCAGCTTTGAAGCAGTGCATCACCTGGTATAACAACAAAAGTAATAAATTTTATAGGAATTTTAGATTAACGTGTAGGGCTGAACTGGAATTTGTGTGCTATCTACTCCTTTTATTTGTATGTACTTACCAAGTGTTTGTAGTTATTCCTCAAAGAATATGTGTATTTGTTTTTCTTTTCCATATCCTTATTAGGTAGAGTTGATTTGCTGGACATTTCTTGTTGGAGCCAATTTATCAAATTTCTCTTCTTGACAACGAGATTATAAAGGCCTTAGTAAAGAAGGGATATGAGGTGATGACTTTTGATGATGCAGGACAGTTTGTCTGCAATTATGTTTAATCACTTCCTTTGCTTTACAGGGCAGAATGGGTCCAAATCAATCTTTCTTCATGCCCTTCTCTTCTTGAGCACAGATGAGGAGACCCAAATGAAATTTGCTACTTCCTTGTTAGAGGTACTTCCTTCTCTATGTTAGTAACATATTGTATCCGCTCATTCTAGGAATTAACATTGTTTTTTAAAAATTTCTCAGAACCTTAATGTTAATATGTGAATAAATTCTAGCTTGCTTATAATACTAGAATGCAGAATATCTGCCTGTACTTCACTTCTAGTTACTTGGGTAGTCATTACACTCTTTACTATGATCCTTGTTCTATTTATAAATGAAATGCCATTTTTTGTTTTACAGGGGATTGAAGAGTTAAGATACTCCTAAGTCCAACAGATAGTGCTTCTCAACAAACACCATTTGGCTTGGGATATAATCTCAGCAACAACATCCAGCTCACAGTCTTCCTTCTGGTCCCCTCAAAGGAGTCAAATGCGACTTCAAAGAGGTTGGTCTGGATTATAGTATTGCAACTTTTGTGGTCATATTTTTGATTACTGCCTATATCCACTCTCCAACAAGTTTGGCAGCTTGTTATATCTTTTCTACATGATCTGCTGGAGTTCATCTACATGATATGGATTGAAAGGAATGGGAGAACGTAAATGAAGAAACAAAGAGCAGTGAATGAGATTGTCATTTGCATTGAAGGGACTATCATGTTGAGACTTGCAAATTTCCTTAGGATTTCTTGTAACTCAATAAATAGTTTTCGCTGCTATAAACTGGGACTTAGTGAAAGCGTATTCAAAATGTAAATTTTTTCTTTCAAGTTTCTTTGTTTGCTGCTATTGCAGCCTTTGTATTTGTAACATGGCTTCCCTGTGCTTTGTTGATTTTAATATTACATTTTCTTTGAAATAAACACGTTTGCAGTTGAATCGTGGAAAGTTGAGAATTATGTATTTACTTCACTCTATGCAATTATGTCGAAACTAATGAAATAACAAATGGACCAAAGTTTTCGTAATATAATTAAAACATAAAACCAATAAATTAAAAACAAAATCATAAAAACCTTTAATAAACTATGATGAACAAATTGTCATAAAAGAGAAAAACAGTATATTGACTCAACAAAATTACTTATGTATGCCATCAATAGTCACTGTCTTCACTAGTTTTGGACAAAAATCTTCTTGAAATTCCAAGTAATCCTGCATAAATTAAAAAAAAGTGGATTAAATAATCTTTTTCTTTCACCAAAATCACCACTTCATACTTGTAAATATATGTGCTTATACATATACAACTTTAGATTGAAGCTTGAAAGTATTACAACTAGGGTGGAACGAGTATAGCAAATTAAATGTAGTTGACAATAACCGAGCAACTAAATAAAGAATGCCAAAAACAAAAAAAAGGCTATAAACTATTTACATTCTTTGTTAAACAATGCAACCAAAATCTAGTCTAGCAGATTAATTCCATTTTTACTTCAATAAACTAAAATGAAAAGGAAAAAAGAAATACCTTATAACAAGATTAAATTGCAGCTGCATTTGAAGCTTTATGCCTATTCATTTGACATGTCCTACGATCATGCCCTGATTGTTTACAAAGTCCACAACGAGTTTTTGTTCGACCTTCATTGATATCCATCTCAGTTCTAATTCGTGTAGACCGAGGTCGACCTTTTTTAGAGCGTCTACGATCAGGAGCTGGTAATAATGGAGGGATATTAGGCTCCAGCCAATAAGCTTCATGAGGAATTGGATTAAATTGAGGTGCCCAAGTTTGAGAATATTTTTCAATGGAATAATACTCTTCTATATATTGCCAACTGTCAAGGGCTAACCTTCCACATACAGCCATCACATGTGAACAAGGAAACTTATATATTTGCCATTTTCCACAAGTACATGTTCCTTTATCAAGTTGAACAACTTGTTTATTATGACCTCGTTGCATTCTATCACCATAGGATGCAGTTATTACTTCAAACACTCCTCTTTGTCTATCAAATGGGACAAGATCATGTGTGTTGGCTTTTGCCAAATAACTATGAAGTTTAGCTGTAACATGAGGAGTGTACAAGTCTCCTTTTACCGATGCCTCTAACGCAAAGCCTCGCCTGGTGCTAAAAAAGTTAACCAATCGATAAAAGGTTAATTGTACACATGCAGTGATAGGTAAATTTCGAGCTCCTTTTAGCACACTATTGAACACCTCAGATAAATTAGTTGTCATTATTCCATAGCGTCGACCACCATCATGTGCCAATGCCCATTGTTGCACTGGTATCTCATCTAACCATTTTCGAGCTTTAGTACTAATCTTTTCTATGTCTTTCATTATGGAATCAAACTTTCGTAACTAGTGTGCATTTCCAGCTCTATAGACAAGCATTTTCAAGTTTTTATTATGAAACTTACCATTGAAATTGCTGCATATATGTCGCAAGCAAAATCGATGATAAGCCCATGGTTCTTTCCATCTAGAGTCAGGCTCATTCACTGCTGAAAGAATACCACAATGACGATCAGATATCAAACAAATCCCTTTTCGTTGAGTGACTTTTTCTCTAATGCAAGTAAGAAACCATCTCCAACTATCAAAAGATTCTTCTTCAACAATAGCAAATGCAAGTGGGAAAAGCTGGTTGTTGGCATCAACTCCCATTGCAATAAGCATTTTACCTTTATATCTTCCATACAAATGAGTACCATCTATACTTATAATTGGCCTACAATACTTAAACCCTTCAATGGAAGGTGGAAAGGCCCAAAAAACACGATGGAATACTCCGAATACTCCGATAGTAGAATTTTGCAACTGCTCAAATTGCCACATAACAATTGTCCCATTATACTTTTCAAGTGCAGCAAAAAATCTAGGTAATACTCTATAAGATGTGTCCCAATCACCAAAAACATTTGTGATCGCCTTCTGTTTTGCATGCCACATCTTCTTGTATGAAACATCATAAGAAAATTTGTCTCTTACCTTGGCATTTAAAGCTGCAATTGTAATCGAAGGTTCAGCTTTCACTTGGCTTTCAATCTCATGTGCTAATAAATCTGAGTCTAGCTGTGGGTGATCACGACTCAACCTTGGGTAGACACATGTATGAGGACCATCATATTTAGTAATCTCAAAAAGTTCATGACTTTTACGTTGATATGCACGAAGCCTCCATTTGCATCCACTTTCTCGATGTCTTTTACACCTCAATGACCATATCTTCTTTTTTGTTTCGACCACTTCATACTTTTGGTGTCTCTTAATGGAGTATAACTGCACGGCTCTTTTCAATTCAGCCTTATCTTAGAAAATTAAGCCTTTCCTCAACTCAAGCTCAGGATTCCAAGCAATACTTTGAGTTTGTGGTGTCCAATTACTATTAATAGCATCATTAACTCGATCAATACTGGTGAAGAATGGCATATCCGGCTCATGGCGTGGCACCTCCAAAGTACTATCTGCTTCTAGTTAACCTCTTCAAAATCCTCTTGCTCTTCATGTTCATCATTTTCTTCTTCAAATACTTCATTATTCACATTCACATCCCTGAATATATCATTAGGTTCAAAAGAAACTAATTGTTCTACTGCAATTATATTTACACTTGGATCTTTGTCATATTGGCTAATAGTTTCATAGTTTGGGAATCCAAAAATATTACCAATGATCGAATCTTGCCTTTCCATGGTAGGTTCACTTCTACTTGGCAGAAATGGATGATTAGCATGGTTAAAATTAGCATGATCCAACAATGTGTCATTGTCTTGTGTTGGCAATTGAGCAAGTGGAACAGAACTGGTGGATTGACTCTCATGTTCGGCAGGTTCAATGAAGATCGATTCCACTTTTAAATACAACTCAACATTACTGATAGAGGGATGAATAGATGGAATTTCCAACATGATATCTACACTGCTGTCATCCACAATAGGCAAGTGAATATACTTAATCATTGATGATTGCACTATTGTTGGGTATCGACAAACCAAATTTAGTCGTGTTCACTCTCTATCAAATCCCGTAACACGAAACATCTCATCTAACAGCTTATTGAATTTCATTTTACGCTTTACTTTAATTGCTCTTAAAGGAGGGCCATCATAGCACAAGCCATTTGATCCTTCTGTAATGCTACCATTCCAATAACAAAAAATTGGAATTTCTCTTCCAGACATAACCAACTTACTTTGAAACATTAAAAAATATTTATTAGTTCAATGCCATCAACAACATAAATGAATGTATAATTATAAATGGATAAGAATATAAAAATGTGACAATCATATTTAAAAAAAAAAAAATCATGTATATATGTATGAAAAATAGCAAACAAAAAAAAATTTTGAAATTTGATGATCAAAATTATACATTATCCATAAACTTAGGGCTGTTTTAAATAGAACTTTTATAGAATTCTTACTAAACATATTATATTTAACTCAAATGAGATGTATTCACGGGGATATATCACACAATTTTCATTATAGTAATCTAGAGATTGGTTTTGCTTAAGTCGGAAACCATAAACCCAAATTATTTCCTGTTGCAATAATGATCATTCAAACAAATGTTATGCAAAAGCAAAATCCCCTTTTGTGTCACATACAACAGGCTTTCCCTTAATAAAAGGCCTTAAATTTTCTAAGTTTTCCCCTGTTGCTAATCATCAATTGTACTTAAATCTAGCAAATAAGGCTTCCCCAACATTTTTCTCATGCGTGTAATTGTAACAGCCTTTTTGGCTACCTACTACTAGCACACATTACATATTCATTCAACTAAACAATGTTTCAAAAATCTTGTTAAAGCATGCATGTTGACATATATTGAGTGTATCCATTGACCGATTTCTTATTTTAATTTGTAGGTGCAACAATGTGGATTGATAAAAAAAATTAAAAAAGAACTCCATTAGCTTTCCTATCAAAAAAAATTATCTATGAAAAGCAAAATCTTAGAATCTATCATCAAAAAATCACTGCTATTTATGTCATAATTCAATATTATAACTATAAAATTAAAGATGCTTACCGTGAGAATTTCTTGATGAAGGAAAGAAGAGATGTATTGATTACAGTCTTTTTAAGATTGAAGAAGACAATAGTGTTTAGGGTTTATAACTGATTATAAGTTTGTAAAAACATCTTTTAAACGTATAGTGTTTTAAGTTCTCAAATTTTTATTTTTTTTTAAATTTAAAAAATCTGACATGGCATTAACATGACATTAAATACCCCTTTTAAAGAAATAAGTTTAAAAGTACCCTCATCAAGGAATTAAAATTTTAAACTACCCTCTTCCGGGAAAAAACTCCTCATCTTCTGCCATGTCATGTGGGACCCATTTCCTTGTCTTGTTATTATCCGACGTGGCCAACAGCCGCTCCCTGCGTAAAAAGAACAAAAAAGGGCTTTTAAATACGCAAAAAAACTTAGATACATTCTATTTTAATGAAACTTTTTTTGGTAATTATTTTATATATTATTAATGAAATATTTTTATTTAATAAATAATATTAAAATTATGATACATATTTTATTTATTTTTTTAATATTTTTATAAAACAAGTATAACGATCATAATATTATTGATAGAATAAAAATATTTTACTGATAGTATATAAAATAATAATCTTTTTTAATACCAAAATATCTTTAAAAAAATTTATTATTTTCTTTTTAAGAGACTTACGGCTAAAGTAAAAAAAAAATGTAACCAGAAAATAAAAATTATAAAATGTGTGAAAAAAAATAAAAAAAAATAAAAAATAAGATTTTCTAGTAAATAGGGTGCGTATCCCATCAAAATAAATAAATAAATAAATAGGTAGCGTAAGTAATGTTTAGGGCGTGAGGGGAATTTCTCAGAGGGAAAACAACACTACGCCTTAATTAATTAATAAAACAAAACTAGCGTTGTCCCAAATGGGGAGAGAGTAAGGGTTAGGGTTTTCGGTTCTAGAGGAGAAACGGAGTGGTGGCTTCAATTGAACAAGATTCTACTTTGGCATCGCACAGGTTCATCCGTTGATTAGGTAAATTTTCTCTCTTTCTTTTTTTTTTATGTGCTTTGCTCAGCAATCTTCTTGTCTATGCTAATGTCGGTTTCGGGAAATCGAAGAAATAGGAATTGTCTTGGGATAACGCGTATCTGATTTCTTTTTACGGGTTCTTTTTGAGAAATTTGATGCGAACTGCTGTTGTTTTCCTTGGGATTTGCTGATTTGGGGATATTGAAAATAGAACGAATTTTGAATTTTTTTTCTTTACTGATGCTTGTGGTAAAGATTAAATGAATTGCTATGCGTTCGATGTTTTTAATTTTTGTATTGGCGTTTAGGCTGTTAGTCTTTCATGCCAAAATCTCTGGTTTTTCTTTTGAGCAATTAAAAGAGTCTACTTTTCGTATTTGGCCATGGCTTTTGAACGGATTCTGTTTGTTTTTTTTTTCTCATGATTGTACAATTTTGAGCTCATCGGTTTCACATTGATAAGTTCCTGGCGGGTTTTATTAGAAATATTCTTTTTTAAAGATTTTCTTTTGGTGATTTTAAAATTACCAATGTATTTTCTATGCAAATTGCATCTGTTAGTATATATGATTTGACTTTGAATATGCTTTTTGCAGCTTAGATGGATCTGGAAACAGAAAACAGAATAGCTTCCGTTCTTTTAAAAGAAGCAGCAGAACTGAAACGACAAGCAGACAGGGAAGGTGTTCATGTTTATCTTCAGCAGCCAAAAGTTAGGGGTCGGCCAAATTCACGGTTCCTTACTGCAACTGTGCTTGGTGTACAGCAAGGTCTGCTAGTTTTTCTTTTTCTGTTTGATTTTAGATCTAAGTGCTTTTCAATTGATGGCTGCTCCCCAGCTTCTTTGCTTGCAAAGAAGTTCTAGAGCAAGGTTAGTTTGCTAAGAACACTGGCTAGTTTTATAAATTCCAACCTGGAGAGGTGAAAGACGAACTGAGAGCTTTTATGTACCTAAAAGACAGTAGTGTTTGAGGAGGAAAATATTTCTTATTAGATGGCAAGCATGCATCCGAGAAAAATAGAAGATAATAATGAAATAGGATGATAATCTTTCAATCCATCCTTTGATTTTGGAAGTATCTATGGAGCCCGCAATAAGCTCTGCATATTTTATAAAGAGAATTTTGCAGTTTATATAGATGTTTCTCTTGTAATTTTTTTTCCCTCAGTTTTTGTTGCTAATGTATATGTTTTCTGTCTGTGTGTTTTCCCTTTTTCAGCAAATAGAGCTGTTGAAGTGAATGAGATGTGGCGTGTTCGGCAAAAGGAGCTGGAGCTAAATGATAGGCTAAAAGGAACATCAAAAGATTATAGCAGGCATAACAGGAGTCATGGGGACAGGAGCAACCCCTCCGGAAGCGGAAATAGGAGGCATGACAGCAATGTTAGTTCTTCTTGGTCATCAAGCAAGAGAGCTGCAGAGGGTAGTTATTCAAGGGAAGATGAAGGTTTAAGAGACAAAGAGGTCGAGGAATTTCTTCAGTCAAGGTTTGCACCTCCAACTAGCTGTAATTTTTCTTCCACATTTTTATATGAAAAACCATTATGCCGAGGAAGAATTAGCAGTTTGAAATGAGTCTTTTTGCTTTCTATCTAATGTGTTTGCATGTGCAGTCTCCGCTTAGGCTATATATGTTATTCTGTTTATGATCAGAACAAAGTTCATTGGTGAAAATTTATCGGCTGACATGAATCTGTTTTATGATGACAGGGAGAAGCGCGGTCGAGGTTCTATAGGTTCAAGGATGGATGAAACAGGACCTTACTTACCCACGAATTCCGATTCCCCAGAAAAGCTGTCAACAATCACCATTGCAAGGGAACACCGGGTTGTATTGGGCCCTGAGAAGCCTTCTTTACTGAAATCGGAAGAAGAGTCTTCTTCTGATGAGGAACATAGACGGAAGAAACCAAAGGACCACTCCGGGAGCTCAGATAAGAAGCACAGTAGGAAGCACAAATCTAAAGAAAAATCTAGAGATAAGAAAAAGAAGAGGAAGGAGGGCAAAAGTAGACATCGTAAGTGAGTAATCCAAGCGCTTTACAGGAGTTGATTTTACCAATCCATGTACAACTAATAATTATCAGTTGTAACTTGTAAAGAGGTCGGTTCTTATTCTGTGATGAATATATGCTTAAACGTTAATGTTGAGTTATCCTTTCGATCCCCCGTTTTACGCTTATTCGAGCATTCTCTTTCAACCTCCGACATAAAATGAGCGTTTCAAACAACTGATGTTTAACCAGGCATGAAGTAGTATTGGTTAGAATTTGGTTACTAATGGATAGATCGAATAATTTTATTCGATCATATGATGCAAGATTGATAAAAAAATAATACAAATGTAATGCAAGTTTAAATTTGATAAAATTGTCAATTTTGACATAACAATAAAGCATGATTTAACATAACAGGAAATATATTTAAAAATTATCGGATCTTATCTTACCAATTTTTTTGTGTAATAAACACACAAAAAAGAACTCCGATTTTCTATTACCAAGCATGTGTAAATCGACCGCGTCCTTGATTTCCCATCAGCTATTACTTGGCACAAACATCCTTACAAAAATACAGAACTTTCTATTACCATAAAACCGCTACAGTGTCGAAGATGACTACAATAATCTCTCGATCAAACCAAATATTTAACTACACGACAAAACAGACATAACAATTTGTTCATCAGTATCCACATCGCGGAAAAACTTCACGACAAAACAAATGTCATGAGTCCTCGAAATGATGATCCGTCTCGTCAAATATCTCCTCCTGCACAAGGTCACATTCAAGGCAAACGTGTGAGAAACTGTCGAATAAAATGGAATCAAAAGCTTACTAGACAGTCTTGAGTACCTGTAAAAGCTCTTCAATGACATCTTCCATTGTTATTATGCCAACAGCATCCTCTTCTTCAGGGACCTTTGGGAGTGGATTGCCATTTAGATTTAGGATGTCGGAATCAACTCCCTTCGTCCACTTCTTGCTCCGAGAACCACCCTTGCAAGAATTGCTTGTAGCAGGAAAGCTCTTCCATTTCTTAAGTGACCGCTTGCGTCTTAGAGAATTCTCTTTTGGAGTTTTGTCGCCATCAACGTCAACTTTCACGTCAGGTAAGGGACCTATTATAAGACAGAGGAGAGATAAACAAACAGGTAAACACAAAGAACAGCAATAATATAAACACAAAAATGGCAGCCAGGCATTAATAAAGGATTTGCATCATAAATATGGTTATGGACTGCCAAGTTATGGAATAAGTGGAAATTCTATGACAATATGCCAATAAGAGGCTCACACTTACTCCCAGCAGAGTTACTAGAAGGCGGCTGCTCTGTCTTGTTGCACTGTCTTACAACGATGGCCATGTGGCTATGGCCTTTTTGAAATTCATTTAATATATCATACAATGGCAATGTTTCTGGAACCCTATAACGTACAAATATATAAGATCAACCAATGAATAAATGGGGTAGACTGTAAATGCCCTGCAGAATAATACAAATACAAGTCCATTCTTTAAAGGGTCCATTCACTACAAGATACCTAGGAATCCTTCGTATGGTGACACTCTTTACAGGTACTTCATCTTCAGGATGAACTGTCAATAAATTCTTAACCTTTAAGATTAAGATATAAATGGTTTAGTAAATGCTCAATTAACACCGATAAAATAAAATAAAAAAAAAGAGCCTAACGAATTGGAAAAAGTAGAAAAAGTATAAAATCATGCAGCCATTAGCATCATAAACAGGAAAGCTCATCTTTGGCCAAAAAAAAAAAAAGGAAAGCTCATCATATCACATAGCATCAACAGTTCCAAAATTTCATGTAAAACGAATCACTTTGAAAGAGGAAAAATGATAAACTGAAAAGAAGCACATCATAACAGTCCACAAACTATAATTAACATTAGTGGTAGCCAAAGAAAAATCATTACCAGAATGAGTCCAATAATGTTTGTGGGTTGCTCGTAATAAACTGGCACCCTGCTATGTCCTTTCTCCAAAATTAAACTCATCAACTCCCTGTCAACAGCAAGCAAGTAATGGTAGCTAATCTAATGAAAGTTGAAAAATAGCTTATCTTTCTTAATAATTTACAGAAATATACCTGTCAAGCTTGCCATTAATATCAATTGCAAACGTTTCAGATATAGGAGTCATGGCATCTTTAGCTGTTTTCTCAGTGAGCTCAAGTGCTCCAGCGATAATTGTTGTCTCATCATGCGTAAGTTCTCCTCCTTTTCCAGCCTAATAAAAGTCCAACAAAAGGTTCATAAATCTGAAAATTATGATCAAAGAAAGAAGATAGAAAAGAAGGCGTTGTGATTCAGAAAGCAAAGACACATCAATAAGTTTATAGAGGCAAACTAACAACTGTAACAAATTAATGGCATGGAAGGTGAAATCAATGATCAAAACAAGCATTGATTCAACAAATGGAAACAACCAAATTGATAACAACTAAGTTACAAAATAAAGTGATATACAAAACTTTAGGGAACAATAAAAGCTTTTATGCAATATTTCTTGGAATACTAGAATCAGTTAAGCAAACCTCATTCCCATGCAAATTTACTAGGGTTTTCAACTCAGCTCTTCGAAAAAGTGCTACATGTCCATGGCCCAGTAGAAAGTCTAACAGCTGAAAATCACATATAACATTTTACAATCAAGACAGCTATTTCAAGGAATTTACAAGCTTGATTGTCTTTTTCAATGTTAAAAATGCATTAATGGTTTGCGCTTTTAGCAACATTCATCACCTTGCTTATTGGGTAGGCAACAGGAAAACAGATCCAAACAAGAACTTGAACGGCGGGAGCCACTGTTGCACCAATTGCCAAACCATATCGAGAACAAACAGATTGTGGTATTATCTACACATACAATTAAATTGCTATTAGGACATGCATAGAAATTGCTGCCCTTTAATGCAGCTATATGTAATTTCACTTTCCTTAAGCCATAACAGTTGGAAAACAGTATTTAAAACCAACTGTTGGAACCTTGGGAAAAAGTCACTCAGCCAAAATTTAAGGAAATGACACACATCAAAAGAGTCATATCACAAATGTCATGTTGTTGGTTCAACAAGGATGTCTATTTGCGCTGAATTCAAAAACGCTTCAATTCAATCAATCAAAAGTGATTCTCACCTCACCAAACAAAAGAATCAAGGTCACTGAAATCAGGATAGCACCCCAAGCTGTGACAAGACCATCAAGGAAAATGGGAAGTGCCTGATACAAAAAGTTCCAAAACATTAAGATTTTCCAATAAATGTAACCAAATCACCTGTTGAAGATGTATCTATAATATATACCTCCATTGCAGCAGCATTGCATATAAGTAGAGTACAAAGCAATAAATGCTGTTTTTTGACAACTGGCAATATCTTTGCTGTTCCAGACAAGGCATAAAGTTACCACAGGCAGAATTTAATCTGAATATTGAACATGCAGTACATAAAGCAATATCTGACAATAATTTCATCAACAAACACTCAATTTATAGGATCACTATTAAGTTTTTTCATGTAATTTGTATGTATATCCTTCAATTCATAGATTATGCACCATAAAGTTCAAAACAAACTAAATTATGAACCATAAATTTCAAAGAAGAAGCTAAATTATCAAGAAATACAGATAGCTTAAGTAAAAATTCTATCATCCAATTCATGATTTTAGTTCATTTATTATCGTCAATAAAGTAAAGCTAAGGCATCCAAACCTTTACCATCAGATACAACATAAAAGATGCATAATCAACATTCTGATTCTTTATTTTCTTTCCTTAATTACAAAAAAAAAAGGGAAAAAAAAGTTCAAAGAACAAACTAAATTATAAACCATAAATTTCAAAGAAGAAGCTAAATTATCAAGAAATACAGATAACTTAAGTAAAGATTCTATCATCCAATTCATGATTTTAGTTCATTTATTATCGTCAATAAAGTAAAGCCAAGGCATCCAAACCTTTACCATCAGATACAACATAAAAGATGCATAATCAACATTCTGATTCTTTATTTTCTTTCATTAATTACGAAAAAAAGGAAAAAAAAAAAGGCATCAAATTGATTTCTAAAAAAGAAAAGAAATCAAGGAAACGAAGAAAATACCAGCATGTTTACGATCCTTAGGAGTACCAGACTTAGCAAGAACCTCAAGATCAACAAGACTCAAGGACATAAGGCCCAAAGTAAGGCCTGACATCATCCCAGCGAACATCACCAACAATACTATTATCACTATGTGAATAAAGAAACCCGACTCGCAACATTTATACTCCACCGCCATTCAATTTCTCTCCTTCTCCTTCACTCTCCCTCTCGCTCTCTCTCTTTCAAAACAACCTCACCAATCCAAAACAAGAAACCAAAGGCCTTCGTTAGAGAAGCAATGAGCAAAGGTGGAGAACCTCCTCCATTGCTAAAGCAAATTTTCAAGAGCTAGCTTTTTTTTTTTTGCTCGGAAAACGCGAAAAAGTTGTTTGATTAGCCGGTGAAACAAAAAGAGAATACGATAAGCAGAGTAGGCCGTCGATTTGGCGTTAAAAGGTTGTGATTGAGATTGGGTCCGGTTAGAGAGTGACGTGTGGCCACTTGCTTACGCTTTGTGGTCGGTATTAGAAATAATATATATGCGGTTCCTATATATACGGTTCTCGCTTGTGAGCCTTGAGTTTATCATTTTTCGCGTTCAATTTTTAATGAAAGATTGTGAGTTGTAACGATGAGGTTTTGATTATGTGGTATGGAAAAAGTTTTGAGATTTAGAGATTTTAAATTTAAATTGTATAGTGTGTGAGATTATGTTTAATTTATTATTTTTATTTGTTGTTATTAATCATGTTATCAATTCATTAAATGTATTATATGGATAAAGCTTGCAACGTTGAATTAAAGTGTATTATTTAAAAAAAAAAGATTGTGAGTTGTGACAGATCATTTATGTTGTTTTTCTTCTATAAAATAATTTTTTAAAGGTAATATTTGAATAGATTTTATTTAATATATTATCTATCGATTTTTTAGATTTTATAAATAAAACTAAGATAATAATACATATATTTAAAAAACTTTTTTAAAAAATAAAATATGTATCATTTTAGTCTAATTTTGATATTAAAAAATTATACTGATAATATCTTGGATAATAATTTTTTAAATAATTTACAATGAAATAATTTTAATTTTAATTTTTATAAAAAATATCAAAAAATTATTTCTATTTTTGAATAAAGTTTAAAAAAATATTTGATTTTTTTATCTGAATTATTATTGAATAATATAATACTACTATTATTATTTAGTAGTATATCAAAGTAAAATATGGAGAGCAAAACGTAAAGTAAAGAAAAGATTTACACCGAAAAAAAAGATACGATTTGCTTTTCTTTTTTTGCTCAAAAAAAAAAGATACGATTTGTTTTGAGTGCTTCTCACGTGTAACTTTAACACGTCACCGTGGTCATGTGCATCTTATTTTCTAAAATCCCACGTGTATAATGTTATGCGTGTGTTTTTTGTCATTAAAATATTTTCAAAAAATATTTTTAGGGTAAGAGTATAAAAGAATCAAGTTATTTGTAAATTATTCGAATTTTATTTGATGATTATTTGAATTTGACTCGTTTATTTTCGAGTCAAATTCAAGTTACTCCAATAATGAATCCAGTTGAATTTGAGTATTTTAATATTCAATTCGAGTAGATGGCGAGCTTATTTGAGTTTTTTTTAATACATATTTTTAAAATTTTATTATTAATTTATCATTTTTACTCTCATTATATATATTTAAAAATTAACAAATCGAACTTATCGAGTGAAGTTTGACCTTATCGAGTCAAGTTCGAGAGAATTGAATATTTTGCCAAGTTGAGCTCAAGCTTCAAAAATCAAACTTGATCGAATTCAAGTCGAACTTCAAGTTTCATATTTTCGAATCAAATCAAATCAAATCGAATTTGAGTATAATACTAAATTATTTCAACTTGACTCAATAATACCTTTGATTAAAGATAAAGTATGCTACAACATTTTTAAGGTTTTTTTTAATACTATCAAAATAGTTTTAAGTTTCTATTAAAATTTAATTTCATTGCGAGAGTTTCTTTACAATGAGATTAATCTATAATGATGTAACCAAAAAAAAAAGAATCATGACTAAAACCCAAAAAAAAAAAGAATAATGACATTATTAAAAATTTCATTATTCATTTATTACATATCATCATTGAAGAATTTAGTGAAATAAATATTGATTATTTAATTATCATAGGGAATGTGATGTGCATTAAACAATCATTTTTTAATAATATAATTATGTGAATCGAAGAAATATACATTCACATAAAATAATGGTTTAATATATGAGTTTGCATATGATGCACTGACAATGTATAATTTTTATACATTGTCAATGCATCAGAGATTAACACTTCATCAATTGATAAATTAAAAAATATGTCAAGCCTTTAAAAGTAAATATAAATAAATTTTTTTAATTTGCTCATAAGGATCTATTGACAAGATGTCAACTTCTGATGCATTGACAATGTATAGAAACTATACACTATCAGTACATTATATATAAATCTTTAACGAGTTTTGTTTTTAAATATGTTATTAAGACTTTGTCCAAAAATCCTTTTGATTCTCTGGAATAATGCTGAAACCCAAATTAACTATTGATTTTATTATTGAGTTTACATATGATGCACTGACAGTGTATAGTTTCTATACATTGTCAATGCATCAAAGGTTGACACCTCATCAATAGGCCCTTATGAGCAAATAAAAAAATTTATTTATATTTGCATATAAAGACCTAATGATGAGGTGTCAACCTCTGATGCATTGACAGTGTATAGAAATTATACACTGTCAGTGCATTATATATAAATCCTTTATTATTAGAGTTTATATATGATGCACTGACAGTGTATAGTTTCTATACACTGTCAATGCATCAGAGGTTGACACCTCATCAATAGGCCCTTATGGGCAAATAAAAAAACTTTATTTATATTTGCATATAAGAGCCTAATGATGAGGTGTCAACCTCTGATGCATTGACAGTGTATAGAAACTATACTGTCAGTGCATCATATATAAATCTTTATTATTATATATGATGAGATAAGATTAGGAAAACCACCTCGATGTCGTTAGTTCCCTCGCTACTTCTTATTATTATAAAGAGGTAAGACAAGGATTTTGCACACCTCCTCCATTTTTTTAACACTGGTCCAACAGTTTGACTCGCTAATTTCGCGGATAAAATTAAATAACTTTCCGGAAGTTGGATCTTTTTTTTAATAAAAAAGTATTTGAGAAAAAAAATTCGAATTTATGTTAAAGAAATATAATAATTATTAGGTTAAATTTTGATTGTTAACACAAATTGATTATATTTTTCATCATTCATCATGCAAAACCAAATTATATATTATATACAAGAGAAGAGGTTCAAATACTAAAAGTATAAAAATTAATTTAGTTTTATGTTTTGTTAATATTTTTATATGATTTATATGTTTTTAATTTGACAATTGAATTTTATATTCTATTTATATCAATAAATGCATGTTAAATTTTAAGTTAATTGAAAAATGTAATTATTTGTTCTATAATAATAAATTTTTAATTTTTAATATATATTTATAAAAAATATTATTTTCATTTGAAATAATAAATATATTAAGACAACTTAAAATTTTATGTCTATCGTGAATATGAGTAGATTATTGAATCTAAGTTTGTGGGAAGAGTTCTCGGGTTCGACTCCTACTAAACACATCTTTGAGGAAGGGTGAGGAGCCTTAATTGTGATTAAGTCCGAGCATGATTAGTCTCAAACAGTTAAAACGGATAAGAAGACCCGTGATTTACACCCAAAAAAAGATTATTGAATCTAACACTACAGTTAACTTGTAAAAACATCAATAGTACGTGAAACTAAAAAAAAAAAAAGAACATCTCATCATATATATATTAATCCTGTAAATTTCCTTTTATTTTATGTATTAGTGCACGCCGGTTTTTTTTTTATTTTTTTCAGATCCTTACAAATTGGCATCCAGTTGGCAATAAACAACCTTTGAAAAGTATTAGTTTTAATCTTAAAAGTTTGATAATAAATAAATTGATTTCTTTATAATTTTTTAATTTATTTTTAACCATCAATCTCTATCCATCTTAGTTAAATAAAAAAATTATGTACCTAAACCCTATTAAATCCACAACATTGGAAAATTTGACGAACATACCTCTAAATAAATGCTCAATCGACAAATTTCTTTGTTTCATTTGATTGCGTCATTTCTCACCACCATGTTCACAGTAGTAGCATTCTTTCCTTCTTCGCTTAATCATTACTAACGACAAAAAATTTTCACAGACAGTCAAACCAAGCATTGCCTATCTTTAACAAATTATTGGGTAAGTAATCCTTAATTTGGGACCGTAGATGTTTGATAAGATCTAAATTATACGTTTATTTTAAAAATAAACAATCAATAAGATATTAGCTTAAGGACAAAAAAAATTATAACTTTGAAGTTTTAAATTCAAATTTTATTGTGTATGAGCTTAAATTTAATTATTGAATTATAATTTTCATATAGGTTATGAATGTAACAAAATTTATTTAAATTCCATTCTTTAATGTCCCAATAAAAAAAAATTTCTTAACCCAAAGAGTTGGCGTAATGATATAAAATCTTATTGAATTATTAAGTGAAAACGATTTATAACTAAAGATCTATTTTTATTATGTCAAATTTTTTTGAGTAAACACCAATTACCCGATGTGAATAGAAATTAATTTCATACTTAATTTGATATGAAAATGTATTGTGATTTAAAAAAAAAACTCTTAAAAAAATTAAACCTTTACGTTGCTATGCATAATATATAAATGGATTTGGAAACATACTTGAAGTGTCATTATATCTGTCAAACAATGAGTTCGATAATCTGTCAGCATTCACTTCTTTAATTGGTGGACCAACCCTGACCCATCAGATAATCTTCAACAGCGACTGCATGGTTTTGCCCTTTCGCTTTTTTTTTTGGGGTCAAAATATTCGTATTTTGCTCTTCTAGCACACAACCCTTGCCCTTGTGGTGGTGTTCACCACCCATGCTAAACTGTTAGGTTATTCTATGCCGGCGTTGTGATCATTGTCACCGTATTATTATTGATAGATGAACATCATAATTTTAAATACGATACAAAAATAATATTAAAAAAACATGAATATATACATAAATTATCGAATTTAGTATTAGGCACTGCCAATTCAATGATATATAAGAAGACTTACCACTCAAGGCAATACCTCAAAATACGCTAAACTAAACCAGATTACACACCTGGGTGACTTTCTTTGTAGGAGGATAGTAATTAGTGTTAGTAGGTAAAGGTTGGCTCCATTTTTGGCTTTTAGCAGATTCAATTTAGGCAAGCGGGTATGTTTTCTTTTATCTAAGGTTAAAATATTAAAAATGGATTTATATATGATGTACTGACAGTGTATAATTTTTATACACTGTCAATGTACTAGAGTTGACACCTCATCAATAGACCCTTATATGCAAATATAAATAAATTTTTTAAATTTGCCCATAAGGGCCTATTCATGAGGTGTCAACATATGATGCATTGACAGTGTATAGAAACTATACACTGTCAGTGCATCATATATAAACTCATTAAAAAAATCCTTGAACTTTGTTACTTTATTTAAATAAGTTTTTGCACTTTTATTACATGTAGATAAGCCATTAACTTTTTATTTGGGTTTGAATAAGCCCTTAAACTTTAATTTATACCTAGATAAGCCCTTAACATTTAATTTATATCTAAATGAGTCATTAACATAAATCAATTTTTTATAGGAGTGAGTAATCGATTTTTTCAATTGGGTTTAAAATCTAATTTTCTACATAAAAGGGTTGGTTAGATAGAATATATTATATAATATTTAATTAAGTATATTATAAATTTAAAAAATGTCAAATTAATTCAATCGGTTTAATTCATGATTTTAGACATCAATTTAATTAGGGATGGCAATGGGTACCCTATAAACGGGTACCCGGTACTACCCGACCCGTTTAAGTAGGGTTAGAGTAGTGTATAATCGAGTTCGGATAGGGTTCGGGTAGTGAAATTACTACCCGTCAAGGGTTTGGGTAGGGTTTGGGTAGTTACCTTAGGGTACCTGCTACCCGAACCCGATTATAAATAATAATTAATTAATACAATATTTATATTTTTTATATATAAATTTTTTATTATTAATGTTTTATTTAATTAAATTAAATCATTATATATTATAATTATGATTTTTAACTTTAGTTTATTTTTATGAGTTAAATTAAATTTATTAATATAATGTTTTAATTAAGTTATTCCAAAATTGATTTTAAATTTAAATTTAAAAGTCAAACTTTGACTTAATAACGGGTAGTTTAACGGGTTTGGGTAGTTAAACATGTACTTTATATTTTATAGGGTTAGGATTCGGGTAACATAAATAAAAATAATCGGGTGGTTAATCGGGTTCGGGTTCGGGTATCCCAAATTTAGCAGGTACCCGACCCGTTTACATCCCTAAATTTAATCGAATAAACTGACTTATAAAAATTAACTTAAATCCGAAAGTGACTTAATCGAATCGAATTAATTGAATTTTGATTGGTTAATTCTATTCGAAACAATTTTTTTTATATATATATATATGTAATCTTTTTATTTGAAATAAGGACTTATTTGAGTACAAATCAAAGTACAAGATCTTGTTTGAATATAATAATAGTATGAGGGCTTATTTAAATAAAATAACAAAGTTCAGAAGCTTTTTTAATATTTTAGCCTGATCTTAATCTAATCCTACAAAAACTTACAAATAACAAAGTTCAGAAGCTTTTTTAATATTATTTAAGCCTTGATCTTAATCTAATCCTACAAAAACTCACCAAGTGTGAGCTTGAATTAGTCTAGTTATGTACTAGTTTGTTTAGTTTGTTATAGTTATTTTACTAGTTTACTTAGTTTGAGTAATGTGATTTTCATAGTTACCTGTTCATGGAATGTAATATGCTGATTATGATTGTAACTTCCAATGAAAATGTACTACTAAAAAAAACTTACAATTTAAGTTTAATTTTTATAATTAGTTGAGAACTAAAAATAGTCCATCCAACCTTAACTAGAAGTTCAAAAAATGTATATTGCATAATCTACTTATGACTAAAAATAGGCAAACCACATAGGTTTAAAACTTTAATCACTTAGCCAACTACATTTATCACTACAAAAATTTGATTTAATTAAAAACAGTTATTAATAGCTATCGTGACATCAATACATACTGTTAAAGATAGCTTTGAACAGTGATTTGTCAATTGAAGCAATTGGTGATGACGCATGTATTACGATAGTTGAATCGAATAATTGGCGAGTGGTTATGCAGTTATGTGGATTGGTGAGCTATGTGGGTTGGCGAGCTATTATGTTGTTGTGTGAATTGGCGATCTGTATGGGTTGGCGAGCTTTTGCGGTGTGTGCCTCTGCTCGCCAACCCACAAACAACATAACAGCTTGCCAACCCACACAATAGCATAACCGCTCGCCAATCTTCACAGCGGTAGAAAACTTTCATTTTCTTCGATTCAACTATCGTAATAACGTGTATGTCTAATTTTGGGTTGAATTGAAGTAGCTGAAGATGGCACATGTAGCGGCAAAAAGACCCACGTATAGACAGCTGCATTTGTTGCTTTTTATAGCTGAAGTTGTTCTGCTGACAGATGTCAAACATGCATCAATTAATAACAACATAATATTAAACATAGCTTTTGGTAGTTTTTTATTTCTTTTCTCAATTGAATGCTTAATTTTGTGCCAGCTCTTTGGGTCTCTATATAAAACAGATATAAAATCTCGTGTTTCTCTCCCTTTCCTTTTTCATCAACTTTTTCTTTCTTCTTCAACAAACACCTGAAAACATTTATTATTTCTTTACTATTTGAGTTTTTATTTCTATCACTAAAAGTATTTCTTTTATTTTACTTTATTTATATTTTGAGCCATTTTGGATTTTTCAATTATTACTTTTTTTTTTAATTTGATCATAGTTGGAGTTTGGTTTTTGTAGTTGATTTTATCTCTTCTTCTCAAGTCAATGTAGCTGGGTTTTCCTCCAAAGTTAAAGTTTCCAATCCAAATTTTGAGAATTCTACTGTCAACGTATGTACTTGAGGATTCTCGAGCCCTTCTAATGGTAATAATAAAACTCTTCTTTTTACCTTTCTTTGGAGTCGATTGAATTCTCTAATTTTTTTTCTTTCTTCTTCAACAAACACCTGAAAACATTTATTATTTCTTTACTATTTGATTTTTTATTTCTATCACTAAAAGTATTTCTTTTATTTTACTTTATTTATATTTTAAGCCATTTTGGATTTTTCAATTATTACTTTTTTTTTTAATTTGATCATAGTTGGAGTTTGGTTTTTGTAGTTGATTTTATCTCTTCTTCTCAAGTCAATGTAGCTGGGTTTTCCTCCAAAGTTAAAGTTTCCAATCCACATTTTGAGAATTCTACTGTCAACGTATGTACTTGAGGATTCTCGAGCCCTTCTAATGGTAATAATAAAACTCTTCTTTTTACCTTTCTTTGGAGTCGATTGAATTCTCTAATTTTTTTTCTTTGATTTTTAGCTGTATTCTTCCAAGGACATCCTTTTCTTTGACTTCTTCTTTTAGGAAAAATTTCTTCGCCTTCTTTTCTTGCTAAATTATATTGGAATCAATGGTGTATTTTTCTCTATGGAACTTATGTATCTTGGGTTTACAACTCTTCAAGGACCTTATCCTAGAAATTCCAATCAGGTAAATTCACTTTTCATTCCTTTTCATTTCTTACATTTCCTTTTTTTTTGAATATCTTGGATTTTTTTGTTCTATAATTAAATGATTTTATATCAGACTATTAGAGAAAGTTTTTAATCTGAGTTGTGGAAGGAATTTAATGAAAAAAATAAATCTTTCTTTATATATATGCAGAAACACATGAGATTGCAAACAACTTATTCATCTATGGCGTCCTCATCTTTTTCATATTCATCGTCCTCATTAATTTCCTTGGCTTCTCATGGTTTCCATGTCAGCATGCTGGTAGGTTTTGGTGAATTGTTTATCAATAACATCAATAGTTGAATCGAAGCGAATGGAAGTTTCTACAGCTGTGTAGATTGGCGAGCGGTTATGCAGTTGCGTGGACTGGCGAGCAATGTGGGTTGGTGACCTGTTACGCTGTTGCGTGGATTGGCAAGTTACGTGGGTTGACGAGCTTCTGCACTATGTGCCTCTTTTATTAAAGTATATTTCTTATTGATTTAAATATTTTGTTGTTGTATTTAAAAATTTTCTTTTACTAACAATTATTATGTCGTGTATTGTGTGTTCTAGATTTATTGTATTCTATTCAATTATTTAAATACATGCAGGAACACATGAGATTGCAAACAACTTATTCATCTATGGCGTCTTCATCTTTTTCATATTCATCGTCCTCATTAATTTCCTTGGCTTCTCATGGTTTCCACGCTAGCATGCTGGTAGGTTTTGGTGAATTGTTTATCAATAACATTAATAGTTTAATCGAAGAGAATGGAAGTTTCTACTGCTGTGTAGATTGGCGAGCGGTTATGTAATTGCGTGGATTGGCGAGCAATGGGGATTGGCGAGCTGTTATGCCGTTGTGTGGATTGGCTAGCTATGTGGGTTGGCGAGCTGCTAAAGTATTACGATAGTTGAATCGAAGAGAATGGAAGTTTCTACAGCTGTGTAGATTGGTGAGCGGTTATGTAGTTGTGTGGATTGGCGAGTTACATGGGTTATCAACCTGTTATGCTGTTGCATGGATTGGCGAGTTATGTGCGCTAGCGAGCTTCTGCAGTATATGCCTCTTTTATTAGAGTATATTTTTTATTGATTTAAATATTTTGTTGTTGTATTTAAATATTTTCTTTTACTAACAATTATTATGTCGTGTATTGTGTGTTCTGGATTTGTTGTATTCTATTCAATTATTTAAATACACGCAGGAACACATGAGATTGCAAACAACTTATTCATATATAGCGTCCTCATCTTTTTCATATTCATCATTCTCATTAATTTCCTTGGCTTCTCATAGTTTCCACCCCAGCATGCTGGTAGGTTTTGGTAAATTGTTTATCAATAACATCAATACTTGAATCGAAGAGAATAGAAGTTTTCTACAGCTATGTAGATTGGTGAGCGATTATGCAGCTGCGTGGAATGACAAGCAATGTGGGTTGGCAAGCTGTTATGCTGTTGTGTGGATTGGCTAGCTATGTGGGTTGGCGAGTTGCTGCAGTATTACGATAGTTGAATCGAAGAGAATGGAAGTTTCTACAGCTGTGTAAATTGGTGAGCGGTTATGCAGTTGTGTGGATTGGTGAGTCACGTGGGTTGGCGAGCTGTTATGTTGTTGCATGGATTGGCGAATTATGTGGGTTGGTGAGCTGCTGCAGTATGTGCCTATTTTATTATAGTATATTTCTTATTGATTTAAATATTTTGTTGTTGTATTTAAATATTTTCTTTTACTAACAATTATTATGTCATGTATTGTGTGTTCTAGATTTTTTGTATTCTATTCAATTATTTAAATATCTGCAGGAACACATGAGATTACAAACTACTTATTCATCTATGGCATCCTCATCTTTTTCATATTCATCATCCTCATTAATTTTCTTGGCTTCTTATGGTTTTCACCCCAGCATGCTGGTCGGTTTATCAATAACATCAATAGTTGAATCGAAGAGACTGAAAGTTTCTACAGCTGTGTAGATTGGCGAGCGGTTATGCAGTTGTGTAGAATGACGAGCTACGTGGATAGGCGAGTTGTTATGCTGTTGTTTGGATTGGCTACCTGTGTGGGTTGACGAGCTTTTGTAGTATTATGATATTTGAATCGAAGAGAATGGAAGTTTCTACAGCTGTGTAGATTGGTGAGCGCTTTTGCAGTTGTGTAGATTGGCGAGCTATTATGCTGTTGTGTCATGTGTGGATTGGCGATCTGTGTGGGGTGGCGAGCTGCTACAGTATTACGATAGTTGAATTGAAGAGAATGGAAGTTTTTACAGCTGTGTAGATTAGTGAGCGGTTATATAATTGTGTGGATTGGCGACGTCTTGAGTATTTTAATTTTTAACACTTTATTTGTATGCACTGAGTTTGAAAAAAAATTATGAAGAAAAAAATTTTCCTATACAGAAGCATGAGCAATTTTCTAGTGAACATTAATTCAAAGGAATATATCTTTATCTTCAATAAAGTGTTCGCGGATTTAAATCTTTATACTTGATCTTCGATACCTGAGTTTCCATTGGACAAAACAAATTGTTGACAACTGTGACTTTTGATTAGTTTTTGACCTAATTTCGATGATAAAATGAATAAGCCCTTACCCAGTTTCGATTGGATCGCATTTTTATTGGTATGAACTAATAATAGATATTTTAAAAAATAATACCTAGTGTAAAAAAATCAACTAATTTATTCAAATAGAACTCATGCATAAACTAAAAATAAGAACTCAATGAATATAATAGAAATCATGTATTAATGAATGTTTAAGTTTATAAATATTTTTTTGAAATTATATATGATGCATTGACAGTGTACAGCTTCTATACATCATCAGTCAATTATAAGATGATATCTCATTAATGAGTCAAGTTTAAAAATGTATAATCCTCTTAAAAATAAATTTAAAAACTTTATTAATATTTATTTTTAAAGACGTGCATATAAGGTGTCATCTTATAATTGACTGATAGTATATAGAAGCTATACATTATCAGTGCATTTTATATAAACTCTGTTTCTTTTCAATTTAGTTTTCATGAAATAAATATGTTATTTCTATTAAATATCTTCTTTAAGAAAGGAACTCTATTTAATTGTTGACAAAATGGTTTCTAAATTCAGATAAAAAAACTTAAAATTTTTTTTTTGCTATCTATCCTAATTTTGTGGGCAAAATAAATTTTATTATCTTATATATATTTAAAATATTTATTATTTATGTCTATCTTTTTTTTGATATTTCACTAAAATTTTAAAGCAATATCAAATAATTCAAATTTCAATTCAATTTTTTAACTAGGACAACAACGCTAAACAAGGCTTAACCTAAGAATAAAAATTCTAAGATTAAAAGTGATTTATATCCTCTTTAATTATGATAAATAATTAAGTATTTTTTAAAGCCAATTAGGCATTGGCTTAGTGGTAAAAAAATGTCTTGAGATTTTGAGATCTTATGTTAGAATCTTCCTAAATGTGAGATTGAGTTTAGTTTGTTAATTATTTATTTTGCTTGTTATTATTATTTGTATTTACAAGTTTATTAGTTTATTAATTTATGAAATATAACTTACTGATCATGTAACTGTAATTTTGAATGAAAATATACAATTCAATTTTTTTTTAAAAAATTATATTTAATGTACTGTCAATTTATAAATTCATATATTGTAATTAAATTTATTATAAAATTTTATTAATAAGTGAATTTAATAAATTTTATTTTAATATTTATTAGTGCTTTAGAGTAAGCAGACAGGATTTGCATAAAAACTGCTGGCCTTGTCGAGTCTCGGAGAAGGAAGGAATCAGAAGATTCCTTTCAAACGCCGAAACATGAACCGACAAAGAATAAGATAAGATCAACGGGGACTCGGATTCTGTATTAAAAAGAAAAGATAGAAAAGAAAACCCAAATATATTGGTATTATTTTATTAGTTTAAAAATTAAAAAAAAATCGGAGAATAAAATCGAGCCAGTAAAGATCAGATACAGATCTGGATCATGCCCTAAGAAAAAGCCCATAAAAATAAACACTCAGCTTCTTCAGTTCTTTTTTGATTCAGGTAACTTTCTAAATTAATTGCTTCCGCCTTTTTAAGCCTCGCTTCACTCAAATTTGAATAAAACAGTGTTATCAGTTTGCATGGATTTTAATTGAGAAAGTAGAATTGGGTGTGGTTGATTATGAGAAAAGTATTGGATTTGATTGGGGTTAATCGTTAAATGGATTATCAATTGGAATTGGAAATTGTTATTACGCTCGAGCAGCTTTAGGAACTGTGGAATGTAGCAAATAGGGTTGAGGATTTTATTATTTGGTTGGTTAAGTGAATTGTGCTTGCTTAGAGAAGAAAGTAGGATGGTAGATGGAATGGAATGATAATTTGTTGCTTAAATTGTAATTCCTGAATCCTGGCCAATTTTTTATGCTCTTTGCTAACTAAAGAATGTAAGGATATGCCTAGGGTTCTAGTCTCATTTGGTTTTTGGAATTGAGAAATTGTTTGTAAATATTGATGTATGTAGGATGGACAGTTGATTGAAAGATAATGGAGTAATAGTATTAGTTGTGATATTTTTACTATGATTTAGTTGTTATATTATTATTTATTTATGAGAAGTATCACTCGTATACTTCATTTGCCATTATTTGTGAATCTTTACTGATAGGTAGCATTGAAGGAAGGAAATAAGTCAAAGATTTGAATTGCATAGTATGCTTTCAAATACTATAGCAGGTGCTACTATATCATCTGTCAGACTCATGCTAAATAAGCAAATGATATCGAATTGGAAATTAAAAGAATTGAAATGTTTCTCAGCAAAAATGCTATGCCTTGCAGTCTTACCACTATTATATAACCATGTCAAGGAGGCCTGTAAATCCTGCTCGACGCTTTGCTGATGGTGGAAGCCTTCCAATTGTGGCCTCAGTGCAGTCTAAAACACGCTCATCGCCTTTCTTATCGATTGGGCTTTTGGTTCTGGTAACTTCAACTTCCATCTTGTTTTTTTCTTTGTGTTTTCTTCATTTATGTCACTTTGTGTTAAAGTTCTGTTAAAGATGGTATTCTTTGCGTCAGAAAGTACGCAATTGCTGCCAAATTTATTGACTTATTCTCCATCTCTGTTAGCTTTCTGCATAGATGATAGAAATTATTTATTAGGATAAAGTGTGCTTAATTCAAGAACAATGATTAAATTGCTTCTTGAAAATTTCAGGGTGCAATTCTTCTGATTGGCTATTTGCGTAGTGGTTCAGGTTTCTCTTTCTTTAATCGTCTTTAAACTTTTCTTTCTCAGATGCCGTGCTGAGTTAGCAATGGTTTATAAAGTAATCTCTCTGTCATGCTAGTTGAGCCAATTGAGATTGAAAAACACTAGCTGTTTTCTTTTCCATCTTTACTCATAGTTACATGCTTTATTTTATTTTTTAATTTATCAATTTTTTTGGTTACAGGTGGATCTATCAGCGAAAAAGAGGCATTAAGTAAAGTTGAAGGTAAATACTTATGATATTTTGTTATTTTAGCTAACAATCTTCTGAATAATTTGCATATTGAATATGATGGGTTGTTGGTCTGTGATGCTGCAGTCTATGAGGAGGTTATGTAAGAGTATCATTTAAAATGGAGTAGTAAAGTTTCCAAATATTTCCAGATCCTCTGTTAGATTTATAGTACAAAATGATTTTTAAATGGGATGTCAAGCTCATAATGCCTGCCTAAATAAATTTTGGAAATTCATTAATGATCTGCATTTCTAGAACTCTTTAGGATAATTTAATGTTAGATCCTGTTTTTTCATTGGTACTCTTGAGGGGTTTAGGTTGCAACTGTTTAATAGCTTCTCTGCCTTCTCTAAGAGCAGGGGTGTCAATTCTTAAAACAGAAAGGCCGAGAGTTCATATTATGGATTCTGATGTGGTAGAATACTTTGATGTATTTGCAGGTGGTTCTTCATGCACGTTAGAAGTTCAGAGGGCACTACCTGTTCTAAAGAAGGCTTATGGTGACAGCATGCATAAAGTATTGCATGTAGGCCCAGATACTTGTTCAGTGGTGTCCAAATTACTAAAAGAAGAGGATACTCAGGCCTGGGGTGTGGAGCCATATGACTTAGATGATGCTGATGTCAGTTGCAGAAGTCTAGTTCGTAAAGGCATTGTGCGTGTGGCAGATATCAAGTTTCCTCTTCCATACCGTGCAAAATCATTTTCCCTGGTCATTGTGTCAGATGCTTTGGATTACTTGTCTCCTAGGTACCTTAACAAAACTCTTCCAGAACTGGCAAGGGTATCAGCTGATGGTGTTATTATATTTTCTGGTAAATTCCTCATTTTGTGTGGTTTTTTTTAATTATTATTAAATAGTAATTTTGTATATGTGTGTGTATGTATTCAACAAAAACTGAAACCTAAACCTGAATTGACTTGTGGATGGAGCCTTCTTTAGCTGCTTTCTTTCGTGAAATATTAACTGGTTTCAGATTGGGTTCAGCACTATTTAGCTAGTGTATACATTAATCAATATCACAAAGTTAATGGTGCCTGACTTTGTGAAGGTCTTTTATGCATTCTTGCCTGTAAATTTTCTGTTTTATTGGAACATAATGCAACTTCTGTAGTTTTCTTGCTGATATATGATTTCATGAGCAGGTTTTCCAGGTAAACAGAGAGCTAAAGTTGCAGAGATATCCAGATTTGGTCGACCTGTAAGTGCTTGATTATTTATAGGTCACCTGAAAGGCTTTCTATATCACATTTTGATTTATTATTTTCTTCTGTATTTAGTAGTTGCAAGCTTAAATAGTTTGCTTTTGGTATGCTAGGAAAGTAATATTTGTGGTGATTTCAGAAAAATTTCCCTTTCATTATGCATATAAGCTACTATTATAATAGATCCAGTACATAATTTGCATTTTGAATAGAGTCTGAGGTCAACTTGAATCAACATAAGTTCCAGCAGTAGCCATAGAATTTTATTTGAAGTGAAACATAATGTGTCCAGATATGCTGTATGGTGCTCTGAATTTATTCCTGGGGATGAAGAAGGGTCTGATAACGTGCAATGCTATTTTTTGTGTAGGCCAAATTACGAAGTTTGTCTTGGTGGATAAGATATTTTGTTCAGACTAAACTAGAAGAGAATGAAGCTGCTGCAAAGAAGTTTGAACAATATTCAACCAAGAGGTCTTATAAGCCAGATTGTCAAGTTTTCCACTTAAGGTCATTGCATTAAGACTTGAGAGTTTCAGCATCATATATGTTCACCAATCAAATCAAGCTTATTGATGAAGAGCGTTTCAACAGCATCCTCTTTTTACCTGAAGAGTAAATAGTTATAGTGTCATTTTTATCGAACCCTTGATTGTTAATTTTTGTGTACTAATCATCAAGGGATAGATCATAGATCTTTTTCACTTGAAGTATTCAATGGGGGAAGTGAGTACATTTGAATTGGGTTCTGCAATCATGTGTTATTTCTAGTCTTCCAGGCTTTTTTGTTCCCAGTGATGTTGTTAATGCCTCTTGTAGTTTCAGAGTGATATGTTTTGTTTTACAATTGCATGTATCATGCTACGTTTTCGAAAGCAGGCTGAATTCATTTGCATGCAAGATTCACTCTAATTTAGTGTCAGACACGAGTTTGGCTTGATTCGAGAATATGAAAAAAATTAGTGATGTAATCAAATTAATATTAAATTCAAGTTTGATTCAATTTGAAAATTTAAAATTTAATTTCGAGTTTGATTGAATATAATTTATTTGAATTCAATTCAATATGTTTGACTTATCATTTTTAAATTATATATTATTATTTTTGAATTGAATATTAAAATGTTTGAATTTAATTTCATTCGTTACTCAAATAATTTAAATTTTAATCTGAATCGAAAATAAATGAACTAAACTTAATATATTAGACAAGGCTCCTTTACACCGTTTTTGGGCTGGGCCTTGCCGCTTAACTCATTTAAGAAGTGCAAAGTGGTTAACAATGACCGCCATGGCAGTAACAAAGAAGCTCTCATCTCTTTTCCCTCTGTTCTCCCTCCTCTGCTTCGTCTGTGTCTTTTTCCTTCTCTCTCTTTCCAGAAAAGCCTCCATTTCCTCTTCTCCAACACATCCCCAGTTCCTGCTATTTAAACCCATCACTGCCACCAGTAACATCGACGCCAATGCCACCACCAAATCCGACCCAAATGTATCGGGCGATTCTTTGTGCGATTACTCCGATGGATCGTGGATCTACGACCCGGATGCGAGATTCGATAGGTATGACAGTAGCTGCAAGGAAATATTCAAAGGATGGAATTGCGTTCTGAACAAAAAATCCAATGGTCGAGACATCGTTAAGTGGCGATGGAAGCCTCGTAACTGCCATCTGCCGCCGTTCGATCCGCTCAAGTTTCTTCACACTTACAGAGATACTAACATTGGTACTTTCCTCTCTCTTTATCTCTCTCGCGAGATTTTGAAATTAGAGAAAATTATAGCAAAATTCAGTTGCTTGTTAGTATATATTTGAAGTTAGTTAATTGAAGCAGTTAGGGTCCAGTGATTTTTCTCCCTTCTCCCTAAAACAGATTTTTTTTTTGAGTTATGTTCGACTTTGTGCTGAGAAATTATGCTGTACTAGGCCCTAACCAATATTCAACAGTGCAGGGTTTGTTGGTGATTCCTTAAACAGAAACATGTTTGTTTCTTTGTTCTGCACTCTGAAACGTGTGTCCACTGATGTGAAGAAATGGCGTCCGGCTGGAGCTGATCGTGGCTTTACCTTTCTTCGCTACAATCTTACCATTGCATATCATCGAACTAATCTTTTGGCACGCTATGGTAGGTAAGCTGTTTTAAGGCTTTTTTTACTATAACAGTTAAGTGTTTTAGTTTGTATTTTTATTCCATGTTTTGAACTGTATTGTTCTCGATTTTCTTTAAAATAGTTCGCTTTGGCTTGTTTAATGCAGGTGGGCAGCTAATGGTAATGGTGGTCAGTTGGAAGCTCTTGGATATAAAGAGGGTTATAGAGTTGATGTTGATATTCCAGAAGGCACATGGGAAAAGGCTCCAAGCTTCCATGATATACTAATCTTTAACACAGGACACTGGTAGTTTTCTTTTTCCATTTTAATATGTCATACACTGTTGATGGATGATGATTTGTTGAGATTTTGGTGCTGAATTTTTATTTGCATCATATGGTAGTATATGTTCATGTTCTGTTTGTTGGTCCTAAGTTGTTTTTAGCATTTATTTGAATATTTTTTTCATGTTTAATGGAAATAACCAGAAGTGGATCCTAATGACATGATACATTGCTAAAGTTGGATGTGATTCTGTGGAGATATATGCAATCATTAAATCATTTTGGCTCTAGCTGTGTAATTTGTGGATGAGTTTTATATTTATGTTGGTTTCTAGTCACAATTTCTTGTTATTCTAATCCATATATTTCCATTTTGTTATCAGAGGTTTCCTGACTCAGATTTACCATTTCGATTCTTCTTTAATAGGTGGTGGGCTCCTTCAAAATTTAACCCAGTCAAGTCACCCATGCTTTTCTTTGAAAAGGGTCTGCCCGTGATCCCTCCCTTACCTCCTGATGTTGGCTTGGAAAAGGTTTTAAAACACATGGTATGTTATTGCAAATGGTGTTTACTGGAATTTTAAATAAGATAAAATAGGGTGCTTTACACAAGAAATCTAAATAGGTGAGACATGCAATGCAACTTTTGTGTAGAGAACACTCAGCTTTGTCAGAGTAACTATTTTTCTTACCTACTGGTCATCATTTCTGAGACTTTGAAAATAACAACACACTCCTTTAATGTGAACATCAGCAATGTTATGGTGCAAAAATCAATGAGAACCCCAATCTCATCATTTTTTTCTTTGTGATTGTATTTCCCCTTATAATTTTTTACCTTCAATTGGCAGACAAGGTTTGTGGAGAAAACCATTCAACCAGGTGCTATTAATTTGTTTCGCACGCAATCACCCAGGCATTTTGAAGGAGGCGACTGGGACCAAGGTGGTTCATGTCAGCGGTTACAGCCTTTGTTACCAGAACAAGTGAGTCTCTTTTGGTTATTACTACCATTAACTAGTTGTGTTGAACACTTGTTGGCTAATCTATATGTGACTTGCATCTTATTATACCCTTTCAAATAAACTTGCATCTTATTATTAGCTGAACTACTTCCATAAATTTTGAGGACAAAATGGTGGTCGTCTGTTGGTCTTTTTCCACTTTGAATCAAGGTTAAAAATGGTTATATCTCTTTTTAGGTGGAAGAACTCTTCTCATTGAAGAACAATGGGACGAATGTAGAGGCACGCCTTGTGAATGAGCAACTACACAAGGCCCTCAAGGGGTCTAGTTTCAACATCTTAGATATCACCCGTATGAGTGAGTTCAGAGCAGATGCCCACCCTTCCGCAGCTGGAGGAAAGAAACATGATGACTGCATGCATTGGTGCTTACCAGGAATTACTGATACGTGGAATGACCTGTTTGTGACACATCTAAACCGTCTTAAATTTAGAAAGTAGAAACTGATGTAGTATTACTAGCAAACAGCGATTTGGTCATTTGATTCATTTATGGTGATGGGTCTAGAATTAACCTGATTCGTGGGCCTTGTTGTAAAAGTTTAAAATTTCAACTTGTATCGCACTCTGTTTCAACTATTTTGGTAAAGAGGGATTTTATTGCTCTTTTTTAGCATTGAAAACATGCAATTAAGTCAAATTTATTGAACATTTCCTTTCATTGAAACTAAAGAGAACCGTAAAAGAAAAAAATGATAATGCTCAATTTCTTTGAGAATTTTTTTACATCTAGAAAAGGAGGTTAATCGATCTCAAGGGTCCATCCCATCTTGTCCTCGATAAGACCAGTCTGAATTTCTGTCAGTGTAGCATACAATTTCCGAGCTACTGTTTCTGCTCCCATTTTGTATTCAATCCTGCATTAATATGATCAATAATAAGAGAATTTGATAATTGCAATCTCATGAGATCAAAGCAAAGTTGCAGATTCTGCAATTTGCAGCCAACCATGATTGATAGATTGAGCAACAGTTCTTAGATTTTTCCTTACCGTCTACCTTGGTAGGTTATACTTGCAACAGACTTGAGAGCCATAGCTGTTCCTGTGCAAAAGACTTCTTCAGCATCAAGCACCTCCTCGATTGGAACAGCTCGTTCTTCGACCTGACAACCAGAAGTCCAGAGTTACCAGGCATGTCGATAAATATAAACAGGCATTTCCGCTGTGGGAATTGGGGCAGATGTCAATGGTAATTTCTGATCTGTTATTACCTGGTAACCAAAAGTCATTGCAATTTCAATGACGCTTTTTCTTGTGATTCCTGGGAGAATAGTCCCATGAGCTGTTGGAGTTGAGATTACATTTCCCTACACAAAAATGCATAATTAGTTCTTTTTTGAGTTAAAATTCTCTTATGTTTCAGTTTCAGTTTATCTAATAACTGAACAAGCTACCCCAATAGTTATGTCTTACCTTGAGAATGAAGATATTGCAAGCAGAACCTTCCTCAATGTTTCTTCCAGTCAATGCATCGAGAAACAAGATGTCATAGAATCCTTTGGCTTTTGCTTGAGTTAATGCCTTGTAAATCTGCATGTGTAATCAATTAGTAGATTCAAGAAAGCCCCATGACAACTTTGAAAATCTCAATCTACAGCTGCCATTTCATTTTAAAGAGTCCAATATAATCCAATTATGCATAAAAGGAAATCATATATACAGAAAAGTTCTTACTGGTGAATAGTTAGTGACAGCTTTGACGCCTCCTGTACCACCAGGAGTAGCTCGACAGACCTTATCTTCAACAATCAAGTTCATATCACCCTTCAAAATCGAAGTATTTCAACTTAACACCAAATCAAACATCCTGAATTCTTTTCATATTTGCATACGAAAGAGAGAGAAGTAAAATGATAAGCTGATAGGCTTGTTTTCATTAGCATACCTTATGGTAATTGCCCACTGGGGAAGCATACACTAAGAATGTGTACTCGGAAGCTGGTTTCAGTCCCAGATTTGAGCCAATTCCCATGAGCAGAGGCCTGATATAGAGTGCTCCTCTCCCATGCGGTGGTACCTGCGTATACATCCAATTCTTTGGCATGAACACGAAATCATTTTCTGGCAGGGTGGACGTGTTAAGTTTCAATTCATGTTTAATACCCATCTCTTGTTGGCTAGGACAGTCTGTTTTACAGCATCTATGAATTGCTCAATGGTTGGCGATGGCATGCACATTCTATCCGCACCCATCTTCATCCGCAGGGCATTCTCTTCTGGCCTGAACAGCAGAATTCCCTCATCTTCCTTCCTATATGCCTTTAGTCCCTCGAACAACCCCTGAAGCCACCATTTTTCACGAGTTTAGCCTTAGGTAACAGACATTTTTCATATAGCTAGTGATCAGAGCTAACCTGGCCGTAGTTCAATATTCCAGATGAAGGGCACAGCTCAATGTTTTTAAAGTGAGTCAAGGCTCCTTGGGAAAACTTTCCTTCACCATCAGAGCAATTCATGACAAACATGTAATCGGTTTTAGTTAAAGCAAATCCAAGTTCATCCCAGTTCACAATGGCGTATTCTGCCTTCTCCCTGCTGTCACAACATAGAATTAAATCAGCTCTCAAATCCATCGTATATAAAGAAAACCCATGTTAAAACTAGAGATGTAATTGAATAGAATTGAATCAAATCGAAATGATTGAGTATCATATTCGAGCTTGGCTCAATTCGAAAACTCGAAATTTGAAGTTCGATTTGAGTATGAACTTAGTTTTTGAGAATTGAGCTTGACTTGATGAAATATTTGAACGATTCAAGCTTGATTCGATAGGCTTAAAATCGATTCAATAAGCTCGATTTATCATTTTTTAATCATATATTATGAGGATAATATAATAAATTAATAATAAATATAAAATATATTAAAAAAATTTACTTGAGCTCGCGAACTATTCAAGTTGAGTATTAAGATAATTGACTCAACTCGTTACTCGAATGGTTCCAGCTAAAACTTGACTAAAAAATAAACAAATCTAACTCAAATAATTAACAAATCAAATTCAAATAATTCAAGAATAACTTGAGTCATTTACATTCGTATCGGAAACATAAAACATTTGCATTCGATATCATGCATAACTAAACCTACCAGCCAGTAAAGAGGTTCTACTACAGAAAATGTGAAGGATCTTACCATTCCTCCTGCTTTTGTATAGAACCCATTGGAAGGAAAAAAGAAGGAGAAATCAAATTGGGTTTTTTCCTCTACTTAGTGTGAAGATAGAGAGTTGAAGGGTTTTTATATAGAAGAAACGTGTTGAAATAAAAAATGAGGATTAGGGCTTACATGATTATACGTTTGAATTCTTTGCTAAAAGTAACACAGAAAAGACTATTTAGTTTCATGCCTAATTATAAAAAAAAGGAAGATTCTTTGGACTCTCTTTAAAGGTAATGAAATAATGTTTTTAATTACCTTAAATAGCTAAAATATATTAATCAATCAATTAATTCCATTTTATTATTCATATGCAATAATTTTTGCGAAACTTTCGGTATTCGAAGCTCATTTGGACTGTGACTAATTTGGAGTTGAGTTACGTCATATTCGAAACAGGGGAAACCTCCCAATGTTGTTTTTTCCATTCAAAAAATTCGAACTCGAGACCTTATTTAAGAGACACTGAACTTCTTCTATTTGACTCAACAGACATTGGTGATACATAATAATCTACTAAAAGTGATATTCTTAATATGAAAACAAAAAAGAATATTTTCAAAAGCAAATTAGTCATTTTTTAGTAACTAAGAATAAGACTTTTTAATTGAAGTTTCTTGCACATGGTTTTCTATAAGATATTTTAGTTTTATTAATTTGAAGACTATTTAGTTTCATGCCTAATTTAAAGGTAATGAAATAATGTTTTTAATTACCTTAAATAGCTAAAATATATTAATTAATCAATTAATTCCATTTTATTATTCATATGCAATAATTTTTGTTGAAACTTTCGGTATTTGAAGGTCATTTTGGACTGCGACTAATTTGGAGTTGAGTTACGTCATATTCGAAACAGGGGAAGCCCTCCCAATGTTGTTTTTGTTGGGAAAAATATTCCCCAAACCAAACACCCACAAAAGACAGAGGAAAGCAAAAAATAAACATAATAATTTTTAATGTGGTTTGAGCCACCCAATTTGGCCTATAACCACCCAACCAATCTAATAACCAACCAAACAATTACAACCGTGCAATTTTTAAAAGAAAAAAAATTGCAAACTCTTTACAAGCCCAACCATGCAATTTTTAGAGAGAAAAATTGCAAACTCCTTACAAACCCAATCGTGCAATTTTTAGAGAGAAAAATTGCAAACTTCTAACAAAACCCAACCATGCAATTTTTAGAGAGAAAATTTGCAAACTCCTAACAAAGATCCCAAAGTCCAACTACACCCTTTAATAGCCCAAACCCTAGCTATTCTATCGATGTCTACAACTCTTTGGGATATTTTACAAACCAAGCCTAACACTTTACTTATAAAGGGAGAGCTTTTATAACTTCTTCTACACTTTCGATGTAGGATTCAAGGCAAATCCCAATAGTTTTTTCCATTCAAAAAACTCAAACTCGAAACCTTATTTAAGAGATACTGAACTCCTTCTATTTGACTCAACAGACATTGATGATACATAATAATCTACTAAAAGTGATATTCTTAATATGAAAACAAAAAAGAATATTTTCAAAAGCAAATTAGTCATTTTTTAGTAACTAAGAATAAGACTTTTGTAGACACCCTATTTTGTCCGAGGTCTTAATTTGTAAAATAATTAATTGAATTGGGTGACATTATATTTTAATTTAACAATTTAGAATTAAGCTAGAATTAAATTAGAATTTTTTAGATTTAGAATTAACATTAGTTAGGAAATTAAAATTAAAATAGGATTTAAGAATAATTAAAGAAAAAAAAAAGGAAGAGAGATAAGAAAAGAAAATAAAATTAATTTTAGGATAGGATAATTAGGATAATTAAATTTTTAGGATGATTATTTAGATTAATAGAGTTAGATTAGGATTAACATAAGAATAAAATAGATAAAATAGGAGATAATTATTATAATAAGTATAGTTGTATTAGGACTCTAACAAGTTTTTGGACTATAAAAAGGGATCAAGGCTCATAATTTGGGGACACAGACAATCAAGAACACAATCATATACACAATCAAGCACTCAACAGGACCACCATTATTAACTCTTTGCACTCAGCCTTGAAAAAAAATAACTTGTACCAGACCTGCCTGATCGAGCTTAATCCATCAACAGTAGTGCCATTCTTGCACCAGCGTCCCGCCCCGTTTCGCCCATATCGTCACCTGCTGCACTGCGTCACTCTCCAAGTTTTCACGCCATTGCTCCAATTCTTGCCTTGTCGAGTCATCCCCTCTTGCATCACCAAATCACCATCGTGTGTCTTGCCTTTTGCTGTGCGATTGGCACTGCTACTCAATACATCGGTTCTGCTGTTGTGCGTTGTCGAAAGGAGGCAGAGGAAATTGATATTTGGCTATCAGGAAAATAAAGGTGTGAAGGCTTTTGCCATTAAATTTTTTTTTTGCCAAGTAAGGTAAGAATCACGTGATCCTTATTTTTATTAATATTTTTAGGTATCCCATTTAATAATAGTTAAGGCAAAATCAAAATATAAAGTTAAGAAAATTAATTTGAAAGATTTGACTTGGATGCTTATAAATGATATAATTTGATTATGTTGAGATTTGTATATTTGATGTATTATTCATTTACTTGCTTTTTCTTTCTCTTATGTTAAAATTAGGATTGAAATGAAATTAAGAATGGATATATCAAATATATACAAAAATTAAAAAAAATTATTCCGAGGATGGAATTTCGAATGTCACGAATGGTTGTCATTTTGAAAATTCCTAGGTGAGGATATTTACCTTAGATTTTGCCAGCATGATGGAAGATTTAAGGTAAGTGTTCAATATTAATAATCGATATTTATTTCTAAAAACATAAATATATATTAATAATCAATCTTTATTTAAAATAAAATAAAAATAAATATTAATAATAAGAAATTAGGGAATAATGAGTAAAAAAGTTAAAAGTATAATAATAAATTGAGAATAAATGGAGGTTATCCCGATGATGGAATTATAAAGTGTCACGAATGGCTGACACTTTTAAAATTCTTAGGTGAGATGTTTTCTTTAGATTTCGGCAGCATGATGGAAGATTTAAAGAAAATTTTCAAGAAGAATAATCGACATTTATTTTCAAAAGATAAATAATATTAAAATAAAGATAAAAAAATAAAATAAAAAATAAAGGATAATTAAAAAGGAAATAAAAAGAAGATAAAAATAAGAATAAAAGATGGAAAATAAAATTAAGATATTTCAGAAACGATTTAATGAATCCGACGACGGAGCCTCTCCGAGAAAGACGAATGGGATTTCTTGGATACTCTTGAGGTGAGGATAAAATTTAAGAAATTCCGCCAGCATGATGGAGAGTTTCTTAGAGATTGTCTAATATTTAAGTATTTGAATTTAATAAAAACAAAGACCATTTAATTAAAAATTATTAAAGATATCACAAAATTAGTTGGTACCATTTTAGGATGGGCATTGTGGGGGTGCTAATCTTTCCCTACACGTAACCGTACTCCCGAACCCTAGATTCTTTGAACGTAGATCAAACCTTGTCCTAATTTGAATAGGTAACCAATCACACCTTAGGTTTAAATGGTTGGTGGCGACTCCTTGATATTAAGTCTAGCGGTTAGGTTCACGGACATAGACGTTATGACAACTTTTTAATTGAAGTTTCTTGCACATGGTTTTCTATAAGATATTTTAGTTTTATTAATTTGAAGAGAGATTTCGAATATGCTAAAAGGCAAAATGATCATGCATCATTCTTTTTTTCATAAGCAATACTTTTCTACAAGTGATACGTTATAATTAATATGAAAGAAAAGTGAATACAAAAGCAAATTAGCAAATTTTTTATTAAGAGAAAGACTTTTTAATTGAATTTTCTTGCACAGGGTTTTCTATAAAATTATTTATATCAAAATAGAAATTAAAAATCAAAATCAAAATCTATAAATTAGTAGAGCTTGATAAAAAAGTAAATTATACAAAATCTTGTAAATAATTTGAACAAATTTCAATACTTCATTAATTTAGTTGAAATCCAAGTAGGAACATTTTAAATTAAAAAAAAAAACTTGAATGGTAACAATCTCTCTGAGAATCATCATATAAAGCCTCAATTTGACTACTTTTTGGAACTTTTCTTCGTGTTAACTAGGAGATTAAAATGTTGATTTTTCCTAATTAAAAAATTGAAAATGCATTAACACAAATCTTCAAAGTGAAACAAAAAAATTGCACCCTTTCATGGCGTTATTTACCTGTTAATTCTGGGTTCAAAACTTTCTGGTGCACCTATGGCAGGTCTACTAACATAACATCTTAGCTGCAAAATAGAAGAATATTAAGACTTGATGAAAAAAAAAAACATAAATACAAATCTAGGTGAGCCTATTTTCACACATGTTTTGATTTTTTTTAAACGTAATAAGTAAGAGATACGACTTATTTGCGAAAAAGAGTAAAACAAATATATATGCATACATTTAGGTAATTCATCTATATAATTTGCGAAGAAGAAAAAAACATGTGCGTGCACTTCTTCAATAAGTATGTTAAAGAATCATTTTAAAGATGATTTTACATTTTAATTAAAGCTAAGGGAAACAACTAGTAGAAAAATATACCAAACAGCTGAGAAATATGAAGGAACTAAACAATTAAAACAAAGGTCTGAGAAGACATTTACATACCTTGGTCTTTGAGAGGAGGGCTTCAATTCTTGAAAGTCGATTCAACTTTGTAGCACAAATGCCTAGACTGAACATGGCTTTGCCTACTCAAAAACTGTTGAGCCATGCAAAATGAGTTTGAGACATCAGACATGCATGCAGACTTCTGGTTTATCAACTCCAACTTCAAGAAATAAAATATAAGCTTTATTAGGAATCTCCCAATCTGAATACCATGTGCCAATTTCTGTCAGCGTCTCTACATTTTTCTGGTATTTAACGTTTCTTTTTTGTTTTCATTTCTTATTGGCATACCGCTGTATTAGAACAATGGCTTCTTCTTGTATCCATAACACCATGAAGGAAGATGGAGACTGGTAGGGATGGCAATGAGTATCCTATAAACGGATACCCGGCACTATCCGACTCGATTAAATAGGATTATGATAGTATATAATCGGGTTCGGGTAATATTCAGGTAGTAAAATTACTACCCGTCACAGGTTCGGGTAGTTACCTTAGGATACCCGTCACCCGAACCCGATTAGAAATAATAATTAATTAATATGATATTTATATTTTTTATATATAAATTATTTATTATTAATATTGTATTTAATTAAATTAATTCATCAAATATCATAATTATGATTTTTAACTTTAATTTATATTTATTAGTTAAATTAAATTTATTAACTTAAATTTTTTAAATAAATTATTCCAAAATTGATTTTAAATTTAAATTTGAAAATCAAACTTTGACTTAATAAACGAGTATTTAATAGGTTCGGGTAGTTAAACGAGTATTTTATTTTATAAGGTTAGGGTTTGGGTATAACATAAATCAAAATAATCGCGTAGTTAATCAGGTTCGGGTTTTATATATTCTAATCAGGTTCGGGTATCCCAAAATTAACGGGTACCCGACCCGTTTACATTCCTAAGACAGTAAGGTGCTCGTTTGACAAAATACAGTATTTCTTGCAGAAATTGCTTAATCTTCTCATTCTGATATGTTTAATGCAAACAGATAGTTTCAATTTACTTACCAAGCCAGTAATAAGAAACAGAAAGCGTGTGGACTCCAAATCTATGATGAATCTTCTTCAAGTTCACCTGCAAAACCCTTCAAGATCTGTATGCAGAACGAGCCAATGATTATGCTTGGTGAATTCCACTCTTTGATTATCTTTTCTTTTCTTGTCGATAAACTTCTGAAACTTCGTGAGAAACAAGGATGACAAGTCATCTTCTTATATGGGCGACTTCTGGAGAAGACGTGTATGGCTTAGTTACAGCAAATATTTAAAGTTAGGTTGCCATTAATGGTATTACTTCCCCTTGCGCAGTCTAGGTTAATCCTGATAATCAGTTCATTAAACTCATCATCTGCCAAATTTCTTGGCAGCCAACTAAATTGATAGGGTAGGGTTGGTGCATTAAGCATGTATAATAAATAAGTTGTCTATGAAATTTATGATAAACAATTAATGTTTAACTTAATGGTTGTTACTTTTTTTTAAAGGGATTAGGTTCAAGATTTGATTCTTCATTTTTCTTGTACCTCTTATGAACCCAAAAAAAAAAGTTATGATAGATTGTTAGGTGAAGTTATTGGCAGTCGTGAGTACAAATTTCTCTTTTTTTTTTGTCTTAAATTGGAATTTAATTTTTGTGAGAAATATTTGAAACAATGCTCTCATATTGTAAGGCCTGAAAAAGATCTTATGTACACATAGTTTTTTGAAAAAGATTTTATGTACATAATTTTCTTTCTACATTAATAAAGAGATTATTTTTGTGATTTGAATCTGTAACCTTTAGATCACAAAAGAACAACCCATATAACATGAAAATAAGGCATCCTAGAAAATTGTTCAAAGAAATTAAATTCAATGTTATCAACAATCAATTATTGGTCTAGTAGTTGTTACTCTTTTTTAGAGAGAATAGGTCTAAGATTCGAATCTCACTTTCCTCTTTGTACCTCTTTATGAACAAAAAAAATCTAACGTTATCCAGAGATACCTAACTATATTAAAAAAGGATTATTATCCAATATACAGTTAGTGGAGTTTTTACTATACAAGCAACGTTAAGATGGTGACATATATCCAACATTGTTTTTTATTTATTTTTTAAAATTCTTAAAGTAAAAAAATTCCATTAACAATATATTCAATAATGCTACCAACAGGAGCAACTGTCACAGCCGGTTTCTTGCGAAATAATTCATCAGCATTCATCAAATCTTCCATTGGAATATTGTGCTTCTTAACCTGATACAAAATTTGCTAAAATTAATGTTATTATCACAATTCACAGAGTAACATGTGAGAAACAGAACCCCTGACAAATCTCTTGATTAATCGAATCTCGAAGTCGAGGAAACTATATCTTTGGTCAGCAGAGAATTTGCTGGTTGGAAGACAAGATGATGTAACCCATACCAAGAGCCAGTTCTATGATGCTTTTTGAGTTACTCCAGGCAGAATAGTTGCAATGTATTACCGGAGTTGAAACAACCGTGAAGACTGATCTCAGCCAAGAGCAAAAGAATTGTGGTATCCAATGTGAGTGGCATGTATCAGAAGAGCAGAATTCGATCATCTTCTGCCCTGTATGCCTTTAGACCTTCAAACAATCCCTGCATCTAAATTAAACTTGGGCTTGTCAGGATTAATTAATTGATTGAGATCAGACAATATATTCTGACAGAAATGCTAGTAAGCTTATGACATGGATGAATTATATATTTGTTATTTTCACTACAAGTTCAACTCTGTGCTCAAGCTGTCTGTGATTTATTTGGACTGCAGCGAATGGGCTTATTTCAATGTTTCCATGGCCGAAAGATGTCGGAGTTGGAGCAAAAGTGCAAAACCAAGTAACTCCCAGTTGATGGTAATATATGCTTGTTCATCATCTCTGCTTTCTCATTGAACTCCAACCATTCATGAAATAACATGAAAAAAGATTGAGCAGAATGGTACACCTCGGAGAGAATGAAGACTCAAACCAGTAAATTGAAAGATCCTGTTTATTGAACAAGTTTACAAAATGTAATTTTTTATATATATTTTTTAGAGATAGATATTTTTACTAAAATTTTTCACCTGGAATATGTCATCATCATCATTATCATCATCAGAGCCTTTATCTCAATAAATTGGGATAGGCTATATGAACCAATATCTAAAATCACGTTAGATCGTCCATATGTATTCTCTGCCTCCATAAATTCCTATTCAAGGTCATTTGCTCATCTAATTCTAAAACCTCCATGTCTTTCCAAATTACTTCCTTCCAAGTCTTTTTCGGTCTTCCTCTAGTCTTAACCCTTCTCTCAACATCCATAGCCTCTATTCTCCTAACTGGAGCATCTATAGGTCTACATCTTACATGTCCAAACCAACGTAAACAATTTTTACACATTTTGTCTTTGATAGGTACCACTCCAATCATCTTACGAATATCATCAGTTCTCATTCTATCCTTTATTGTATATCCACATATCCACCGTAACATTCTCATTTCTGTTACATTTATCTTTTGTGAATGTAGCCTCTTAGTCGTCCAACATTCACAACCATATAACAATGTTGGTCTAACAACTGTCCTATAAAACTTGCCTTTCAACCATGTAGGAATTCCTTTATCGCACAACACACCTGTAGCACTTCTCCACCTACTCCATCCAGCCTGGATCTTATAGGTCACATCACCATCAATCTTTCCATCCATCTGTACTATTGATCCCGCTTAGGTATCGCCACCCCATCTAACTTCACTACATCATGCTCTTCCAATCGGTTAGAACTGAATTTACACTCCATGTATTCAGTCTTTACTCTGCTTAGTTTAAATCCTTTTGATTCCAATGTTTGTCTCCATAATTTCAACTTTGTATTGATCTCCGCTCTAGTTTCCTCATAGGACAATATCATCTGCAAACATCATACAACAAGGCACCTTATCCTGGATGGATTTTGTCAGTTCATCCATAACTACCGCAAACAAGAATGGACTCAACGCTGACCCTTGGTGTAATCCCACCGTGATAGGAAACTCACTTGTTTGCCCCCCACCTATCCTCACATGTGTCCTTGCATCTCTATACATGTCCTTAATTAGTTTAATATATTTCAAAGGAACTGTTTTCTTCATTAAGGACCACCATAGTATCTCCTTAGGCACTTTATCATATGCTTTCTCCAAATCTATAAAGACCATATGGAGGTCTTTACCCATTACTCGAAAGCGCTCCATAAGTTGTCTAAGCAAATATATTGCCTCCATAGTTGATCGACTCGGCATAAAACCAAATTGATTCTCCGATATCTCTACATTCTTTCTTAATCTCTGTTCTATCACTCTCTCTCATAGTTTCATCGTGTAACTTATCAATTTTATGCCTCGGTAGTTGGCGCAACTTTGAATATCTCCCTTGTTCTTATATAAAGGTACTAAGACACTCTTCCTCCATTCCTCTGGCATTTTGTTAGTGTGCCAAGTCTTATTAAATAGATTTGTCAACCACCTAACTCCTACATCTCCAAGGCATTTCCAAACTTCAATTGGGATGTCATCAGGTCCAACAGCTTTTCCATTCTTCATCATCTTTAGTGCCTCTTTTACCTCTGTCTCTTGGATTCTACGCATAAAGCACCGATTTAAATCCTTGAGAGGCACCGAAATATTATCCAAAACTTTATTTTGTCCGTCATTAAATAATTTGTTAAAATAATCTCGACACTTGTCTTTAATGTCATTATCTTTAACGAGAGTTCTTTGATGCTCATCCTTAATACATTTCACAACTCCTAGGTCGCGATTCCTCCTTTCTCTTGCTCGTGCCAATCCGTATATCCTTTTCTCTCCCTCCTTTGTATTCAACTTGTCGTTAATCTCTTTCATAACCTTCGTATTAGCTTCTGCCATAGCCTTCTTTGCCTCCTTTCTTGCTAACTTATATTCCGAAAACTCTCTTCTGTATTGTTCTTCTTCAAAGCCTTGTAACGCTCCCGCTTAGTCTTTATAGCATCTTTTACTACTGTAGTCCACCATGTTGTGTCTTTTCCCGTCGGCATTCTTCCGTTTGATACTCCTAATGTCTCTTTGCCTACCTCTCGAATGCATTTTGCCATCTTATTCCACATTACATTTGGGTTCTCTTCTGTTGTCCAAGCCTCTTTTTGAATCCAACTATCTCTACATGTTGTATAACAATCTTCTTTTAGCTTCCACCATCGAATCCATTCAATTCCTTTTTGTTGGTTCCTTCGATGTCGTCTATCTATCTTCATATCTAAAACTAAGAGTCTATGTTGCGCGCTAATACTCTCACCTGGGATAACCTTACAATCCAAACATCTATGTCTATCCCTACTCCTAGTTAAAAAGAAATCTATCTGACTTGCTCTTGGTCCACTTCTAAATAAGATGAGAATCTCTCTTCTTAAACAATGTATTTGCTAGGATTAGGTCATAAGATAAAGCAAAATTTAAGATAGCATCTCCTCCATCGTTTCTTACACCATAACTAAAACCCCCATGTACTCTCTCACAACCCTCTCTACTTGTACCTACATGTCCATTAAGATCACCGCCAATAAAAAGGTTTTCTCCTATGGGTACTTCTTGTACTACCTTATCTAAATCCTCCCAAAACTGTCGTTTACTAACCTCATCAAGTCCTATCTGGGGCGCATACACGCTAATGACATTCAACACCTCTTCTCCTAAAACTAGTTTAACCAAATAATCCTATCTCCTTGTCTCTTAATTTGTACAACATCCTTATGGTATTCTTTATCTATAATGATACCTACTCCATTTCGGTCTCTATCTTTCCCTGTGTACCAAAGCTTATATTGCCAAGGTGCTATCTCTTTAGCCTTTTCCCCAACCCATTTGGTCTCTTGGAGACACAAGATGTTAACCCTCCTCCTACTCATAACCTCACAAATCTCAACTAACTTGCCACTAAGCGTACTTATATTCCAAGATCCTAACCTAAGCTTATGGTTATGGACTAACTTCTTTACCCACCCCCGTCCATTGTGGTATGGGAACCTTTGCCTATTTAACACCACATCTAGGCGTCGATGTGGCGCGTCACTTCCGGGCGACGACGTAGCAACCCTTGCCCACTTTTCACTACACCCGGGCTTCGATGCAGCGCGTCGCTGTGTAGGGGACGCCCCAACGATGTTTTGATATTGGTTCATTTCATGAGATTGGACTAGTTTTTAAGGCTGGTTGTCCAAACCTATTGCCACCCTCCTCCTTTACCTGGGCTTGGGACCTGGAATTTGTACGGACCAAAAATTGATTATAAACTATTTTTTAATATTTTTTTGCGTATTATTTGGTTTTCTCATTGAACTCTACCAATTCATAAGTTTTAATTCCAAAATAAATTTTTATTTAATCGTTTCTAATAGAAACTTCATCAATTTCACATAAAATTCTGCCTAAGTTTTATCCTGTCCGATGGTTCTCTTTAGAATCTGGAAAAAAAATCCCTTACAATCAGGGAATTTGGAGATTCTGCGGTTGAAATTCATGACACTAAAAAAGGAAAAAATACTAAAATAGTGTATTTTATTATTGTTATACATATATACTTTTATATTTACAAAAGAGGCTGAGAATAAAAGACGAGATTGTTGTTGGTATTTGCACTCTAAATTTATTGGATGTCACATATTAAAAAATAATTATCTAATACACCATTAGTGATTTTTTTGACTCTATAAATAGGATTAAGATAATGACACATATCTGACAGGGATATCAATCTTAATAATTATTGAATCATTTCAATTAAACGTCATATTATATTGTCGTTATATTTTGTATTCTGTTTTGGGCTGTTATCTTGGTTCCATTTCCATAATTGATGGTGTTGTTACACAAAACAACAATAAAGATACGCTGACGTCGATGTTCGTACTAAGTCTCCACGTGTGTCCAAGAAGCTTCTGTAAAACAAGAAAAGTCAGAGGGACGCAGGGGTGGTTCCCTGCGTAGATACTCCGATGCTTAAGTCAGCAAAAAGTTCTTCAATATTGGGAAGCGTAAAAGCCAGTAGTCAAAAATTAGAGAATAAGATTGTACCTGGGGACCTATTTATAGGTCAACAATCTAGGTTAATTGTTTAAGGATAAGTCCCTTATCTTGCTGAGAGTTTGTGTCCCAATATAACACAAGTTCCTTGAAGATCGGGAGCTTCCGGAGCCTGTCGCCGGTGAGAGACTCATACCACGCGGAACATTGTGACGTCAGGGGTCTATCGCTAGCAGGAGCCGAAGATGTGTGCCACGTGTCGCGTTGTGATTGCAGGCGACAGACTTTGAGTCTGTCGCGGCCGACAGGTGTGATCGCGCATCTCTACTTCTGTCGCCGAAGGCCACGTGGGCACAACCGAGTCTGTCGCCCAGCGACAGATGTGATGCGTTTACCATCTGTCGCCGAAGGCCACGTGGGCACAACCGAGTCTGTCGCCCAGCGACAGGTGTGATGCGTTTACCATCTGTCGCCGAAGGCCACATGGACCAGTGAGTTCTTGCCGCGTGGTAGTTTCTCACAACATTGGGTCTGGCCCAAACACGGGTAGACTTTGTCATATCAATTGCTCCCCACTCTCTTGTTGGATTTCTCCAACCAAGAGAGTATAAATATGTGTTTTTGGGCCTTAACCCACCGTGACTAGTTCTCTTTGCTTTTTGTGTATTTTTTGTAGGTGAAAAAAGGTCTATTTTGCGAGGGACGTGATCAGGCGCGACGTTTGGCATTCCCTGTCGTGGCTATATAAACCGCTGGGACCAGACGAGAGACCCCACGAAAACCTCTGAGCAGCCGTCTGTCGCCCATTTGCAGTCCCCTCGCCAAAAAAAGAGTCTGTCGCCAAAAGAACCTGTCGCTCTCCCCCAGCAGTCTCTCGCTTACCTCAGAAACAGTAAGTTTACATTTACAGCATATTTATTGCCTTTCGCAACTTAGATTTAGGTCTCTCGCTGGTATCGTGGTCTTCCGCTGATGTCGTGGTCTTCCGCATAGAGTTTTAGTTTTTCCGCTAGTCTATTAGAAATCAGGTCCGTCGCCAAAAGGTCTGTCGCTTCAGCAGGTCTGTCGCCTATTGAGTCTGTCGCCCAAAGGGTCTGTCGCCATTACTCTGTCGCCGGGTAGTTTTTTGCCATGTCTTCGCTACGCCCGGGTAAAACACTTAAAATGGGTGGTCTTGTGTGCACTTTGACAAGTGCTGACTTAGAGAACATTAAGACGCATTTCCCTCTTCCCTCGGGTTATGGCTATAGGCTTCCAGTGCAAGGGGAGGTCACGCTTGCCTTGGTTAGAAGTGGCGTAGCTGTCCATAAGGCTTCTTTGTCTTTCGGTTTTCGCTTCCCTCTTCTGGAGTTTGGTGAAGCATTTCTTAGATACAAAGACATTGTCCCGTGTCAGCTTTACCCACATGCGTGGGCTCAGCTGGTAGCTTTTTCCGTAGTATGTCATCACCTAGGTATCATTCCCACTATTCCTCTCTTAAGCGCCTTCTTCAGAGTTCGTAGGCTGAAAGGGTTGATAACGTTCTCTCTTCAACGGTTAACAGTCGGGGAGTTTCCTAACAATAAAATCTTTTCGGATCTCCCTAATAAACTGCGCGGTTTTGAGAGCGAGTGGGTCATTGTCGAGATTCCAAGCAATTTGTGGATTCGCTCTAGATGGAATCGTGATGCTTCTGACCACTCACAGCGTTCGGATAGGTTCAGGACAGAAATTTTAAAAGACCAATTTGGCGAGCCTATTCGACGAATCTGTTCTACCGGGGAGCGTAATTTATTTTCTCTTCTAACCCCGAAAAACATTGCCGCTGCTGGCTGGGGCGTAAGCAGGACCGTTCTTGAAGCTTCTGCTGCCCCATCTACCCTGCCTACAACTCCCCGTTTATCTGATGCTGGCCCTAGTCAGCCATCCTCGGTCCCAGTAGCCGAAACATCTACCCCCGTGGGCCGCCTTGTAGATGAGTCCTATTCAGATTCGGAGGACGAGTCCCCTGAGGCTGCGGGTACTAGTGGTTATTTAGGGGATGGCCCTGAGTGGGCTCAAGCCGACGCCTTTGGGAGCTCCTTCGTTGATTTTCCGTTGGATTCGAATCTGGATAGTTTAGAGGACTTTGGTGGTTTTCTAGGTTTTCCATCCTTTTTTATTTATTTATTTTTTGTACTCATGTGCGTGATATTTTACTTGGTCGGCTAATCCTTTCTTTATATATTGTGCAGGCATGAACTTCCGAGATTTGATGCGTAGGAGGGATGCTAGTGTTGCTGCTTCGATAGCTCCTCCTCCTCGGTCGCCCGTTGGAGCTCCATCTGTACCGGCTCGTGCTCTTACACCTCCTCCTCCTTCTACTGGTGAATCTAGCCGTCCTACACAAGAGGCCGGGAGAAACAAACGGAAGAGGCCTCTTGTCCCTGATCGAGGTTCAGACGATCGCGAGAGCTCCGATTCCCAAAGGAGTGATCTAGTCCCTCAAGAAGGTGGCTCTCGTGTTGCTGAGGGTAGGTCGGTGCCTTGCCAGCCGAGGCGCAAATACAGGAAGAGGCTGATTGTTGAAGCCTCAATGCCTACAAGACCAGTCTTGCCCAAGGTGGTAGACCCTTCTTTGAGGCGCTATGTGATCGATAGTGGGGTCGTCGTCAGTGGGGACGATTTTTAGACCTATCCCGGAGTGAACGACAATGATAGCATCGAGGATGCCGGGATAGCGTCTCGTCTGGCTTGGAGCACCATTCTCCCCCGTGACGAGGCGGGGCTTTTTTCAAACATTCCGGATGCGGAGGATAACTCTGACTATCTCGCTATGAAGGTAAGAGTTTCGTATTTGTTTGGTAACTATTTCTCTCGTTTGAAAGATTTTCTGAGTTACTTTTGTTTTTTGCCTCATCAGTCAGCTCAACAGATTGCGGCCGTCAATGCTCGGCACCGGGCTCTTAGAGAGCAAGCTAGCAAAGAGATTCGCGAGCTTCGGGATCAGAAGATGGAGCTTTCAAACGAGGTCAACCAGCTTCGTCCTTATGTCAACAGGGTGGAGGAGGTAAACAAAAGGAACGCTGACCTTGAGCGAAAGAATGCTGATCTTGAGTTAAGGCTCCAAGAAGAGCAGGCGAAGGTGTCTTCACTTCAAGGGTACCAGGAGGCTTATAACAAGGCCGTCGAGGATCGGGGAGCCATGGAGAGGCAACGAGATGAGGCTATTGAGGAGCTGCACAATGTATTGGATCGTCAAAGAGAAGCCCGAGTTGAGGCCGTTCGTGAATACCGCTTGTCCCAGCATTGTTTTGACCAGAAGGCGGCGTTCTCGACGGGATTTATTAAGTATGGTTTCTATTTGGCTCGCGCTTGGCTGGAGAAGCATCGGCCTAGTGAGGCTTTCCCTGAATTGCTCTTCACCGAGGAGGCTAAGTACTACGATGCTCCTTCTTGGACCAAGTATGAGCCCGACGCACAAAGTCTGGAGGCCTATTTAGCGGAAGGGGCCGTAGATAATCTGGACAACCTTGAGGGTCCGTGGCCTCCTCGACAGCCGTTACATACGCCTGAGTCTTCCGAGGCATTTGATCGATCTGAGCCTCTGGCAGTGCGTGACGTCTCTGAGCCTATCGAGACAGACGATCAGCCTGAGTCTATCGAGGCACTGGTGGGGTTGGACAGCGATGAGTTCCAAATTTCAGATTCTGCTGCCGTTGATCCCGTGCTAGACTCTGCGGTCGTAGTTGGGCCCTCAAGTGACGTTCCTGCTTTCGGGGTGGCTTCCTCGTCTTCCCAGGATCCTGGTTCTTTGACTTCTCCAGTTCCTGAGCCTCAAGCTTCTCGAGACGTAAGTGCTGATGTAGCGTCTTCCCAGCCGGCTGATTCGGTCATTGCCGTTGATTTTTTTATTTTATTTTTTTTGTTTTGTTTGTTAACTCCAATGTACTTTTTGTTTGTTCTCCAATGTATAGATTCATTTTCAATGGAAAGTATCGTTTCATTCTGTAGCTCTTTCTTTTGCTTATTTGAAATTAGTAGAGTACCTTGTATTGTTTGACTTTATCATGTTGCTCCCCAAGTTCTTTTTTGAAACCGTGTTGACTATTCGTTCAAAAATGAACTTTTCTCGAGCGTTGTTCATATCTCGCGTTATTTTCGCTTAAGGATAATCAAGACTAAAATAGCCAAAGTGTTAACCATAACTTGTCGACTTATTACAACACATGAATTTGGAGATTTTGTAACGTACCTCGTAAATTGTTATATAGTTTGTACTTTTACCTATTGCACGCACTTTTCGTGTTCAAGGACTGGTATTTTGCCCGTCTCGCGTCTTCTTCACGCTTAAGGTCTTATTTGTGCCCATCTCGCGCATTTTTCGCTTAGGGACTTATTTGTGCCTGTCTCGCGTCTTCTTCACGCTTAAGGTCTTATTTGTGCCCATCTCGCGCATTTTTCGCTTAGGGACTTATTTGGTAGCCAGCTGTTGTCTCATTTCAATTCCTGTAGCACATAATCTATCTCACATGTTGCGTTAGAGAATATAGGAAATGATTGGCTGGACTTTATTCATGAATCAGAAAAATAATATCATCTATGAAGTAATGTAGCAATAGATGGGAAAATAAAGACAAGAATAACAATCAGAAAGCAAAAATTACAATTTTTACTGCCAATATAGCTTAAGATGGTTGGCGTTCCAAGTCTTTGAGAGCTTCTTTCCTTGCAAGGTTTCTAAGGTGCAAGTGCTAGGTCCGACCATCTTTCTGATTCTGTATGGTCCTTCCCAATTAGCCCGGAGCTTTCCATCTTCCCTATGGGCGTTCGTAATTGCCGACTTTCTCAATACGAGGTCCCCTTCTTGCAACTCTTTGTTCTTGACCCGTGCATTGTAATAAGCAGCTACTCTCTGTTGGTAAGCAGCCAGTCTTACTTTTGCTTGGTCTCTCAGCTCATGTATCAGGTCAAGATTTTCCCTTAGTCCCTGAGAATTACGTTCTTCAATGTAAGGGATTAGTCTGGGTGACTCAGCTCCAACTTCCACCGGGATGAGGGCTTCAGTGCCATATACCAAATTGAATGGTGTTTCGCCTGTTGACACTTTGCTCGTCGTTCTGTAGGCCCATAAGACACTTGGGAGCTCATCCACCCATGCTCCCTTTGCCTTGTCCAGTCTAGTCTTCAACCCGTGTAGTATAATTCGATTGCTTACCTCTGCCTGCCCATTGGCCTGTGGGTAAGACACAGAAGATATTCTTAGGAGAATCTTCAGGCCATTACAAAAATTTCGGAAAGCATCACAGTCGAATTGCTTCCCATGATCTGCGTTTATCACACGGGGGATCCCAAATCGGCAAATTATGTCTTTCCACACCATTGCTTCCACCTTTTTCTCAGAGATTGTAGCCAAAGGCTCGGCCTCTATCCACTTTGTGAAGTAGTCTGTGGCCACAAGCAAATACTTCCTTTGTCCTGAGCCTAGGGGAAAAGGCCCCAGGATATCTAGTCCCCATTGTGCAAATGGAGTTGGTTGGAGAGTGTTCTGAAGAGCCGAAACAGGCGCTGTAGCTATAGGAGCGAATTTCTGACACTTTTCGCATCTTCTCACTTTGTCTGTGGCGTCCTTCCTCAGTGTAGGCCAATAAAACCCTGTGTGCAGTATTTTCGAGGCCAAGGCTCGAGCCCCCAGATGTTCGCCGCATATTCCCTCATGAACTTCAGCTAAGGTGTACTCGGCCTGCTGAGGCCCTAGACACTTCAACAGAGGCATTGTGAACCCCCGTTTATAGAGTTCCCCATTCACCACGGTAAACCTGGCACTTTTTAACTTCAGCCTTCGAGCTTCGTCTCTGTTAGTGGGGAGTGTGCCCCCCAGTATGTAGTCTTTGATTGGGCTTCTCCAATCGCCTCCGATTTCGACATCACAGACATCTTCTTCTTCAATACTTGGCCTAGCGAGGGATTCCACTTTGACCATACCCCCTTTGACCCCTCTAGAAGAAGCCAATTTTGAAAGAGCGTCTGCATGGTTGTTCTCTGTTCGATTTATCTGAGTCAGCTGGAAGTGCTTGAATGACTGTGCCAACAATTGTACCTTCTGCAGATAAGGGACTAGAGCGGGTTCTCGTGCTTCATATTCACCCAAGAACTGGTTTACCACTAACTGCGAATCGCTGTGTGCCATTAAGTTGCTGACCCCCATTTTCTCAGCAAGTCTCATCCCAGCTATCAAGGCTTCGTACTCGGCTGTATTGTTTGAACTTGGGAAATCGAAACGCAGGGAATACTCATAGGTTTCCCCTTCAGGCGATATTAGCACAATTCCAGCTCCACTGCCGTCCATGTTACGAGCTCCATCAACAAATAATTTCCACCAGGCCAACTCAGTTTCCTCTTGTACCTCTCGGCCAGTGCATTCTACAATGAAATCTGCCAATGCCTGTCCTTTTATTGCTTGGCGAGGCTGGAAGTGAATGTCATATTCACTCAATTCGATGGCACTTAATTAGACGTCCAGAGTGTTCTGGTTTTTGCAATATTTGCCTGAGGGGCTGATCTGTTAAGATAGTCACCGAGTGAGCTTGGAAGTACGGCCGTAACTTCCGAGTTGCCATCACCAGGGATAAAGCTATTCTTTCAACTAAGGGGTATCTTGCCTCAGCATCTAGCAAGACTTTGCTTACATAATAAATCGGGCAATCTCTATCCCCTTCTTTCCTTAGTAGGACTGCACTTACAGCTTTCTCTCCTACGCCGAGGTACATAAGGAGGTGGTCTCCGGGACGTGGCCGGGATAACAGAGGCAACTCTTTTAGGTAGTCTTTCAACCTTTCAAAGGCGTCGTTGCATTCTTCTGTCCACTTGAAGTTCTTTCCTGCCTTTATCGCCTAGAAAAATGGTAGACTTCTTTCAGCTGATTTGGATAAAAAACGACTCAAGGCTGCTATTCTTCCTGTCAACCTTTGAACTTCTTTTACTGTATTAGGCGGCCTCATGTCCAGAATAGCTTGAACTTTCTCAGGATTAGCCTCTATCCCTCGATTAGTAATCATGAATCCCAGAAACTTTCCAGACCTTACCCCGAATGAGCATTTGTTGGGATTCAACTTCATCTTGTACTGCCGCAACACATTGAACACCTTTGTCATTTTTCTGGCATGTGATTCTCCCTGTCGGCTTTTGATTATCATATCATCGACATAGGCTTCCATGGTGTTGCCCAACAGGTCTTGGAACACCTTATTTACCATGCGCTGGTAGGTTGCCCCCGTATTCTTCAGACCGAATGGCATTACTCGGTAACAATATGTCCCGATATCGGTAATGAATGAAGTCTTCTCCTCATCGTCCGGATGCATCATGATTTGGTGGTATCCCGAGAAGGCATCTAAGAAGCTAAGTAATTCATACCCACAAGTTTCGTCTACCAACTTGTCGATTCGAGGCAGTGGATACGAATCCTTAGGACAAGCTTTATTCAGATCTGTGAAGTCCACACACATTCTCCATTTCCCGTTCTTTCTTCACCATCACGACATTGGCCAACCACTCCGGATAATTAACTTCTCTGATGAATCCTGCTTGCAACAACTTCGAGATTTCTTCGTTAATTGCCTGTTGCCTCTCGGGAGCAAAATTCCTCTTCTTCTGTTTTATCGGCTTTGCCCCTGAGATTACGTTCAACCGATGGCAAATAACTTCAGGGTCTATTCCTGGCATATCGGCTGGAGTCCATGCAAACACATCACATTCTCTTTTAAGCATCGGACCATCTCCTTTTTTACTTGTTCAGGCAGCTGGCTTCCCACATATACTATTTTCCCTTCATCTTCGTCATCTAACTGGATCGTTTCCATTTCCTCATCAGGTTTTGGTTTAGGCGGTTCTTCAATTGTAAGGGTTTCCTTCCTCTGCATCCCTTTACATGTGGTAGATGCGATATTACATGTCCTGGCTTTCCTTTGATCTCCCCTCACTTGTCCAACACCGCGGGGAGTCGGAAACTTCATTAACAAATAGCAGGGATGCACCACAGCCCTCATGTATTTAACAATGGCCGCCCGAGGATCATATTGTATGCCACTGACGTTGACTTCACAACCATAAATAACACTTGTCGAGTGACACACTTCGGGCTTTCACCCAATGTTACAGGTAGCTGAACTGCGCCCTCCACTTTCACTTTTTCTCCTGAGAATCCATACAGAGGTGTGGTGACTGGCTCCAGTCGATCCTTCGAGATGCTCATTTTCTCAAAGCAACTCCAGTAAATCAAACTTACCGAACTCCCATTATCAACTAGGATGCGACTCACTGGGTGTTTTGCTATTACCGCCGAAATCACCATTGGGTCATCGTGAGGGATCGTTACATCACCCCTGTCAACTGGCGTGAAAGTAATAGGCTCTTCATCATGCTTTTCTTCCATCACTAAATTAATTTGATAAGCATGTCGGGCGTAGGTCTTGCGAGACGAGGAAGAAGCGCCAGCTAATGACTCACCTCCGGATATCACGTTAATAGCTGGCCCTGTGGGTTCATTATCTTCCTCTCGATTCCTTCTTTCTACCCTTCTGTCATTATCTCTTCTTTCATCTTTATTTCGTCTAACAGGTCCTCTGTTTTCACCTCTTCTATCTCTGAAATTTTTCTGTTCTGCTGCGCGGATAGTTAGTTCTATCACCTTTCCATACAAAACGGTTTATTTTTCCCTCTCGTGCCAACTTTTCTAGCTGATTCATCAACTCTCTACATTTTTCAGTTGTGTGCCCATGCGCTGAGTGATAATCGCAATACGCCCTTGAGTCACGGCCCAGATTCCCTGACGCCTTCTTTGGAGTCTGTATAAGACCTAACCCCTCGATAGCTGCTAATACGGAAGCTCGAGATTCAGTGAGTGGGGTATAAGCTGAGTATTTCAGTGTGGGAGCTTTTTCAAACTTCCTTGGTTGGCTAGAAGATGCTTCAGTGACTTCCCTTCCTCGTTTCCTTCCATCCTTGGAATCTCCTGTCGTCACCATTTTCATTACTTCCTCCTGGGTTACATACTTATTAGCACGGGAAAGTAGGTCTGAGATGGTAGTTGGCTGAGCTAGCGACAGGGATTCTTGCAATTTCTCAGACCTTGTCCCCTGTAATATAGCTGCCACAGCTATACCGACTTGCAGGTCTCGTACCTTTAAGGTAGCGTCTCTGAACCGATCCATATAACTCTTCAAAGACTCCTTAGCTCCTTGTTTTATAGTGAGCAAATAGGTCGGTTCCTTTCTTCGTTGACTGTTCACCGCAAATGCCTTAAGAAACTCACTTCGCAATTGGTCAAAAGAGGCAATAGACCCTTCCAGCAAGTTATTGAACCATTTCATCGCATGTCCGGACAGAGTTAAGGAGAAAGCCCTGCACATTATCTTGTCCTCCCATCCATGTAGCAACATCAGGGCCTCATAATTTTGCATATGATCACAGGGATCCGTTTTCCCGGTGTATACGGTCATCTGCGGCATTTTGAACTTTGAGGGCAAAGGCTTTTGCATGATGGTTGTGCAGAACGGTACTCTTCTTCTCTGGCTCTCTTCCGCAGACACTAATTTTTTTTCCTCTAACACATGTTCTATCATTTTCTTCATGTCTACGGGGGGAGCAAGCTGATTTCTAGCATGAGACGAATCAGGTAGGTCTACGACTACTTCCTTACCTTTCGCTTGGGGCGCATTTGTTCGTATCATATGTGTGCACCAAGTGGGGTCAAACTCCGACTCAGCTCCCCAAGTGCTTTGATCTTCGACACCATTCTTTCCAGCACCTCCAACACCATGTTCTAGGTTGGTACCATCAAAATTTGATAGGTCATGGTGATGGGCGGTAGACCCTGTCGCCCTGTCGGTATCCTGTCGCCCAGGCACCTGTCGCCCCACGCATGGAGCCTGTCGCCTGACCCCTGTCGCGGGGTCTAGGCCTGCCGCTTCATCAGTCTCTCGCTGTGTACCGGCGGTGGGCCTCATGTTCTCAGGCCTCGTCGCACCCTGTTGAATGTCATTCTCGGCGACGGGGGGAGCCTCTCGCCGACGAGAGGGGTTTATCGCTGTCGCGTCCTCCCGTCGCCAAGGCATCTGCGGCGGGACTCCTTGACTCGTTCCTCCTACCAAGTTCTGCACGGCAGGTGGCAGATTCAACTGCGGGAGAACTCCGTGGAACAGATCCACCATAGCTCGTAGCGCCTGGGTGGTTTCTTCGCTCTGTCGCCTCAGAACTTCGAATTCTGCCGCTGACACAGTGATTCTTTCTTCCTCCCTGTTCACTTGGTTCCTCTGGCGAATATGTTGTTCCGGGGAACTTACAGAATTTTCTTCACTGCCAGTCCTTGCGTTCGTCGATCTTGTTCTCACCATCTTAGTAAATTTTGATTGGCTTTTTTATACGTTTCCCACAGACGGCGCCAATTGTTGTTGCACAAAACAACAATAAAGATACGCTGACGTCGATGTTCGTACTAAGTCTCCACGTGTGTCCAAGAAGCTTCTGTAAAACAAGAAAAGTCAGAGGGACGCAGGGGTGGTTCCCTGCGTAGATACTCCGATGCTTAAGTTAGCAAAAAGTTCTTCAATATTGAGAAGCGTAAAAGCCAGTAGTCAAAAATTAGAGAATAAGATTGTACCTGGGGACCTATTTATAGGTCAACAATCTAGGTTAATTGTTTAAGGATAAGTCCCTTATCTTGCTGAGAGTTTGTGTCCCAATATAACACAAGTTCCTTGAAGATCGGGAGCTTCCGGAGCCTGTCGTCGGCGAGAGACTCATACCACGCGGAACATTGTGACGTCAGGGGTCTGTCGCTAGCAGGAGCCGAAGATGTGTGCCACGTGTCGCGTTGTGATTGCAGGCCCACAGACTTTGAGTCTATCGCGGCCGACAGGTGTGATCGCGCACCTCTACTTCTGTCGCCGAAGGCCACGTGGGCACAACCGAGTCTGTCACCCAGCGACAGATGTGATGCGTTTACCATCTGTCGCCGAAGGCCACGTGGGCACAACAGAGTCTGTCGCCCAGCGACAGGTGTGATGCGTTTACCATCTGTCGCCGAAGGCCACATGGACCAGTGAGTTCTTGCCGCGTGGTAGTTTCTCACAACATTGGGTCTGACCCAAACACGGGTAGACTTTGTCATATCAGATGGCAAAGAGCCGTGACCCGTGACTCGTGAGTACATAATATACTAGTAGTATTTAGTATTTATTTCCTTGTCGTTATATTTTGTATTTTGTTCTGGGCTGCTATCTTGGTTCCACTACCATTATTGATAGCCAAGAGCCGTGACCCGTGACTGATGAGTACATAATACAGTAGACTGATGAGTACATAATACAGTAGTAGTATTTATTTTCTTATGAAGTGTGTTGAATAAAAGTACTGCTCTTTTCATGATTCTTTTCGCCCTGGTTAATGAGACAAGAAAATTTGCTGAAATTTCAAACATTGGCCTGCCTGGTTGATTTGCATCGCCATAGTTTTAACTTCAAAATCCTTGAAATTTAGTATCCGCAGATTTTCTTTTGTGGTTATTCTGAAAATTTCAAGACATCTAAGCAAATTCTAAGCGTGAAGAGATCGATTTGGCTATGAAAATTGGTTTCCTGCAGAATTAATTCAGTCATTTGGAATGAGATTTGTAGACACCTAATTTTGTTTGGAACTCTTAAGTGTATTTGGATCATATCTTGTTTCAGTTTTAATGATTTGAGATTAAAATTTGCTTGTTAATGAAATCAATTTAATTATACGTTTAAATTAATTTATCAAAAACAGATTTTCAATAAACTTGTGTTCCAGATTAATTTAAAATTTGAATTAATTCAAGTATCATGAAAATCAAATTTTTTCTGTTGAGATCAATTCCGAATTTGTCTTAAGGAATTGAGTGTTTTTCTTTGATTTGTTAAAATTAATCTAAAGCCCCAATTAATTGAGATTGGGCTATTGAAACTAAAGATTTAAGCCCACTTAAAGCCCATCTTTTAAGTTTAATCTTTGAATTTAGGTATTTTTTTAAATTTTTATTTAGGATTATAAATGCAAAATTTTTTAATTGATTTTGTTAAAAAATTAAAAATGAAAATAAAAAATAAAAAAAGGAAAAAAAAGAAAAAATGGCAGTGCCGGTGTCGAACAACAGCTTTAGCTTGGGAGGCTGTCAACCATAATCAAACTGACAACCACTCTAAAAATTAGCTCTGCCATCTCCACCAACCGATTGACAATGCCCTTGAATTTGAAAGTCAAATGTAAAATGGATTACAATCCCTGGATTTCATTCGTTTTTCTAGACTAAAAATGCCTATTAAATGGCTTGAAAGAGGCTAGTTAAAAGGAACACTGGGAGACAATGTTTTCAACACCCAAAAAAAAAAAATTAGCATTTACACAACAACATAGATCCAAATATTTGAGAATCAATAACCCAAAACAAAAACTCAGATTCAATCTAAATGGCATAACATTTTTAAAAGAAGCATAGAAAATTAAAAAAGGGAACAGAACCGGCGAAGCAACCAGGCTTGGAGGAAGACACACTGTGGCCACGACCAGGAGAGGAGCAGGTGACGACGGCGTTGGTGACTGGCCGACGACTGATTTGCAAAAAGGAGAGACCCGATCAAAAAAAAAATGAAAGAGGAAGGGAAGAAGCCTTACCCCAATAGAGCACCGTAAGTATCCTCTCCCTCTTCCATCGTTGATTTTTTTTATTCTTTTATTTATTTATTTTTTGTTCATTCTTTTTTATTCTTTTATTTTATTTTGCTCATAATAAATTGGCTGAAGCCAAAAACAGATATTACAAAAGGTTTGAGAGAGAGATGGGTGGATTAATCATCCAATTCTCAGGGCAACAGCCCTTACACACATGTTTAGCCACCCAATCTGCAGCCCTGTTGGCCTCACGGGAAATGAAAGAAAAAAAGACTTCATTACAATCTTTTATAAGATTAAAAATATCCTCTTTAATAGCTTTGGTCTCCCACTTCTTTGGAACAACAATATTTTTTAGGCGGTTCACCAAGTTCCTATTACCAGTCTCCACCCAAACCTTAGTCCACTTTCTCTGTTTGATTAAGAGGTAAGCTTCACGCAAAGCCAAAGCTTTCGCCACCTCTGCACTTCTTGCCCTCAATCTCGCATGAGTTCCATCAACAAGGTTGCCATGATCATCTCGGCAAAGTAAATTAGCTAGAAATTAGCTAAGATAAATTTTAATAAAATAAAGAAATCTGACGACAGAACCTCTTCACGATGACGAGTGTGTCCCGTGAATACACTTGAGGTGAAAATTTTCCTTGGGAATTCAATCAGTGTTGGAGAATATTCTAAGAAAAATATCAATATTTAAATTATCAATTATTAAATAATAAAAAGATTTTAATTAATCATAAAAGACCATTTAAATTAACATTGCTTAAGATAAAACATGATTAATTGGTGTTGTCCATTAGACGAGGCATTATGGGGGTGTTAATACCTTTTTCACATATAACCATACTCCCAAGCCTAAATTTTGAAATGTAGATCAATGTATAGTTTTGAATAGATAACCAATCATATCAAAATTAAAAAATAATCGGTGATGATTTCATAATTTTACGTTTAGCAATTAAATTTCTGGACAAAAATCGTGACGACGAGACCAATTGTGTCCCTTGATTATAGAGACCAAGGCCACCTATCTTTCACTGGAACAAAGAGAAAATCAGTACAAACATTCATCATTACGAAGACTTTTAGTAAGAGATTGAAAATGTTGCTACTAAAAGGACTTATTCCGGTTTCATGCATCAAACTGCGGCATCACATGGGAATCTCTCTATATATTTACCATCGAGTCAAAAAGTAAACTTTACTAAAACATCCAAAACCTTTTTTTTTTAATTTCCTATTAAAGGGGAGGATTTGAAGTAGAGAAATCAGAAATCCGAGCATCTCCATCATAAATTCCCGCTAATTCCGTGATAACATGTCTATATTTTCCTATTATTTAATCCATTAAGACTACTTATTAGCTTTGGTCTTTGCTTTATGCTTATTCCTTCATACCTTTAACTTGATCACATGCTCACTAGGAACTTGTATAATTATCTCGATCCTTTTTATTAATTGTTTGGTTTTTTGGTTAATTGGATTCAAATTCGAAACTCTAAACCTTGAAATTAATTCCAGTATCATTTAAATAACAGTTCATTAGTTATTTATCTTTATGAAAATTTCATTCGAAACAATAAACATATAAGATGTCAGTACAAAAGATAATAATATTACCACTAATGCTCTTGAACTTAAAGCTCAAAATAGGCATGTTTGCAGATGATTCTTTTCCAATTGAAAAACATGATCATATCAATTATCACATGCATGTATAGAGAGAATCATTATCTACCAATGAAATCTGTTATATTCATCCGTGAAATGTTGGGTCTAAATTATGATGCTGTTACTTGTCATCACTTGCTTGCTCGATATTCTACCAAACACTAGAGTGCCTGATCATGGTGATTTTATTAATAATTTGATGATGGCTTTCATTCAATTTTATAGAGTAAGATAGAGAAATGTGTTCACGTGATTACACTGTTAGAAGGGTGACCAATGAGGCTGAAAAACCTGAGATTTTTTGTCTGTACTGGAAGGCCCGAGGTATGCCTGTCTGATCGGTACTAATTTAAAATTTTTAGCATTATATGGCGGCCACATTATTGAAAGGAAAGTTACTTGTTCCAAATCCTTGTTAACAGAGATTAGATATTGACCATCAATCACGTTTGCTATTTCTTCTCTCTCAATTATATTTTATGATCTAACTTTGGCAAGAATTATTCAACACATTCAGTGTTTTTCTTTCACCTATTCATGATTCCCTTTTCAGCTATGTCTTCCCTACCTCGGATTTTGCCTATAAATACCTTAAACCACCACTTATTGTAACAAAAAAGCATCAGCAACTTTGTTCTGTTTCTTTTCTCTGCATATTGTAAAAATGATGTTCCCCAAGCTTTTGTTAGCCATATGGGTCATGACCTTAACGCTAGCTCACTTCTCCCTAGCCCAAAATTCCCCTGAAGACGTCGTAGACGCACACAACGCTATTCGTGCCAAGGTCGGAGTCGGTCCGCTGGCTTGGAACCAAACCTTGGCTAAGTACGCCCAAAGTTACGCCAACAAAAGGATTTCAGACTGCAAACTGGAGCATTCCTATGGACCCTATGGTGAGAATATTGCAGAAGGCTATGGCAACCTTAACGTCGTCGACGCCGTAAAAATGTGGGCTAGTGAGGAGCCTAGCTATGACCCTGCTGCCAACAAGTGCATTGGTGGTGAAGATGACTGCCTACACTATACTCAGATTGTTTGGAGCAAGTCGGTTCGCCTGGGGTGCGGCAAAGCCAAGTGTGAGAATGGCTGGGTTTTTGTTATTTGCAGCTATGATCCTGTTGGAAACGTTGAGGGCGAACGCCCTTATTAAGCACTATTCCTCGGCTTTCTTCGCCCACTAATCTCTGCTGTGTTTAATTCTTCCGATTTTACAAATTACTGTTTCTAAAAGTGTAACTTCCATTAAATAAACATTAACAATCTTATTATTATGCTTATTAATGCTAATATTTTGTATGTCTTAATCTTGAAACTTGTATATATAGGAGTTCTACTATTCTTATAGGTAGACACGATGATACAGCACGAAAACAATATGAATATAATTAAGACACGAAGGTGATATCGACAAAAATTAGGTAAAAATTGTATATAAATATGTTAAAAGTTAAAAATAAAATTTTTTGTTTTTCATGTTGATACAAATTTTGATAAAAAATTTTCATGTATTATACAACACGAACAGATTTTACATGACACAAATACAAATTAGAAACACGAATTGTCATGTCTATTTAGAGAAAGACTTTTGGTTGAAAGCTAACACTCTCAAATTCTTTCGATATTACTCTTTTGTCTGACTTTTCCTCTTTCAGCTTTATTTTGTCTTGTTCTCAACTTTACTCAACCTTCTATTATCACTTGCCGTCGCACTCAATACTTCAAAGTCTATTGCAGTTTTTCTCTCCGCCTTCTCCTTGCATATTTGTTTACTTATTTGTAACGTTTCCTCTCCTCAACAAATAACTCATTTACAAATAAATAGTCATAGCCGTTCCCGTGCAACACACTTTATAAGCGTTCATCAAATACTCCACTGTGCTATTGTGCTTCTCAACCTGATACAAATTGGCTAAAATTAATGTCATTATCACAATTCACAGAGTAACAAGTGAGAAAAAAATCCTCTGACAGATCTCTTGATTAATTGAATCTTGAAGTCGAAGGAACTCTACCTTTGGTCAGCAGAGAATTTGCTGGTTGGAAGACAAGATGATCACCTGATAACTCATACCAAGAACCAGTTCTATGATGCATTTTTGAGTTACTCCAGGCAGAATAATTCTAATGTATTGTTGGAGTTGAAACAACTGTGAAGACTGATCACAGCCAAGAACAAAAGAATTGTGGTTTCCAATGGGAGTGACATCTATCAGAAAAGAGCAAAATTCAATCATCTTCGTATAACTTTAGACCTTCAAACAATCCCTGCAGCCACAATTAAACTTGGGCTTGTCAGGATTAATTAGTACTTATTTGCATATGAAGTGTGTTGAATTAAAAGTACTACCCTTTTCACATTCATTCCGCCCTGCTTAGTGAGACAATAAAATTTGCTAACATTGATCTGCCTGGTTGATTTGCATCTACCATAATTTGCTGATTTTTTCTTTCTGGTTATTCTCAAAATTTCAAGGCATCTAAGCAAATTCTAAACGTGAAAACAACGATTTGGTTATGATAATTGCAAATGGAAATTGGGTTCCTGCAGAATTTCAATCATTTGGAATGAAGACCAATTCATTATCCATTGATTATGGAAACCAAAGCCACCTATCTTCTACCGAAACAAAGTAAAAATCAGTACAAACATTCATCACTACCAAGACTTTTAGTAAGAGATTGAAATTAATGTTGCTACTAAAAGGACTTATCCCGGTTTCATGCATCAAACTGCGGCATCACATGAGAATTTCTCTATATATTTACCATTGAGTCAAAAAGTAAACTTTACTAAATCATCCAGAGCTTTTTATTCTTTTTTCTTTTTAATTTCCTCTTAAAGGGGAGGATTTGAAGTAGAGAAATCTGAAATCCGGGCATCTCCATCATATATTCCCGCTTATTCCGTGATGACATGTCAATATTTTCTTATTAATTATTCCATTAAGACTAATTAATATCTTTAGTTTTTTTTTAGTATAAATCACATGTATCATCATCCGTTTTAATAATCTAAGACTATTCCTGCTCGGGGTTTAGTCACAGTTAAGGCTCTTCACCCCTCCCCATAGATGTGTTTAGTGAGAATCGAACCCGAGAGCTTTTCCTACAAACTCAACCTGCGTTGCCAACTGAGTCACAACCCATGAGTTAATATCTTTAGTCTTTGCTTTATCCTTATTCCTCCACACATGCTCCTAGGAACACGCATAATTATCTATATCATTTTTATTGTTTGTTCCTTTTTTGTTGCCATTGGATTCGGACTTGAGACTTTCACCCTTGAAATCAATTCCATTATTACTTAAGTATCAGTTATATGCGCGCACACACACATATATATATTTGTGTGTATCTATGTATGTATTGAAGATAATAACATCAGAAATGCTGTCAGATTGAAGCTCAAAATAGGCATGTTTCGATATTTCAATTCAAGTCTGAATTGCCAAACAGTCAAGAAGACTTGCAAGGCTACTGAATTCTCTTAGTTCAGTTGCTGATATTAACCATTAGAATCCTTGAAGGTAGCTTTCCTTCAATTTTATGGAATAAAACAATAAAATGTGTTCAAGTGATTACACATGGTTAGAAGGGTGACTAATAAGGTTGAGAAGCTTGAGATTTTTTACCTATATTCAAAGGCCTGAGGTATATTAGCATGTATGATCCGTACTAATTTTTAGCATCATATGACAACCTCATATTGAAAAGGAAGTTACTAGAGGTAGCAAATGGGCGGATTGGATTAGGTGGGGTCATTTTGGATTGGATCATTTTGGGTTAAGGAAAAATCGGATCATTTCGGGTTCGGATCATTTTGGGTTCGGATAAAGTTGGGTTTGGGTCAAGGAAAAATCGAACTATTTCGGGTTCGGATCAATTTGAATTCAGATAAATTTGGGTTTGGATTAATTCAGGTTCGGATTAGATCGGGTTTCGGTCGTTGACTTTTTTAGTCAATTCGAGTCGGTTGGATTTGGATTCGGGTCGATTGTAGAGGTTTATTGGGTTAAACCTTGGTCTTCTCGATGTGATTTATTTGATATGAAAATCAACTGAAACCATATTTCTAAGAATTACAAAACTCATAAAAATAAAATTTTCTTCTTACATGACCTATAGTACAATTGGGATTGAAATAATCAAAATATTTAATAATCTATAATCTGTATAATAGTTTTCTTTATAATATATTTATCAATATTCATAAATTAATTATATTTTTTTCATTTTATTTTTATTATCTATAATAATTAATAACTTTATGAATCAAAGTGATTTAATAATCCCTACCAAATATCATATAACAGTACTATATACCTCTTTAATTTATCTTGATTTTTTATAAAATAATTGGAGACATTAAGTATAGATGATATAGCTTCTGTATTCTATTATAGATTAGCCATTAAATAATTATACATTAGGTTCAAATGAATGCAATATAAAAGTGAATATTTAAGTTTAACTAGATTAAAAATATATATAACACTCATATTATTGAAAAAAATTATATTTTTACTATATTAAAATACTTTGATAATTAATTTTAACATTTAAATATTTATTTATAATATTAAATTTAAGTTTGAATCTTTTCAGGTTTGGGTAAATTTGGATTCGGATTAATTTGGATTCGGGTCAATTTGGGTTCAGATCAATTCGGGTTTGGGTTAATCTAAATTCGGAATAATTTGGGTTCGGATTCGGTCGGGTTTGGATCAATGTGAATTCGGATAAATTTGGTTTCAGAATCAATTTGGATTCGGGTCGGATTGGATTTGAGTTATTGACTTTTTTAGTCAAATCGGATTGGTCGGGTTTGGATTCAGGTTAATTGGACGGATTTTTCGGATTGAGTCAATTTTTGCCACCTCTACTTATCCCGAATCGCATACCGATTCAAACCGGTTTCATTATATGTGGGCCGAAACCGGTTTGAACCGGCCCACAACCAGCTCTACGTGGAAGAAGGCGCTGCCAAATTTATTCGAATAAAAAATTAAATCCAAACACGATAGCTAGAGATCGCTAGATTAAATCTAAACACAATATCGCTAACCTTTGTTTTTTTGATAAGCAGAGTATTTTATTAATATAATAGGAACCATGGAAGAGTAAATCTTCCTGATGAACGTAATAAACATAACAAGATAAAAATAAGGGGAACTATTGACGTCTTGTCATTACAAGGAGAGATTAGAACAGAAGCAGAGGAAAAGACCCATAAACCTTTTATATCATTCTTTCAGTATCAATATGACTCATTTCCTTATGATGCCAATAAATGTGTCGGTGGAGATTGCTTGCATTATACTTAGGTGGTTTGGTGAAACTCTACTCGTATCGGTATCTGGAGTTAAGTGCAAGAGTTGCTGGTGGTTCGTGACTTGTAATTATGATTCCCAAGGGAACTATGTGGGAGAATGTCCCTACTAATTAACTAGAAAACGAATTGGTCTTTTAAAATATACAAGAAAAAAATTAATTATATTTGGAAACTATGTATTAGTATTATTGACAAAATTAATTATTATTTTTTGGTTTTTTAAAACATTATCAACAGGAAAAATGTATTGCCGACGAGAATTTCGACAGAAATTGAAGGAATCCAATTACCAGTGAAGGAAATACCGATTGAATTACTGACGAAAATTTCATTGGTGATTTTATTATTGACAAAATTAAAGGCATTATCGATGGAAATTTCTGTCAATAATGCCTTTAATTTTGGTAGTGGTAGAACTCATTTTTGGAGATTAAAGGTTAATTTAGATGTTTGATGAGAGAAACTCTCATTGCACTATAGTTGTTGGTTTTATGACGGGATTCAAATGAACTATAAGTCCATTGCTAAATTTAATTTGAGGTTGACACGATACATTTCATTTATTGATATTCTAATTAAGTTTTTTTTTTTTGGTTTTTTCTTTATAAAGGTGAAAATAGAAAAATTTGATACTCAGTATCTATGGTAAGTAATATATTGCTAAGATAATTTAACCTTTTATTGAGTGTGAGTGTGATATTATATTGATTAGCACATAATACAAAAATGAAGAGAACAATCTCGCTTGTAACCAAATAAAAAGGAGAACAAACTCTCAAATTGTTTGTAAATAAAGAAAACAAAATGTTTATAAGGGTAAATCAAATACATAATGTAATTTAAAAACAGCAAGGGTTTCTGGGTTTTGGTCATTGATGCTTGGACCTCTAAACTCATTTTAAAGCCTGAAAAATAGTCGCTTGGGCACTTTTAATTTTACACTATCTGAAAAATGATTTTGAAACTAATTTTAAAAATCTAATTTTAAAAGGTCAACCATGAGCTTTGAATTAGGAAGCCTTTAAATTAATTTTACAGCTTAAAATAGGCACTTGGGCACTTTCAGTTTTACACAATTTGCAAAATGATTTTGAAACTAATTTTAAAAATCTAATTTTATAAGGTCCAAGATGAGCTTTGAAATAGCAAGCGTATTTTTTCAATTTTATGCAAAAAAGTTCAAAAATTTTTAAACTTTGTAACAAACATTTTAACAATTATGTTTGTAAAATGAATGGTTTTAATTAATAGATAATTACAACCATTCATTTGTAACTTTTTTTAAAAGTTATGTCTATAAAATGAATGGTTTTTATTAACAAATAATTATAACCATTCATTTGTGACCACGAAGTTCTATATAAGAAGAACAAGTTTTAGTTTTGATTTACTACTTTTTCTTGGGGCATTTTGCTTCTATGTGAAGCAATATTATATTCAACAAAGTGTAAATTATACGCCTCAAAGCCATATTATTTACACATTGCAGGCCAAGCCTCTTTGGAGAAAAAGAAAATGGGATTAACCAAATTTTTAGTAGCTATTTGCTTTTTAGCTTTAACTCTAGCTCATGTTTCCCTTGCCAAGATCACCCGTCAAGAATATCTTAGCGTCCATAATGCAGCTCGTGCAGAGGTTGGGGTTGGACCACTGACTTGGAACACCACTCTTGCGGCTTATGCACGGGAATATGCTCATAAAAGGATTGCAGATTGTGATTTGATTCATTCAGATGGACCCTATGGTGAGAACCTTGCAGAAGCATCCTACGCCTTGAATGCTACAGATGCAGTGAGAATGTGGGTTGATGAGAAGCCTTACTACAATTCCGATGCCAATGAATGTAAGGGTGGAGAATGTAGGCATTATACTCAGGTGGTTTGGCGAAACTCAATTCATCTTGGATGTGCTAGGGTTAAGTGCAACAGTGGCTGGTGGTTCGTGACTTGCAACTATAATCCCCCAGGGAACTATGTGGGAGAACGTCCCTACTAAAGTAATTAATTGGAAATCCAATTGATCTTTTAAGATATACAATAATGCAGTGCAATACCGAAATTATTCTAAAATTCTAAAGGCAAGTACTACCCTTGGTCATTTGAACCGAAAATGTACTCATTTATATTCAAGTATTTGATTTAATAATTAGTGTACAATTATTTACATAAGAAAAAAGATTGAGGTTGGTTTTATACATAAGACAATTTGTTACAATCGGATAATCATATGACATTTCATTTCTATCTTCAAATTTTTTATGTTCAAGTTTAGAGTCCAGAGCATTGACTATAAGAATTTTCCTTCTATTCATGTGCCTAACTGCTATAGCCATCGAGAGAGCTTCGAGGGTCATGCATGTACATACAATTTCTTAGCCGCAATGCCAAAATTTCCGCCAACGATTATTCTCACATGTGTTTACTGAGTTTAAGGTCAATCTGTGTAATATTCCACCGTAATTAGCGGATAGCGAAGGCGACCTGCGTGGAAGAATAGAACTTTTCTAGATTCAAACTCCATAAAAAGAGATACGCCACTTATTATTGTAAATATATTTGTATTATTATCATAATAATTTTTTTTTACTGGAATTATCTCAATCATTTAAAATTTATTGTTTGAGTTTATTAAAAATATGAATGGTCAAGCCATTCATAAGTTAGATTTTGAAATAATATTAGAATATTAACAATGTTATTACTATGATATGAAACAAAACTAATTGTAATGATATGATAATTTTCATATTTTACAAAGGTTTGACATGAAACACACACGAATTAACCATATGAATCGTCATAATGAATAATAAGTAAAATGGTATGAATGGCATTTTTTCATGAAAATAACAGAAAGTATTAAGAATAGTCAGTCGGAAATATTTGCGGAAATTTGAAGGGTCATGAAAGCACACCAAGGAAAAGTCAATTATAAACTCGAAAACGCAAGTTTTCTTTCTAAAACGTCAGTGTTTTGCGTCATTTTGCAAAGCATACGGCAACATATTTTTCATGCCGGGTAAATTTCTTCCTTCTTTTCACTTTCTTTCTTGTCTTATCAAACAAAAATAGATATTCTAATATACACCTAATTTAATTTACTAAAGTAATACAATTTGTTTTGATACCACAGTAAGGTTTCGTTGTCTCGATTTATCATGTCATACACGAAAATAAGCAACAGATTAGAAAAATAACAAAACCAAAACCATCAGGATCATGCAACAAGATTGTTTTTAGGATAGAATCTAACTTTTTTGGTGTGACTCGTGTAAGAATGTTCAACTTTTGAATATGACAACCTACGAATAGCACTCAGTTTATCGTTAACTCAAGACTCCTAGCTGAGAGAAGTCTTCTAACGGTATGCCTGAGACAAGGTATGATCGGAAAAAAAAGAGAGGAGGAAGGGAATTGTTTTCTAAGAGTGCTAGCTCCAAGAGGCAGAGCGGCTATCAAAAATATTCTATCTAACTTTTAGACTTAATTTTGTTTTTCTAGTGCCTCTTAACAAAACCCTAAAAAAGCCTTAGCCTTAGTCAAACTAAATTGGGTCTTTTGGGCCTTTTAAAATTACTTAATCCAAATTCAATTGATTGTCGGGCATACTCTAACAATCTTCCATTTGCACTACAACCAATTGGTCATGCATTTGGATTAATAATTTGGTTGCCCATGAATTATTAAATTAATAATTCATAATTATAATCTCATTATAATTGAAGAGACCAAAATACCCTTTAGTAATCTCGGGCTAAAATTATCATTAATTAAATACCAAATTCTAGTTAGAACAAGATTCTAGTCTCACTAAGAATCCTACTTGTACTAGGATTCATCACATGGATCCAACTCCAATTACTTTTTTGTGGTCATACTCTTATTTTATGTGACCCTTTAGGTTTCCATTACGTTGGCAGTGATTCAGAATCTCATTTATAAATCACAAGCCAAGATTGGCATCTAGCAATGCATCATGGCTACCCAAGTAATGAAAATGTCGATGAGTTGACGACAACCTTTCAATGAGCAATTACCGTATAATTCGATCCTTTCGTCACCTAATATCTCAGTTGAACATAAAGTATGGAATGTGTCATCTCTATTAAAGTTCAACTACAATGTTTCTCAATCTCAAGATAAATGATTTAATCAAATGAATTCAAGATCTCATCTTAAATCTCATTTGTACCGTGGCCACATATTTTCAATCATTAATCTCTATTGAGAGGCCTTGAGAATTAGACTCTTGTTACCAAGAGGGACAAATCCTATCTTGATCACTCATAGCCCTCATATAATTCATGATGCACCCAATTATTATCTTACTTGCAACCCTCATTGAGTTACGTTTACCAGCATCAAAGTACACCAATCCACACATAGGTTACCAAGGTAATCTCAAGTCTAAGGATCAAATATACCATTGCCATTTGAGAACATCTAATGACACTCAATGTAACGATCCACATAGAGTTCTCAAGATGGGTCAATCCAGTATATTCATTCACAATGATCACCCATGTGTTGATCTGGATATTACCATATCCATGACTTAAGAGATCAGTCACCCAAAGGAATCTAAAACATGTTAGTCTTACTGTATCACTGACATCCATTCTCAGTGATACTACGACTAAGGATATTTAAGAATAGTATTCTTTGTATCATAAGGATCTCATTATCAAAGTCACTATTTTGATTTCTTTGATACGAATCCACTATTCAAGGGCTTTATCATTTATTACAACTTGATCAAATTAAATATAGTAAATAATGATAAATAATTGCTATGTATTATTAAATAACATAAACAATCACAATGTCTTAAGTGTAATATAAGTCCAAAACTTATTGGCTCATACACTAACATTCTCCCACTTGCACTACAACCAATTGATCATGGAAAAGCTTGAGTATCTGTTTGGACCATTGGTGTGACCAAGATTTCTTAGCTTGTGCAATGGCTCCATTGTTGTCACAATGGAGTACCATTGTATCAGTATTGAACTTCTTGATCCAAACAATTTCCTTAGTTGCATCCAATGCCACTATATACTCAGCCTCAATCGTAGAATTGACCACTGTCTCTTATTTATAACTTTTCCAACTTTATAGTGCCACTATTTAGGCAAAACACATAGTCAGATTGTGACTTAAAGTCATTCTTATCTGACTGGAAATTAGCATCAGTGTAACCATTTACAATGAGCTCATTCTCTCTCTAAGAAGGCATTCTTAATCCTTCTCAAGTACTTAAGGATGTTCTTAACTGCTACCCAATGATGCTCACCTGGGTCAGCTTAATACCTATTCGCCATGCTTAAAGCATGTGACACATCAAGCCTGGTACATAACATGATGTACATGATAAATCCAATAACTGAAGCATATGGAATCTTAGCCATTTTATCTCTCCCATCTTGTGTTTTAGGACACATGTCCTTTGAGAGATAAATGCCATGTGACATAGGTAAGAATCCTTTCTTGGATTCTTCCATGTTGAACCTTTTCAATACTTTGTCAATATATATAGTTTGACTTAGACCTAGCAGCCTACTCGATATATCTCTATAGATCTTTATTCCACGAATATAGGCTACTTCTCCTAAGTCTTTCATCGAGAAGCAATTCCCTAACCAAGTTTTGACAGATTGTAGGGTAGGAATGTCATTTCCTATCAGTAATATGTCATCCACATATAACACTAGGAATATGACAGCACCCCTACTAACCTTTTTGTAAACATAACGTTCATCTTCATTTTTGATGAAGCCAAACTCTTTGATTGTCTCATCAAAACAAATGTTCCAGCTTCGAAAAGCTTGCTTTAATCTATAAATGGATTTTTGAAGCTTGCATACCTTGTTGGCATTCTCATGAGTGATAAAACCGTCAGGTTGTGTCATAATCATAGTACAAGTTTTTGACAAGTTTCCATTCAGGAACGCGGTTTTAACATCCATCTACCATATCTCATAGTCATGGTATGTAGTGATAGCAAGCAAAATCCGAATAGACTTGAGCATTGCTACTGGTGAAAAGGTTTCATCATAATTTATACCACGTCTTTATTTGAAATTTTTGGCCACCAATTAGCCTATATAGGCATGGACGTTAACATCCATGTCAGTCTTTTTTTTGAAGACCCACTTGCACCCTGTGGGTTTTACCCCTTCAGGTGGATCAACTAAGGTCTATACTTGGTTTGTATACATGGATTCCATTTCGGATTTCATGGCTTCAAGCCATTTCTCAGAATCTGGGTCCGTAATTGTTTCTTTGTAGGTGGTAGGCTCATTATTATCCATGAGCAATATCGTCGTGCTGAGTGGTGAGAAGGTTAAGCTTTTCAGGCTCTCGACGTATCCTATTAGACCTACGCGGGCCTTGTGTTTCTAGAGCTATTTCCTGTTCCACAACATCTTGTGGGACTTGCTCCTGTTCCACTAAAAGTTCAGTGACATTTTGTGGTTCTTGAACCTCTTCAAGCTCTATTTTTTCCCACTAGTTATTCTAAAAAGGAAGTCCTTTTCTAGAAAGGCATTGTACCGAGCCACAAACATTTTGTGCTTTATGTGATTATAGAAATAGTGTCCCTTTGTCTCTTTAGGATACCCCACAAATATGCATTTATCAGATTTGGTTCCTAATTTGTCTAAGAGTTGTCTTTTGACATAAGCCTCACAACCCCAAATCTTTAGAAAAGACAGATTAGGCCTTTTTCTAGTCCATATCTCATATCGTGTCTTTTCAATAGCTTTAGTAGGAACATGATTTAGTATGAATGCTGTTGTCTCTAAAGCATAACCCCAAAAGGAGACAGGAAGGTTAGACAAACTCATCATGGATTAAACCATGTCTAACAAGGTCCGATTACTCCTCTCAGATACACTGTTCCATTCAGGTGTACCAGGTGGAGTGAGTTGTGGAACTATTCCACACTTTTTTAGATGATCTGTAAATTCTAGGCTCAAATACTTTCCACCGCGATCTGATCGAGGTGTCTTGATATTCATGCCTAGCTGGTTTTGTACTTCATTCTTGAATTCTTTAAACTTTTCAAAAGAGTCTGACTTGTGTCTCATTAGATACACATAGCTATATTTATTGTAGTCATCAGTAAATGTGATGAAATATTGGAACCCTCCTCTAGCCTATGTGGTTAATGGGCCACATACATCTATATGTATGAACTTAATAAACCACTAGCCCTTTCACTTGTTCTTGTAAAAGGGGCCTTGGTCATTTTACCAAGCAAGTAAGATTCGCATACTTATATGATTTAAAATTAAATGAATCTAAGTGTCCATCTTTGTGGAGCCTAGATATGCGTTTCTCGTTTATGTGACCAATTTTACAATGCTAGAGGAATGTAGGGTTAATCTCATTACCCTTTGACCTCTTGGAATCAACATTGTATATGTGATTATCTAAATCTAGAACATACAATCCACTCATAATGGAAGCATTGCCATAGAAAATATCATTAAAGTAAATTGAACAACTATTGTTCATTATTTTAAAAGAAAAACCTTTCTTGTCCAAACAAGAAACAAAAACAATATTCTTAGCAATTGCTAAAACATAATAACAATTATCAAGTTCTAGAATTAGGCTCGAAGGCAACGATTACAGCTAGTGCAGCAACCGTTGCTTCATTTCCAACTCATAGGACCACCTCGTCCTTGACAAGTTTTCTACTCCTTGTTAGTCCCTGCACATTAATGCAAATATGAGAACCATATCCAGTATCTAATACCCAAGATGAAGAAGTGGACAGATTTATCTCAATCACATATATACCTGAGGTGGAAGTCTTACTTCCTTTCTTTTTCTTCAGCTCCTTAAGGTACACAATGCAGTTTCACTTCCAATGACCAATCTTATCATAATGGAAGCACTTTCCTGTCTTAGCAACTCCACCAGATGGCTTGAGCTTCTTAGCCTTTTCCTTGTTGTTACCGTTGGGCTTGGGCTTACCTTTGCTTTTGGATTTGGTCTTGTCAATCACCATAACAGAAGTAGGCCTTGACTTCTTCAAGTCCTGCTCAGCAGTTCTCAACATATTGAGCAATTCTGCCAATGTCTTATCCATACTGTTCATGTTGTAGTGTAACACAAACGAACTATAACTATCCGGTAAGGATTGGAGGATGAGATCAACTGACAACTCTTTATGCATGGTAAAGCCTAGTGCTTCCAGCTTCTCAATGTACCTAATCATATTAAGTACATGAGTGTGCACTGGAGCTCCCTCAGCCATCTTGCTCTGGAAGTGCGCCTTAGACACCTCATAACATTCATGCCATGCTTGCTCTTGGAACATTTTCTTGAGATGTTCGATCATATCAAACGGTTTCATATTCTCATGTAGCTTTTGGAGTTCAGAACTCATGGAAGCTAACATTAGGCACTGCACATCAATGGCATCATCCAATGCTTTTGATAAACTTGCTTATCAATAGTGGAAGCATTTTGTCGGGGTTGAGCAGGGATTGCATGCTCTAGAACATATAACTTCTTTTCCTAAGTGAGCACTATCTTTAAATTTCTGTACTAGTCTAAGAAGTTTGCCTAAACCAACTTGTTACCCTTCTCAATGATAGAACGAATGGATAAATTGTTGTTTGCCATGATAATTCTATAATCATAATTTCTATAATCGTAAAATATGCAAGTAAGTAACATTGCGATTAAAATCATTTAATTATGGTCTTTTAATTAAATGAATTGCTCCCACTATTTTCCTCAAGCTAATAGCTCTTACTATCAACTCGAGAATTCTTTTCATCTAGACTTCCTAGTGGCTCAGGATCTATATTTGGTCCCATTATGACTTTAGCTAAGCTAATGCGTCCAATGATATTATTTAGGTAGACAACTCTTATCAATTGCATCTCATGCAACCCTTGGATAGTTGGGTGAACAACTCTCATTCTAACTCATCATATAGGTTAAAGCCCAACCTATGCCTCTAAATCTTACTAGGTTTGACTGAGCCAATGCCCTAATTTGATTTAGTTAATTCTGACCCAATACACTTGGAGATAACTATTATCTCATGCAAAGTGAATTCCTAGGGTAGGTATGGCCTTGACTGAGCCAAAGTAGCACAATACCAAACAAAGTCTCTTTCACATGCATCGTATTGGAAGACATCTTTATTTGTTATCTTTGACTTAAAATTTATTTTGAGAGATTTTTTTTATTTTACTGTCTCACCTAGCATGCTTTTCTAACATATATATCAACATATATAAGTAAAAGCATAAAATTAAACGTGACATGGTTATGGCCTTTCTATTACAAAAGAACCTAGGGATACATTGTTTTTCTAAATGCTTTCTCCTCAGTTTCCCTTCAAGCGTCACCTTGGTTCACCTTAGCTTCGGACTGTCTTGGCTCCAAATGTTGTACATTTTACAAGATAAGCCTAATTTATCTATGTAACTATTATATAAATAAATTACAAATAAATCAAGGCTCACAGGCCCAATTTAAATTTATTTAAATAAATTACAACCCATGTAAACCTAGGCTCATAACCATACACCATGCAACCATCCATATCACATACGAATCAAGCATCAAGCATACATAGGAATATCACATATTAATTTGCATGCTTCCTAATTAAAATCTAATTTTAATTAATCAAATTTTAATTAATTATGGGCATTAAGGGCTGTTTTAATTTAATTTTAATTCTCAAAATTCAATTTGGGATTAATTAAAATTTTAATCTTATTAAAATCTCAAAACTATTAGATAACTCTTATCCAATTTAATATAGGGAATAATGACGGCCTTGGTGAATAATTAAGGAATGATTTACCATCTACAAACAAACTTTTGATGGCGTTATTAAAAAAATAATTATGATATCTTATAAAATTTAGGCCCAGTTGTAAATAATTTTATCCTTATTCTTCAATTATATAAAAAAAAGGAGTTTGAGCCATCTTTTCAAATAATATATCCAATTAGGCTGTGATAAAGTCGATTTTTGTCATGATGGCATCGAAGATTAACATAAGAGAAATGTGACTTCCCTAATTAACGGATGACTATATGCAAGTGAAATGACCAAGTCATTCAAGATTTGTCCAAAGTTTAAGGGACGTGGCGCAACACTTGCTTTTCCATTTGAAAAACTTAAGGAATGGCATCATGCCATTATTATTGAGATTAATATCCAATACATCGTTAATAGAGTTTTAGACTCTACAAGTAGTATTAGAATGATGACACATATCTTTTAAAAATATTTAAAAAATAATAAATAAATAAAATAGGATATGTGTTATCAACCTAATTTTACTTATGGAATAAAAAACCTCTACTGATGGCGTATTGGATAATTATTTTTATTACTACTATTATTATTATAAAACAAGACAAAAGATATATAGCAACTATATGACGATTCAATTAGTTAAGTCAATTAAGAGAACATCATTTTCTAGCTGATCAGGGATTATGCATATTAGGCAATATAGCCATAAAATAATGAATTTTTTAGTCTTTCAATTGCCATTAATACATTTCGTAGGTTCTTTGAATTTCGTTCTGAAAATGACCGCTGTCCGTCCCTTTTGCAATTTGATTCAAAAAATCTTCTAGGCACGGCACTTAGTAAAGATTATGGATTATAGATAATAGCGGAAAGGTTGAAATTAATAAGCTCCCATGAACAGTAAGATACATGCAGTAGCAACTTGTGAAAGAGTAATCGAAAGAAATGAAAAGAAAAGGGAGGAAACAAGTTTCTCGCTGAAATTTGGTTTTGGAAACACACTCAGATGCTTAAGTCTGTGTTTATATGAGATGGAAAAACAGAAAAAAAAAAAAAAGAGAAAAGAACTTAAAGAGAAGAAAGGAGACATAAGAGGCAGAAATAACTTGGTACTTGTCCGGGAAGATGGTACATCAAGATTAGTCACCTCTTTTTCCAAAAATCTACTTTTTATACTTAAATCTCTATGAATTATTGAGAGCATTTCATCATATAGAGTTTAACCAGCTATCAGTTAAGTGAAAAGTCAACAAAGTAAAAATAATAACTTGATCAACTGTTACCTTTGTGGTTTGGACGGTTAGTTTTGTGGCCTATCTGAAAATTTTACAAATATTAAAAAAAATGAACAGTGGCAAGGGTTTGAACATTCAACTGCCAGACTAATTAATTCTCTATAAATACCCATGCATCTTCCACATCAATTGCTCAACATATTTGCTTTGCAATATTATCCATACAATTCAAATTACCAAAATGGAGTTTTCTAAGGTGTTTCGCCTAGTTCTTACTTGTGTCATGGCCTTAGCCTCGGTCCTTCCCAGCTCCCATGCACAAGACTCACCACAAGACTACCTCAACGCTCACAACACTGCTCGTGCGGCGGTCGGTGTTGGCCCTATGACTTGGGACGACACCGTAGCTGCCTATGCACAAAACTATGCAAATCAGCACATTGGTGACTGCAATCTTGTGCACTCCAATGGACCTTACGGTGAGAACCTTGCAATGAGCACCGGGGACCTTTCGGGCACCGATGCCGTAAAAATGTGGGTTGATGAGAAGGCCAACTATGATTACGCCACCAACAATTGTGCACCAGGCAAGGTTTGCGGGCACTATACTCAGGTGGTTTGGCGCAACTCGGTTCGACTTGGGTGTGCTAAGGTGAGGTGCAGCAATGGTGGAACTTTTATTGGTTGCAACTATGATCCTCAAGGCAATATCATTGGGCAGAAACCTTACTAAAGGTTCCAAGTCAATCCAAAAGTTAATTTCCAATCGCCGAACTTTGCATCTCTTCTTAAAACCACCCAAATCAACTCAATTATCTCCAATAAATGTTCTATGTACTGATCAGCCTACTGTTAGTAAGATGATTACGAGGGAATTAATAAAATTTTATTATTAAGAGTTGCTTTTATAAATTTCCTACTAAAATGAAAGATGATAAATTAATCTTCTTTGAATATATGCGTATATATGTGTGTCTGTGTGGATGGATCATTTAATTTGATTTGATTTTACAAGGGCAGTGTTCAAATTACAAACAGAACGATGCAAATATTTTCATATGGACAAAAAGAAAACATAAATATTAAATGATTTTTTTCATAATATGTATTATGGCTCTAAAAGCCCAATTCTTTATTGAAATTAATTAAGCTTTAAACATTAATATTAATTAATCTCATCCTTCTGGCATTTTTTTAAGCCAAGATAAAATAGATAGAAAAAGTCAAGAACACTGAGAAAAAACATCAAAGATTCGTCATACACATATTTGATCAAAATCAACAAAAATTAAAATCGAGCCACAATTAACCAGATTATATTAGCCACTTAAACCTTTGACGCTTCAAATTTTGCCCAAGAATCAACTATTTCATTTCATTTCAAACTTTTTCACTATTTTTTCCCCGATTCTTCACTAGTCGGTTTTTTTTTTTTTTTTACGCCCATGCATGTGTGACTAACGGGAGATTAATTTAATAAACAATAAAAGTTTAAATTAATTTTTATTAAAGAAACAAATAATTATTTTTGGCTACTCATATTATTTTTTCTTTTATACTTGATAAACAACAACGTGTAACATAAAATCACATGTATCTAGCACACTCGTCAAGATTTGGATTAATCGAGGATGCACCAATCTTTTTTGAAAGAGATTTTAATAAAAGAAAAAGGCGTATGAATCTGGAATTATAATACATTGTTCAATCGACGACTACATATTTTATATCTTTCCTTTTTCTTTGTTTGGAGGAAGACTTTGACATTCCTGTGGAGTCAAGCTGCACAAACTGTTTACTACACTAATAATTTGTTGATGGATTTGGCTATAAATCGGGATGCGGTGAGAACAAAAGAAAAATAAGAATGGAACTTTCATATTGACTAATTGCATTTTCTGATGAAGATATTCGACTGGTATATTCTTTACTTAGAGATGAAGCTGTTTAACTTGAATTTAAATAATTAATAAAAGTCATGTTAAAATAAATATCTATTTGCCAAATTAATCATTTTTTTATAATTAAAGATAGAGAATGAGGTTGTTTGTGTCACAACTCCTTTTAACCGTTTATCAAAAAGATTGTTAGCGACTAATTAATCAATATCTTTAATTTGCTTCAAAAAAAAAATCTTGATCAACAAAATGCTTAATTTTATCTCATGTCTTGAACAAATTTCTTTTAACCATGTGTACAGAGAAGCGAATTTCTTTGTTGTAATCGTTTTCTTCAATAAAATTTATCTAACTTTCAAAAACAAAAAATTGCTTCAAAATAACTCATTGCTTTAGTACTAAAGTTATATACAGTAAATAAACTATGTACTGAGCCTACTGGCAGATCTATGCTGCATTTTATTTAGTATGTAACTTGGATGGTGTTTGTGAATATCTTCTTAATTTGAATTTTCTTTCATCTCCTTTTCGAAAGCTTTTGAATCATTCGTAATTCTAGGAGATGAATTCGTAATTCCAGGAGATGAATGTCAATAGCAGCCATGTGCTTCTCTTGTGAACATTCATCTCCTGGAACTACGAACGATTCAAAACCTTTCGAAAAGGAGAGGAAAGAAAATTCAAATTAAGAAAATATTTACAAACACCATCCAAGTTATATACTAAATAAAATGCAGCATAGATCTGCCAGTAGGCTCGGTACATAGTTTATTTACTGTACCTTATTACTGTTCTTATTGGTATTTTTCTTTTGTTCTCACCTTATCCCGATTTATAGCCAATCAATCAACAAACTATTAGTGATATTAAACAGTTTGTGCAGCTCGACTCCCCTGGAATGTCAAAGTCTTCTGCCAAACAAAGCAAAAGGAAAGATATAAAATATGTGGTCTTAGATTGACCAATGTATTATAATTCCAGATTCATACGCTTTTTTCTTTTATTAAAGTCTCTTTTAAAAAGATTGGCGCATCCTCGATTGATCCAAATATTGACGAGTGTGCTAGATACATGTGATTGTATGTTACACGTTTTCGTTTATCAAGTATAAATGAAATAATAATAACAGTAGCCAAAATAATTATTTGTTTCTTCAATAAAAAATAATTCAAACTTTTATTGTTTATTAAATTAATCTCCCATTAGTCACACATGCATGGGCGTAAAAAAAAAAAGGACTAGTGAAGAATTTGGGGAAAAAATAGTGGAAAGTTTTGAAATGAAATGAAATAGTTGATTCTTGGGCAAAATTTGAAGCATCAAAGGCTTAAGTGGCTAATATAACGTGGTTAATTGTGGTTCGGTTTTAATTTTTTATTGATTTTGACTAAATATGTGTATGACGTATCTTTGATGTTTTATCTCAGTCTTCTTGACTTTTACTATCTATTTTATCTTGGCTTAACAAAATGCCAGAAGGATGAGATCAATTAATATTAATGTTTAAAGCTTAATTGATTTCAATAAAGAATTGGGCTTTTAGAGCCATAATACATATTATGAAAAACATCATTTAATATTTCAGTTTTCTTTTTGTCCATATGAAAATATTTACATGGTTCTGTTTTTAATTTGAACTTTCCCCTTGTAGAATCAAACAAGATTAAATAATCCATCCACACACACATGTATATATATTCAAAGAAGATTAATTTATCATCTTTCTTTTTAGTGGGAAATTATAAAAGCAACTAGTAATAATAAAATTTTATTAATTCCCTCACAATCATCTGATCATCTTACTAACAGTAGGCTGATCAGTACATAGAACATTTATTGGAGATAATTAAGTTGATTTGGGAGGTTTTAAGAATAGATGCAAAGTTTGGCGATTGGAAATTAATTTTTGGATTGACTTGGAACCTTTAGTGAAAAAAACCGACTAGTGAAGAATTGGGGAAAAATAGTGAAAAATTTTGAAATGAAATGAAATATTTGATTCTTGGGCAAAATTTGAAGCATCAAAGTTTTAAGTGTCTAATATAATGTGGTTAATTGTGGTTCGGTTTTAATTTTTGTTGATTATGATTAAATTGATGTTTTATCTTAGTCTTCTTGACTTTTTCTAGCTTTTTTTTTCTTGCAAATTAAAGAAATTTTATTAATAGAAAAAGAGTTACACCAAGCTTCAAAATCTAAAAGCCTTTGATCCCTTGACTTGGCTAAATGGTCAGCAAAAACATTTGCTTATTAATAGTAATGAGAAAAATGATAGATTGCTAAAAGTAGATATAGAAATCGATAAATCTTAAGGTACGGAAATCGCCGAAGTATCAATGTTGAATTTGGAGGACCAAATTCTTTAAAGGTGGGGAGGATGTGATAACCGCGAATTCTCCTATTTTTCGAGTTAGGTATCTGTAAATTTAATTTTAAATGCTAATAGATTTGTTGAAATAAATAAATAAATTTATTAAGGGATTGAAATATTTGAAGATTATAATATTTGATCAATCGATAAATTAAAAAAATTTAATAATTAGGAATTTAATTTGGGTATATAAAAAAAATTTGTGTATATATATGATTATATATGTACAAATATAAAAGTGTGTGTGTGTATATATATATATATATATATATATATATATATATAAAATAAATGTTATTTTGAATTAAAGTGTATATATATATTAATAAATAATAAAATAAGAATTACATATATTTATAATATAATTTATACTTATGTGTGTGTTTTAAAATTATATATAGATGAAGTATAAATTATATTTATCTATATATATATATATAAAAAATATATAAATAGTATATGTTATATACATACTTGTAAATATATAATAGATTTATAATATATATTTATAAATAAAAAAAAAAAAAAGAGAAGAGAATGTTGCAGCAAGCTTCTCGTGGAAGCTTGTTGCAAATCAATTGAAAGCAAATAAACAAAAATGAAAGAAAAAAAAAAAAGAAACGAGGGGGAATTGATTAGTGGGCCATATGGCAAGTTTCCATTGGATGGCAAAAGCCAAATGGGATTTTCTTGAATCTTCCACCGACTCTTTTTTATGGCTGTTCTGTTTACGTTTTTCTTCCTCTGTTTAACGTTTCCTTCCATTTTTCCTTAAGGTTTTCCTACTTTCACATGGTAAATCACTCATATACTTCCACCAAATCATCAAGCATCATTAATAAAAGTTGTTCCTCACTAAAAGAGTCCCTTAAATCTGGAAATTTGTGGTTAAATTCCAGCAAATGGAAGCAGAAAAATTCTGCTGGGAGTCTCGGTTCAAGGTGAGAATCCATGACTGTTTATGTTTTCATTGATTTTACCTATAGTATTGGATTGATTCAAGTATGAATAATCTATTTTATGTTTTATATGGAACGAAAGTGAAGTGTAATGAAATTTGTGAGAATCGGTCATGGAAAATAAATGAAGAAAATCTTGGTAAACTTAATGTATTTGGGTAGGAAACTAGTTTTAGATTATAAATTAAGCTTGATTTGAACTTGGGTTAAGGGATGATTGGTGAAATTATAGAAGTGGCTTGATGATTTTGTAAAACAGAGGAGTGGCGTGATGATGGCATTAACGATGGTGAGGATGTTTTAACGTGTTTAAGGTGTTTGTTGTTAATCTTAAGTGAAATGGAATATGTTTATAAAGTTGGGTTGGTCAAAGAATGAAAAATTCATGAAGAGGGAATTACAGAAATTGCCGGCCATAACAGAAAAGAAAGAAAACGAAACAGCAAAGAACAGAGGAAACAGAAAAGAAAATAGGATAAAAAAAAAAGAAAAGAAAGCAAAATAAAAATAAATATGCAGTGGCGTTGAGAAAGAAAATGTGTAATTTTGTTGAGCTTGATGTATAATTGGTAGAGATTAGTAGAAAATAGATGAAGGAAAATCTGTTTGAATTTGGTTAGAACATGGATTAGATGATAAATTACCAAAACAACCAAGGGATGTGAATATGGGTTCTCTCGACCAAAAACAGGGGCCGCTGACTTTGGATGAATTAAGAGTGTTTGATAATAATTCTAAATGGGCAAAAGAAGTTCTCGAAAGTTGGATTAATTGAAGAAGGAATTTGTCTAAGCTTGGACAGGCCATTCGGCCACAATGAATGATGATGATGGTAACATAAATTAGGTGAAGGAAGGGTTAAGAGGAAAACCATAGAGATGAGATTAGATATGGCTGTTTGGGGATATGAATTTATGCAAAATTTAAATGTAATGAAGAGTAGAATGAATATATTAAATGAGTGAAAAATATTTCTATAAGCTAGACTGAGAAGAAAATAACTAAAAGACAATAAGAATGAAATAACATGAAGCATTTGATTTAAGCTAGGAAATATGATTATCATGAGAATTTTTATGGTTAATAATGAAAGAATAAAATATAAACGTTAATGAAAATAGTTAAGAAATAATATTGGCCAAGGCATTATATATAGAATATTTATATTGATTATTATTGATTTAAGAATTAAAGAGAAATAATTAGGATAATAGGATTTTAGTGAAATTAGAATTAGGAAAGGGATTAAATTTAATTATATTTATATTGGTAGCTAATGGTAATTAAACTAAATTTAAATTACCATGGGAAATGACAAATTTGAAGATAAGAAATTTTAGAATATTTATTAGAATTACAATATAAGATTTTGAATATAATTCAAAGTTAATTGTGCAGTGAGAAGTACGAGGAATAAAGAGGCGTAAGTGGATTATCGAATTTCATACTGCATGGAAATAGAGGTAAGATACATATATAGGAGTTGTATAAAACATGTTTTATTTGCAATTGAAAATTCATTGAAATCTCGTTTTAATCGTTCTTATTCAATTTTCCTAAATACAAGAAATAGGAATTATCTTTAATTCCTACAAGTTTAAATATTTCATTATATGAAATGTTATACATGAATTGATTTAAATAAAATGATTTATATGCAATGAATTACATTAAATGATTTACATGAAATGAGTATGTGATATGATTTACAAAATTAAATTGCATGCAATGACTTACATGAATTGCATTATCTGAAATGATTTATACGAATTTCATTATATGAAATGAATTACATGAGTGATTTACCTGAATTGATTTACAAGAAATGATTTACATGAATTGAATCGCATGATATGATTTACACGAATTGAATTACAAGAAACGATTTACATGAATTAAATTACATGAAACGATTTACATGATTTGAATTATATGAAGTGTTTTACATGAATTGAGGTTCATAAAGTGCTTTACATGAATTGAACTATACAAAATGATTTACATAAACTGAATTTCATGAAAGGATTTACATGAAGTGATTTATATGAAATGACTTACGACTATATGAAGTGATTTTATGAAATTGATATCTCCCTGATGATCGTGCATACGAGACAGTGATGATTAGGCTGGGAGACGTCCTAGACCTTCCCCTTTACATGATATGACTGTGAGAGTTACGGTCGAACCCCACAGGTTTACACAGTGAGCACCTGACCAGTGCGAACTGTGAGTGATCGACGATGGCCATTCGTTATAGTGTTTCGTAGGATTGGCTAAGGAGTTCCGGATCCCTGGCCTTCCTATACAGGTCCCTTATGGGATATAGTGCGTGCATGAATTTCTGGGAGATTATTTTCTATCGATAAGTGATATTTGATAGATGATTGATTTACCGAATGATTTAATTTACGAGAATAGTGAATGATTTGATTTATGAGATTAATACATGAATTGATTGAAAAGTGATAAAAGAAGTGATACAAGTTTTACAGTATATGTTTTTCTGATGCAAGTGCATTTATCCTATTTTAATGATTCCAAGTGAATTGCTTTACTGCATTGAATACTGAATTGATTCATATAAACTGTTTACATAGAGTGTTATTGCATAAAATGATTTTTTAATATTTTAATATTCATATTTGAATTATTTGATATAATATGCACTTTTATATATGTTTTTTACTGGGCTTTCCCCAAAGCTCACCCCCTTCTCACCATCCCAGATAACCTATTGGTATACACGAAGTCCGCTGCCTTTAGTTAGTCGAAGAAATCGCTAGAAGTTAAAAGTACCAAGTGATCAGGTATTTATTAAATATTTATTTATATTCAAACATGTATTTGCACAGCAGTTGTATTTATAAAATAGAGTATAAATGAATTATACTTACACCGATACCGAATGCAAATCTAGTGTTATCGATTAATTGAAAGAAAAGGATAGAAGTGGAAAAGGAAAAATTTAATTCGAAATTCTCTAATTCCGGTTGTTACACACTGTCTATAATTAAATTTGGGATGGACGTTAAATTGGCTTTTACCACAATAGAGAGACCTTCCACAATGGCCATTAGCTCGGCGAGAGTTGGATCAACAAACTCGATGTTCTTTGAGAATAGCATGATGACATGACATTTATGGTTGTGAAGTACACCTCCAATTCCAGCAATTCTTGAATTTCCAAATGATGAGCTGTCAACATTTAATTTCCAAACTCCATTGGGGGGGGGGGACCAAGAAGTAGGCATTCTAGCATTCCTCTTTTGAGCACCAATGAAAATGTTCTGAGCATTATTGCTTAAGGGAGTCAAATTAAGATTAGGCTGGTTTGCTTTAAGCCACCAACACGGTCTTGTACAAACCAGATGAGAGACTTTCTAGAAAGCCAAATTGACCAACAGAGAGCGTAAAAGAGAGTATCCCAGATTTGTTTGCAGTGTTTTCCTTGATTAAGATCTCTCCAAGAAGCAAAAAGGAGGTTGATGGATCTTGGAATTACTCAAAATATGTTCCACCAGGTGCAACAAGTGCACCAAATTTCCCATGAATAGTAGCAGTGAATCAGAAGATGGTCAATGGTATCATAATCATTACAAAAAGCACATTTATTCTCAATGTTCAAAAGACATCCTTTGCTGTGGAGATGCTCGATTGTTGGTAATTTCTTCTCTAACATTTTCTAGCAGAATAACTCAACTTTTGGAGGCGCCAGTCCTTTCCAAACAAAGCTTTCGATTGGGGGGAGAGAAACATGGAGATTTTCTAGTGAATTTCTAAACGATGATGAGCTGTGTTTTCTATCTATTTTATCTTGGCTTAAAAAATGTAGGAAGGATGAGATTAATTAATATTAATGTTTAAAGCTTAATTGATTTCAATAAAGAATTGGGCTTTTAGAGCCATAATACATATTATGAAAAAAATCATTTAATATTTCAGTTTTCTTTTTGTCCATATGAAAATATTTGCATGGTTCTGTTTTTTAATTTGAACTTTCCCCTTATAGAATCAAATCAAATTAAATAATCCATCCACACACACACATGTATATATATTCAAAGAAGATTAATTTATCATCTTTCATTTTAGTAGGGAATAATAAAATTTTATTAATTCCCTCATAATCATCTGATCATCTTACTAACAGTAGGCTGATTAGTACATAGAACATTTATTGGAGATAATTAAGTTAATTAGGAAGGTTTTAAGAATAGATGCAAAGTTTGGCGATTGGAAATTTATTTTTGGATTGACTTGGAACCTTTAGTGAAAAAAATCGACTAGTGAAGAATTGGGGAAAAAATAGTGAAAAATTTTGAAATGAAATGAAATAGTTGATTCTTGGGCAAAATTTGAAGCATCAAAGGTTTAAGTGACTAATATAATGTGGTTAATTATGGGTCGGTTTTAATTTTTGTTGATTTTGATTATATATGTGTATGATGTATCTTTTTTTTTTTTGAAAATTAAAATTTATTTAAATGGACTAGTAAATGTCCAAATTTTACAACTTTCATCCTGATGATTCACTTGGCCTCTTACAACTCAGGAGTTACAAAATTGATACTATATCTTCAAACAGCTATCTAAGTAGTAAGCATTCTGGGACTTGATTAAACGAGGAGCTATACAGAACATTTTAGTAAAGGATGACACAATATAGTGATGCTTAGCAAATGTCATGGAGCTACGCGAACGCATCAAACTAACAACATGAAACATAGAAGGCACACAAAGTGGTAATAGCGATTGGATTGAATTCCACCACCATCTGCTCAGAAGGAAACTAAACCATGGTGGCACTTTGCAGAAACCATTGGCGCTAAACAAAAAATCGTGGAGGCTAAATCCAACCTGACATTTGCTATCAATTTCTGTTTTTCTCGCACCCTTTAAACTTCTCTTTTATTCAAAGGTTCGGCCATAACACTGATCAGAACAGAGCGACCATCAGTGTTGTAAACATAAACAACCAATACTTTTAATGTAAACAGAGCGACCATCATTGTTGTATCACTAAACAGGACAGTGCGACCTTTTATATTTCTCACACCCTTTAATCTCCTCACTTACTGGATGTTCTTAACTCAATTCACCAGAAAGCTGTAGTAATTGGTTTAACCTTTAAGCTGGGTTTCTTATATATCCCGACAAGAGACTAGAAGCTGAAATCTCCTCACTACAGAACTAAGAATCAGATTCTAATCCTGATTAGTCAAAAAATGGGTTATGATTTGACAAATGCTGATTCCGCATTGCAAAACCAAAAATAAACTCGTTAAATCAACAACCAGGATGTTAAAACTTCAATTCATCAACCACACAAAACCATCGGTCAAGATGTCCTTTTGAAAGACAAAAGCCATTTCCACCCCACCTTTATTGATCTCGACAGATATTTCTCTCCATGTCTTCTATTTCTGCTTCCATCAAACTTCTTATAATGTCCTCTTCATCTGCTGCTGGTGAAAGACCCAACAGTTTTGCCATCTCTAGGGTAGCTTAAGCCTCTCTTCTAAGCATCTTATTTCTATTTCTGATGTCATCATCCGTGTAACGACCCGTTACCACATTTATCACGTATTTCTATACAACTTTTTCGGTTGGGTTGTCTGTGATGCCATTAACGTTCTACAGTGATAGTAATAAATGATAAACATTTATTTAACAAATACGGAATATGAAATTTTTTTTATTATTCCTTACATCTGACATCCCCTATTGTCCTTGTTTCAATAAAGTAGTACTGTATACTTATGTCTGAAATGTAAAAGAGAAGCGACTGTACCTGTCATATTTAACATAATTTTTCCCAGCGCTTATCACGTAGCTATATCCATTTGGGATATAATTTTCTAACTCCGTGTCTTTTTATCTGTGGAGTTAAAACAAATGGGTGAGCGAATCACGCGCTCAATAAAGGAGACGTGTGCTGCTTTAAAGAAAACAAAACTATATGCCACAAAGTATTTATTTTCCTAAAATCATACCAAGTAGGAAAACAGTGGATATAGTAAACAATACTCTCGATACACCATTCCAATCATTGGTTAAACAATTTACATTAAAATGTAAAACAGTAAATAGGATTCAGTAAATTCCCTCAGTAAATAGAAATCAATAAGTTGAGACTAGGTATCACCTAACAAATAAATCATGCTCTCACCGTTCCCTACCCTTTCCAGGAACACAAATAATCCGCTTTTGGGGTGCACCCGTAGGCCATTGCCCTTCACGGTTATCTCGGCTAGATCTATGGCCATAATCTATAGATGGTCCTTGGGTCCACTTGCCAAGTGACCTCGAGACCGTTGATGACTTGGCGGGTCCATCAGCCTCGCAAATCATAATGCATGAAACTAGGGGCCTAAAGTCTCAAAATCAAATTATATCTCATAAAGCACCTTTAAGAAGTTATTTCACCAAATTTATCATTTTCTCAAAATGATTTATTTTCCAAAAAGGTCTTATATTTTCTGTTTACAAAGATATTAAAAACAGCCCATTTTTCGTGTGAGAAAAATGCCAAATAAATCAGCTCGCCCATGGTCAACTCGCCCATAGCGGCTCTCCCATGGTCAGCTCGCTCATAGTAGTGAACTAGTGTTCGCCCGCCAACATTAGCTTTTCAAAAACAAGTTAAACTGGCTCGCCCATAGTGGCTCGCCCATAGTCAACTCGCCCATAACGGCATTGCCATGGTCAGTTCGCCCATTCTGGCATTGCCCATGGTCAACTCGCCCAATGCGGCACTTCCATGGTCAACTCGCCCAATGCGGCAATTCCATGGTCAACTCGCCCATTTTTATTAAAACAGGGTCGCCCGCCCGCCCGAAACATTATAAAAGGGTTCACCCACTTTGGCTCGCCTGGAATTTTCTTAACAAAGGGGTCGCCTGCCCCAAAATATTGTAAAAGAGTTAGCCTACTTTGGCTCGCCCGCATTTTATTAAAACAGGGGTCGTTCGCCCCAAAACAACATAAAAGGGTTCACCCACATTGGCTCGCTTGCCCTTTTACCAATTCGCCCGGAAAACAACATAGGGGTTGGCTATCTTTGTAGCTCGCCCAAGTCAAAATAATTTATCAAATAAATGCATGTCATAAACCAAAATAGTTTCTCAATATTTTCATAATATTTTTACTCCACAGGACATGCATTTTACTTCACATACAATTCCCTTACCTGGTATTACGAAGCCTAGCTTCCTGCTCGCCTTCCCGATCGCTTTTACCGAATCCTTAATTTTCGGCTGCAAAATAATTTATTAAAACTATTAATATTTTCTTTTTATATATTTCCATCACTTGGGCAAGACTTAATAATCAACTAGCTCGCCCAAAAGAGTTCGTCATTTATTACATGGCTTACACGTGGGAGCTCGCCCAACATTCTCGCCATTCTCATATTGGCTTATTCGTGGGAGCTTGCCCAACATACAACTCGCCATGCCTATATTGGCTTAAATGTGGGAGTTCGCCCACAATGCAACTCGCCATTGCCTATGCATGTGAGTTCGCCATACTTAGCTTTCTATTCAAAGCTGGGTTTGCCTGTGAATTAAACTAGTGTTGGGCGACCTCGCCCACTTGGACAAGTACTTTCAACTTGGCGAGTTCTTTATTTCCTACTCGCCTCATTGGAAATCACTAACATTCAACATGGGCGATCACAATAGTCGCCATTCTCGTCACTTTTCAGTATTTTCCTTATTTATTTTTGTTTATTTCCAAGACTACATCTTGTTTCTAGTTTTCATATTCTCTAAGGATTTAACTAAAAACAAGGCTGCACCTATGTTTATTACTTTGTAAAACATAGAAATCTACTATTGAATATTAAGAGAACCATAGAAATATGGAACTCACCTTAACCAACTGCACTTCCAGAACAGATCACTTTCGGTCTTACGTTGGCCTACTTTTGCTTATTCCTTTAGCTCATCAAACGATGGAGGAAAGGTTTTGCAAGCAGGTTTACTTGTTTAGCCAACTTAAGGATAAAGTTTAGTAGATCAAGCATGGTAGACATAGAAGGAACAGAACATAAACTTGCAGTAGGATAGTTTTCGTGAAGAAAATGGAGTTTGCTAAGTCGGTTTTCCTCAAGTGTTTCTTTTTATATAGCCATGCTAATCCAATCAGAACTTACCACTCGTCCTTTAATCCGCTTCTTTCATCATTTCACGTCTTACATACATTAATTAGATGAAAGAGACAGCTAGGGTCAATTTTTCTACCCTCATTAATGGATGAAGACACCTGTGACCAAAGAAACAGCCTGCTAATCTTTTCTGTACCGTTTCTTGACTTATTTGTCTTCTTTGTTTTATTCCTTAACCAATGAGGATAATTCCTTTATTGACTTTAACCTTTCTCTATTAATTGTCTTCAACCGTATGGCATACAAAGTCAATTTTTGCTGCAATGGTTTGACTTTATTTCCCCAAATCGTCAGCTTTTATTTCTATTTTGTCCACACGTGTTGATTCCAGTTCGCCTCCTTATCTTGAGACCTCAGCTCTCCATTCAATTTCAGCTCACCAACTTAAGATTTGGCGATTACAGCCATAGTTACATTGTTGGCGATCACTGGTTATTGTTCTACTTGCCTACTTTGCTATGATTCATGCCACAAGTTGGCGATCACATTAGCATTTTAAATTTGGCGAGTACCTATTGCCTTACTCACCTACTAGGCTATCATTTGCCCCTCTATATGGGCGATCACGTTACTCACCATATTCACTCTTTGGGCGATCAATTCTAGGTTCATTTGGGCGATCAGAGCCCTCACCTCATTCGGGCTATCATCTTAAGCAACTAAACTTGGCGAACTCATCTATTCGCCCATAAGGCCGTTAAATCATACTCGCCCTCATCCATTGGCGATCAACCTTATGTTGCTCGCCCATTGGCTAGCTGTTCCACTATAGTACTCTCCCATAGAGTGTTTCACCGAAATTGCTCCATTCACATCCTAAGTTAAGGAGCTTTTCACCCAAGTGGAAATCAACATTCATTAATTATTTAATTTCCACTATCAAATTTTATGAAATTAGGGTCTACAGTAGTGTAGAATTAGGTCTTACAATCCGTGATCTCTTCTTCTATGTAGCTCGGCGCGTCTAAGTAGTAGTTCAACAGCTTGTTTTCTTTTTTCCTTGAAAAATTTAACTTCTTTTTATTCTTTGCTCCCTTCCTTTTAATTGAGATCGGGTTTTTCTTACCTGATTTATCTTTAACAGATTGTAGAGCTGAGACCGAGATGAATCTTTTACTCTTTTTAGTGTCCCCCCTGTGACTTGAATGGTTTCTTCCAGGATGTTTTCCGATTGTTGATTCACTTGATCATCAGTTGAAGCAGTGTTTGTTTCGTTGTATTGTACCAGAAATAATGCTCTGTTTTCCTCGCTTGGCATTTCAGAATCTATAGCTGAATTCTTTTCTTCCATCGAGTTTGGATCATCCAATGGATATGTGGACTCCTTTGCCTTAATCAATTTTACCTCAGCTAACAGTATTTCATCCACGTGTTTTAGTTCAAAATTCCCTCCCATTTCTTTGTCTCTATTCAAGACTGTCATCATTTCATTGTACTCTTACTTACTGTTCTTTTCGAAAGTTACAGCCTCACCACTTACCAAGGGCGGCTCTTGATCATTATCATCCTGCAAGATTTGAGTTTCCATCTGCACAGATATTTTTGCTTGAACAGTGTCCACCGGGTTTGAATCAATTGTGAAAGCGAGAAGATTTGATTTTCTTCCTTGAACATTGAATGGAGGCTTGTTCATTCTGAATTCGGTATTGTTTTCAATCTCCAGATTTATACTAAATTTGTCTTTGTTCACATTGATTTCCATTGTGTTTCTAACTAATAATCTATTGCTTACAACGACAAGAATTCTTGCATAGTCTAAACACAGTTTATTAACAGAGCATTGATCGACTAGAATATACTTACCCACGTGATTTCCAATCTACTTGAAGACTTCTTCATTCCAAGCTTGCAGAGGTATTCTGTGTAATCTGATCCAGGCAAACCTTTCATCACTAATTAATTCCTTTGACCATGGTTTTATCCAATAAAACCATTCTTCAAGCCATGAGTTTTTATCTGCTAGCAACTTCAACACTGCTTCCTTTCTTTCAAATCTGATTAGAAACCAGCTACCACTTATTGGATGGAATGAGGATGGTGAATACTCTTCCATTATCAAACGTTGCTGGAGTGCCTGGATCTCGAGGGGGAAGCGAACTGATGCCACCATCGAGGCTTCAAGCCATTTTAGATCTTGAACAGGGCATTCAATCACATCCTGTTCATCATCTGAAACAGTTTGGTTACAACAAGATTTCGTTGGATCACCATTGTTACCTCTATCAGTTTTATTGTAGTATTTGTGATTGAAGTTTTTCGCAGCATTTGCAGAAGGACGTTCATTACTCCTCCTTTGATAAACACCATTTGTTGTAGAGTCGACACGTTGCCAATAACTTGAGTTTTCATTGAATCTAGCAAAATCAACGTCTAGCCGATGGTCGAGTAGCCAAGCCCCGTGTATGATGTATCTTTGATGTTTTATCTCAGTCTTCTTGACTTTTTTTTTTTTGCAAATTAAAGAAATTTTATTGATAGAAAAAGAGTTACAGCCAAGCTTCAAAATTTGAAAGTCTTTGAGCCCTTGACTTGACTAAATGGTGAACAAAAACATTTGCCTGTCTAAAAATATGAGCAAAAGAGATAGAATTTAAAATGGATAGAAGATTGTGCAACTTATTTATAAGGTTGCTAAATTTCCATTGGCTATCCAGGATATTGTTCAACCATGAAATAACTGTTTTTGAATCACTCTTTATAATTAAATTTGGCATGGGCGTTAAATTGGCTTTTTCCACAATAGACAGACCTTCCACAATAGCCATCAGCTCTGTGAGAGTTGGATCAACAAACTCTATGTTCTTTGAGAATAACATGATGACAAGACCTTTATGGTTGCGAAGTACACCTCCAATTCCAGCAGTTCTTGAATTTCCAGATGATGAGTTATCAACATTTAATTTCCAAACTCCATTCGGTGGGGAGGGAGGGGACCAAGAAGTAGGCATTCTAGCATTGTTCTTTTGAGCACCAATGAAAATGTTCTGAGCATTATTGCTTGAGGGAGTCAAATCAAGATTAGGCTGGTTTGCTTTGAGCCACCAACACGATCTTGTACAAACCAGATGAGAGACTTGCCAAGCAGGAATGAATTTTTTATTGAAAATCTTCACATTTCTAGAAATCCAGATCGACCAACAGAGAGCATAAAAGAGAGTGTCCCAGATCTGTTTGCAGTATTTTCCTTGATTAAGATCTCTCTAATAAGCAAAAAGGAGGTTGCTGGATCCTGGAATTACCTAAGATACTGTAACAAGTGCACCAAATTTCCCATGAATAGTAGCAATGAATCAGAAGATGGTCAATGGTATCATAATCATTACAAAAAGCACATTTATTCTCAATGTTCAGAAGACATCCTTTGCTGTGGAGATGCTCGATTGTTGGTAATTTCTTCTTTAACATTTTCCAGCAGAATAACTCAACTTTTAGAGGCGCCAGTCCTTTCCAAACAAAGCCTTCGATTGGGGGGAGAGAAACATGGAGATTTTCTAGTGAATTTCTAAATGATGATGAGCTGTGTTTTCTATCTATTTTATCTTGGCTTAAAAAATGCTAGAAGGATGAGATTAATTAATATTAATGTTTAAAGCTTAATTGATTTCAATAAAGAATTGGGCTTTTAGAGCCATAATACATATTATGAAAAAAATCATTTAATATTTCAGTTTTCTTTTTGTTCGTATGAAAATATTTGCATGGTTCTGTTGTTAATTTGAACTTTCCTTTTGTAGAATCAAATCAGATTAAATAATCCATCCACACACACACACACACATGTATATATATTCAAAGAAGATTAATTTATCATCTTTCATTTTAGTAGGAAATTATAAAAGCAACTAGTAATAATAAAATTTTATTAATTCTCTCATAATCATATGATCATCTTACTAACAGTAGGCTGATTAGTACATAGAACATTTAGTGGAGATAATTAAGTTGATTAGGGAGGTTTTAAGAATAGATGCAAGGTTTGGCAATTGGAAATTAATTTTTGGATTTACTTGGAACCTTTAGTGAAAAAAACCGACTAGTGAAGAATTGGGGAAAAAATAGTGAAAAAGTTTGAAATGAAATGAAATGAAATAGTTGATTCTTGGGCAAAATTTGAAGCATTAAAGGTTTAAGTGGCTAATATAATGTGGTTAATTATGGTTCAGTTTTAATTTTTGTTGATTTTGATTAAATATGTGTATGACATATCTTTGATGTTTTATCTCAATCTTCTTGACTTTTTTTTTTTTGCAAATTAAAGAAATTTTATTGATAGAAAAAGAGTTACAACCAAGCTTCAAAATCTGAAAGTCTTTGAGCCCCTGACTTCGCTAAATGGTCAGCAAAAACATTTGCCTTTCTGAAAATATAAGCAAAAGAGATAGAACCCAAAATGGATAGAAGATTGTGCAACTTATTGATAAGGTTGCTAAATTTCCATGTGCTGTCTAGGATATTGTTCAACTACGAAATAACTGTTTTTGAATCACTCTCTATAATTAAATTTGGGATGGACATTAAATTGGCTTTTACCCCAATAGAGAGAGCTTCCACAATGGCCATCAACTTAGTGAGAGTTGGATAAACAAACTCGATGTTCTTTGAGAATAACATGATGACATGACCTTTATGGTTGCGAAGCACACCTCCAATTCTAGCAGTTCTTGAATTTCCAGATGATGAGCTGTCAACATTTAATTTCCAAACTCCATTCGGGGGGAGGGGGGGGACCAAGAAGTAGGCATTCTAGCATTCCTCTTTTGAGCACCAATGAAAATGTTCTGAGCATTATTGCTTGAGGGAGTCAAATCAAGATTAGGTTGGTTTGCTTTAAGCCCCGAACACAGTCTTGTACAAACCAGATGAGAGACTTGCCAAGTAGGAATGAATTTTTTTATTAAAAATCTTCTCATTTCTAGAAAGCCAAATTGACCAACAGAGAGCATAAAAGAGACTGTCCCAGACCTATTTGCAGTAGAGGTGGCAAACGGGTGAGTTTGGGTGGGTTTGGGTTATTTCGGGTTTGAGCTATTTCGGGTTTGGGTAATTTCGGGTTCGGTTCATTTCGGGTTCGAGTTTTTTAAGGTTCGGTTTTTTTCAGGTTTGGGTACTTTCAGTTTCGAGTTTTTTAGATTTCAGGCATTTTCGGATTCAGTCCGATTCTAACTGGGCGGGTTTAGCGGGCTTAGCCAAATTACTTTAAAATTTTATAAGTTATAAAATTTTTTATAATTTTGAATGTAATTATTTTGAAGTTTCTAACACAAAATTTCCATCCAATACCGGCAAAATTGGGATTAACGACATAAAAATACCCGCAAACTTTAAATCTCATTATAAAGCTAATTTTTAGACTGCCCAACCAAAAATCATTCACCAAATTTCGATTAATATTACAATACAACCATTCAAATGCCAAACAAAATTTAATTTATGATTCATGAAAAAAAAATCCTATTAATAAGATGCTTGAAATGATAAACCAAAATGTATTAATTACTTGTGAACAAAGTTGAAGAGCTGGTTGTTTATTGACGATTGGAGAATAGAAAGAAAGATTAATGGTCATAATCTATCTTCCAAAGGCAAAGAGCTAATTGAAAAATAAAAAAAAGGCAGAGGCGGCTAAGTATTTTTATTCTATTTTCTTTTAGTTGATGGTGCCGTAGTTTTAAACATTTTAAGTTTGAAAAATGGTGGGACCGTGAGAGAGGGAATGACCTTTCAAAATAATTTAAATTTAGAGGGTTGGTTGTCCTTTCTTTTTTTTTTTCATGGTAAGTGTGTATTAGTAATGTTTTTCTTCCCAACAAAAAATTAGAATGAGTAAAAATTACTGCATTATTTTTTCTAAACATATTGCATTATTTTTAAATATAATTATATTTATATATATTGGTAAGTTACTACATACTTTATCATTAATCAATTGTTAAAAAAAAAATCTAAGTTTACACAAAATTTAGTAATTTAATTCTAACTACAAACTAAATTTTTAGCCAAGTCCATGTAACTAGTACTTTATGTGTATATGGAACTTATGCGTAAAGTTATAATATATTTTCTTACCATTGCAATAAGGGATTCTTTCCCAAACAACAACAAAAAAAAAATTTTATTAATCAAGGCTACTAATTGTTAAGTATAATAAATTTACTAATATTTTCCACTTCTTAAAGATAAGTAGAAATTTTGATTAATATTATTATTTTTCATCTTTACTAAAATTGTTAGTTTATAACGAATTAAAACTAGTAGACAAATTACAAAGGCCAATTCATTTTGTTGATGATAAGTAGACCTAGGGGTGTAATTGAGCCGAGTCGATACAGTGAAGTACTCGAGCTCGAGCTCAACTTAAAAACTCGATACTCAGTACTCGGCTCGAGCTTGGTCAAGCCTTAATTTTTGAGCTCAAGCTCGATTCGAAATTGAAATTGAACTACTCGAGCTTGCTTAATTAGGCTCGATTATCTGAGCTCGACTGAAATCGCAGAACAAAACCAACGTCAACAGAACCAAACAACAACCGGCTTCAACCAAAAAATTCAGAAATACAATGCATTCTCCAAATCAGATACAAAGCCATCGTCCAGAGAATGAAATAGTAAAACAGAACCAAACAAAGATCCAAACATCGAGTTAAGAAACAACAAAACCAAACAACAACAGGCTTCAAACAAAACCTCAAAATTCAGAAATAGAATGCATACTCCAAATTAGAAACAACAGAACAGCCATGACTCTAGTTGTTGGAGCTTGGAGGAAATGGATGATGAAGACTTGAAAAGGGCATTCAGACTTCTACCGTTCAGGCCGATGAGAATTTTCGAGGGTCGTCGGATCTGGGTTGTCGCCGAATCTGGGTTGTTGTCGTCGGATCTGCGTTGGATCTAGGTTGTCACCGGATTTGGGTTGGAATAGCAGATCTGGGTTGTCGCGGGTTGCTGAGGAATATTGGAAGATGACACCGGTAAGGATGTCTGACAGCAGGAACTAGCGTTGCTAATTGCTAAGGAATACTTGAACAAGGTGAGGTGAGACCGTGAGATGGGAACGTGAAGATGAGGAAGAGGGCATCTAACAGCAGGTTCACATCGGTGAGGATTTTGACTGTCACTGGATGGGGTTAGCCGTCAGAGATTGAAGCAAAAGCGGGGGTGCAGGCGTGTAGTGGGTGAGTTAATGAGAAGTCAGAATAGAGGTAAAGTGGAATTAGGGAAATCTATTAGGGTTTTTTAAGCATGAGGGTAAACATGTAATTTTAGGACAAATTAAGACAAATATGTAATTTCATATTAAAATAATAAAAAATATATTAAAATATTAATAGCTCAATTAAGCTCGCGAGCTACTCGAGCCAGACATATTAATGCTAGAACTCGGCTTGCTCGACAACTCGAGCTCGAGCTCGACTCGACAAAAATCCAGCCGAATTCGAGTTTTCCTCGAGTTGAGCCCGAGTAGCTTGCAAGCACCAGTGTATCGTTTACACCCCGGTAGACCATGTCAAATTGACAAAATACTAATTTTCCTATCTTCATTTCAATTATAACTTACAATTTATAATTTTATTTATATTTCATTTTATATATTAGTTACAAGTATGTCACTAATCTAAAATATAAATAATTACAAATTTAAAAATAAAAAATTAATTTCACAACAACTAAATCAAATATAATTAAACAAATTTTAATTAAGTAATGATTGAGAAAAGTCATTATAAATATAATAGGCTAAGACAACAACTACTTTTATTGTTATAAAAATAATAAAAATTTTATAACAAGTTAACAACCTTTTTTTGGTATAAAACATTAAAAGAAACTAAATTGCAATAAAAAGTAATTGTTTAAATTTATCAATATACATGATAACAAACAAGTTTCCTTTTACTATATTTTTTTAAAAAAATGGTGATGTTTCGATCATCACTGTCGTAACGATTTCGTCCAAGAACTCGACCGCTTGATAATTTTGAAAAACATTAAAAAATAAGGGAGTCACCACCAATCTTTTTTGACTAGGTGTGATTGGTCACCTTAAAATATTTATCTTTCTAACAAAATCTCAAAATTAATTAAGTTTTATTAAAAAGACAATTTTTTGTCTGCGAAAACAAAATCAGGTTTGGGAGTACGGTTACGCGTGTGGAAGGATTAGCACCCTCACGATGCCCATTTAAAACGGTACCATCTTAATCATGTGTTATCCTTTAATTTCAATAAAATGGTCTTAATTTAATATTTAAAAATAATTTCTATTTTTATCGCAACCAATTTTATTCTTCAAAGTCATTTTTTGTTTGTAAAAATTATTTTTTATTATTTTAAAAAGTTAAATTTTATTTTTCAAAAGTGAATGTGAACCTTTTTGTATTGGAAAATTAAATTAAATACTCCAATACTTTTGGTAATATTTGAAATAATTTTCGTCACCTAGAGATTTCTTCAGAATCACTACTTGTAACTTCTATAGAATCTCATCCTTGGTGGGGCTGATATTATTTTTATAATTGATTAAAATTTATTACTATATATATTTATATTTTTAAATTAAGTTTCATTTTGAAAATAAACATGAACCCCTTTTGTTGAAAAATTAAATCAAATATTCCAATACTTTTGGTAATATTTGAGATAATTCTCCTCACCTAGAGATTTCTTAAGAATCACTACTTGCTACTTCTATAGAATCTCATCCTCGGTAGGGCTCATATTATTTTTATAATTTGATTATGGATGCATATGATATTAATGAAAGATATATGATGCACATGGATTTATAAAAAGAAATTCGTACAGTTTGATTTTCTTAATGAAACTCTCGATATTGAAGAATTTAGCTAAACATCCCAATACTCTAGTAACGTTTAGTTAATTCTTCTCACCTAGAGATATTCGAAGAATCACTACTTGTGACTTCTACGATATCTCATCATTGGAAGAATTTCATTTATTTTGAAATTAATGTTTATGCATATGATGCAAGCATATAGTATATGACGCACATGGATTTCTCTTTTCTATTTAACATGCTTATTGTTTTTATTATTATTGTTATTATTTTTTATTATTTTTTTTATTTTAAAGATAAAACTCATGTATTGAAAAATCGCACTAAATATTCCAATACTTTTGGTAACATTTAGCAAACTCTTCTCACATAGGAATCAGTTAGGAATCACTACTTGTGAATTCCATAACATACCATCATCGGAATAAATATTTAATTATTAAAGCTTTATTATTATATTTTATTTGTTTAGATTTAAAAACATTCATTTTTATTTTTAACGAAAATTTAAATTATTGAAAAACCGCACTAAATATTCCAATACGCTGGTAATATTTAGCGGATTTTTCTCACCTAGGGATCAATTAGGAATTACTACTTGTGACTTCCGTAACATTCCATTATTGGAAATTTGTTTACTTAAACTTAAGTTTAAATTTTCGATTGTTTATTTAAATTTAGATTTTATTATTAATTTTTAAAAAAAGACCTTATTTTATTTTTAATAAAAATTTAAATTATTGAAAAATCACACTGAATACTCCAATACACTGATAATATTTAGTGGATTCTTCTCACCTAGGGATTAGTTAAGAAATCACTACTTGTGAATTTCATAACATCCCATCATCAGGAATTCATTTAATTAAATTTAAATTTCATTATTTATTTATTTAATTTTCCTTTTTAAAAAAACTTAGTTATTTTCATTTTTAACAAAAATTTAAATTATTGAGAAATCACATTAAGTATTCCAATACTCTGGTAATATTTAATGAACTTCTCTCACCTAGAGATTTTTGAAGAATCACTACTTGTGATTTCTACGAAATCTCATGATCGAACTCCACATTTAATTTTAATTTATCATTTTCTAATACACATTTTTTATCAACATGACAATAAATAAAAAAAGGATTTTAATTAAAATTGAATTTGTAAAATTATATTGATTAAACACAAAATTAATATTTATTGTAAATCCAAAAAGACCTTAAGTATCCTTTTTACAATATAAAATTATCAAATAACATAAATAGCACACAAAATAAATAAATTATAAAGTCTAGAGTATATACCCAAGTGATTTGGATTTTAAAACCCAAAAGGAAATCTCTCAAGTTGGCCCAAGCTGGACAGCCTAAGGATTAACCCACAGGTGGGCTCAGCGAAGATAGGCCGGATCTACAGGAGCCAACCAAACCAGGCCTAATGGAGTTCACGGGTCGGATCTTTGCTGGTCTAAGTCGCTTCTTGCCTGCTCCCATGGGCTAGGCGCGTGGATCCCGGGTCGGATCCGGGTCCACGCGTGGATCTTCCTTTTCTTTCTCTTTTTTTTCCGATATTATAAAACACTCTTTTTTCTTATTTCTTCATTTCTGCTTGCTTTTTCAAAAGAAGAAAACTTAAAGCCTTCAAAAAAATCTCTCAACTTCTCCAAACGCCACCGTGCGCTGACCACTGAGCACCGTCGTGAGTTGCCGTGCTCCGGTGTTCGGTGAGTGTTCCGAAACTGTAGAAACGTTCCTCTCTTCTTCCCTTATCAAGATCTTGCCTCCACTTTACCCTAAAATTCCCCTAAGCCTCCAAATCTAACAGAAACCGAAACCATCTTCCCTTTTTTTTTTAGTTTTTTAGTTTTTTTTTGGTTGATGGTTCCGAATGTGCTTGAGGTTGCTAGTCTTGTTGTGATTTTTTTTTACAGATCTTTGAGAATTGATTGGGAGGTTTAGATCTTAGATTTGGTTTTTGGGGCTCTTGGATTTGAAGTCTGGGTTTGGGGTTTCGGTTCTTTAGTGGGGTTTTGGGTTTGGATGAATTTTAGGGTGTTGGTTGGTGAGAGCTACGGTGATGCTCGGTGGTGAGGAAGTGAAGTCGAATGATAGGGCTGTTTTGGTGGTTCTCGGATAGTGTTTGTAGGGGCTGAAAAATGGTGAGGATTGATAGTTTCTTGGTGATAATGGCAGTGATTGGTGGCTGAAAAATGGTGAGGATTTGATAGTTGCTTGGTGATAATGGCAGTGGTTGGTGGCTGAAGGGGTTTAGGTGCTGATGTTGGAGCCTTCACGATGGTGGCTTTGGTGGGATTCAGTTAGTGATGGTGAGATTTGGGATAGTAAGGGTTTTCGGTGGAAAGGAGAGGGTTTCGATAGGGGGATTGGCAGTAATGGGTCTCGATTTTTGGTTGCCTCGGGTCGTGCAGGCAGTGGTGAATGGTGGCCATGGCTCTTAGGATTTCTGTCGAGTTTTGGTACTCGAGAGCCCCTTCTTTAGAAGAATGAGTCTTAGTTTTAATCTCAGTGGGATCATTCCTATTGTCCAGTCGTCATTTAGTCCAAAGGATTTTAACATCCAGCTTTGGTTATCAAAGTGACTGCTATGGGGATGGGGATTGGCTGTAGAGGCTAATTGACAACCTAGGGGGAGGCGTTGTGAGAGGGTTAGCCACCAATTTCCATTTTTTAGTTTCTTTCATTTTTGCCGGTTTTTCTCTCTTTTTTTTTGTTTTGTGTTTTTTGTTATTATATTTTTCATTAATTAATTTACATTAAAACAAGAAAATTAACAATCAACAAAAAGACAACCCATTTGGAATTGGGTTTTCAAATCCACACACTTTACTGTACTTTGAATTGAATTTGATCAATTAAGCCTTGATTTAAAATTGATAAATATAAAATTTTTAGTAATTCAATTTAAATTAAATTTAATTATCTATCCATTCAAGTCTAAAATGAATCTAATTGGGCTTTTGACTTTTTTGGTCAATTCAAGTTAGTCCCAGTTCGATCTCGGGCAAGTTTTCGAGCTCGGGCCAGCTTTTGCCACCTCTAATTTACAATATTTTCCTTGATTAAGATCTCTCCACGAAGCAGAAAGGAGGTTGATGGATCCTGGAATTACCTAAGATATGTTCCACTAGCTGAAACAAGTGCACCAAATTTCCCATGAATAGTAGCAGTGAATCAGAAGATGGTTAATGGTATCATGATCATTCCAAAAGGCACATTTATTCTCAATGTTCAGAAGACATCCTTTGATGTGGAGATGCTCGATTGTTGGTAATTTCTTCTTTAACATTTTCCAGCAGAATAACTCAACTTTTGGTGGTGCCAATCCTTTCCAAACAAAGCTTTCGATTGGGGGGAGAGAAACATGGAGATTTTCCAAAAAATTTCTAAAAGATGATGACTTTGTTTTCTATCTATTTTATCTTGGCTTAAAAAAATGCTAGAAGGATGAGATTAATTAATATTAATGTTTAAAGCTTAATTGATTTCAATAAAGAATTGGGCTTTTAGAGCCATAATACATATTATGAAAAAAATCATTTACTATTTCAGTTTTCTTTTTGTCCATATCAAAATATTTGCATGGTTTTGTTTTTAATAGAATCAAATCAGATTAAATAATCCATCCACACACACACACATATATATATATATATATATATATATATATATATATATATATATTCAAAGAAGTTTAATTTATCATCTTTCATTTTAGTAGGAAATTATAAAAGCAACTAGTAATAATAAAATTTTATTAATTCCCTCATAATCATCTGATCATCTTACTAACAGTAGGCTGATCAGTACATAGAACATTTATTGGAGATAATTAAGTTGATTAGAGAGGTTTTAAGAACAGATGCAAAGTTTGGCGATTGGAAATTAATTTTTGGATTGACTTGGAACCTTTAGTAAGGTTTCTGCCCAATGATATTGCCCGAGGATCGTAGTTGCAACCAATAAAAGTTCCACCATTGCTGCACCTCACCTTAGCACACCCAAGACGAACCGAGTTGCGCCAAACCACCTGAGTATAGTGCCCGCAAACCTTGCCTGGGGCACACTTGTTGGAGGCGTAATCATAGTTGGCCTTCTCATCAACCCACAGTTTTACGGCATCGGTGCCAGAAAGGTCCCCGGTGCTCATTGCAAGGTTCTCACCGTAAGGTCCGCTGGAGTGCACAAGTTTGCAGTCACCAATGTGCTGATTAGCATAGTTTTTTGCATAGGCAGCTACGGTGTCGTCCCAAGTCATAGGGCCAACACCGACTGCCGCACGAGCAGCGTTGTGAGCCTTGAGGTAGTCTTGTGGTGAGTCTTGTGCATGGGAGCTGGGAAGGACCGAGGCTAAGGCCATGAGACAAGAAAGAGCTAGGGGAAACACCTTAGAAAACTCCATTATGGTGATTTGTATTGAATGGATAATATTGCAAAGCAAATATGTTGAGCAATTGATGTGGAAGGTGCATGGGTATTTATAGAGAATTGATTAGTTTGGCAGTTGAAAGTTCAAACCCTTGTCACTGTTCAATTTTTTTTAATATTTGTAAATTTTCAGATATTATTAGGTATTTTAAGTTTAATTTGGGCTTAGGTCACAAAGCTAACCGTCCGAACCATAGAGTCTTTACTAGGTGCCGTGCCTAGAAGATTTTTTGAATCAAATTGCAAATGGAACGGACACCGGGCATCTTCGAGACAAAATTCAAAGAACCTACGAAATGTATTAATAGCAATTGGAAGACTAAAAAATTCATTATTTTATGGCTATATTGCCTAATATGCATAGTCCCTGATCAGCTAGAAAATGATGTTCTCTTAATTGACATAACTAATTGAATCGTCATATAGTTGCACTCTTTTGTCTTGTTTTATAAGTTAGTTAATTAATTAATTAATTAATTATTAATAATAAGATAATTATTTCATGCATCCGGTGAAGTTTTTTTTATTTCACAATTGGTGTTAAAATCATGATATATATTTTATAAAATATTAAAAAATAAATAAAATAGGACATACGTCATGATTTTAACTTCGCTTATTAAATAAAAAAACTCTACTGGCGGTATATAGAATAATCATTGATGATAATGATAATAATAATAATAATAATAATAATAATAATAATAATAATAATAATAATAATAATAATAATAATAATAATGCCATTCCTTACGTTTTTCAAATGGAAAAGCAGCCACGGCCCTTAAACTTCGGACAAATCTTGAATGACTTGGTCATTTCACTTGCACATAGTCATTCATTAATTAGGTAAGTCAAATTTTTCTTAAAGTTAATCTTCTATGTCAGCGTAACAAAAATCGACTTTATCGCAGCCTAATTGGATATTTTATCTGAAAAGAAGGTTCATACTCCTTTTTTATATAGCTGAAGAATAAGGCTCAAATTATTTACAATTAAACTCAAATTTTATAACATATCGCAGTTATTTTTTAATAATTTGGTCAAAAATTTGTTAGTAAATGGTAAATCATTCCTTAATTATTCACCACGACCGTCACTATTAAGATTGTTAAAACAAGTCTCTTCTTATCCTTTAATTTATATATATTATCAGAACAAATTGTGTTACTTTAATAAATTAAATTAGGTGTATATTAGAATACCTACTTTTGTTTGATAAGAAAAAAAAAATTGAAAAGAAGGAAGAAATTTGCCTGGCACGAAAAATATGTTGCCGTATGGTTTGCGAAATGACGCAAAACACTGACGTGTTGGAAAAAAACATTGGCCCAGACTGTGACTCGATCGTTCGTTTATGAGTCTGTAATTGACTTTTCCTTGGAGTGCTTTCATGACCTTTCAAATTTCTACAAATATATCGGACTGATTATTCTTAATATTTTCAGTTATTTTCATGAAAAAATGCCATTCATACCATTTTACTTATTATTCATTACGACGATTCATATGTTTATCTTGTATCTGTTTTATGTCAAACATTTATAAAATATGAAAATAATCATATCATTGCAATTAGTTTTGTTTCATATAATAACACTATTAATTTTCTAATATTATTTCAAAATCTAACTTATGAATGGCTTGACCCATTCATAAATTTGTTCATATTTTTAACAAACTCAAACAATAAATTCTAAATGATTGAGATAATTCCAATAAAAAAATGATTAAGATAATAGTACAGATATATGTACAATAATAAGTGACGTATCTCTTTTTATGGAGTTTGAATCTAGAAAAGTTCTTATTCTTCCACAGAGGCTGCCATCGCTACTCGCTAATTACGGTGGGATATTACACAGATTGATCTTAAACTCTGTAAACCCATGTGAGAATAAACGTTGGCGGAAATTTTGGCATTGGGGCTAAGAAATTGTATGTACATGCATGACCCTCAAGCTCTCTCGATGGCTATAGAAGTTAGGCACATGAATACAAGGAAAATTCTTATAGTCAATGCACTAGACTCCAAACTTGAAGATAAAAAATTTGAAGATAGAAATGAAATGTCATATGATGATCAGATTATGACAAATTGTCTTAGGTATAACACCAACCTCGATCTTCTTTCTTTGGAAACAATTGTACACTAATTATTAAATCAAGTACCTGATATAAATGAGTACATTTTCTGTTCAAATGAGCAAGGGTATTACTTGCTTTTAGAATTTTAGAGTAATTTCGGTATTGCACCAATCAAAACATAGAATTATTACGTACTTTGCTTTATTGTATATCTTAAAAGATCAATTGGTTTTCTAGTTAATTAGAAGGGACGTTCTCCCACATAGTTCCCTGGGGGATTATAGTTGCAAGTCACGAACCACCAGCCACTGTTGCACTTAACCCTAGCACATCCAAGATGAATTGAGTTTCGCCAAACCACCTGAGTATAATGCCTGCATTCTCCACCCTTACATTCATTGGCATCGTAATTGTAGTAAGGCTTCTCATCAACCCACATTCTCACAGCATCTGTAGCATTCAAGGCGTAGGATGCTTCTGCAAGGTTCTCACCGTAGGGTCCATCTGAATGAATCAAATCACAATCTGCAATCCTTTTATGAGCATATTCCCTTGCATAGGCTGCAAGAGTGGTGTTCCAAGTCAGTGGTCCAACCCCAACCTCTGCACGAGCTGCATTGTGAACGTTAAGATAGTCTTGACGAGTGATCCTGGCAAGGGAAACATGAGCTAGAATTAAAGCTAAAAAGCAAACAGCTACTAAAAATTTGGTTAATCCCATTTTCTTGTTCTTCTCGAGGCTTGGATTGGAATGTGTAATATCTTTAGAAAAAGTAGTAAATAATATGGCTTTGAGGCATATAATTTACACTTTCTTGAGTGTAATCTTGCTTCACACAAAAGCAAGTTACACCAAGATTTCCTTGTGGATATTAAGAAAAAGTAGTAAATGAAAACCGAAACTTATTCGTCTTATATAGAACTTTAAGAGCCACAAATGAATAGTTGTAATTGTCTATTAATAAAAACCATTCATTTATAGATATAACTTTTAAAAAAAGTTACAAATGAATGGTTGTAATTATCTATTAATTAACAACCATTCATTTTACAAACATAATTGTTAAAATGTTTGTTACAAAGTTTAAAACTTTCAAAGAGTTTTTGCGTAAAATTGAAAACATACGCTTGCTATTTCAAAGCTCATCTTTGACCTTTTAAAATTAGTTTCAAAATCATTTTATAGATTGTGTAAAATTGAAAGTGCCCAAGTGCCTATTTTTTTAAGCTTTAAAATTAATATAAAGGCTTGCTTAGTTTCAAAATCATTTTACAAGTAATGTAAAATTCAAAGAGCCCATGTGCTTTTTTTTTTTTTGCTTTAAAACTAGTTTAAGGGTCCAAACATCAATGGTCAAAACCTAGAAGCCCATAATGTTTTTAAATTACATTATGTATTTTATTTACCCTCATAAATATTTTGGTTTCTTTATTCACAAGCAATCTAGGAGTTTGCTCTCTCTCTCTCCTTTTTTTTTATTACAAGGAAGATTGGTTTCTTCCTTTTTTTTTTGGTATGAGGTTTCTTCCTTTTCTATATTATGTGCTATTCAATATAATATCTCACTAACTAAAAGGTTATATTATCTTACTAATATATTATTTACCATACATACTTTTTTTTTTGCTAAGCCAAACATTTTATTAGAGAAAGGAGAAAGTATCTGATGGAGTTTACATGACAAGAGGAACAAAGTTAGAAACAGCAACAACAAGAAAACAAAGGAGAATTAACGGGAAAACACCAGACACAAGAGCAGTAGCAGGGAGCTACCAGTAGACAAAAAAGAAATCCTCCCGGGACACACCAGCCTTGGCAAGAGCGTCCACCATTCCATTGGCTTCTCTAAAAACATTGCAGAAAGAAACGTTGGAGATCTCTTGTGCAAGTCTGTCAATGTCACAAAAAATAGACCAGAATTTCCAGGGTCGGTTGGAAGAGGATAGGCACCAGGAAATAGCCACAACTGAGTCAAATTCGATGATAAATCTATCAGCCGCAGGCAATTTGGTTTTAAGAAAGAATTCCAAACCGAATTTAACAACCAAGAGTTCAACTTCAATGGGATCCTTAGAACCCCACGGACCAGAGAAGATTGCATAGATAAAACCACTGGAATTTCTAAGCACACTACCACATCTAGCAAAACCAGGTTTACCATACGCTGAACCGTCGACATTAAACTTGAAGCAATCAGAGGGTGGTGGGATCCAAGATATGGTTTTCCTGAAAGATAATCTGGATGTTGTAGCTGTTGAACAGGCCAAGGGGTTAATCCACCAAAGAGAGTCATTAAGAAAACAACTGGGGAACAAGGCTTTAATCCAATAAAGAGATCTGAGTTTAACCAAAAACAAGATTTCTTCAACAGACCATTTCTTTTTATCAAAAACTGATTCGTTACGAGCCAACCAAAGAAACCACAATGCAGCTGAGAAAGCAGAAATCCACCATGAACGAAGATCACCTGTGAAAAGAGGATCGAAACCAAATAAAAGGAAAGATTCCAGAGAATAAGGAAGGCAATAGTCAAGATGCCACTATTGAAAGAAGTAAGACCAGAAGAGAGATAGCCAGGAACAAAGAAGGAAGATATGTTGCTGGTCTTCAATCACAGTGCAACACCAGGGACAAAGTCTGTCTGAATCATTTAGATGAATAACCCTGTAGAGTAGAAATGATTTCATGGGCAGTCTGCAATGGGAGATAAGCCATAGAAAACCATGAACTTTTGGAGGAATTTTAAAGTTCTAGAATTTGCACAGATCCACGGAAATGGCAGCCTCGTTGGAGGATATTAACAGATTTGATAGTTTTTTAACCGAAAATCTTCCATTAAGGTCAGGCTCCCAAATAATACGATCTTTAATATGGTGGTTGATACATAAGAGCTAATGAGAGTAAGGAGTTCATTCAGCAAAGATACCTCGAAGGATCTAAGATGTCTGCGAAAAAACATATGCTAGTGAGAGTGAAAGAAGGATTCAAAAACTGTATAATCGATCACCTTAGCTTGTTTATTAGATGCCAGAAGGAACAACCGAGGATAAGCCAGGTTAAGAGGCCCAGAACCACACCATTTATCAAGCCAAAATAAGATACCATGGTCGTTGCCTAACAGCCCTCTGCATCCTTCATTCCCAATAAATTTATTAATATTTTGGTCAGATTCCAGATGAACAATATACCTTCAAACGATGGACATTTTATTAAGCCTCTGGTTAGAAGGCAGCCACTCAATGACCCCACTTCCATATTTAGCAATCACAACTTTACGCCAGAGGGAGTCTGGCTCAGTAGCAAATCTCCACCACCATTTTGAGAGAAAGGCCTGATTTTTTATCTTAAGATTAACAACTCCTAAACCACCACATTTCTTCGGTAAGCAAACAATGGACCACCTGACTTTAGCGATTTTCCTCTGCTGCTCATTGCCACCCCAAAGAAATGATCTTCTGATCTTATCTAACTTTTTCAAGACACCATTAGGGATTTTAAAGATAGACATGTAAAATAATAGACATGTAAAATAAAGGCAAGGATGATAAGACTGAGTTAATTAAGGTGAGCCTCCCAGCAAAGGACAATAATCTCTTCTTCTAGGAGGAGAGATGATTTTTGAATTTTTCAATTACAGGATTCCAAGTAGACAGCTTATGAGGGCTAACACCAATTGGAATACCCAGGTAGACTAAAGGAAAAGATCCAACATTGCAACCACAAAATTTGGCTAAGTCGTCAACAAGCTCGGGATCCACTCCAACTTTAAGCTCGGGATCCACTCCAACTTTAATCAAGTGAGACTCTTCAGCTAGGATAAACATCAGATGCAAAGCTTCAGTGACCAAGATGAAAAGAAAAAGAGAGAGGACACCCTTGTCTAAGACCACAATGAATACCAAATTCCTGAGTCAGCGAACCATTGACAAGAACTAAAATTCTCAGAGTGGAAATACATTCATTCATCCAACTCAACCATCTTTCACCGAAGCCCATGGATTTCATCACAAAGAAGAGGAAATCCCACCTAACACAGTCGAAGGCTTTCTGAAAGTCTAGTTTTAGCAGCACACCCCCTCTACTATTTTTGTTCTTTTTCAAGGAATCAATAGCTTCATTAGCCAACAATATGCTATCGAGGATTTGTCTACCCGAAATAAAGGAGCTTTGTGTGTCACTAACTAGGGAGCTTATAACACCCTTAAGACGATTAGCTAGAATTTTAGCAAGTATCTTATAACAAGCACCAATAAGACTTATAGGTCTGTAATCTTTAAGATGGATAGGGTTTTCAGATTTTGGGATCAACGTTAAAAATGAAGAGTTGATACCCTTTTCAAGTTTCCCTGAAGAGAAGAATTCCTTAAGAAAGGGAAGAAGATCGTCTTTAACGAAAGTCCAAGATTTTCTAAAGAAGGTAAAGTTAAAACCATCGGGGCTAGGGGCTTTTAAGCCTTCCCCTTCCTACAATGCGGCTTTAAGCTCTTCTAAAGAAAAAGGAATCTCCAATGAGGAAGCAGATTGAGGAGACAGATGATGGAAGGGGAGATTAGAATCAAACAAGCTTTCTATACCAACCTCTTAATAGCGATCTTTGAAGAACTCGAATATAGTGGCTTTAACAATAGCTGGATTGGCAGTTCATACACCATTAATTGAAAGTTCATGGATTGCATTTCTTCTTGATCGCCTCTTGGCAAAGGAATGGAAAAATCTAGAGTTTCTATCGCCCTCTTTGAGCCAAAGGGCTCTAGACTTCTGACACCAAAGTGATTCTCTGTTCTTATGATAGTTCCAAAGCTCTTGAACACATCTACTCTTTTCTTCCAGTTCATCTAAATTGAGGGATCTTTGGCAAGCTATAATGTCGAAACAATCAATCTTCCTTTCAAGAGATGAGATTTTGCCATCTAGGATTCCAAAGACTTCTTGATTCCAGTCTTTAAGAAAAGCTTTTGTTCTATTTAACTTCATTTTTAGACGGAAAGCTGCTTTATCGGGGACAAAACACCTTTCCCATTCAACTTCTAGGTCTTTGATAAGATTCTGATTAGAGAACCAACAGTCAATGATTTTGAAAGGACGGGGACCCCAGTTGATCAGTTCGGAGGACAACAGGATGGGACAGTGGTCTGATAAGGACCTATTCAAACCCTTTTGATAGAGATTAGTGAAAAACGAAAGCCATTTGGCATCAACCAGGAAACGGTCAAGCCTACTTTTCTTATTATCTGTACCAAACCAGGTAAACTTTTTTCCCATAAGAGGTAGGTCAATCAATTCAGCTTTACCAATAAAGGAGTTAAAATCGTCGATACCAACCCCACCAACTAGGCATCCATCTCTTTCAACATCAGAAGTGACAGTGTTAAAATCACCATCGATGCACCAATTGCCAGAAAAGTTAGATTTGAGCTTCAAAATATCATTCCAAAAACTCTTTTTTTCAGAGGCATCGTAAGGAGCATAGATATTAAGGAGTATACAATCAAAATTCCAATAGGCCCATTTACCTTTGATGTGAATAAGTCTTCCTTCAATTAGAGAGTCAGACACCATGAATACACTTTTGTCCCAAACTACTAGCAATCCACCAGACAAACCAGAAGATGCAGAGAAAAGGAAGCTATAATTTGTACCACTCCAAAACTTCAGAATGTGCAAATCCGAAATCACTTCCATTTTCGTTTCTTGTAAAAAAACAATAACAACATTATGAGAGATGAGAATCTTTTTCAAAATACTGGACTTAGCCGGGTTGCCTAAACCACGAATGTTCCAACACATAATTCTTATAATGACAATCCTTCAACAACAATCTGGAACGCCACAAGAGAGAAGAACAGAGTCTAGCAAACATCTTTGCTTTTTAGCTCTACGAGCTAGGCAATAATATGATCCTCGTCACAGTTAGGATGGAAGCCCATTAACTTTCCTACCTCCCAAGTTTCCTTAGCTAATCTTTCCAAGACTTTACTTCTGTTTTGAAAGTCTCCGAAAAAAAAGATTCGTTAGCCGCTTTATCCTCCTTATTTGTAGTCTTTTTCTGAGGGCCTCTTTTTAGTTTTTTCCCACGGCTCTTACCCTTCCTGTTAGAGAAAAAGGAGGGATCCACATCTTCCAAATATTTGAACTTACGAATACCTGGTGTCATAACGTCTAGGTCCGTGAACCTAATCGCTAGACTTTAAAATTCTAGGAGTCGCCACCAACCATTCAAATCTAAGGTGTGATTGGTCACCTACTCTTGTCTAAGGATAAGGCATGGTCTACGTTCAAAGAATCAAGGGTTCGGGAGTACGGTTACGTGTGGGGAAGGATTAGCACCCCCACGACGCCCATTCTAAAATGGTACCACTTAGTTCTAAGTTTAGTCTAATTTGCCTTTATGTTTGTATTAGTTTTGATAATTAAATATTGGGAAAGTTTCTAAGACTATTCCATCAATCTGGCTCAAATCTTAGAAACTCCCCTCACCTCAAGATGTTCAAGGAGTACCAATCGACTTTCTTGAACTCCATCGTCGGATTGATTGAGTATATTATGGAATTCTTATCTTTAAATATTTTCTAATCTTATTCTTCTTATTGTATTGTTCTAATTCTATTATTTTATATTTTAAAAACAAACATGACATATGGGTTATTGACAATTCTTCTTAAGTATCCCATCAATCTGGCTCAACCGAAGAAGAATCCTCTCACCTAGAAATTCCAAGGAGTACCAATTGACTTTCTTAGAATTTCATCATCGGCATATGACACATTTACTTCTTTTATTATCATCCCATTACCTTATTATGGTATTATTTTATATTTTTTATTCTCGGTTTACTATTTTATTTTTTTATTATTATATCTTTAAAATGAACATGAATTATGTTTTCTTGAAAATTCTCCTCAAGTATTCCATCAATCTGGCTCAACTTAAGAAGAATCCTCTCACCTAGAAAATCCAAGGAGTACCAATTGACTTTCTTGGAGTTTCATCCTCGGCATAAACTATATTCATCTTTGATAATTAATCAATATTTTTATTTGCTAAGCCTTATCACTGTTTATTTAAATATTTTATTTTATGAAGTTTTATATTTATCTTATTATATTTTTCTAAAAAAAATTATTACCGTGAATATCCAAACAATTGATCATGCAAAAGTAATTTAAATCAAGAATTAAAATTAATTATCATGCAAACAAATTAAATTATGCAAACACACATACCTTGAACCAATACAATCTTATCATGCAAATTTAAATTGACATACAAATTAGGTAACATATATTAGTAATCATCATGCAAAGCAAATTATAGATATATATGGTAGTAAATTATTAGCACACAATTTATATTAATTAATCATCAAATTATATGATCAGGTCAATCATATGTCAGTCTCATAGCAAAACAATCAATAATATAAAACCTGGGAAGTGGTTTTAGCTGCTGTCCTCTTCAAACTCGTTTCTTAGCAAACAATAGCAGTCAAGCAGCAACCAGCGATGAAGCAAGGCCAAGCAACGGCTATTAACAGCTGTCCGAAACAAGGAAACAGGGGCAATTGGCAATGCAGCAGGAAGGAACGACGACTGCAGCGTCGATTTAAGGAAGAATTAGCAGCAATTATGATGCAGGATGCAAGCTGGCAACTTGAGGGGTAACAACGTTTCGGCAATGACAGCAAGGAAGCAAGGAGGCAACTCGGCTTGGTTATGGCAACAATCTTAGCGCAAGAGGCTATCGAAGGTAGCAGCAGCAGTGGAACAACGATCGGTATTTGGGAGTAAAAATTATAAGCTGAGTTGCTTGATTGTGTATCCCCCCAAATTATGTGCTCAACCCCTTTTTATAACCACAAATTTATTTAAGTCCTAATACAACTCTACTTATTCTATTAATTATCTCCCATTTTTCATATTTTATCTAGTTAATTCTTATGTTAATCCTAATCTAACTCTATCAAATTTAATATTATCCTATAAAAATCTAATTATCCTTTCCTAAAATTATTTTTATTTTTATTTCTTTTTATCTTTTCTCTCTCTTTTCTTTTTTTTTATTCCTAAATCCTATTTTAATTTTAATTTCCTAATTAATGTTAATTCTAAATCTAAAAATTCTAATTTAATTCTAGCCTAATTCTAAATTGTTAAATTAAATTAAAATACCATGTCACCTAACCCAATTAATTATTTTTACAAGTTAAGATCCCGGACAAAATAGGGTGTCTACACCTGGAATGGGTTTGTTAAAAGGAATCAGGGAAGTATCTTCAACACTTCGTTTATGATGGTTTGGGTCAGTGAGAGTCAGACCAATGGGATTAGCAAGAGGAAGCCCAATGTCACAAATAGGGTTCGGTTCATTGCAAGTAGCAACTTCAGCTTCTAGAAGGGGGTGGTTTGGATTGCCATCAATTGCGGATTCAACATTATTGACTTCTGCATCAGGAACCGAATCAACGGGATACAGCTAGATTCTTCAACCCATGTTGAGTTGGCTTTTGAAAATGATTGTTCAATTCAAAAATCATCCCCAACTGCCAAGGGCAGCTCAAGAGATCTGCATGAAGAGGTAATTTCCAAGGATCAAGATTGATCATTTTCCAACGTCTCTTTGATAAGGGAGACATGATTAGCTAGCTCATTTTTGCCTGGAGATGCACGTCTTTCTATATAGTGGGACTGCTCAGATCCCTTGCTCGTATTCTCATCAGAATCGGAGGAAGACAAACTGAAATCGCCAAAACCTCGTGTCAGATCTTTATTGACATCGTAATTTGGTTGGTATGACTTGCAACAATAGTGGAAAAGAGAAACGACATCGGAACCAACTTCAGAAACCCGAACTTGAAAAGATGAACTACCATAAACAAGATTAATCACTTCTTCTATCCTTTCCATATGATCGGTCATTATCAGAACAGCACCTCTGGAAAAATCATTATATTTTAGTGTCCTTCCATCCATGGAAACAGGTTCTCCCCAACAGTTTGCAATGTTTTCAAAAGTAGTAAGATTCCCTGCATGTAACAGAACTCAAAAAATAGTCAGCCAAGTGACTCTAAACTGGATCTTCAAGTCTGGAGACCATTGTTTAATGTCAATGAACCATTCTCGTACCCAGGACCAATCAAGAAGCTTCATAGTGTTCCTTGTTTCTTCATCTTCAAAGACAATTAAAAATTGTTTACCAGATATTTTCTTAACAGAAATGTCATAAACACCATGAATTTTAAAATTTTCCATGAGGGTATTCGTTTCGTAGTAGCCTCTAGTAACACCAATAAGACATTTATCAAGAAAATGGAGTGATTCTTCTTCTACCTTACCCATACATTGTTTCAAGGGAGACTCAGAATTCGAAGGAAGGTGAGTATCACCCGGAAGGTTCTCTAGAAGTGCCTGCTTGAAAGACTTTTTAGTGACTTCCAAATTGGAGGGACCTGCAATGTTCTTCGAGCTGAAAGTTTGATCGTGCTCAGGAACTTTAAGGGGCGGTTTTTTATATAAGTTTGAACTAGAAGGATTGACTCTGCGCCAATAAGCTGACCTTGCATTGAATCTGGCAATATTCACACTAAGACAATAATTCATGAGCCAAGAGTTGTTGAGGCAATCAACCGCTCTCCTTGCTTCAGACAAACTCAAAAATCTGACAAAACCATATTTCCTACCAGATTTGCTCCTTTTTGAGGGGATGAAGACATCAACAACATTGCCCTGATTCTGGAAAATATTTTTGAGCCACCTCCAATTAACCCTTGAAGGAATATTGTTCACAAAGACTGAGAACACTCGAGCAGACATGACGAGCAGAAAATACGTCTAAACTCTCTACTAACTCATGATAACTAATTTACACTAGCGATAATGTTATTTAGACCTGTGGGTATTTATGTTGACGCAGCATCAATTGAAGCAACTGCGCTAACCAGGGAGAAATATGGATCAATCCGGCGAGTGTACATAGTGTGTGACAAAGACAAGGTTTCAGACGAAGACTTCTTACCATACATACTGATGTATCAAATTTTTCTATTTTCACCTTTATAAAAAATATGAAAACAAATCTTCACTAGAAAATTAGTAAATGAAATATAATGTGTCAATCTCAAATTATAGTTAGCGATGGACTTGCAATTCATTTGAATCCTATCATAAAACGACAAATATAGTGCAATGAGACTTTCTCTCATCAGGCATCCAAATTAATTCTTAATCTCTAAAAATGATGTCTACCACTACAAAAATTAAAGGCATTATTGAAAGAAATTTCGTTGATAATGCCCTTAATTTGTCAATAAAAAAATTAACAATGAAATTTTCTTTGGAAATTGGATTCTATCAATATCTATCGAAATTCTCGTCAGTAATATGTTTTTTCCATTGGTAATGTAGTAAAAAAATAAAATAAAAATTAATTCCATCTATAATACCTAATTTCCAAATAGAATTAATTTGCTTTAATGTATATTTTAAAAGATCAATTAGTTTTCTAGTTAATTAGTATGGACATTGTCCCACATAGTTCTCTAGGGGATCATAATTACAAGTCAAGAACCACCAGCCACTATTGCACGTAACTTCAGCAAACCCAATATGAGTAGAGTTTCACCAAACCACCTGAGTATAATGTAAGCAATCTCCAATGATATATCTATTGGCATTGTAAGGAAATGAGTCATTAATTTTGAAAGCATGATATAAAAGGTTTATGGGTTATGTGAGTTTGTGATTAAGAACTAGTTGGATTGTGGATTAAGCTTGATTTTGAATGTTGGGGAGTTTAATAGCAATTTTCAGATAATGAAGGAAGTGGGACCTGTAAAAGAATTTAGATAAATTTGGTTCTTGGTGATTTTGATGGAATTGGTTTGTCCCTTGGATTAAGATTTTAGTCTAAAGATGCTTGTACTTTGCATCTAATTGGTTTAAGTTTTTCACTTTAGTTTAGCTTAATTGATGGGTTTTGTTAGCTTCATTTATCTCTTAATGATGAATGGTAGGGATTTGAAGTCTCATATTGTTTACAAGTGGGGAAGTGATTATATGCTGAGGGTCTAGCAAACTTGTCTGTGCTTTTATTGAAGAATGGACTATTTGATGATGGCTAATGTGATATTTTGGGTATTGCAAACGATCTTGCTGTGGGGGTGATTGTGTCATTGGTAGCTCATTTGATCTCTTTGATGGCAATTGGTTCTGATTTTCAATGACATTTCTCACAATATATGGTAAAGTTTTAGATGCTTTAGTTTCTTGCAACAACCCAATCTCTGCAACTTTCGAATAAAGCTCAAGACTTATATCCCACCAAATCAACATAACCTTTGTTTCACAAAGAATATGAATGTTAGCAGGACGGAGATAACCCAATAACCATTAAAATCAGCTGAATATTTATCTCACAACATAGAACACATTCACGCCAGTTATTTTGCTGAAGTAAGGAAACAAGAAGGCAGAGCTAATTTTTGGCCAAAGCATCCTTGTTAAAATGCCCAGGTTAGTCTAGCTCTTAATCATAAATTAAGGTCACAATCAAACATCTTTGTCAATGGTGTCTTCCTCCCAGGCTCCTTTACAAACCTTCTCCATCTTTATCAACAACATCCCACCCAACATCCATTGGAGATGGCTTAAACAAATTTTTCAACATCATGAAAATGTCACGGATGTTTTTATTCCTCAGAAGCGAAGCAGATCAGGAAGAAAGTATGGATTCGTTAGATTCTCAAGCCCGAATGATGCCAAGAATGTAATAGAGAAACTCAATGGTGCGTGGTTCCTAGATTATAGGCTAGGTGTTAACTTTGCCAGATTCAATGAAAGTTTAGCATTTTGGAGAAGAGTTGATTCTCAAAAAGAAAAGCACCTGCCATAAACCTTCTCCAAAGATGCTTCCTCGACGAACATATTTTCTTGTTCTTATGCAGATACAATTAAAACTGGCAACAATCAGCTTGATTCAAATGGTGAACAGGATGTGGCAGGGGGTGACAAACAGAACGTAACTGAACTCGATAAGATTGATGTGGAAATCTCAGCTCAGGATATGAAATGGCTTGAAGCTTTAGCGGTAGTTTCGGTTAGGTTTCCCCTTGAGATTCATGCTTTTCATCAATGCCTATCCATGGAAGGTTATTCTCCTTTTTCAATCTCTGCGATGGGAGGTAGTTGGTTTTTGATTCGTTTTGTTAGAAAAGAGTCCATGCTGAATCTGCTCGCTGATGGGAATAAATGGATTGATGAATGGTTTTACTGGATTAAACCATGGTCTAAGGACTTCATTAGTGATGAAAGATTTGTTTGGATCAGAATTTGCAACCTACCTCTGCATACTTGGAATAAATAAGTGTTCAAACAAATTGGCAATCACTTGGGTAAGTTCATTCTAGCTGACGATTGCTCTTGCAAAAAACAAAGATTGGACTTTGCAAGAATTCTTATTATTTTAAACAAAAATATGTTAGTAATGAATTCAATTGAGCTCAGGGTAAATGGTGTGAAATTTGTTATAAAATTAGTGGTCGAAGACAATTCCGACTTCAGGTGGAACCACTTTTCTTCCACAATTCAAGGAGGGAGCTCAAGTCCCACCCCTGTTTCTGAAAAAACTCCTACAGTGGCAGCGGTACAAACGGAGGATTATGGCGAGGAAGAAGACCACGATTTGCCGGTTGAAGAAACAAACAACATGAGCTTTCAAGGTATTAATGAGCCGCCCTCGAAAAATGATGAGGCTGCTGCTTTTGAGGTAAACTACCAGCAAACGTACGATGAACTGGCTGGTATTTTGAATAGAGAAAATGAATTTTGAGGGAATTTTGAACCAAATTATGTTGATGAAATATTGAGAGGCGAAGCAAAAATGATTAAAGAAATGGCGTTGGATTTCGCATTGGGCGACCCAAATCTGATGGCTGCCAATAACCCATATTTTGATTCTGAAAATTCAGTTGAAGGCAATGAGGCCTTGGGCTTGGTTAAACATAGTAGTTCAACTTTCGCCCAGCCTGGGGACAAATTGATTCAAATAGTTGATGAAATTCAAAATGGTAGTGGAGCCATAGCAGGGAACGCCAAAAGGAGCAAGAGATTCAACTTTGTTTCTTCTCTCCAATTCGTTGATGCCATCTCTGGGAAGAAAAAGTCTGTTTCAATAAAGCGTAAAGGTAAAAAGAATAGTAAAAAGACAAGTTTCTCTAGGAAAAATGAGAACAACTTGATGGGCATTATTCAGATACTCCTAGTTTTATTGAAGAAGAGATCTCGGATGAAGATATTAGGAACAGAAATATAATGTTAAGAAAAGAAGCACAAGCTACTTTGGAGGTGTGAGATCCCAATTTCTCCATTCTTCCTATACTTATTAAAAGTGCTAAATTTAAAATACTGAGTAGAGTTTTGGAAACTAATTTTCCTATATGCTGTGGTTATCAAAAATAATAATAATAATAATAATATAATGTTATGATGAAATATTGGCTATAGTAACTAATTAAATAAATAAAATAAATAAAAATTTAATGTGTAAATCTGACCTAACAGAAAATACACAGTTTAGTGGCATATTGGTGGATTTTGGGAAGTAAAGAGGATATTTTAACCATTTTAAAATTATGGACAGAATTAATAAATTAAAAATATAATTGTGGACCAATAGAATAAAGCCAAGACACCATCTTCTAGTTATTTCTACCAATTTCCTCTGCCTTTCCACCCGCTCTGCTCTGCTGTAACGTTGAATCCTATTTTTCTGTCCAGAAATTCTTCACGTCAGCTAGCTAAATCCCTTCCTTTTTTCATCTAATTCCTTAGATTTTTTAATAAAAGTTATTCCTTACATAAAAAGCTTCCTAAACATCCAAAAATCTCAGCCTAAATCAGCTATAACAGAGCTCCCCTACTGCTGGAAGTAACGGTTCTGCACAGGTAACATTTCAGCTTTTATTTCATTCACTTTCTCCTCTTGTTGGTGGTTGAATTTGATGCATAGATGATGGATATGATTAGCATTTTGAATAGAAATTTGAATAAAGCAGGGTAGGGTATTCGGTCATAGTGTTGGGGGGCTGTATTGCGGTGGTTGTTAATGGCGTGAAGTAGGAAAATAAAGGCTGAAACAGAAAATAAAATGAAATCATGGAATTTAATTGATTAAAATATAGGTATAGAAGCTACCATGTCTATGATGAATTAAGGGAGGGGAGTAAACATGGTGTGAATGGCGTTTGAGGGGGCTGAGTTCTTGATGATGTTGGCGTAAATGACAGAAAATATAGGGCCGATGTTGCTAACGTGAATGGCATGGAAATGGAAAAGGAAGTATAGCCATGAAATTTAATAAACAAAAACTTGAATTTGGAGTGTTGTAGTATATTCAATCATGAGGTTTTGAATATGAAAATAAGTGTTATTGATGTGAACAATGAGGAAGGAAGCTGACCACATTTTGAAAATAAGTGTATAGTCTTTAATTTAGTCAGCAAACGTGGGCTGAAAGGGGAGAAAATCTTGGCTGTTTTGTACAGCCGAATATGGAAGAAAAGAAAAGAAAAATGGGCTGAAGAAGATGTAGGTAGCCAGCCATTAAGAAAGAAAAGAAAATTTAGCTTACTTTGTAGTGTAAACTGTAGGAAACAGGCAGCAAAGGACGTGACAAATATGGCCATAAATTAAAGCTATTAAAATATGAAATTGATGGACTACTAGGTAGTTGACTATAGAAAATCCTAGACTGTACAAATATTGAGTAATGGCATGAATAATGAAAAATAGAAGCTGGACAGGATATAAAATAACCATGAAACTTAAATAGTAGAAACGTGAGCTAATGGAAAATTAGGCAACCGAACATTAAAAGAAGTGGGTGACAGTGGTGTAGCCTTCGGTCATGAAATGGTCATAAAATAATTGAAGAAATAATTGGTTTTGAAAGAGAGCCATTCGGTCATTCTAAAGAATTGATGTTGGTGATATGATGTGAAGACAGAAAATAATAGGAAGAATCAAGGAGCAGGGCAATTTTGGTGTGAGCTGTCCATGAAGGAAAGAAATAATTAATTTTTAATGGATAAAGGGTTAGATAGCATATATATAAATAATATATATATATATATATATATATATATATAATATATATAGTGAGGAAATACAACTAAGCACTTAAATTAATTAAATTTTATTTAACCTATTCAATCACCATAGGAATTCATGGGAATTCCAAAATATTATTTTTCAAGTGTTGATAAATAAAAAAATAGAAGTTTAGGAAAATAAAAAGATTTTACAAAATTTGAACAGTGAATGTTGACTATTTTAAAATGTTATCCTGCAGCTTGTAATTTGGAGAAATAAGAAGCATAGTGGTGCAATTGATTATCCCACACTGCAAATTGAGGTAAGGAATAGTATATGGAGGTAGTGTAGGAAATACTGTGCATGCATGTGGGAAATTTGGGTGATTTAGAAATTATAAATCGAAATTTATGAAAGGGGTTAGGATAGATATTTACCGAAAGGTTACCGAAAAGTATAGAAAATTTCTCTTAATTATTTACACGCCCAGTATCTTAAATAAATAGTATTTTTATATAGTTTGAATATTTGAATACGTGAAATGATGATAATATGTTTTATGAATTTTATGAGATTTATTTAGAATATATAAAGTGTTGATTTGTTTACATGATTAGAAATCGATTGAAATAGTTTACATGAAAATTGATTTATTGTAATTTTAAGATATATGAAAATGATTTTATAAGAGTGTTAGCACCTTGTGGATTCATGCATACAGATTGATGATTAGGGCTGGGAGACCGTAGCTAAGTCCCCAGTACCTTCCTCTTTATCCGATCACAGTTGTCACTGACGAGTGTACACCGTAGATCTTCGACAATGGCCATTGTTACAGGTAGGAACGGCTTAGGGATGGATGCCTGGCCCCATGTGGGTACGCCTAATCCTATACAGGTCCTTGTAGGGATATAGTTCGTGTATGGGTTTCTTGGATGCTCACACTCTATACACAGTATATGAAATGATTGATTTACAGACAGAAGACAGATTTGATTGAAATGATTTGAAAAGTGAACCGTGAAAGAATATATAAACAGTATATGAACAGTGAATGAATTAAAGATGGATTGATTTTAAATGATTTGAACAGTGAATATTTATATGAACAATATATGTTTTAAAAGAGTTTTCAATAAATGTTTACATGCACCCACATGCATTATTTTATTTATAAAATTTAAATTTATGATTTTTATTGCATATAGTTGCATAGTACCACTCTTTTATATGCTTTTTCTTACTGGGCTTTCCCCAAAGCTCACCCCCCTTACTCACCATCTCAGATAGTTCATCCGTGCACGTGGTTACAGAAGTTACAAGGTAGTGGAAGAGATCACTAAAAGTTGATATGTCAGGAGTACAGGTACATGTGAAATTTTATATTTATATTCAGACTAATAAATGCACAGCAGACGTATTTGTAAGTGGAATGAAATCAGTGTAGTGTTCAAAATATACATATATACATGATCTAGTGGGATGTAAATTATATTGAATTATTATAAATAGAATTATAAATATTATATCTTAGTTTTGTTATAGAATCGAACTTACATCGACATCGAATGTAAACCAATCGACATCGAATAATTGAATGAGAAAGAAGAAAGAAAAATTTGATTCGAAATTTTATAATTTCGGATGTTACAGGAGGTGGCGAGATTACTGGGACTTTCTACAACAGCAGATGAAGAAGATATCATCAGAAGTTTGATGGAAGCTGAAATTGAAGAAATGACGAGAAACATTTGTCGAGAATAGTTGATGATCGATGCGAGAGGTAGTTTTGTTTGTCACTTCATTGAATTTTGATTTGAAGCGTGTAATTAATTTTAGGTTGTTTGTTGATTGGGACATCTTGCAACTAGATTCTTTTATATATCAATTGGATTCTAGTAACTAACAAAACTAGTATTGAGGTTTTTTAAGGGACGATTACTTGGCAAACAGAGGTTCATTGGTTTCAACTAAAGCACGATTAAAGTTGCAACAGAGGATTAACGGATGCTTGTCTTTGAATGATGTCCAGTTTCGTCAAAGGAAAGGCAGAGTTTCTTGTGACTTGTTCGAAGGGCTCTGACGTGATTTTCGTGTGGATGTTTGATTGTCAAGGAACGGACTTAGAGAGTGGAGGATGTTTGGCTTCTTTGTTTTGTTGATTTTGTTCGATTAAAAGCTCTAGAGAATAATTATTAGCTTATACATTTCGGAGGGCTAATGAATTTTGGCTGTTTCGGGTCGTTGTAACTGCACCGAATTATGAGCATCATAAATGTATAGGAGAAATTAAGACCGATGAAAGAAAGGTAAGGAAAATGAATGTATGGTTGAAAAGTTGGGATTAAGGATGCAAACGACAAGATGGTTTTTCATCTTTGAAGTTTACAGGGCTACTCTTCTTAGTTTGGGTTGTTTTGGTGGAGGAGATCAGTTATAGTGCTATAGCATGTTTTCTTTTATTTCTTGTTTGTCCTCAGTAGCTATTTGTTGATTGATGATGCTTCTGTCATTTTCTGGGGTGCTTTGATCTCCAAGCTAAGATCATTCAGACAATGGTTTTTTATGCTTCCCATGTGTTTGTTGTAATATCCCTTTATAGAAATGTTTTTTGTTCCTCTGCTCTCGAGTTGTATGCCGCCCAGTTAGCTGTAAGATGTCATATGTGTAGTACAAATTTGGACTCAGTTGCTAGTCCATTTATTAAAAATTTTAACTTTTCAAAAAAAAAGTTTTGAATGCTTTATATATATATATATATATATATATATATATTTAGTGTTCAAAGACATTCCTTCTACTATCTTCGGAAGCGTTTATTTGGTGGTGGCTTTGTAGTAGAAAAGTTTTATTTGTTTGGTGGGTTTTTATTGATAATCCTTTTTTATGTCTTCTGGACATTGGTGGAGTTTGATTCTCTTGGTGATCATATGACTTGATTTGCTGTTTTGGGATTGGATTGTAAGATGGGGTTACTTTAATCTACAAGTTGAAACTTCTTATGAAGTTTTGCATTATAAATAAATAGTTGTGTGTCAATATAGCATCAAAGTTAACTCGAATTTAATTGTTGAATGGGCTAATATGTTAGCTTGTAAACATGGTTACATGGCTCTTTTCCATGTAAGTATCTTGGTTTACCTCTTGGTTCTAACCCAAGACTCCTCTCTACTTGGCAACCCATCATTGACTCTTTCATAAGTAAATTAAACTCTTAGAAGAGTAAGCTATTGTCCATGAGTGGAAGATTAGAGCTCATTAGATCCTCTCTCTCTCTAATTTGCCAATTTATTATATGTCCCTTTTCAAAATGCCAGAAGGAGTGATTTTGGAACTCGAAAAAATTCAACGCCCATTTCTATTGGGAGATTCTGGTTTGGGTAGGAAGTTAAGATGGAATTGATTGGTCTTCAATTTGTAAAAGTAAAAAACAAGGTGGTTTGGGGATTATGAACTTGAGAGTGTGCAACCAAGCTCTATTGCTCAAGTGGCCATGGAGATTCAACAAATACCACACAGCCCTCTGGAGAGATGTTATTTGCGAAAAATACTCCATATCAACATTCAAGTTGTGGCCTTCTCCTTACCGTAATGGTGCTTTGTCTAGAGTGTGGAGAGATATCCAATCAAACTGGAGTGAGGGTGAGGTTTCTAGCCACATTTTTTCTAGTTTTTCTTTCTGTGCAGGTAATGGAGAAAAATTCATCTATGGAGCGATAAATAAATACAAAACCTCATTCTCAAGGATGCTTTTGCAAGAATTTGTGCCCTCTCAGCCAATAAAGAAGGCTAGATCAAGGACTAAGGTTACTGGAATGGATCTAATTTTGTCTAGAATATCAAGCTTAGAAGAGACCTCTTTCAGTGGGATTTCAATAATGGCAGGAGCTTATGGATCTTCTCAACTTAGTTTGTCTTTCTCAATCTATGACTGACAGAGCCATTTGGTGTTACACTACGAATGGAGTTTACAGTACAAATTCCTTTAGAAGATCTCTGGACAATTTTCAAGATTTTGTTTCTTCAATTGAAAGATATATCTAGAAAGTTATTACCCCTCCTAAGGTTGAGCTCTTTTGTTGGAGAGCTTTAAAAGGAAAATTGCCTACTGTCGACTTGCTACACAAGAGAGGTTGCCTTCTGAATAAAGAAAACAAATGTGAGTTTTGCACTCAACTACATTTGATCAATCATCTTCTTGTTCACTACCATTTTTCTTGGACTATATGGTGTCTTTGCTACAGTTGGTGGGGAGTTTCATGGGTCATCCCAAGTTCTTTAAATCAGCTTTTCGCGTCTTGGAGTAACCTTTATTCAAATAGGAATCAAAAACAAATTTGGGATGCTCTCTTTTATGCTATTCTTTGCTCGATTTGGCTTGCTCGAAATGATAGAATCTTCAACAGTAAATCTATTTCTCCTCTTCAAGTCTCTAATCTTATTTGACTGAGGCTTAGTTGGTGGATTAAAGCATTCCATTCTTATCTCGATATGCTTCAACTCTCCAATAATATTCAAGTTATTAGCTTTGCTTCAAAGAACATGTAACGACCCGTTACCACATTTTTCCCCTTCCTTTACACAACTTATCCGGTTGGGCTGTCTGTGATACTTCACTTGTACTTAATGTTAAACAATTTTACATAACAATGTTTATATTATACACATCCCCTATCTTAATTAATTAGACAAGTAGTACTATAGACATGTCTAAATACAGAAAATAAATTATCGTACCTCATATAAATCAATCAGTCTGTCACATCGTCCATTATGTGCAACCGTGATCCACAATCAACTGATCTCATAATCATCAAAATCTAAAATGTTAAAATTGGGGAGTGAGCAAATCACGGCTCAGTAAGAGAGTTATATGTCACACTTGATATTCAGCTATCTATATGCTGAAAATACTTTTTCACTTTCTTTTAAATCTTCCTAGCTGGCTTTAGGCTCACATGTAGGAAGGATACTACAGTCGGCTAGGGATCCAGATAGAATAAGGCAGGTATTTTAAAATACCTGACTTGTTTCGGAACCTAGAAGCAACTGTAGAGAGTACTAATTCCGTTGTTTTCAAAACAATATAATTTTCGTTTTTCCATAGAGTAAACCACTTATTTCTTTTCTTAGAAATAATTCTTATGTTATTCTTTTAGAATAAACATTTATTTCTCTTTTCAAATCAGTAACCGTATCGTACAGTTTAGTAAAACAGTATATTCAGTAAAACAGTAATTTGATACGGTTCAGTCAGTAGACAGTAAACAATAGCTACCAGTTCAGAAAACAGTATACGGTAGCTTTTAGTTCAGTAAAACAGTAATCAGTGGCTACCATTTCAGTATATAGTACAGTTCTGTAAGCACAGTGTTTTAGTACGGCTTTGTTCAGTAAACAGTAAACAAAAATCAATACCGTATTTCAATACAGTACAGTAAACAGGATTCAATAAATCCTTTCAGTAAACAGTAATCAGTATGTGAGACTAAGCATCACCATACAAATACATCATGCTATCATCGTTCCCTCAGGAACACAAGTCGTCCGCTTTTGGGGTGCACTCGTAGGCCATCGCCCCTCACGGCTATCTCGGAGTATGCTCTTAGGCCAAAACTCCCATTCGTATCCCCATTGGGATACAGCTAGATCTATGACCATGGTCTATATTGTGACGCCTTGGGGTGCACCCGCTGCTCCACCAACCCGAGCCATCACCCCAGGCGGGTCACTCAGCTGCGTGATTAGTAATGCATGAAACTCGGGGCCTAAGTCTCAAAACAGTATAAACCGTACCACAGCCTTTATGGATTTTAAACACAATAGTGTAAAAAAAACATTTCACAATTATCCATAAGGCTTACATGTATAAATCATCACTTTTATGAAATTTATAATTTAAATCACATTTCTCAAAATATTTCATAAAGGTATAAATCATATTTTTCATACGGTGAAAACAGTTATAAAATAGTTACACTGTAAAACAAATCTCATTACAGTGTCTTTTTCACCATAACACATGTATGCACGCCTTTCCATGCTATCCATCGAAAACATGGTTTTTAAAATCATCGGAATTCAATTCAAATATTTTTGTAATTTATGAAAAAATAAATTATTTATTTTCCAATTTTCAATAATTACGGCACCATGTTTTCCTCTAAAACACGTATAGAGACCTCTAGTCTCGAAATCATAGTTTTTCATCATTTCTTAACCTTTATGGAATTTATGTAATTAATTATTTCCATAATTAAAACCATAAAGGTTTTATATGAAATCAAGTGAATATTTGAGAATATTTATAAAAATATTCACTTTAGTTTCTTTTTCATTTTCATCTCATTTCACGTGAAATATCACCTACCGGATGAATTTTCGGTGATTTCCTTTTCACCATTCTCGAAAACATGAATATTTTAAAATTAAATATCACTATATTCATGTTTTATGAAATTTACTTGATTTCTCGATTTTCGTACCTGAAAATCGTTTCACGTAAAATCAAATCATTTATTGTGATTTTCGGTAAATTTCAGTAATTTTTTCAATAATTTTTCTGTAGTATAACGGCTGCCGATTTGGCTAGCCTCCTGCACAAAAAATACAGTTTATATTTCTCAACCAGTATTTCACCACAATTTAAAACCGATAAATCACCACACTATAAAACCTATAGTTATCAATAGCATTTATAAAATTAAATGCAATTTAAAAACATTGCCAAATATCCTTATAGGCGGCACATGTCTCCCATAATTGTTTCGGGTCGGCGACTGCCTCTCGAAGGTCGCGCCCGTGTTCACCTCGCCCGATTCCATCGGCTCGGTCATCGAGGGAATTTTCTGGAATTTAAATTCTAAAATTTAGAATTTTTTTCGTAATTATTTAAATAAATAAATTATTTAAATAATTTAACACTTTCCGAGATTTCTTACCAATTCCCGTAATTCCCGGGATTTTCCGTAATTTTTGAATTCTCGGGAATTCTCCAAATTCCCGAAATTCTTTTTCTCTTTCTCTTCCTTCTTTTTCTTCCTTCTTTCTTTTTCTCTTTTCTTTCCTTTTCTTTTTCTGTTTTTCCTTTTTCTTTTCTTTTTCTTTTTCCTTTTCTTTCTTTTCCAGTCGGACCGATTACCCCCTTCACCTTCGATTCTTCTCCGGTGGCCGGTTCTCCGACGGTTCGGTGGCCCCTCAGCTAGCCGGCGCCACGGCAAGCTTGGATCTGGCCTCCGTTCATCCCGAATCGACGGCACGACGGCGGATCGACTCGATTTAGGTCGGCCTCCTTCTGCCTCTTCGTCGACCCTCCTCCACCGTTCTCCGCCTAACCGGTGACCTCCCACGTCTTCCTCTTCCACTGGCGAAGCTTCGGTGACAGTGACGATGGCCGATTTGGCCAGCACCGCCCGTTCCTCTTTTCCTTTTTCTTCTCAGCTTCAGCCAGATTTTTCTCTGTTTCCAATTCTGTTTCACTTGATTTCCTTTTGTTTTTCAAGCCGTTGCCGGTGGCTTTCACCCTTCCTCACAGGCCTATGACATCCTCTCCCTCTTCCCTCTTTTATCTCTTCGACGGCAGCAGTGGGTGCTGTCGTCGGCCCCTCTGCTCGGGAAGGATCGGGTTTTCCCGATCTTTCCTTCCCTATTTTGTTTTATTTTTATTTTCTTATTTAGTATATCATATACTATATATCATATACTACATTTTATATTTTATACATATAAACTTTAATATAAAATCTCATTTACCTTTCTTCTATATGTATATATATAATTATATACACACATAAGATATTATGTTTATATACATATGTATTATTTAAATTTATGTAATAGTATATATATACTTATATATACCAATATATATTTAATATATACTATATACCATACGGTATTTAAATACATATGTATTGGTATCAAAATACATTTATATAATATATCATTATATAAATATATTTCACATTTCCTTTCTCATTTCCTTATTTAATTTGGATTTCCATTTATCCAAATTAAATTTCCTTTTTCATTATTTTCCATAATTTCAACCTTATTCTTGTGTCCGAATTTAATTTTTTCTTCACTCGAATTTCTCGATCCTTCACTTCCTCAATTCTCGAGATTTTCACCCATATCCCGTTCTCACAATTTTATTTATTTATTTCCACTGATTTATTTTCTCTAATATTTATTTTCAATAAATAAAAAATTTACGGTTATCACAGAACCGGACTATTAAGGTCAACATCTCGTGGTCCCCTCCTCCTCATGGTCCTGGAAGTGCAATGTTGATGGATCATCATTAGGAAAGCCTGTTCAAGCTGGTATTGGTGGAGTTCTTTGGGATCACCACGAGCATATCTTAATGATATTCTCAAAGAATATTGGTTTAGCAGATTCAAATTTGGCAGAGTAGCTGGCTGTTGTGGAAGCTTTTTCAATCATCACCAATGCCAATTTGCTTTCACTTCCCCAATTGATTATTGAAAGTGACTCTAAAGTTGTGATCTCATGGTTAAACAAAGTTCTTGACAGCTTATGGAAGTACTACAATCTCCTCAACAAGCTACATAATCTTTACTCGTGTTTGGGTGCTATCACCTTTGTTCATATTTTTAGAGAAGCCAATTTTTTTGCAGACTCCCTTGCTAAACTTGGAGTCAATCATAACTCTAATTTTGTAGCATGGTTGTAAACGTTTTGCTTTATTAATAAAGTCTTTTACTTTTCAAAAAAAAGTTTAGTTTTTGTTAGCTCCCTTATAGCTATCTTTTTTGGACTTTAATAAAATCTAATTGTTGAGCAAAAACAAAATTGTAGTAAGGTTTCTTATCAACCCAAAATATCATTTCTTCTGTGCCAATCAAGGCATAGGAGGTTTTTGCAAGGTTCTCAACATAGGGTCCATTTAAATGAATAAAATCACAGTGTGCAATCCTTTTATTAGCATATTGTCGTGCATAGGCTATAACATTGGCGTTTCATGTCATCAGTCCAACCCCAACCTTCGCAAAAGCTGCATTGTAAGATAGTCTTGATGGGAGTTCTAGGCAAGGGGAGCATGAGCTAAAGCTAAAGCTAAAAAGAAAACACCTACTGGAAATTTGGTTAATCCCATTTTCTTGTTCTTCTAAAAGGCTCGGATTGCAATTTTTCATAAGAGATGCCTCTGGTTTATACATGAAAAAGCATTAACAATTAGAATCTGAAATATTACATTCCATAAAAGAATGTGTAATATCAGACCCAAAAAAAGGGTAAATTATCTTACCAATATATAACTTACCATATATATATATTGATGTATCATATTATTTATTATCGCCGTTCTCTTTCTGCATTGAGAAAAAAATATAGTGTACCAGAAAAAAATAAGTAATGTGTCAAGATCAAATTATAGTTAGTGATGAAACTTGTAGTTCATTTAGATCCTATCATAAAACAAAAAATACAGCACAACATGAATTTCTCTTATCACAATCTAAACTAATCCTTAATATACAAAAATGAGTTCTACTTTAACTAATACAATATAATCAATAGCAAACATTTGTCCTCTAAAAAGTTGTATCAAATTCAAATTTGAAACCTCCCTTTCAAAACCAACTCTTTGAAATCACGAGGAGTTAATCATTATAAAGAATGAAGGTTGGTACAAATAGTTAAGGTTAGTATTTTCACAATTCCTTGTTGGTAAATGATTTATAAATTCTAAAAAATTCTCATGTAAAAATTTAATGGATCCATAAATCTCAATAATAGATTGATGGTTTATTCTAATCTTGAAGTTAGGATAATTTTCCTCCCTCCTAAACTTTAAGGCAAAAAAAATAAGTCAATTTTTGCATGAACATTATACGTACCTAGCGTACGTAAATCCCCCTCTCCCTACTGCAGTAAGAAAGAATAAAACTAGCTTCTTCACGGCCTGTTGGTAATGCTTCCTGTGGCTGAATGTTTTGGTTGTTGCAGTCGATTGTCTCCTTAGAATTATGTTGCTGGTATTTATGAGATGCTTAGGCCACCATGTTCCTTGGTCATTTTGAGTTCTTTCCTACCCTGTTCTAATTGGTGGTGTATACATAGGTGTCAGTTGGTGGTGGTTTACTCTGTTCTTTTTTGTGGTTTGGTCTTTTTGTATCAAGCTAGGTTAGTTGTATAGACATCAATGCCATTTCTATGATCAATGAACTATTGCTTATTAAAAAAAAAAAAGAATAAAAGCAGCCCAACCCCAAATGTCAAACTAATAACTACCATACATTTTAAATGGTTCCTAGTGCTATCAGTACTTTCCTATCCCATGCGAATATCACCAAGCGGAGGTGAAAATTGTGAGGTTTGCAAGGGAAAGGCACGTGAATTAAGCTTATATGAATTTTACATTTCTGCCATTTCTTCAATTACAATAACACATGATGAATATTTATGCCTACGTTTTTCCATGCAAATGGAGACCACAGACCCCGCGCTTACAAAGGCCTCTCCCAATTTTTTGTCTTCCTCTTACTCGTATCACACAACAAAAGTTTTTTTTTTCTTTTTGCTAAGCAATAATTGCATTGATTAGATAAAACAGTACACCTCAGGAAAAAAATAAAAAGGATTAGGAGCAACAAATGTAAAGTGCCCTGACAAAATCAATCAAATTCCCAAAAAAGTTGAATCACATGTAATGCGTGACCCTCAAAGCTCTCTCGATGGTTATAGAAGCTAGGCACATGTATAGAAGGAAAATTCTTATAGTTAATGCACTAGACGCTAAACATGAAGATAGAAATGGAATGTCATATGGTCCTCAGATTGTGACAAATTGTCTTAGGTTTAGGTATAACACCAACCAAATGGGTTGTTTTTTAATTCAAAGAAAGAAAGAAAATTCAACCTTCTTTCTTGTGTAAACAACATTTTATTAATCATTAAATCAAATACTCGAATATAAATGAGTACATTTTCGATATAAATGGGCAAAGGTATTACTTGCTTTTATGAATTCTAGAATAATTTTGGTATTGCACCAATCAAAACATAGAATTATTACGTACTTTGCTTTATCGTATATCTTAAAAGATCAATTGGTTTTCTAGTTAATTAGTAGGGACGTTCTCCCACATAGTTCCCTGGGGGATTATAGTTGCAAGTCAGGAACCACCAGCCACTGTTGCACTTAACCCTAGCACATCCAAGATGAATTGACCTTCGCGAAACCACCTGAGTATAATGCCTGCATTCTCCTCCCTCACATTCATTGGTATCGTAATTGTAGTAAGGCTTCTCAGCAACCCACATTCTCCCTGCATCTGTAGCATTCAAGGCGTAGGATGCTTCTGCAAGGTTCTCACCGTAGGGTCCATCTGAATGAATCAAATCACAATCTGCAATCCTTTTATGAGCATATTCCCGTGCATAGGCTGCAAGAGTGGTGTTCCAAGTCAGTGGTCCAACCCCAACCTCTGCACGAGCTGCATTGTGGACACTAAGATAGTCTTGACGAGTGATCCCGGCAAGGGAAATATGAGCTAGAGTTAAAGCCAAAAAGCAAACAGCTACTAAAAATTTGGTTAATCCCATTTTCTTGTTCTCCTCGGAGGGTTAGATTGCACTGTGTAATATCTTAGAAAAAGTAGCAAATAATATGGCTTTGAGGCATATAATTTACACTCTCTTTAGTGTAATCTTGCTTCACACAAAAGCAAATTACACTAAGATTTTCTTGTGGATGTTAAGAAAAAGTAGTAAATGAAAAAACTTGTTCGTCTTAAATAGAACCTTAAGAGCCACAAATGAATGGTTATAATTATCTATTAATAAAAACCATTCATTTTACAAACATAACTTTTAAAAAAAATTACAAATGAATGGTTGTAATTATCTGTTAATTAACAACCATTCATTTTACAAACATAATTGTTAAAATGTTTGTTACAAAGTTTAAAACTTTTAAAGCGTTTTTGCGTAAAATTGAAAACATAGGCTTGCTATTTCAAAGCTCATCTTTGACCTTTTAAAATTAGATTTTTAAAATTAATTTCAAAATCATTTTATAGATTGTGTAAAATTGAAAGGCTCAAGTGCCTATTCTTTAAGCTTTAAAATTAATTTAAAGGCTTGCTAATTCAAAGCTTATGGTTGACCTTTTAAAATTAGATTTTTAAAATTAGTTTCAAAATCATTTTACTGAGAGTGTAAAATTCAAAGAGCCCAAGTGCCATTTTTTTAGGCTTTAAAACTACTTTAAAGGTCCAAGCATCAATGGTCAAAACCGAGAAGCCCATGATGTTTTTAAATTACATTATGTATTTTATTCACCCTCATAAATATTTTGGTTCCTTTATTCACAAGCAATTTGGGAGTTTGTTCTCTCTCCCCTTTTTTTTTAATTACAAGGAAGATTGTTTTCTTTCTTTTTTATATTATGTGCTATTCAATATAATATCACACTAACTAAAAGGTTATATTATCTTACCAATATATTACTTACCATACATACTGATGTATCAAATTTTTCTATTTTCACATTTATAAGAAATACCAAAAAAATCTTAACTAGAAAATCAGTTCAGCAGCGGCCTGATCTTTAAGATAATCTAGACAGCCTACTCTATTCGTCTCCTGCAGTTTCATCTCCTCAAACACCTGCTTCCGTTACAAGCTCATGACCCGTAATCCAAATCAGACAGCTTTACAAGCACTGCAAGCGTCTCGTGTTAGTTGCCTCCCGCTCCAGCCTGGCATTTTAGTTTACAGATCACCAAGTTTTAGCTACAGTTTTAGCTCATTCACATGAAATAATTCCCAAGTTTGGTAACTCTGCATCCATCTCTTCCTTGTTTTCTCTTTAACTATAGGTTGTTTAATATATTGCTTGAGATATGTGCTGCGTCTCTTTTTGTTTTACCTTTAGTTTTATTTAATATATTTGTTTAGTGTATAGGTTGTAATGTAGGACACAGACAACGCTAAACTTTAAAAGTAAAGCATAATAAATAGTAAGCATAAATGATTAAAAAGTAATTAAATAGTAAAACAATAAAAAAAATAGTTATGAAATAGGATAAAAACAAATAATTGAATAATGAATGATAGAGTTAAATAGTTAAATAATAACAAAAATATATGAAAAATAATAATAATAAATGCATACTAAAATTTTTTAAGATTAGGATGAAAAAATATATCATTTTAAATCAATAAATATTTAAATTAAACTTATAATAAATTTATTCCGATGATGAAACTCTAAGGTGTCACGAATGATTGACATTTCAGATTTCCTAGGTGAGGATGTTTTCCATGAGTTTCGCCAGAATGATGAAAAATTCATGGAAGATGTTCAATATTAAAAAACATGAAAATATATATTTGCAAAATTTTAATTATTATAAAATTATAATTTCTATTATTTGATAAATTAAAATTGTTCGGATAATGGAATTCAAAGTGTAACGAATTGTTGATATTTTTAAAAATTTTAGGTGAGAATGATTCCTTTAGGTTTCGCTGGAATGATGAAAAATCTAAAGGTGGTTGTTCAATACAAGAAAATATAATTATTAAAATTAAATTAAAAATAAATTAAAGAAAAGATATTAAATACAATAATAAAGTTTAGGATAATCTAGATAATTAAAGGGATATTATTAGAAGTGAAAATTAAAAAACTGAAAATTTAATAAATTCGATGACGGAACCTCTCCGAAAAAATGAATGGGATTTTTGGATACTCATGAGGTGAGGGAAAAGTTCTTAAAGGTTCCACCAGAATGATAGAGAGCATTTAAAAATTTACCTAATAAAGACCATTAAATTAAAAATTCTAAAAATCAAAAACTATTAAATTAAAATTTTAAAAATCACAAAATTAATTGATACCGTTTAAGACAGATGCCATGAGGGTGCTAATCCTTTCCTATGCGTAATCGAACTTCCCAACCCTAAACTTAAAATATAGATCAATCTTAGAGTCATTTATGTAACCAATCACACCTAGGTTGAAAAAGATTGGTGGCGACTTCATATGTTTAATGTCTAGCGACAAAGGTTTAGGTAACGTTATGACATCTCTCATCAGACATCTAAACTAATCCTTAATATACAAAAATGAGTTCTACTTTAATGAATACAACATAATCAATAGCAACATTTGTCCTCTAAAAAGTTGTGTCAAATTCAAATTTGAAACCTCCCTTTCAAAACCAACTCTTTGAAATCATGAGGAGTTAATCATTATAAAGAATGGGTTGATATAAATGATTAAGGTTCAAATTTTCACAGTCCCTTGTTGGTAAATGATTTATAAATTCTAAAAAATTCTCATGTAAAAGTTCAATGGATCCATAAATTTCAATAATAGATTGATGGTTTATCCTGATCTTGAAGTTAGGGTAATTTTCCTTGCTCCTAAACTTTAATGCACAACAAATAAGTCAATTTTTGCATAAACATTATACGTACCTAGCGCACGTAAATCCCCCTCTCCTTACTGTACTAACAAAGAATAAAAGCAGCCCAACCCAAATGTCAAACTAATAACTACTGTGCATTTTAAATGGCTCCTAGTGATATCAGTACTTTCCTATCCCATGCGTATATCACCAAGGGGAGGTGAAAATTGTGAGGTTTGTAGGGGAAAGGCACGTTAATTAAGCTTATATGAGTTTTAACATTTCTGCCATTTCTTCAACTACAATAACAACATGATGAATATTTATGCCTACGTTTTTCCATGCATATGGAGACCACAGACCCCGCGCTTACAAAGGCCTCTCCCAATTTTTTGTCTTCCTCTTACTCGTATCACACAACAAAAGCTTTTCTTTTTCTTTTTTGCTAAGCAATAATTTCTTTGATTAGATAAAACAGTACACCTCAAAGAAAATAAAAAGGGATTAGGAGCAACAAATGTAAAGTGCCCTGACAAAATCAATCAAACTCCCAAAAAAGTTGAATCCCATGTAATGCGTGACCCTCAAAGCTCTCTCGATGGTTATAGAAGCTAGGCACATGTATAGAAGGAAAATTCTTATAGTTAATGCACTAGACTCTAAACATGAAGATATAAATGGAATGTCATATGGTCCTCAGATTGTGACAAATTGTCTTAGGTTTAGGTATAACACCAACCAAATGGGTTTTTTAATTCAAAGAAAGAAATAAAATTCAACCTTCTTTCTTGTGTAAACAACATTTTATTAATCATTAAATCAAATACTCGAATATAAATGAGTACATTTTCGATATAAATGGGCAAAGGTATTACTTGCTTTTGTGAATTCTAGAATAATTTTGGTATTGCACCAATCAAAACATAAAATTATTACGTACTTTGCTTTATTGTATATCTTAAAAGATCAATTGGTTTTCTAGTTAATTAGTAGGGACGTTCTCCCACATAGTTCCCTGGGGGATTATAGTTGCAAGTCAGGAACCACCAGCCACTGTTGCACTTAACCCTAGCACATCCAAGATGAATTGACCTTTGCGAAACCACCTGAGTATAATGCCTGCATTCTCCTCCCTCACATTCATTGGTATCGTAATTGTAGTAAGGTTTCTCAGCAACCCACATTCTCCCTGCATCTGTAGCATTCAAGGCGTAGGATGCTTCTGCAAGGTTCTCACCGTAGGGTCCATCTGAATGAATCAAATCACAATCTGCAATCCTTTTATGAGCATATTCCCGTGCATAGGCTGCAAGAGTGGTGTTCCAAGTCAGTGGTCCAACCCCAACCTCTGCACGAGCTGTATTGTGGACGCTAAGATAGTCTTGACGAGTGATCCCGGCAAGGGAAACATGAGCTAAAGTTAAAGCCGAAAAGCAAATAGCTACTAAAAATTTGGTTAATCCCATTTTCTTGTTCTCCTTAGAGGCTCGGATCGCAATGTGTAATATCTTTAGAAAAAGTAGCAAATAATATGGCTTTGAGGCATATAATTTACACTCTCTTTAGTGTAATCTTGCTTCACACAAAAGCAAATTACACTAAGAGTTTCTTGTGGAGGTTAAGAAAAAGTAGTAAATGAAAACCAAAACTTGTTCGTCTTATATAGAACCTTAAGAGCCACAAATGAATGGTTGTAATTATTTGTTAATAAAAATCATTCATTTTACAAGCATAACTTTTAAAAAAAAGTTACAAATGAATGGTTGTAATTATCTGTTAATTAACAACCATTCATTTTACAAACATAATTGTTAAAATGTTTGTTACAAAGTTTAGAACTTTTAAAGCATTTTTGCGTAAAATTGAAAACATAGGCTTGCTATTTCAAAGCTCATCTGTGACCTTTCAAAATTAGATTTTTAAAATTAATTTCAAAATCATTTTATAGATTGTGTAAAATTGAAAGTGCCCAACTGCCTATTCTTTAAGCTTTAAAATTAATTTAAAGGCTTGCTAATTCAAAGCTCATGGTTGACCTTTTTATAAGATTTTTAAAATTAGTTTCAAAATCTTTTACAGATAGTGTAAAATGGAAAGTGCCCTACTGCCTATTTGTCATGCTTAGTTTAAAGGCCCAAGCTATAATGGTCAAAACCCAGAAGCCTTGATGTTTTATAATTACATTATGTATTTGATATACCCTTATAAATATTTTGTTCTCTTTTTCACAAGCAATTTGGGAGTTTCTTCTCTTTTTTTATCGGTTACTAGGGACATTGTTCTCTTTACTATTATATTATGTGCTATTCAATATAATATCAAACTCACTAAAAGGTTAAATTATCTTACAAATATATTACTTACCATATATATTGAAATTGATGTATCAAAATTTTCCATTTTCAACTTTATAAAAAAAATACCATAAAACCTTAAATAGAGTATCAGTAAATGAAATGTAACATTTCAAACTCAAATTTTAGTTAGCGATGGACTTGCAATTCATTTGGATCTTGGCATAAAACAACGAATATACTGCAATGAGAGTTTCTCTCATCACACATTCAAATTAACCCTTAATCTTCGAAAATGAGTTCTACCACTACAAAATCAAACTTTCTGGATTATTTCTGGACGTGTAACTTTTATGTTACTGTTCACTTAAAAAACATGTAATAGCATTTCATGCTTTTGATGCTTTTTTGTTTTTATCATCATTTTGATATTTGGTTCAGTTGGTTCATAAGGTTCCTTTAAGAGGTAACTTTCGATTAATCTGAAGCTTTATATTTAACGCCTGCAATCATTTTCCTTATCTCCATTCTGCAAGTTCCCTTGTAAGAGGTAACTTCATTTGTTGGCCATGACTCCTTCGGAGTTGGGTCAAAGAATGTTGGTGGCTCGTGTAAATAAGCCTAAAGTTAAGACTGTGAGTCTCGGGCGATGAATCAATTCCAGTAAATTCTATATGGAATGTATGGAAGATCCCACTTTTATAACTACTTCCACCGTTTAGTTTATCCAACATCTCAGTCTACACTTAATAGATATCTGCGTTCTCAAATCTGCCAGTTAGCTGCACCTGAGCAATTTGAATGTTCAACATGAATGTTGGCATTACAAGTTTATAATCGACTCAACTTTTACTACATGAATGAATGATCAGCATTTTCAACTCAATTATAACTTGCGTCTCAATGCTTCATTTCAGGGTAAGACAACACTAAAATACAAGAACAACACTTTCAGGAAGCTTCAACTCATTTGAGATTCTGCTTAGCAATCTTTTCAAGTTAAATTGAGAAAACATTTTCAAATCAATTATCATATGTATGTGTAGAGAAAATCAGCATCTATCACTTGCTTGTTCAATATGCTACGAAACATTAGAGTTCCTGATCATGGGGAATTTTATTAATAAAATATATATTATGATAGCTTTCCTTCAATTTCTAGAATTTTAGTTATAGAATAAGATAGTGAATTGTGTTCATGTCATTACACATTGTTAGGAGTGTGACAAATCAAGTGGAGAAGTCTGAGAATTTTAACCTATGTTCGAAGGCCTGATGTAGGCCTCCATGATCGGTACTACTTTTCAGCATTACAAGGTAACCGCATATTAATGGGAAATTAACTTAATTAATTCGAATCTTTGTTAAAAGAGATTGGATTTTGAGTTTGACCATTAAAATAAGAGAATAATTTATATTAACGTGATCTTAAAACATCCACTTTTTAGTCACCAATAATATAATGCCATGTCATAATATTTTAAACACATACAATAATTATCTTATACACATCTTCACCAAATCAAAACATTAATTGATCCATTTAATTCTAATTAATCTAATTAAAATTAATAATTAATTTTATCAAACTTAAAAATAAAAATTTAAAGATGATTTATCGTGGAAAAATTAATTCTTAAAGGCTTAGAGTTTGAGCGAAAAAGATCATAAACTTGATTCTCAATTTTTTCACCTCCAATTACACAAGCCGGTTTCATCCCACCAATCATTTTGCTTTTGAGTGCCTTTTATTGTCATTTTTCTCCAAATATATGACTCTTGCTATTTTATTTTCTAAAGATTATAAAATTTTTCAAAAGTTTCATTTGTATTCTTGGAGTTCCCAGCAGTTTGGCATATTAAGGGTTGAAAATTATTTGTGTTAGGAACACATTTGTGCCTCTGTCAATTTTATACCATAGCTCAAAGCTCGAGTAAACCATGGAAATGAAAATTAGTAGAAGAAAATATCCCTAAATTAGTGTAATTGGTTGTTTAGTCTCCGTTTGAGGAGTTTTCCTTTTATTTTTATTTCAATTATTTAGAAATCTGATCTTGTAAAGTTTTGAATGTGTTTAATGAGTGGAATTGGTGAGAATGTATATAATATAATTATTGTATGTGTTCAAAAATTTATGACATGGCACTATATTATTGGTGTCTAAAAAGTGAATGTTTTAGGATCATCGTAATATAAGTTATTCTCTCAAAATAATGCTAATGAAAGTAAGTGAAGTGCTGACTATTTTTATCCAATGCATGTGAATTCTGATTCACATTTGAATCTTTCAACAACCAAAAACCACTTTTGCTTCTTCTTCGCTCTTTTTTATATTTATGATCTAATTTTGGCAAGATTTATTCAGCATGTTGTCATGATTCCATTTTAAGCTATCTTTCCTATCTTGGATTTTGCCTATTAATACCCTAAACCACCACTTACTATAACAAAAAGCACAAGAAACTTTTTTCTGTCTCTTTTCCCTTCATATTGTGAAAATGTGGTTCCCAAAGCTTTTGTTAACCATATGGGTCATGACCTTAACGCTCGCTCACTTCTCCCTAGCCAAAAAATCCCCTGAAAACACCTCGGCTAACTCCCCTGAAGAATACCTTAGGGTCCACAATGCAGCTCGTGCAGAGGTTGGGGTTGGACCATTGACTTGGAACACTACTCTTGAAGCCTATGCACAGGATTATGCTAACGAAAGGATTGCAGACTGTGATTTGAAACATTCAGATGGACCCTATGGTGAGAATCTTGCAGAAGCCTCCTATGCTTTGACTGCCGCAGAAGCAGTGAAAATGTGGGTTGATGAAAAGCCTTACTACAACTACGATACCAATGAATGCACCGGTGACCAAATGTGCGGGCATTACACTCAGGTGGTTTGGAAAAACTCAATTCATGTTGGGTGTGCTAGGGTTGAGTGCAAGACTGGCTGGTGGTTCGTGATTTGCAGCTATGATCCCCCAGGGAACTATGTGGGTGAACGTCCTTACTAGTTAACTAGAATATTCAAATTCTTCTAGAATTCATACCTTCCTTCACTCATTTGAACTGAAAATTTACTCTGTTCATATTTGAGTGTTTGATTTAATAATTGGCGTATGACTATTTACAAAAAAGGGCGATCGAATCTTCTTTCCTTGAATAAAGAAAATCAACCATTTGGATGATCTTGTTTAACATGATTAATTTCTTATGCATGATTGCTTTACAACTGAAAGCTGATGCATAATCCTCTGCACAAAAAGAATATCAAAATCCAATTGTTTCAAATATTTGAATTTGACATTTAATTCAATTGGTTCATACCGTTCCTTTAAAAGGCAACTTCCAATTAATCTAAAATTCAATTTTTAACGGGAATTTTTATAGTAAGGTTACAAATTTTGACTTTATTATAAGGTCAACGAAAAAAATATATAATTAAACGTAAATTTAAAGTCATTAAGCATAAAAAAATGTTAGACGTATCGTAAAAATGTGATTATCAATATAAATATTAGAGTCAGATTTAAGCACATCATAATTTTACTATGATGTATGTTTATGTTAATTATCATGTACTATGATGTATGTTTATGTTAATTATCATGTGTTTACATACTTCTAACATATTTTACACCTAATAACTTTAGATTTATGCTAAATCATGTGTTGTTTACATTAATTTTAAGTTAATTATCAAGTATTTACGATACGTCTAATATTTTTTATGCTTAATGACTTTAAATTTACGTTTAATCATATATTTTTTACGTTGACCTTATAATAAGGTCAAAATTTGTGACCTTACTATAGAATTTCCCGTGACATCTACAACTTATTTTCTTATCTCTGATCTGCAACTTCCTTTGCAAGAGACAACATCTTTTGTTGGCCATAACTCCTTCAGTGTTGGGTCAAAGAATGTTGGTGGCTCATGTATATAAGCCCAAAGGCCTGAGTGAGAATCTCAGTCAATCAATCTACACTCCCATGATAGATATTTGCCTTCCCAAATCTGTTAGTTAGCTGCACTTAGAGCAATTTGAATGTTCACATGTTAGCATTATAAGTGTATAATCAACTCAACTTATAATGAATGAATGAATGATCCATATTTTTCCATAACAAATAATGATATGCATTTTCAGCTCAAGTATAACTTACAAAACAATGCTAAAATACAAGAACGACACTTCCATGACACTTCAAATTAAAGGAGATCATTCCCCAAATCATTTGAGATTCTGCAAGCTGTAATAGTTCAGAAGTTACTACATTACTTCTTGACCAACTTCTTTCAACAAAAAACAAGTTTTCAAGAGAGCTCGACTATCCTTGATCGCTTTTTTGATCGATTATGTCTTGTGGCTTCACTGACAGTATGGTCTTTTCCTGAGTTGGTTTTTTCAAGTTTCATAGGAGAGGATGTTTTGTTATTGTCATTGTCATCATTGTCACTTTCCTCCTTATAATCACTATCATCACTGCTATCATCTGAATCAATTCCACTACTACTACTACCAGCTAGTGTAATCGCTGGCTGATTACCTGCAATTGCAGACTCAGCAGCAGCCAGAGCCTCAGGGGTGTGAAGATCAGCTACTCCCAACATCAAATCCTGTTGTATAATATGCAACCAAAAATTACAACAAACTAATAGACCGCACAATTTGCACAATCCAAAAGATAGAGAGAATTCAACTGCAAAGTTACCATTTCAATGACTTCAGATTCATTCCCATCGAGTACCTCAATATCAACTGCTTGAGAATTATTCTACATTTTGATTAATAAGAAGATATGTTAGAAACTAAAAAGACCATGTACTGATGAGCAAATTTTGACTAAAAACTAAAAACAAACCTTTGAATCAACTCCAGCCTCTTATTTGCTTCAGCCATGACTCCAAGGAAATCTTTCACTTTTCCCAAAACTACAACATACAAAAAGAAGATTTTAGCACTCAGCAGAAGCTTCTAATACCCAAGAAACATTTTTCTGCAGAGATTTTGGAGTTCTGATAGTTTCACAATACTACTCAAGAACACAACGATCATAATCCCATTGCCAAAAACTGCATACTATCAGTTTCAGATTCTTTAAACAACTGTGTGTAATTACAAACTTCAGCAGAATTTCCATATAAGTACTTCTGACCCAAAAAAACAATCACATAGCACAAAGATGGGAAATAGTTTACCCTGGCTTTTAGGAAGAGGAGTGATACTGGGTTTCTTGGCAGGATCAGGTTTATGGGATTCAGACAGCGACTCCTTTGTGCGACAAACAAGAAGTGCAGATTCTGTTGTTCAAGTAAAAACCCAAAAACAAAACACAGTCAAATGATGAAATCTCAATGGATAGAAACCAAGCTAGCAGAAACTCACATTAGCCGAAACCATAATACAAGCATGGTACCTGAGGGTGAAGTGGAGGATGTCTTGTGCTCAAACCGTAGGAGATCTTTGCTTGTGTTTCCCATCTCCCTGTTTAGTTGCAAGACAACCTGTGCCGAGGTTTCTGGCCAGGGCATAGGGCTTTGTAGTTTGAAATTCAAGTATTTAATGGGTTTTTTTTTTTGCAAAAAAAAATATCTAGGCCGGTATTTGATACGCCTAAAGCTAACTAGTTGTCAGTAGAGGCGAAATGGCCCAAGAGTTTGATTTTTTGGGTGCCTGCCGACCCAAGCTAATCCGTACAATTCTACAGTACATGAAAACGACGATACACAAAAAGATGCATGGATAATTCAAATTAATAAAAATTATATATGAATTAAGTAAAAATAAAAATATATATATTTTATGTTTATTGTATTAATATGAATTATAACATAAAATTTTTGTATTTTATAAGATAAAAACACAATACATGATACGATAGACACAAATAACAAGGTCAGTCCAACCACTCATTGCGATGCAGATATCGATACGAGGTTCCATTGCATGCAAAAACATTTGGGCAAAACCTTGCATTGGACTATGGCCTTGTTTTATTTCTAAGGATTGAGATGCTCCTTGCCAATGAAGCTTCGAAGTAATTGGAATGGAAAAAACAACCCCAGAGAATGGAAATGGTTCCATATATAATAGTCTTTATTAAGTATAGTCATGATCAGAAGAATTTTGGAAGAAAAATATAAACAAAGCCTATGCTAAAACGATGTAAAAATGATCTGCTTTCTGTATTAATACTTGGGGAGGGAGCATTCCTTGGGAAGATTGTTCTGAAATCTCTGATAATCTTGGCAGTAATCATAAACCATGTGGTACTTCCTAACCCATTTGAACCATCTCTTCTGGACCCTCGTTAGAGTGCTAAATCTGCGTTCGTTCCACCAGTTGGAAGAGCTATCTGCACTACAAAATTTAGGATTCCCATTCCAAACACAGGCATCGATTTTGTAATCCCTGAATGAAGCTATGAAGGGACTCTTGGACCAGTCAATCTTGTCCCGACCGCCGCGTGTCGCCCAGCTGTCCCCATTCCACAGGCTAATCTTGATGCTCATTGGCTGCCATCTGGGGTATGCCACTCCCTTGTCTGCGTGGTTTCTGTACAATCCAATAGGAATTGAATCTACCATAAACCTGAAGAAGAAGAACACAATGGAGAAAAGTGAATCTTGCCTATTGTCTAGATGAATAATGATGAACAGATATACAAATATGTATTGTTTTTTGAAGGACAACTTACACAATTTGGTGAAGGTTCCATAATACAGAATATGTATGGAAGTCGTCTGTTGGATCGAACCATAAATAAATCCTCTCTTCACGGTTGTCAAAACCATCAGCGTAGATGTTCGTTTGCACAATGTACGGCTGGCCACTCACATTGCCGAGGAATTCAAAGTCTATCTCGTCTCTATTAGGCTGATCCGATGACAACTACAGTGACGAAGCAATATGGTTAAGCGAATTAGAACAGGGACCATGAACAACGAAGCTGAGAACAGGAGTTATATCCTATTTTGCTTACATAGTAGGCCAACACTGTTCCTGCTGAGTTGCCAGGGACTAGTTTGATTTGCATGTCTATTCGACCAAACAAGAACATCTGGGTTGATGCAAAACCAGATCCTGTATCAATTAGAAGGAATAAGAAACATGGACACTGGACAAAGAAAAAACATCAAAAGTTTCCTTTTTCCTTTTACATCATACCAGATTCTTGATCAAGTTTCAAACTTCTCTCCCTGCCATCAGCCGAAGTGTTTACATGATTAGGAGCCCACATCACAAAGAAGTCATTGTTGAAATTTCCAGTTGAAACAACCGAAGCTACTGAAATTCGAGAGAGATTCAAGAAAAGGATGCTGATGATTAAGTTTTTGAGTTTGAAACAATTACTCATAGCTCTATTGATCTACAGCTACAATACGGGATGACAGGTTGCTGCAATACTATATAGGTACCGCATGTGATTGCAGTGGAAATATAGGTATTGCATGAACAGGAAGGCAATGTTTTTTTCCAAAGCAAGAATATCTTTAGGAAGAAGCAAAGAGGAATGTTAGGCTGTGAGAATGTTGCAAGATGAGTTCTCAAGGGGTTTGCTAGGCTTACCAGTTTTCTAGCCGCTGCTGTTTGAATTTCTAATAAAATGTGCAGACCAGGGTACAAAAATTAACTTTCTTCTTAAGGAAGCAGCTAATTACTTGCATACCGAGTTTGTTCATCCCTCCAGGACAACCAATTTTCCTTTTTTGGAATTTGAGTGAATCATTGGTCATAAACTAGAACATTTGCTAATTGAATTTAGGGGTCTTGTTTAGGTGATTGAAGATTGAAATTTAAGAAATGTTAAAACTGTAATTGACGTTTTTTTTAACAAGTAAAAAGACTATATAATTAATATTTTTTAGGTGCTAAAGCTTTGAGAATACCCTGAGGCTTTCTTAACAAGAAACTTTTTGTCTGTCAGGTTAGCAGAAAGTTTAAGAATGTAAAGAAGCTGACAAGATATTTGCCTTTTTTCCCTTTGTTTTTCTTTTTAGAATAACTTGGTCTTTCAAGCTACCTTTTGTACATATCCAATGACTTTGAGTTTATTCCTTACTTCCTTTTGTTGGGGTGTGTATGATTTATGAAGCCTTGCCTGGCAATGATTTTGGTTGTTAGATTATATGACTGGATTATCTTCAAAGCAAGTTGATCAAAGCAAAAAACAAAAGAAAATTATTAATATCACTGCAAGCTGATTGATCCATTAAGCTTTGTATCAGCTAATCATTTGTCCACGAGATCATTCAGCATCATGGGTTTGAAATGCTTTATTAAGGCTAACTGTTCCTTAAATCCAACTTCAAATAATGACCTATTCAAAACATATCAATTACCAAAAACACTTTCACAAGCATAAGATGGTTAGGCTCTATCTTGTTTCTCATGGCAGTTCAAGACCATGCACACATATCCATCTTTTCAGCTGTCAAGTACTAGAAGAATTCATATTAAAGACTTGATGTTCATGAATTGTCAGTATATAAAAATCTCACTATATTCACTTGATCAAAAAGGCCAAAAGGGAAGCTCAGGGTTTAGTTCAAACGGTTCACCAGTTCAAGATGGGTGGCAGAGTTTCAGCAGGATTGGAGTTAAGAGTCGTGCAAATGCAAACTCCACAAGCACAATGTCAACGAGGCAATGGTGATCATGGCAGAAGGAAACCAGTATTAATTGGGAAAGTTGAGTCCATTATGAGGCCCATTAGATAAATGGTTTTAACATGGGTCTTTGAGCCGATACTTGTCCACGAAATTTCTTTCCGATTGCAAAGAAAAACAGATGGTTGGAAGGCTGTTGTCTAAGGTAGGCAACCTTTGGCAATTAATGATCCAAAGAGACAGCTGTGTTGCCTGTTTATGTGTTCCCTGTGAAATCGGCAGAATCCGACCAAAGCCTTGGAACAAGAATATAATGCGAGGTAATCAGATATGGGCTCTTCTTATACAAGGCAGGAGCCAGTCTATTATGGTCCTACAGCCCATTGCTCTTTAGAATAAAAAATCTCATCATTATTATCTTCAAAGCTTTATCTTATTATTAAAGTAAATTAAATAAATCAATATACATTATCAAAAAATAATTATAAAAAAAAAAGTAAAAATGAATTTTTTTTAGACATTTGAATAAAGTTCGAATTTTGGTATCATTACAGTTGAAAAATTTTTACCGTTTATCATTTTCGACTCGAATAGAACTAGTTTTGGATCATATATATTTAGGTTAAATTATCGATATAAATTTTTCTCTTTCATTTTTTATTTAAAGTAATGTATTTTTCTGATTTTGATACAGTCATATTCTTATAAATGATTTGTTTTAAATTCTTTTTTAAATTATCTTTTAACTTTGAATTTTTTTTAATTTTAATAATTGAATGACTTTACGTTCCCTAAATTGCAATGTATTAAATTTGAAAACTTTTATAATGCAATTACAAGTATTTATTAGACAGTTCAACACGCACAACAACTTGGGTTTCCAATGCTATAGTTTTTTGTGTTTTTTTTTTGGTGAAAGGTTTTTTCATTTTTGTGTTTATAAAGCCAAATCGCGAATCACATGTTTCACAAACCACAAACATTGTAGGATAATTACTCAAAAAAAAAAAACATTGTAGGATAACAATTTTTTTTTGAAATTGTAGGATAACGTTTTAGTATTAAAAAATAGGTTTAATAGCCAAATACGTCCTCTACGTTTGCCACAAAATGAAATTAAATCTTCAACGTTTAATTGCATCAAAATCAGTCCTAAACGTTTCAAAATAATTGAATTAAGGACATTTTTGTTACCTCTGCACACACATGAACAGTAATAAAACTTAACGGTGTTGGAGGAAATTAACGGAAATATCATTAATTCAATTATTTTGAAACGTTTAGGATTGATTTTGATACAATTAAACGTTGAGGACTTAATTCTATTTTGTAATAAACATTGAAAACGTATTTAGCTATTAAGCTTAAAAAATATGAGCAATAATTTAATAGCCAAATAACGTCTAAAAAATGTAACCAAAAAATAAAATAAAATAAAATAACGTCTAAAAATGGAAAAATAAATTCCATTTTTGGGTGAGGGACCGAAAGGTAAATCTGGAAAGGCGAGAAGAGTAGTAGTGGAAGTGGGAACTGGCCATTGTTTTTTTCGTTTGGATCCGGCAGAAGGAAGTCAGAACTGTGAAGACTTCCTTCACAAAATCTCTGTCTCTCTCTAAAAACCTTCTTGTCTTTAACAACTTTAATTGCTTTATCTTTTCCCTGAATCTCTTTTTCTCCAGGTATGTGTTTTTTTTTTTTTGCTTTATCAACCTTCTCTCTTCAACGCTTACAGTTTGTTGCATTTTGTTTGAAACTTGTAGTTTATTTAACTTAAGCAACTTCCTTATTCATAGCTACAGCATGGGTTTGTATCTTTTGTTTCATTGCTTTATGTTGCCTGCTATTTTGGGAAAATGGGTTTTGTTTGTAAATCTCGAAACTTGAGATTTTTCATTCAAGTTTGATGGGTATTGCTTCACTGTGTTATTATCCTTTTAGTTAGGGCTTCCATGGGGTTTCCTCTTCTGGGTTTCCTTTAATTTGATCAAATGTGCCATCTTTTAATAAAAAAAGAGAATATTTTAACTGTTTTTTAGAGCTGGGGATAGAGATTTGAACTTGGTACATTCTTCAGAAAGGGAGAAAGGAAGGGGTTTGCTTCATTTGATGAAGAATTGTTATTTCCCCTGAGCTATTATATGTACTAAACTATTTATCTATAGCCGGCCTTCTTTCATTTGCTTACATTGCCCTTATTATATAAGAATTTAATGGAGTTTTATATTCCTTCCCTTTTTATTTTATGGGAATTGGTCTCTATTGGGTCAATGTCATGTATGGTGCCAAAGTTAAGACAAGAGGGAGGAAAAAAATAACCTGGATTAGTTTGGATTCTTTGATTGTCAAATGGGATGACTTGATTCTATAGGCTATAGTAGTTTGGTTGCTCAAAAACTACGGAATAAGATGAAAGTTCGTTTGTTAATGATGTTGAAAGTATTTGGAGATGCAAAGGGTGAGGTAGTAGAGTACATGTATGGCTGGTTGTAGCAGAGGAGTTTTAGAAGTATCAATAGAAATGTTAAAAGCAAATTTTTCCAATATCCTCCTGGGCTCCTCCTTACTCCATCCCCTATGCTAAAGTTGTCTGTGTTTCTGCCTCTGACGGGTGGTAATGAGCTTAGAAAATTGCTGGTTTCTAAGAAAAGAAGATAGTGTGATAGGTTTCTAAAAGGTGAGAAAATTTGCATTTTTTGGATTTTGCACAATTTTTCCTTCTGGAAAAATTCCTCAAGAAATAATTTTCAAATCTTAAATGGAACGTTTCGTCTTTTATTTGTTTGTTTGACCTCACTTGTTTTGAGTCCAAGTTTTACAAGTCATTCAATAATAATTACACTTTTCCTTTAAGGATTTTAAGATTGCCTTTTTCTTCTTATATTTTTTCCAAATTAAAGTGGAACATATTGAATTCACTAGTTGCAGTATTGTGGTCTCGAAGTCCATATTTTCTTCGTCATTCTTGGGTTTAGTTTTCGAAAATTTAGATATAAATTGCATTACATCTGAATTTTATCTCAAGGATATTGCTAAGATTTTGGATACTTTATCATTTAGCATTCAGGTTATGATTTTAGTGTCTGGAGTCTGGAGTTTGGATGAAAATTACTTTTTTCCCTGAAAAGCAAGACTGAACTATGATTACCCTTCAGATATGCAATTAATCTTTTCAATGGTTGATAACCCTTTTTTAATCATTCTGTTATTCTAGGTTTTATCCTAGGCCGGAGTCAGGCAGCTGCTCGATACATATAAAGTGAGAAAGGAAATCAGGGTAGGGGATCTTTGATTTCAATCATGTTCAAGAAATCACCTAGTAGAAACCAAAGATCCAAAGGCATCAAGATAAAGCATGTCCTTCATATTTGTTTGCTACTTGGTGTTTGCTTTTGGTTACTCTACCAAGTCAAGCACTCCCATGGTAAGAGAAAAGAATTTGATGAAAAAGGTGCTAAAGCCTATATGAAAGCACAAAGGGATGATGTGATTCTAAAATTTGGGAGGAAAGACATTCCTCACGTGCAGGAAGTATTGAAGAACTACAAACACGAGGAAGAAGAGGAAGAAGGAAATGGAGTAGAGGAGTAAAATAAGCATGATGAAGAACATGAGGAAAAAGCTAAGAGGCTTGAAGAAGAGGAGGGAGAAGGGGCAAGCAAACATGAAGAAGAGGAGCAGGAAGAAGGAAGCAAGCACGAAGAAGAGGAGCAGGAAGAAGCAGGAAAACATGAAGAGAAGGAGCAAGAAGAAGCAAGTATACATGAAGAAGAAGAAGCGCGCGAAGACGAAGGTAGCAAGCATGACGATGAAGAGCAAGAAGCTGAAATTAAGGATGAAGAAGCAGAAGATGAGGGAAGAGGAGATGGAGTTGATGAGGTCGATGAAAATAAGCATGAAAGAGCAGATGGTGAAACTGAGCATGAAGAAGAATTTATAGATGAGGCGAAAGAGAGAGAAGCAAAATTTGACTAAAAACTAAAAACAAACCTCTGAATCAAGCTCTAGCCTCTTATTTGCTTCAGCCATGACTCCAAGGAAATCTTTCACTTTTCCCAAAACTGCAACATACAAAAAGAAGATTTCAGCACTCAGCAGAAGCTTTTAATACCCAAGAAACATTTTTCTGCAGAGATTTTGGAGTTCTGATAGTTTCACAATACTACTCAAGAACACAACGATCATAATCCCATTGCCAAAAACTGCATACTATCAGTTTCAGATTCTTTAAACAGCTGTGTGTAATTACAAACTTCAGCGGAATTTCCAGATAAGTACTTCTGACCAAAAAAAATCATATAGCACAAAGATGGGAAATAGTTTACCCTGGCTTTTAGGAAGAGGAGTGATACTGGGTTTCTTGGCAGGATTAGGTTTATGAGATTCAAACAATCAGTCCTTTTGTGCGACAAACAAGAAGTGCAGATTCTGTTGTTCAGGTAAAAATCCAAAAACAAAACTCAGTCAGATGATGAAATCTCAATGGATAAAAGTAAAGCTAGCAGAAACTCACATTAGCCGAAACCATAATACAAGCATGGTACCTAAGGGTGAAGTGGAAGATGTCTTGTGCTCAAACCGTAGGAGATCTTTGCTTGTGTTTCCCATCTCCCTGTTTAGTTGCGAGACAACCTGTGCCAAGGTTTTTGGCCAGGGCATAGGGCTTTGTAGTTTGATTATCATTGTCACTAAAAATCAACACAAGGAAGATAATGATAATTAAATCCTTTCTCTCTAATTTGTCAATTTATTATATCTTCCTTTTCAAAATGCCAAAAGAAGTGATTTTGGAACTCGAAAAATTTCAATACCAATTTCTATAGGGAGATTCTGATTCAAGCAAGAAGTTAAGATGGATTGATTGGTCTTCAATTTGTAAAAGTAAAAAAATAAGGTGGTTTGGGGATTATGAACTTGGGAATGTGCAACCAAGCTTTATTGCTCAAGTGGCCATGGAGATTCAATAAAGACCACACAGCCCTTTAGAGAGACTTATTTGTGAAAAATACTCCATATCAGTGTTCAACTTGTGACCTTCTCCTTATCGTAATGGTGCTTTGTCTTGAGTGTGGAGAGATATCCAATCAAACTAGAGTGAGGGTGAGGCTTCTAACCACATTTTTTTCTAGTTTTTCTTTCTATGCAGGTAATGGAGAGAAAAATTCATCTATGGAGCAATAAATGGGTACAAAACCTCATTCTCAAGGATGCTTTTGCAAGAATTTATGCCCTTTCAATCAATAAAGAAGGCTATATCAAGGACTACGGTTACTGGAATGGATCTAATTTTGTCTAGAAAATCAAACTTAGAAGAGACCTCTTTGATTGGGAATTCAACAATGGCAGGAGCTTATGGATCTTCTCAACTTAGTTTGTCTTTCTCAACCTATGACTGACAAAGTGGTTTGGTGTCACACTACGAATGGAGTTTACAGTGCAAATTCCTTTAAAAGATCTCTAGACAATTCTCAAGTTTCTGTTTCTTCAATTAAAAGATATATCTAGAATGGTATTGCCCCTCCCAAGTTTGAACGCTTTTGTTGGAGAGCTTTAAAAGAAAAATTGCCTATTGTCGACTTGCTATGCAAGAGAGGTTGCCTTTTGAATATAGAAAACAAAAATGCATTTTGCACTCAACTAGATTCGACTAATCATCTTCTTGTCCACTGCTATTTTTCTTAGATTATATGGTGTCTTTTCTGCGGTTGGTGGGGAGTTTCATAGGTCATACCAAGTTCTTTAAAACAGCTTTTCTCGTCTTGAAGTAACCTTTATTCAAATAGGAATCAAAAACAAATTTAGGATGCTCTCTTTTATGCTATTCTTTAGTCGATTTGGCTCGCTCGAAATGATAGAATCTTCAACAATAAATCTATTTCTCCTCTTCAACTCTCTATTCTTGTTCGACTGAGGCTTAGTTGGTGGATTAAAGCATTCCATTCTTATCTCGTTAAGCTTCATCTCTCCAATAATATTCAAGTTATTAGCTTAACTTCAAAAACAGAACTGTTAAGGTCAACATCTCATGGTTCCCTCCTCTTCATGGTCTTAGAAGTGTAATGTTGATGGATCATCATTAGGAAAGCCTGGTCAAGCTGGTATTGGTGGAATTCTTTGTGATCACCATAGGCATATCTTAATGATGTTCTCAAAGAATATCGGTTTGGCATATTCAAATTTGGTAGAGTTACTAGCAGTTGTGGAAGCTCCTTCAATCATCGCCAATGCCAATTTGATTTCTCTTCCCCAATTGATTATTGAAAGTGACTCTAAAGTTGTGATCTCATGGTTAAACAAAGTTCTTGACAGCTTATGGAAGTGCAACAATCTTCTCAACAAGCTACATAATCTTTACTCGTTGTAGACACCTAATTTTATCCGGGTTTACAATATGCCAATTTGAAATAAATTAAAGTGACCTGATTTTGTCGAGTTATTTAAATTTATTCATAGGTTAAAAGTTCGCCCGAAATTAGTATTGTTAAAATCCAATTCTTTGTGTTATTTTTCACTTGGATTTAAAAGCCCATTTCATCTTTATGAAACCCAATTCATGTCTTTAGGCCTAATTTCCACATTATTATTATTATTTAAAAAAATTAATTACTTTTTTTGAAAGAAGAGGGTGCCGTGCAGGCTGACTGGCAGCCAAAATCACGCTACCAACCCACTTTATTCCCCCTCCCTATGCACCAATTTCTGGCTGCCACTGATCATAATCCCAAAATATTCTAGCTGCCACTGATCATAATCCCATAATATCAGAGATTTGATCATTGTCAACCCAAAAATGAAAAGAAAATTTTCTTTAAATGCCAAGGATTGGACTGAAAAAAGGGATCGACCATAACTCTTTTCGGCTTTCTTTACCAAACTCAACACCACCACAAACACTGCGAACCATACAAAAAGCCCCAAAACCACCATTACCTAAACCCGAGCACTCTGACCCTCACCACCACAACCACCTTCTCTTCACTGCCTTTGAACCTAAACAGAACCCAAACACACCACCAAAGGCTACCTCAAGCCCGAAAACCACCACTGCTATCATCACCTTACCATCACTTAACCACAGCACAACCAACCATTCACCATTGCCATATTGATTTTGAATGTTGGGGAGTTTAATAGCAATTTCAGATAATGAAGGAAGTGGGGCCTATAGAAGAATTTAGATAAATATGGTTCTTGGTGATTTTGATGGAATTGGTTTGTCCCTTGGATTAAGATTTTGGTCTAAAGATGCTTGTATTTTGCATCTAATTGGTTTAAGTTTTTCACTTTAATTTAGCTTAATTGATGGGTTTTGTTAGCTTCATTTATCTCTTAATGATGAATGGTAGGGATTTAAAGTCTCATATTGTTTACAAGTGTGGAAGTGATTATATGCTGACGATCTTGCAAACTTTGCCTGTGCTTTTATTGAAGAATGGACTATTTGATGTTGGCTAATGTGATATTTTGGGTATTGCAAATGAGTTTGGATCTTGTTGTGAGGGTGATTGCTTGTTGGTGGCTCATTTGATCTCTTGGATGGCAATTGGTTCTGATTTTCAATGACTTTTCTCACGGTATATGGTAAAGTTTTGGATGATTTATATATATATTTTTTTAGTGTTCGAAGACATTCCTTCTGCTATCTTTGGATGCTTTTATTTGGTGGTGGCTTTGTAGTAGAAAAGTTTTATTGGTTTGGTGGGTTTTTATTGATAATCCTTTTTTATGTCTTCTGGACATTGATGGAGTTTGATTCTCTTGGTGATTATATGACTTGATTTGCTATCTTGGGATTGGATTGTGAGATGGGGTTTAAGGTAGTTTAATCTATAAGTTGAAACTTCCTATTAAGTTTTGCATTACAAATAAAGAACAATGTGTCAGTATAGCATCAAAGTTAACCTAGAATTAATTGTTGAATGGGCTTTATATTAGCTTGTAAACATGGCTCTCTTCCATGTAAGTATCTTGGTTTACCTCTTAGTTCTAACTCAAGACTCCTTTCTACTTGGCAACCCGTCATCGACTCTTTCAGAAGTAAATTAAACTCTTGGAAGAGTAAACTAATGTCCATGAGAAGAATATTAGAGCTTATTAAATCCTCTCTCTCTAATTTGCCAATTTATTATATATTCCTCTTTAAAATGCCAAAAGGAGTGATTTTGGAACTCAAAAAATTTCAACCCCAATTTCTATGGGGAGATTCTGATTCGGGCAAGAAGTTAAGATGGATTGATTGGTCTTCAATTTGCAAAAGTAAAAAACAAGGAGGTTTGGGGATTATGAACTTGAGAGTGTGCAACCAAGTGTTATTGCTCAAGTGGCCATGGAGATTCAATAAAGACCACACAGCCCTCTGGAGAGATGTTATTTGTGAAAAATACTCCATATCAATGTTCTTGTGGCCTTCTCCTTACCGTAATGGTGCTTTGTCTAGAGTGTGGAGAGATATCCAATCAAACTGGAGTGAGGGTGAGGCTTCTAACCACATTTTTTTCTAGTTTTTCTTTATGTGTAGAAAATAATTCATTTATGGAGCGATAAATAGATACAGAACCTCATTCTCAAGGATGCTTTTGCAAGAATTTATGCCCTTTCAGTCAATAAAGGAGGCTATATCAAGACTACGGTTACTGGAATAGATCTAATTTTGCCTGGAAAATCAAACTTAGAAGAGAGCTCTTTGATTGGGAATTCAACAATGGCAGGAGCTTATGGATCTTCTCAACTTAGTTTGTCTTTCTCAACCTATGACTGACAAAGTGGTTTGGTGTCACACTACGAATGGAGTTTACAGTGCAAATTCCTTTAAAAGATCTCTAGACAATTCTTAAGTTTCTGTTTCTTCAATTAAAAGATATATATATAGAATGGTATTGCCCCTCCCAAGTTTGAGCGCTTTTTTTGGAGAGCTTTAAAAGGAAAATTGCCTATTGTCAACTTGCTACACAAGAGAGGTTGCCTTCTGAATATAGAAAACAAAAATGCATTTTGCACTCAACTAGATTCGACCAATCGTCTTCTTGTTCACTGCTATTTTTCTTGGATTATATGGCGTCTTTTCTGCGGTTTGTGAGGAGTTTCATAGGTCATCCCAAGTTCTATAAATCGGCTTTTCGTGTCTTGGAGTAACCTTTATTCAAATAGGAATCAAAAACAAATTTGGGATGCTCTCTTTTATGCTATTCTTTGGTCGATTTGGCTTGCTCGAAATGATAGAATCTTCAATAGTAAATCTATTTCTCCTCTTCATGTCTCTATTCTTGTTCAACTAAGGCTTAGTTGGTGGATTAAAGCATTCCATTCTTATCTCGATAAGCTTCAGCTCTCTAATAATATTCAAGTTATTAGCTTTGCTTCAAAGAACAAGACTCTTATGGCGTGTTTGGTTGCCCTGAAAATCGATTCTTTTCAGCCATAATTCCGGAGGCCCCACAATTTCCAGGTTTTGGTTCACATTTATGGATAGAATAAAGTTTCCTCGAAATTGCTCCATTTCGTGTGATCACCGAATAGCAAATCTGAGCAGCGAGCGCAGAATGGGTTTTCTGAGTCAGGTGGAATAGATTAATGATAAATTTTTTCAAGCATGTCCTTCAGATTTATCAAATTTACAAGTCAAAATTAGGTTGATTCTCTTCTCTTCTCTTCTCTTCTCTTCTCTTCTCTTCTCTTTCCATTTGTTTCTTTCTTCGTCAGTCTCTCTTAGCACACATGAAATCTGGACATTTGCAGTGAATCGAAGCAAGTTTTCTCTCTGCTCATCCCATAAAAGCTCAAAAACTGCAACAACTTCTGACACATAAGCGTATTTTTTACAATAATACATGTAATAAAAAAACGTACGAACAATGACAGGAAAAAATATAAAAATTTTGATAAATTAGAATAAAGGTATTTTGAATATTTTATTAAGATTAAAAAAATAAGAAAATGAGTAAAAAAAATATAAAGAAATTTTATAAATTAAGATGTGAGGGTATTTTGGACATTTTATATTTATTCCTTCCTAATTTCTTGCTGTTATTCTTGTCAACCAAACAGAAAATAAACTCAAATAGTTTTCTATTCCACCAACCAAACAACAAAATATATGTTCCATTCATATTCCTCTTTTTTTCTATTCCCACGGAATAGCTTTTCTATTCCTTCTCTATTCCATTCCGCGAACCAAACGCCACCTTAAGGTCAACATCTCGTGGTCCCTACCTCCTCATGGTCTTGTATGTGTAATGTTAATGGATCATCATTAGGAAAGCCTGATCAAGCTGGTACTGGTGGAGTTCTTTGTGATCACCATGGGCCTAACTTAATGATGTTCTCAAAGAATATCAGTTTGGCATATTCAAATTTGGCAGAGTTGCTAGCTGTTGTGGAAGCTCTTTCAATCATCACCAATGCCAATTTGATTTCACTTTCCCAATTGATTATTGAAAGTGACTCTAAAGTTGTGGTCTCATGGTTAAACAAAGTTCTTGACAGCTTATGGAAGTACAACAATCTTCTCAATAAGCTACATAATCTTTACTGGTGTTTAGGTGCTATCTCTTTTGTTCATATTTTTAGAGAAGGCAATTTTTTTGCAGACTCCCTTGCTAAACTTGGAGTCAATCATAACTCTAATTTTGTAGCATGGTTGTAAACATTTTGCTTTATTAATAAAGTCTTTTACTTTCAAAAAAAAAATTTAGTTTTTGTTAGCTCCCTTCTAGCTATCATTGTTGGACTTCAATAAAATCTATTTGCTGAGCAAAAACAAAATTGTAGTAAGGTTTCTCATCGACCCAAAATATCATTTCTTTTGTGCCAATCAAGGCATAGGAGGTTTTTGAAAGGTTCTCACCATAGGGTCCGTTTAAATGAATAAAATCAGTGTGCAATCCTTTTATTAGCATATTGTCGTGCATAGGCTATAACATTGGCGTTTCATGTCATCAATCCAACCCCAACTTTTGCAAAAGCTGCATTGTAAGTTAGTCTTGAGGGGAATTCTAGGCAAGGGGAACATGAGCTAAGGCAAAAGCTAAAAAGAAAACACCTACTAGAAATTTGGTTAATCCCATTTTATTGTTCTTTTGAAAGGCTTAGATTGCAATTTTTCATAAGATATGCCTCTGGTTTATACATGAAAATGGATTAACAATTAGAATCTTAAATATTACATTCCATAAAAGAATGTGTAATATTAGACCCACAAAAAGGGTAAATTATCTTACCAACATATAACTTACCATATATATATATATATATATATATATATATTGATGTATCATATTATTTATTATCACCTTTCTCTTTCTGCATTGAAAAAAAAATATAATGTACCAGAAAAAATAAGTAATATGTCAAGATCTAATTAAGTTAGCGATGAAACTTCTAGTTCACTTAGATCCTCTCATAAAACGACAGATACAACACAACAAGAATTTCTCTCATCACACATCTAAACTGATCCTTAATATACAAAAATGAGTTCTACTTTAACTAATACAATACAATCAATAGCAACATTTGTCCTCTAAGAAGTTGTATCAAATTCAAATTTGAAACTACCCTTTCAAAACTAACTCTTTGAAATCATGAGGAGTAAATCATTATAAAGAACGAGGGTTGGAACAAATAGTTAAGGTTAGTATTTTCACAATTCTTTGTTGGTAAATGATTTATAAATTCTAAAAAATTCTCATATAAAAGTTCAATGGATTCATAAATCTTAATAATAGATTGATGGTTTATTCTAATATTGAAGTTAGGATAATTTTCCTTGCTCCTAAACTTTAATGCACAAAAAATAAGTCAATTTTTGCATAACCATTCTACATACCTAGCGTACGTAAATCCCCCTCTCCCTACTGCACTAAGAAAGAATAAAAGCAGCCTAACCCCAAACATCAAACTAATAACTACCATACCTTTTAAATGTTCTTTCCTATCCCATGCGTATATCACCAAGGGAAGGTGAAAATTGTGGGGTTTGCAAGGGAAAGGCACGTGAATTAAGCTTATATGAATTTTATATTTCTACCATTTCTTCAACTTTAATAACAACATGATAAATATTTATGCCTACGTTTTTCCATGCATATGGAGACCATAGACCTCGCGCTTACAAAGGCCTCTCCTAATTTTTTGTCTTCCTTTTACTCGTATCACGCAACAAAAGTTTTTCTTTTTTTTTTTTGCTAAGCAATAATTTCATTGATTAGATAAAACAGTACACCTCAAAAAAAAAAAGGAATTAGGAGCAACAAATGTAAAGTGCCCTGACAAAATCAAACTCCCAAAAAAGTTGAATCCTATGTAATGCTTGACCCTCAAAGCTCTCTCGATGGTTATAGAAGCTAGGCACATTTATATAAGGAAAATTCTTATAGTTAATGCACTAAACTCTAAACATGAAGATAGAAATGGAATGTCATATGGTCCTCAGATTGTGACAAATTGTTTTAAGTTTAGGTATAACACCAACCAAATGGGTTGTTTTTTAATTCAAAGAAAGAAAGAAAATTCAACCTTCTTTCTTGTGTAAACAACATTTTATTAATCATTAAATCAAATACTCAAATACAAATGAGTACATTTTTTATATAAATGAGCAAAGGTATTACTTGCTTTTATGAATTCTAGAATAATTTTGGTATTGCACCAATCAAAACATAGAATTATTACATACTTTCCTTTATTGTATATCTTAAAAGATCATTTGGTTTTTTAGTTAATTAATAGGACGTTCTCCCACATAGTTCCCTGGGGGATTATAGTTACAAGTCAGGAACCACCAGCCACTGTTGCACTTAACCCTAGCACATCCAAGATGAATTGACCTTCGCGAAACCACCTGAGTATAATGCCTGCATTCTCCTCCCTCACATTCATTGGTATCGTAATTGTAGTAAGGCTTCTCAGCAACCCACATTCTCGCTGCATCTGTGGCATTCAAGGCGTAGGATGCTTCTGCAAGGTTCTCACCGTAGGGTGAATCTGAATGAATCAAATCACAATCTGCAATCCTTTTATGAGCATATTCCCGTGCATAGGTTGCAAGAGTGGTGTTCCAAGTCAATGGTCCAACCCCAACCTCTGCACGAGCTGCATTATGGACGCTAAGATAGTCTTGACGAGTGATCCTGGCAAGGGAAACATGAGCTAGAGTTAGAGCCAAAAAGCAAACAGCTACTAAAAATTTGGTTAATCTCATTTTCTTGTTCTCCTCGGAAGCTCGGATTGCAATGTGTAGTATCTTTAGAAAAAGTAGCGAATAATATGGCTTTGAGGCATATAATTTACACTCTCTTAAGTGTAATCTTGCTTCACACAAAAGCAAATTACACTAAGATTTTCTTATGGATGTTAAGAAAAAGTAGTAAATGAAAACCGAAACTTGTTCGTCTTATATAGAACCTTAAGAGCCACAAATGAATGGTTATAATTATCTGTTAATAAAAACCATTCCTTTTACAAACATAACTTTTAAAAAATGTTACAAATGAATGGTTGTAATTATCTGTTAATTAACAACCATTTATTTTACAAAAATAATTGTTAAAATGTTTGTTAAAGTTTAAAACTTTTAAAGCGTTTTTGCGTAAAATTGAAAACATAGGCTTGCTATTTCAAAGCTCATCTTTGACCTTTTAAAATTAGATTTTTAAAATTAATTTCAAAATCATTTTATAGATTGTGTAAAATTGAAAGTGCCCAACAGCCTATTCTTTAAGCTTTAAAATTAATTTAAAGGCTTGCTAATTCAAAGCTCATGGTTGACCTTTTTATAAGTAGATTTTTAAAATTAGTTTCAAAATCTTTTACAGATAGTGTAAAATGGAAAGTGCCCAAGTGCCTATTTGTCATGCTTAGTTTAAAGGCCCAAGCCGTAATGGTCAAAAACCCAGAAGCCCTTGATGTTTTATAATTACATTATGTATTTGATATACCCTTATAAATATTTTGTTCTCTTTTTCACAAGCAATTTGGGAGTTTCTTCTCTTTTTTTATCGGTTACTAGGGACATTGTTCTCTTTACTGTTATATTATGTGCTATTCAATATAATATCAAACTCACTAAAAGGTTAAATTATCTTACAAATATATTACTTACCATATATATTGAAATTGATGTATCAAATTTTTCCATTTTCAACTTTATAAAAAAAATACCATAAAACCTTAATTAGAGTATCAGTAAATGAAATGTAACATGTCAACCTCAAATTTTAGTTAGCGATGGACTTGCAATTCATTTGGGTCTTGGCATAAAACAACGAATATACTGCAATGAGAGTTTCTCTCATCACACATTCAAATTAACCCTTAATCTTCGAAAATGAGTTCTACCACTACCAAAATCAAACTTTCTGGATTATTTCTGGACGTGTAACTTTTATGTTACTGTTCACTTAAAAAACATGTAATAGCATTTCATGCTTTTGATGCTTTTTTGTTTCTATCATCATTTTGATATTTGGTTCAGTTGGTTCATAAGGTTCCTTTAAGAGGTAACTTTCGATTAATCTGAAGCTTTATATTAACGCCTGCAATCATTTTCCTTATCTCCATTCTGCAAGTTCCCTTGTAAGAGGTAACTTCATTTGTTGGACATGACTCCTTCGGAGTTGGGTCAAAGAATGTTGGTGGCTCGTGTACATAAGCCTAAAGTTAAGACTGTGAGTCTCGGGCGATGAATCAATTCCAGTAAATTCTATATGGAATGTATGGAAGATCCCACTTTTATAACTACTTCCACCGTTTAGTTTATCCAACATCTCAGTCTACACTTAATAAATATCTGCGTTCTCAAATCTGCCAGTTAGCTGCACCTGAGCAATTTGAATGGCATTACAAGTTTATAATCGACTCAACTTTTACTGCATGAATGAATGATCAGCATTTTCAACTCAATTATAACTTGCGTCTCAATGCTTCATTTCAGGGTAAGACAACACTAAAATACAAGAACAACACTTTCAGGAAGCTTCAACTCATTTGAGATTCTGCTTAGCAATCTTTTCAAGTTAAATTGAGAAAACATTTTCAAATCAATTATTATATGTATGTGTAGAGAAAATCAGCATCTATCACTTGCTTGTTCAATATGCTACGAAACATTAGAGTTCCTGATCATGGCGAATTTTATTAATAAAATATATATTATGATAGCTTTCCTTCAATTTCTAGAATTTTAGTTATAGAATAAGATAGTGAAATGTGTTCATGTCATTACACATTGTTAAGAGTGTGACAAATCAAGTGGAGAAGTCTGAGAATTTTAACCTGTGTTCGAAGGCCTGATGTAGGCCTCCATGATTGGTACTACTTTTCAGCATTACAAGGTAACCGCATATTGATGGGAAATTAACTTAATTAATTCGAATCTTTGTTAAAAGAGATTGGATTTTGAGTTTGACCATTAAAATAAGAGAATAATTTATATTAACGTGATCTTAAAACATCCACTTTTTAGTCACCAATAATATAATGCCATGTCATAATATTTTAAACACATACAATAATTATCTTATACACATCTTCACCAAATCAAAACATTAATTGATCCATTTAATTCTAATTAATCTAATTAAAATTAATAATTAATTTTATCAAACTTAAAAATAAAAATTTAAAGATGATTTATCGTGGAAAAATTAATTCTTAAAGGCTTAGAGTTTGAGAGAAAAAGATCATAAACTTGATTTCAATTTTTCACCTCCAATTACACAAGCCGGTTTCATCCCACCAATCATTTTGCTTTTGAGTGCCTTTTATTGTCATTTTTCTCCAAATATATGACTCTTGCTATTTTATTTTCTAAAGATTATAAAATTTTTCAAAAGTTTCATTTGTATTCTTGGAGTTCCCAGCAGTTTGGCATATTAAGGGTTGAAAATTATTTATGTTAGGAACACATTTGTGCCTCTGTCAATTTTATACCATAGCTCAAAGCTCGAGTAAACCATGGAAATGAAAATTAGTAGAAGAAAATATCCCTAAATTAGTGTAATTGGCTGTATTAGTCTCCGTTTGAGGAGTTTTCCTTTTATTTTTATTTCAATTATTTAGAAATCTGATCTTGTAAAGTTTTGAATGTGTTTATGAGTGGAATTGGTGAGAATGTATATAATATAATTATTGTATGTGTTCAAAAATTTATGACATGGCACTATATTATTGGTGTCTAAAAAGTGAATGTTTTAGGATCATGTAATATAAGTTATTCTCTCAAAATAATGCTAATGAAAGTAAGTGAAATGCTGACTATTTTTATCCAATGCATGTGAATTCTGATTCACATTTGAATCTTTCAGAACCAAAAACCACTTTTGCTTCTTCTTCGCTCTTTTTTATATTTATGATCTAATTTTGGCAAGATTTATTCAGTATGTTGTCATGATTCCATTTTAAGCTCTTTCCTATCTCGGATTTTGCTATTAATACCCTAAACCAGCACTTACTGTAACAAAAAGCACAAGAAACTTTGTTCTCTCTTTTCCCTTCATATTGTGAAAATGTGATTCCCAAAGCTTTTGTTAACCATATGGGTCATGACCTTAACGCTCGCTCACTTCCCTAGCCAAAAAATCCCCTGAAGACACCTCGGCTAACTCCCTGAAGAATACCTTAGGGTCCACAATGCAGCTCGTGCAGAGGTTGGGGTTGGACCATTGACTTGGAACACTACTCTTGAAGCCTATGCACAGGATTATGCTAACGAAAGGATTGCAGACTGTGATTTAAAACATTCAGATGGACCCTATGGTGAGAATCTTGCAGAAGCCTCCTATGCTTTGATTGCCGCAGAAGCAGTGAAAATGTGGGTTGATGAAAAGCCTTACTACAACTACAATACCAATGAATGCACCGGTGACCAAATGTGCGGGCATTACACTCAGGTGGTTTGGAAAAACTCAATTCATGTTGGGTGTGCTAGGGTTGAGTGCAAGACTGGCTGGTGGTTCGTGATTTGCAACTATGATCCCCCAGGGAACTATGTGGGTGAACGTCCTTACTAGTTAACTAGAATATTCAATTTTCTAGAATTCATACCTTCCTTCACTCATTTGAACAGAAAACTTACTCTGTTCATATTTGAGTGTTTGATTTAATAATTGGCGTATGACTATTTACAAAAAAGGGCGATCAAATCTTCTTTCCTTGAATAACGAAAATCAACCATTTGGATGATCTTGTTTAACATGATTAATTTCTGATGCATGATTGCTTTACAACTGAAAGTTGATGCATAATCCTCTGCACAAAAAGAATATCAGAATCCAGTTGTTTCAAATATTTGAATTTGACATTTAATTCAATTGGTTCATACCGTTCTTTAAAAGGCAACTTCCAATTAATCTGAAATTCAATTTTTAACGGGAATTTTTATAGTAAGGTTACAAATTTTGACCTTATTATAATGTCAACGTAAAAAATATATGATTAAGCGTAAATTTAAAGTCATTAAACATAAAAAATGTTAGACGTGTCGTAAAAATGTGATTATATATAATATTAGTGTCAGATTTAACACATGATAATTTTACTATGATGTATGTTTATGTTAATTATCATGTGTTTACATACTTATAACATATTTTACCTAATAACTTTAGATTTATGCTAAATCATGTGTTGTTTACATTAATTTTAAGTTAATTATCAAGTATTTACGATACGTCTAATATTTTTTATGCCTAATGACTTTAAATTTACGTTTAATCATATATTTTTTACGTTGACCTATAATAAGGTCAAAATTTGTGACCTTACTATAGAATTTCCCGTGACATCTACAACTTATTTTCTTATCTCTGATCTGCAACTTCTTTTGCAAGAGAACATCTTTTGTTGGCCATAACTCCTTCAGTGTTGGGTCAAAGAATGTTGGTGGCTCATGTATATAAGCCCAAAGGCCTGAGTGAGAATCTCAGTCAATCAATCTACACTCCCATGATAGATATTTGCCTTCTCAAATCTGTTAGTTAGCTGCACTTAGAGCAATTTGAATGTTCACATGTTAGCATTATAAGTGTATAATCAACTCAACTTATACTGCATGAATGAATGATCCATATTTTTCCATAAAAAATAATGATCTGCATTTTCAGCTCAAGTATAACTTACAAAACAATGCTAAAATACAAGAACGACACTTTCAGGACACTTCAAATTAAAGGAGATCATTCCCCAAATCATTTGAGATTCTGCAAGCTGTAATAGTTAGTTCAGAAGTACTACATTACTTCTTGACCAACTTCTTTCAACAAAAAACAACTTTTCAAGAGAGCTCGACTATCCTTGATCGCTTTTTTGATCGATTATGTCTTGTGGCTTCACTGACAGTATGGTCTTTTCCTGAGTTGGTTTTTTCAAGTTTCATAGGAGAGGATGTTTTGTTATCGTCATTGTCATCATTGTCACTTTCCTCCTTATAATCACTATCATCACTGCTATCATCTGAATCAGTTCCACTACTACTACTACCAGCTAGTGTAATCGCTGGCTGATTACCTCAATTGCAGACTCAGTAGCAGCCAGAGCCTCAGGGGTGTGAAGATCACTACTCCCAACATCAAATCCTGTTGTATAATATGCAACCAAAAATTACAACAAACTAATAGACCGCACAATTTGCACAATCCAAAAGATAGAGTGAATTCAACTGCAAAGTTACCATTTCAATGACTTCAGATTCATTCCCATCGAGTACCTCAATATCAACTGCTTGAGAATTATTCTACATTTTGATTAATAAGAAGATATGTTAGAAACTAAAAAGAGCATGTACTGATGAGCAAAATTTGACTAAAAACTAAAAACAAACCTTTGAATCAAGCTCCAGCCTCTTATTTGCTTCAGCCATGACTCCAAGGAAATCTTTCACTTTTCCCAAAACTGCAACATACAAAAAGAAGATTTCAGCACTCAGCAGAAGCTTCTAATACCCAAGAAACATTTTTCTGCAGAGATTTTGGAGTTCTGATAGTTTCACAATACTACTCAAGAACACAACGATCATAATCCCATTGCCAAAAACTGCATACTATCAGTTTCAGATTCTTTAAACAGCTGTGTGTAATTACAAACTTCAGCGGAATTTCCAGATAAGTACTTCTGACAAAAAAAAATCACATAGCACAAAGATGGGAAATAGTTTACCCTGGCTTTTAGGAAGAGGAGTGATACTGGGTTTCTTGGCAGGATCAGGTTTATGGGATTCAAACAGTGAGTCCTTTGTGCGACAAACAAGAAGTGCAGATTCTGTTGTTCAGGTAAAAACCCAAAAACAAAACACAGTCAGATGATGAAATCTCAATGGATAGAAACCAAGCTAGCAGAAACTCACATTAGCCGAAACCATAATACAAGCATGGTACCTGAGGGTGAAGTGGAGGATGTCTTGTGCTCAAACCGTATGAGATCTTTGCTTGTGTTTCCCATCTCCCTGTTTAGTTGCGAGACAACCTGTGCCGAGGTTTCTGGCCACGGCATAGGGCTTTGTAGTTTGAAATTCAAGTATTTAATGGGTTTTTTTTTTGCAAAAAAAAATGTCTAAGCCTGTTTTTGATAGGCCTAAAGCTAACTAGTAGTGGTCAATAGAGGCGAAATGGCCCAAGAGTTTGATTTTTTGGGTACCGACCCAAGCTAATCCGTACAATCCTACAGTACATGAAAATGATACAAAAAAGATGCAAAGATAATTCAAATTAATATTTAATAAAAATTGTATATGAATTAAGTAAAAATTAAAAAAATATATGTTTTGTGTTTATTGTATTAATATGAATTTTAATACAAAATTTTCATATTCTATAAGACAAGAACACAATACATAATATGATAGGCACAAATAGCAAGGTCAGTCCAACCACTCATTGCATGTATATATACGAGGTTCCATTGCATGCAAAAACATTTGGACAAAACCTTGCATTGGACTAAGGCCTTGTTTTACTTCTAAGGATTGAGATGCTCCTTGCCAATGAAGCTTCGAAGTAATTGGAATGGAAAAAACAACCCCAGAGAAAGGAAATGGCTCCATATATAATAGTCTTTATTAAATAAAGTCATGATCAGAAGAATTTGGAAAGAAAAATATAAACAAAGCCTATGCTAAAACGATGTAAAAATGATCTGCTTTCTGTATTAATACTTGGGGAGGGAGCATTCCTTGGGAAGATTGTTCTGGAATCTCTGATAATCTTGGCAGTAATCATAAACCATGTGGTACTTCCTAACCCATTTGAACCATCTCTTCTGGACCCTCGTTAGAGTGCTAAATCTGCGTTTGTTCCACCAGTTGGAAGAGCTATCTGCCCTACAAAATCTAGGATTCCCATTCCAAACACAGGCACCGATTTTGTAATCCCTGAATGAAGCTATGAAGGGACTCTTGGACCAGTCAATCTTGTCCCGACCACCGCGTGTCGCCCAGCTGTCCCCATTCCACAGGCTAATCTTGATGCTCATTGGCTGCCATCTGGGGTATGCCACTCCCTTGTCTGCGTGGTTTCTGTACAATCTAATAGGAATTGAATCTACCATAAACCTGAAGAAGAAGAAGAAGAAAACAATGGAGAAAAGTGAATCTTGTCTATTGTCTAGATGAAGAATGATGAACAGATATACAAATATGTATTGTTTTTTGAAGGACAACTTACACAATTTGGTGAAGGTTCCACAATACAGAATATGTATGGAAGTCGTCCGTTGGATCGAACCATAAATAAATCCTCTCTTCACGGTTGTCAAAACCATCAGCATAGATGTTTGTTTGCACAATGTACGGCTGGCCAGTCACATTGCCAAGGAACTCAAAGTCTATCTCGTCTCTATTAGGCTGATCCGATGACAACTACAGTGTCAAAGCAATATGGTTAAGCGAATTAGAACGGGGACCAGGAACAATGAAGCTGAGAACAAGAGTTATATCCTGCTTTGCTTACATAGTAGGCCAACACTGTTCCTGCTGAGTTGCCAGGGACTAGTTTGATTTGCATGTCTATTCGACCAAACAAGAACATCTGGGTTGATGCAAAACCGGATCCTGTATCAATTAGAAGGAATAAGAAACATGGACACTGGACAAAGAAAAAACATCAAAAGTTTCCTTTTTCCTTTTCCATCATACCAGATTCTTGATCAAGTTTCAAGCTTCTTTCCCTGCCATCAGCCGAAGTGTTTACATGATCAGGAGCCCACATCACAAAGAAGTCATTGTTGAAATTTCCAGTTGAAACAACCGAAGCTACTGAAATTCGAGAGAGATTCAAGGAAAGGATGGTGATGATTAAGGCTTTGAGTTTGAAACAATTACTCATGGCTCTATTGATCTACAGCTACAATACGGGATGACAGGTTGCCGCAGTACTATATATAGGTACTGCATGTGATTGCAGTGGAAATATAGGTATTGCATGAACAGGAAGGCAATGTTTTTTTCCAAAGCAAGAATATCTTTAGGAAGAAGCAAAGAGGAATGTTAGGCTGTGAGAATGTTGCAAGATGAGTTCTCAAGGGGTTTGCTAGGCTTACCAGTTTTCTAGCCGCTGCTGTTTGAATTTCTAATAAAATGTGCTGACCAGGGTACAAAAATTAACTTTCTTTTTAAGGAAGCAGCTAATTACTTGCATACCAAGTTTGTTCATCCCTCCAGGACAACCAATTTTCCTTTTTTGAATTTGAGTGAATCATTGGTCATAAACTAGAACATTCGCTAATTGAATTTAGGGGTCTTGTTTAGGTGATTGAAGATTGAAATTTAAGAAATGTTAAAACTGTAATTGACGTTTTTTTTAACAAGTAAAAAGACTATATATAATTAATATTTTTTAGGTGCTAAAGCTTTGAGAATACCCTGAGGCTTTCTTAACAAGAAACTTTTTGTCTGTCAGGTTAGCAGAAAGTTTAAGAATGTAAAGAAGCTGACAAGATATTTGCCTTTTTTCCCTTTGTTTTTCTTTTTAGAATAACTTGGTCTTTCAAGCTACCTTTTGTACATATCCAATGACTTTGAGTTTATTCCTTACTTCCTTTTGTTGGGGTGTGTATGATTTATGAAGCCTTGCCTGGCAATGATTTTGGTTGTTAGATTATATGACTGGATTATCTTCAAAGCAAGTTGATCAAAGCAAAAAACAAAAGAAAATTATTAATATTACTGCAAGCTGATTGATCCATTAAGCTTTGTATCAGCTAATCATTTGTCCACGAGATCATTCAGCATCATGGGTTTGAAATGCTTTATTAAGGCTAACTGTTCCTTAAATCCAACTTCAAATAATGACCTATTCAAAACATATCAATTACCAAAAACACTTTCACAAGCATAAGATGGTTAGGCTCTATCTTGTTTCTCATGGCAGTTCAAGACCATGCACACATATCCATCTTTTCAGCTGTCAAGTACTAGAAGAATTCATATTAAAGACTTGATGTTCATGAATTGTCAGTATATAAAAATCTCACTATATTCACTTGATCAAAAAGGCCAAAAGGGAAGCTCAGGGTTTAGTTCAAACGGTTCACCAGTTCAAGATGGGTGGCAGAGTTTCAGCAGGATTGGAGTTAAGAGTCGTGCAAATGCAAACTCCACAAGCTCAATGTCAACGAGGCAATGGTGATCATGGCAGAAGGAAACCAGTATTAATTGGGAAAGTTGAGTCCATTATGAGGCCCATTAGATAAATGGTTTTAACATGGGTCTTTGAGCCGATACTTGTCCACGAAATTTCTTTCCGATTGCAAAGAAAAACAGGTGGTTGGAAGGCTGTTGTCTAAGGTAGGCAACCTTTGTCAATTAATGATCCAAAGAGACAGCTGTGTTGCCTGTTTATGTGTTCCCTGTGAAATCGGCAGAATCCGAACAAAGCCTTGGAACAAGAATATAATGCGAGGTAATCAGATATGGGCTCTTCTTATACAAGGCAGGAGCCAGTCTATTATGGTCCTACAGCCCATTGCTCTTTAGAATAAAAAATCTCATCATTATTATCTTCAAAGCTTTATCTTATTATTAAAGTAAATTAAATAAATCAATATACATTATCAAAAAATAATTATAAAAAAAAGTGAAAATGAATTTTTTTCAAACATTTGAATAAAGTTCGAATTTTGGTATCATTACAATTGAAAAATTTTTACCGTTTATCATTTTTGACTCGAATAGAATTAGTTTTGGATCATATATATTCAGGTTAAATTATCGATGTATAACCAGTTCAAATTCTTAAATTACCTTCTTAATTAATCCTTGTTTTTTTAGTAAAAGATAAAACTTGTTATGATTGATGAAATGACAGCTCTGGAGAACGCTTCGGAGAAGGATCCTGCAAGCTATCATGCCAGCCAACCAGCGAGTTCACGTACTGAAGCTAATGAGATTCGTATGCGAACTAAGAAGAAAGTGAAGAGGGGTAGGAATTCTCATGATATCACGGGGGAAGAATTGGAGGCTATGGAATCTCTGGATGACCCCCCAATAACTGAAAGCGCATCTAATGATGGAACCAAGGTCTCATACAAAGCAATGCTGACGGGTGAAGGTGATGCGGGTTCAGGAGTCTGGCCTAAATGGGGTAATACGGAAGTTGAGGGTGATATGTTTTTTGAGGAAGAAATTTCTGATGATGAAGGTGAATCGAATGGCCTGATTCCTAAAGTTACCTTTACTCGTGCAGAAAAATCGGAGATGAGGAAACCTTGGAGGACGTCTTTGATTGTCAAGCTGCTGGGGAAAGTTCTTGGTTTCCAAACGTTGTCGAATCGTATAAAACAGCTATGGCAAATCTCTGGGAGATATAAAGTTGTAGACTTGGGTGCTGATTACTTCCTTTTCAAGTTTGAAAAGATGGAAGATTATGTGCATGTGTTGGAAGGGGGTCCTTGGATTATAGGCGGGCATTATCTAACTGTAAGACAATGGATTCCAAATTTCAATCCAACTAATGATCGAATTGATAAAGTCATCGCATGGATTAGATTGCCAGGTTTGCCGATGGAATACTATAATTCGGTGGCTTTGTCCAGGATGGGTTCATGTGTAGGAAGGGTGATCAAAATAGATAAGAATACCGAAGGAGCCATTCGTGGTAAATATGCAAGGATTTGTGTGGAGATTGATTTGACAAAAGCTTTGGTTTCTAAGATCTTGGTTGGTCGACATACTCAGTTGATTGAATTTGAAGGACTTCACCTTATATGCTTTCAGTGTGGTAAATTCGGCCATAAAATGGACAATTGCTCGATGAATGTCCAGAATGTATTGGTCAATACTGAGGAGGAACCCAGAGATGATACTTCGAAAGATGTGACTCCTGATGAGTCTAACTTCGGTCCTTGGATGTTGGTTCATCGAAGAACACGGAAACCACAGCTCAGGGACAACGCCAATAATGGAAAGTCAAAGGCCCAACCGATGTCTGGCAATAATTCGGGCAATAGATTTGCTCATTTGGAAGTTGAGGCGAATAAGGGGGCTATCACTGAGGAATCTTCACGTGATTTGTTGGCTTGTAACAAGGACAAGGGCCAGAAATTGGGGTCCCGGATTAAAGGAAAGACTAAAGTAAAGGAGGGAGGAATTACCATAAACGGTTTCAATAAGAGTGCTACTGGTTCTTCGGATGGGGCCAATATCTTCCAATTTAATGCTGTTAGTAAGGAAACTGATAGGTTGGACCAGGGGTTTAGCTCTTTTCATGTGGGCTCATCTTCGAAGGTGGGCAAGTACCTTCCTACTCCAAGATCCAAGTCGAGTAGGGATGCATCAAATGGGTCAATTGCATCTAATAGATTTGGGCCTTTGGGGGAGGGCATAAATGTGACGCCTCAACACGTTCCGGATTCAGTTTTGCTTCGACTTGACAGTCTGCATGTTCCAGATTTGAACCACGTCCCTCCCTTACGTGTTGACTCTTTAGCAATTACAGACACTGGTGGTACTCAAGCTATTTTAGAACAGATTCCAAACCTTCCTGAAGTAGTCGTTAATCACGATGTTGACACAGGTATTGTGGCCCAATCAATGGAGTGCACATGAGTGCAGTTGGTTCTATTTCTTCCCCCTCTATTTATCTATGTCAATTTTTTGTTGGAATTGCCATGGGGCTAGAAATAAGGAATTTAGAAGAATTGCTTTGGAATTGAAAACTCAAAAGGTTGACTTTATGATTATTTTAGAACCAAGGATTAGTGGTGTGGTTGCCGACAAAGTCATCAAGAGGCTTCGTTTTGAAAATTCATTCAGAGTGGATGCAAGAGGCTTTTCTGGAGGGATTTGGTTACTCTGGAACTCCTCTTTTGATGCAGTGCAGGTTCTTCAAAGTAGTGAACAGTTTATTTCAATTGAAGTCGTCAATGCAGATGGTGTAAAGTGGGCCTTGACAGCAATTTATGCTAGCCCTGTATACTCGAAGAGACAACGGTTATGGGAGTTTTTGTCAAATTTTAATGCTTTTGATGATATACCATGGTTGCTTATTGGTGATTTCAACCAAATTTCATCCCTCGATGAGAAACAAGTGGGATCTCAAGAATCTGTTTCCAAGCTTAATGCCTTTGCGGAGGTAATCGGGCAATGTAAATTGTTGGATTTAGGAGCTTCGAGTTGTAGATATACCTGGACGAATAAAAGGAGCTTTAGTGGACTGATTAAAAAACGGCTTGATCGGGCAATGGGTAATGCTGAGTGGAGATTAGAATTTCCATATGCAAGTGTTCTAAACCTTCCACGGGTTCATGGGAACCACTGTCCAGTTCTCTTGAAGCTTGTTTCAGATACTGTTCCCGATAGGAATAAAAGACCTTTTAGATTTGAGGCAGCTTGGCAGTTAAATGAGTCTTTTGAAACACTGCTTAAAGCTTCTTGGCGGGATGACCAGCTTCTGTTGTTGAACCTTCGTAAATTTCAAGTAGACGTCAGAGAATGGAACACTAATGTCTTTGGTAATGTCTTTAAAAGGAAAAGAACTTTGTTATCTCGAATTGCAGGGGTTCAGCGGCAGCTAGAAGTTCATCTTAATCCCTTCCTTTTTCAGTTGGAGAAGGATTTAATTTGTGAGTATAACAAAACCTTGCAACAAGAAGAGGTTCTCTGGTTTCAAAAATCTAGGTCTCGTTGGGTGCAATTGGGTGATAGAAATACGAAATTTTTTCACACCACTACGATTATAAGACGAAACAGAAATAGGATCTTAGCCTTGAAAACGGATGATGGCTCTTGGTGTTCAGATCTCATGGTTTTGAAGGAGATGATTTTAGACTTCTTTCAAAAGCTTTACATGGCAGAAGATTATCAAGTTGATTGTGATCAAGTATGTCCCAGGTCGGCATTCTCCTTGAACCCACAACAGATGTCTATTGTCAACCAAATTCCAAGTGATGAGGAGATTTTTCATGTCTTGGGTACAACGGCTCCCTTTAAAGCTCCTGACGCAGATGGTTTCCAGGCAGGCTTCTATCGTGCAAATTAGAGTGTGGTGAAAGAGTCAGTTTGTAGATTTATTAGGAATGCCTTTCAGAACGGCTATTTTGAGGCGGAGATGAGTAAAGTCCTTGTTGTTTTGATACCAAAAGTGGAGAAACCAGAATTTATCACACAATTTCGCCCTATCAGCCTCTGTAATGTATCAGTAAAGTTGATTTCAAAAATTATTGTTAGCAGACTGAGACCTTATTTAACAAAATTTGTGGCTCCGACCCAAGCTAGCTTTATTCCCGGGAGGAGTGGCTCAGATAATATAGTGGTGGTGCAAGAGGCGGTTCACTCATTGATGAGGAAGAAAGGTAAGGAAGGGGAATTGATTTTTAAACTGGATTTAGAGAAAGCATATGATCGAATTGATTGGAGTTTTCTACGGTGGGTTCTAGTTGATTTGGGTCTACCTTAGAATGTGGTCTATTTGATTATGTTTTGTGTATCATCCACTGAAATGAATATCTTGTGGAATGGTGAAATGACTTCTGACTTCAAACCATCAAGGGGACTCCGGCAGGGTGATCCTTTGTCACCATATTTATTTGTTCTATGTTTGCAAAAATTCTCTGATATCATTGAGTCTTCTGTTGCTAGGGGACAATGGAAACCTATTCATCTATCTCAGGGAGGTCCTGCATTGACTCATATCTTCTTTGCAGATGATTTAATTCTGTTCCGAAAAGCTTCAATTTCTCAATGCCAGGTGATTATAGACTGTCTGAATAGGTTTTGTGCTCTATCTGGACAGAAAGTGAATTTGGGCAAATCGAAGTTTCTTGCTTCCCGTAATGTCCAATCGAGTTTGCTTACGGCGATTCAGCAAACTACAGGCATGTCATATTGTGATGACTTTGGGAGTTATCTTGGTGTTCCTATTATCAATAAAAGAGTGAAGAAGGCCAATTATCAGTCATTGTTAGATAAGGTTAAGAACAGACTTGCATCATGGAAGGCTCAACAACTGTCGCTAGCAGGAAGAGCCACATTAATTCAGGCAGTATCTAGCACCATGGCTTCTCATACCATGCAAACAACTCGTCTACCCGTTAGTGTGACCACAGAAATTGATTGTATGAATCGTAATTTTTTGTGGGGCTCTACTACAACAAAAAAGAAGGTCCCACTACTTCGTTGGGAGGAAGTTTGTAAACCAAAGGTTTGTGGTGGTCTTTCCTTTCGATCAGCTCGCAACATGAACACTGCCTTACTATCGAAATTGGGGTGGAAGCTAGAAATGGAGGACTCTAGTCTATGGGCGAGGGTACTTAAGGCCAAATACATGAAGGGACGATCATTTCTGGATGCTAAAAGTACAACGTGGGCTTCTCATACATGAAGGGGTATCATGTCATGTAAGGGAGTCGTGGCTAAAGGTTGTGCTAAGCTTGTTGGCAATGGTCTAGGTTCGTCTTTCTGGTTTGATCGCTGGCTGGGGAGGAATTCTCTTGCAGAATTATATCCAGACCATATTCCTGAGAATGGTTCAGAAATTAAAGTAAGTGATTTTAGGGATGCAAATGGTGAATGGGACTGGAGTAAGTTAGAAGGCCTTCCAAGTGAAGTTTTAAACCAGTTAAAATTGTTCCCACCATTTACAGAGGAAAATGATAGGAGTTTCTAGACTGCCTCTTCATCAGGGGATTTCACGGTGAGCTCAGCCTATGAGCTTGTTCTGGGAGAGTTACCTTCCAATTCAATGGTGGATGTTGTGGAGGCTTATTATTCCACCTAGAGTTAAGTATTTTCTGTGGTTAGTTGTACATGACAGATTACTTACCAAAGAGGCGTGTCTCAAGAGAAAGATTACCAATGATGCAAGATGTTCACGTTGTGGGGGATGTCTTGAGACGATCTTGCATGCATTACGGGATTGTACTCGTTCCCAGCAGTTTTGGTCTAGATGGTTGTCTGATTCTGAGCTTATTCATTTTAATAGTCTGAACCTTCAAGATTGGGTGAGCTTTAATTTGAAGAAGAGACGCGGAGTATTTGATATGGCGTTGGAGTGGTCCTCTGTATTCTCTATTGCTTGCTGGAAATTATGGATTTGGAGAAATAATCTACTGTTCGATGATAAATTTTCTTGGCCAGTGGATGGTAATCTGGAGGTTAAAAATTATGCCATTGATTTCAACAAATATCTTGACACCCAGGCAGTGGTTTCCACCAAACAGTGGAGGGCGATTCAATGGATGAATCCACCTGAGGGAGTAATTAAAATCAACGTGGATGCCTCGACAAAAACAAATCCTGGCTGGACGGCAGCCGGGGGGCTGGGTATGGATGATCAGGGAATGTGGCAATTTGGTTTTATCTTAAAGACAGGATGGGGCTCAATTGACATAGCGGAGGTGTATGCCATTTTTGCAGGTCTGACATTGGCATGGAAACTTGGCTTTAGGAATATAATACTTGAATCGGACTCTCTGTTTGCTGTTAGCAAAGTTTTACAACCTTTAAGAGAATTGGACCCTTTGTACCAACTACTGCACGCATGCAAGGATGTGATGGGAAGAAACTGGAACTGCTTAGTGCAGCATGTTTATCGTGAAGCTAACAAATGTGCTGACCTTTTGGCCAATTCTGCACATGAAGCTGACTGTCATCTGGAGCCGCTTCTTCATCCACCTCCAGAATTGGATTCTTTACTTAGATTTGATTGTATGGATATTGGTTGTTTTAGGCGTTGTGTAGCTAAAGCAGTTTTCTGCTCTTTCGCACCAAAAAAAAATTATCGATATAAATTTTTCTCTTTCATTTTTTATTTAAAGTAATGTATTTTTTCTGATTTTGATACAGTCATATTCTTATAAATGATTTGTTTTAAATTCTTTTTTAAATTATCTCTTAACTTTGAATTTTTTTTAATTTTAATAATTGAATGACTTTACGTTCCCTAAATTGCAATGTATTAAATTTGAAAACTTTTATAATGCAATTACAAGTATTTATTACACAGTTCAACATGCACAACAACTTGGGTTTCCAATGCTATAGTTTTTTGTGTTTTTTTTTTTTTGGTGAAAGGTTTTTTCATTTTTGTGTTTATAAAGCCAAATCGCGAATCACATGTTTCACAAACCACAAACATTGTAGGATAATTACTCAAAAAAAAAAAACATTGTAGGATAACAATTTTTTTTTTTGAAATTGTAGGATAACATTTTAGTATTAAAAAATAAGTTTAATAGCCAAATACGTCCTCTACGTTTGCCACAAAATGAAATTAAATCTTCAACGTTTAATTGCATCAAAATTAGTCCTAAACGTTTCAAAATAATTGAATTAAGGACATTTTTGTTACCTCTGCACACACATGAACAGTAATAAAACTTAACGGTGTTGGAAAAAATTAACGGAAATATCATTAATTCAATTATTTTGATACGTTTAGGATTGATTTTGATACAATTAAATGTTGAGGACTTAATTCTATTTTATAATAAACATTGAAAACGTATTTAGCTATTAAGCTTAAAAAATATGAGCAATAATTTAATAGCCAAATTACGTCTAAAAAATGTAAACAAAAAATAAAATAAAATAAAATAACGTCTAAAAATGGAAAAATAAATTCCATTTTTGGGTGAGGGACCGAAAGGTAAATCTGGAAAGGCGAGAAGAGTAGTAGTGGAAGTGGGAACTGGCCATTGTTTTTTTCGTTTGGATCCGGCAGAAGGAAGTCAGAACTGTGAAGGCTTCCTTCACAAAATCTCTGTCTCTCTCTAAAAACCTTCTTGTCTTTGACAACTTTAATTGCTTTATCTTTTCCCTGAATCTCTTTTTCTCCAGGTATGTGTTTTTTTTTTTTTTTGCTTTATCAACCTTCTCTCTTCAACGCTTACAGTTTGTTGCATTTTGTTTGAAACTTGTAGTTTATTCAGCTTAAGCAACTTCCTTATTCATAGCTACAGCATGGGTTTGTATCTTTTGTTTCATTGCTTTATGTTGCCTGCTATTTTGGGAAAATGGGTTTTGTTTGTAAATCTCGAAACTTGAGATTTTTCTTTCAAGTTTGATGGGTATTGCTTCACTGTGTTATTATCCTTTTAGTTAGGGCTTCCATGGGGTTTCCTCTTCTGGGTTTCCTTTAATTTGATCAAATGTGCCATCTTTTAATAAAAAAAGAGAATATTTTAATTGTTTTTTAGAGCTGGGGATAGAGATTTGAACTTGGTACATTCTTCAGAAAGGGAGAAAGGAAGGGGTTTGCTTCATTTGATGAAGAATTGTTATTTCCCCTGAGCTATTATATGTACTAAACTATTTATCCATAGCTGGCCTTCTTTCATTTGCTTACATTGCCCTTATTATATAAGAATTTAATGGAGTTTTATATTCCTTCCCTTTTTATTTTATGGGAATTGGTCTCTGTTGGGTCAATGTCATGTATGGTGCCAAAGTTAAGACAAGAGGGAGGAAAAAAATAACCTGGATTAGTTTGGATTCTTTGATTGTCAAATGGGATGACTTGATTCTATAGGCTATAGTAGTTTGGTTGCTCAAAAACTATGGAATAAGATGAAAGCTCGTTTGTTAATGATGTTGAAAGTATTTGGAGAAGCAGAGGGTGAGGTAGTAGAGAACATGTATGGCTGGTTGTAGCAGAGGAGTTTTAGAAGTATCAATAGAAATGTTAAAAGCAAATTTTTTCCAATATCCTCCTGGGCTCCTCCTTACTCCATCCCCTATGCTAAAGTTGTCTGTGTTTCTGCCTCTGACGGGTGGTAATGAGCTTAGAAAATCGCTGGTTTCTAAGAAAAGAAGATAATGTGATAGGTTTCTAAAAGGTGAGAAATTTTGCATTTTTTGGATTTTGCACAATTTTTCCTTCTGGAAAAATTCCTCAAGAAATAATTTTCAAATCTGAAATGGAACGTTTCGTCTTTTATTTGTTTGTTTGACCTCACTTGTTTTGAGTCCAAGTTTTACAAGTCATTCAATAATAATTACACTTTTCCTTTAAGGATTTTAAGACTGCCTTTTTCTTCTTATATTTTTTCCAAATTAAAGTGGAGCATATTGAATTCACTAGTTGCAGTATTGTGGTCTCGAAGTCCATATTTTCTTCATCATTGTTGGGTTTAGTTTTCGAAAGTTTAGACATAAATTGCATTACATCTGAATTTTTTCTCAAGGATATTGCTAAGATTTTGGATACTTTATCATTTAGCATTCAGGTTATGATTTTAGTGTCTGGAGTCTGGAGTTTGGATGAAAATTACTTTTTTTCCCTGAAAAGCAAGACTGAACTATGATTACCCTTCAGATATGCAATTAATCTTTTCAATGGTTGATAACCCTTTTTTAATCATTCTGTTATTCTAGGTTTTATCCTAGGCAGGAGTCAGGCAGCTGCTCGATACATATAAAGTGAGAAAGGAAATCAGAGTAGGGGATCTTTGATTTCAATCATGTTCAAGAAATCACCTAGTAGAAACCAAAGATCCAAAGGCATCAAGATAAAGCATGTCCTTCAGATTGGTTTGCTACTTGGTGTTTGCTTTTGGTTACTCTACCAAGTCAAGCACTCCCATGATAAGAGAAAAGAATTTGATGAAAAAGGTGCTAAAGCCTCTATGAAAGCACAAAGCGATGATGTGATTCTAAAATTTGGGAGGAAAGACATTCCTCACGTGCAGGAAGTATTGAAGAACTACAAACACGAGGAAGAAGAGGAAGAAGGAAATGGAGTAGAGGAGGAAAATAAGCATGATGAAGAACAGGAGGAAAAAGCTAAGAGGCTTGAAGAAGAGGAGGGAGAAGGGGCAAGCAAACATGAAGAAGAGGAGCAGGAAGAAGGAAGCAAGCACGAAGAAGAGGAGCAGGAAGAAGCAGGAAAACATGAAGAGAAGGAGCAAGAAGAAGCAAGTATACATGAAGAAGAAGAAGTGCGGGAAGACGAAGGTAGCAAGCATGACGATGAAGAGCAAGAAGCTGAAATTAAGGATGAAGAAGCAGAAGATGAGGGAAGAGGAGATGGAGTTGATGAGGTCGATGAAAATGAGCATGAAAGAGCAGATGGTGAAACTGAGCATGAAGAAGAATTTATAGATGAGGAGAAAGAGAGAGAAGCAGAGGGTGATGGTAAAGAAAATGAAGAGAAAGAGGGTCAAGAAGAAAGTGACAATTTAGCAAATGATCAGGTTCATGATGGAGGTGGCAGGAATGCACACGAGGCGAGAGAGGAGCACTACAAGGCAGATGATGCTTCCAGTGCTGTGTCCCATGACTCCCAAACTGTTAACACTGAAGCTGATAAATTAGATACGGAAAATTCTAATGAGAACTCAACATTGAATGTTTTGGAGCAGGAGAGCAAAGCCAATACAACTGAGGAAACTAATGGTGATGAAAACAAGTCAGAATTAGAGGTTGATGAAGGTAAAAACTCTGAAGGTGGTAGTTCATTGAATGTGACATACACTAAAGAAAATGATCATGAGACCGGATCATCCATCTCTGAGTATATCTCTCTTCCAAACACAACACACACAACTGACTTCATTAACCAAGCAAGCAATAACTCTACAGAAGTGAGTAAAGAAACAGGCAATAAGCCTGCGGAAGTAAATACAGAGATTCCAGGTTCTTTGCAGAATGGAACTTCAGCTCAAAATATGACAGAAGATAGTATGGTAATCGAAGAAAAATATAAAGAGCAAGCCAATGAGATGATTTCAAATAGCAAGCAGCTTGATTCCAGCACAGTAGATTCAAGTAAAATTGAAAATGTAGATTCAGCCACAAGAGATTCCTCGAATTCTTCTACTAATGCAGAATCTGGTATGTCAGAAGATATTGCCAAGATAAATGCAACAGCTGGAGGGGACAGTGTTGGGTCTTCCATGACTAAGGAGACTACTGATTCAACTCAGAATGAGAAATCAGAAGGTGAAAACGAATCAAGTGGAACAGATGGAAGTGCAGACACTTCCCCAAATGAAATTGAAGAAGGAGCTCAGCATGACCCCATTGATTCTTCTGACAAGAGAAAGATGCTCGTGTAGATCTGAGTACATTGCCAGATATTACAACAGAAGGGAGCAATAGTGAAGATGCTGCAGCTGAATGAAGAATCTGATAATATGTTCAGTTTTCGTGAATGCTCGAAAGTTGTTATCTTTTCACTCTATTTTAATACGTAGGCAGATTGTTTTTAGAGTTCTAGTTTACTTGATGTTGTCAGTGGATGCAATCTGTATAATTTATGGCAACTTCCTTTATGTCAATATTTTTTTAATTTTCTATTTCCAATTTCTGACAGGGCTAAATGCATGAACAAAACTAGTCCGTTTTTGATAGCAAATGCAAATCAAATTAATGTTGAAGGCCTCCTGAATGGATAAATGCTCTGAATGGTGACAATTGACAATCATTTTTATGATGCATATAGCCGAAGCAATCCAATTTCTAAAATGTCAGTTTATTTTTGGTTTATGGACTCTGTAACTGCAGTTCTAGATTGTACAATAACACAGATCTGGACTGCTGAAATAACTCTTTCAGGAAAAAACGCTTCTCCAGAAGACAGAAGACCAGAACTTGAGTCTGGCACCTCAGACCACTCAGCCATCCTGACTTCCTGTCGTAATGAAAATTACTCCATTTTTTAATACATGAACTTTTTTGAAATTCTTAAACCTTTCCTCTAGCAGGGCAATGTTAGTGATGATAAAGATATAAACTTGCCCCGCCAAAACAAATCTGTCCAAACTATCCAATTTCTGCTTCTAATCTATGCCACAAATGTAAGTATAGAGACTTGCTTGGCAGCAGATTGACCTGAGACGATTTGTTACCAAAAATCAAACAGAAGATTTTTTTTTTTTGGTGATTTAAACAGAAGATATTATTCACCACACTCCTTTAGTTCTTGATGAAAGCTGTAATAATTGAAGCCATCTGCCACGAGAGTCCCTGTCATTCTTAAATAGAATTGCATCCTTTTGTTTTATACAAGTACAGAAAACTTAAAATTTGTTGCACCTTCATGAAAAAGGAGCTTCAAATTTGAAAGAGACGCTGAAATGTCAATGTCTGTCTGCTTAAGGAAGCCTCATTCCATCCTGTTTTAAATGCCTAACAGAATGACATTACACCGCACAGGCATGTCTGGACTCTGGACAATGAAAACGAAGCTTAGATGACTTGGTATGCTAATCCAGAGGAAACTGCCTAAATCCCTTTGGCGTCGGCAGCTACAAGATGAAAAAACATCCATAGTATCTCTCATCTCTGATAGAACTGCATGTCCTGGTCTAACAGCTAAAACCAGGCAGAGGTGAAGCATAAATGGATAGCTAGAAAATAAAGTACTCTAGAAATATTTCAATTTCATTTACAGTAGCAGAAGGCGAAAAAATGAGGAAAATGTCAGTTTTCATTCTGCTTTCGAGGTTTTTTTTGGTATAAAGAAGCCAATAGAAAAAAAAGTGACAGGTGCTAGGATTTAAACCCTAGCTGAGCCTCAAGTTCAATTTCATTAACAGTATCAGAAAGGCAAAAAATAGCAAAAGGGCAATAGAAAAAAAAGGGAAAATGTCGGTTTTCATTTTGCTTTCAAGGTTTTTTTTTTTTTTACAAACGAGATCTGAGAATAAAAAAAAAGTTAATCAATCCTCAAGTTTAATTGATTAGCTTTCTAAGTTCTTTTATGTTAAGATGAATTTTATTATCGTAACATCCATATTATATACGCCTAATTAACTTAATAGAAGTTTTTAATATAGTACAACTATATAAGTACCTAATCAAACATTCAAGCTCAACATGAAAAATCCCCACTTTAACAAACCGTCATGGCTGTGGCATAAATAGATTAGGTATGAGTTAAAGAATAAACATAGAGGACTGATGTTGATGCAAAACAATGATCAGACGAGGAAGAAACTGCTGCATTGGGCTTTGGAGTAAACGCCACAATGAGGAGCCCTTAAGGTGAAGAAACCGAACCAAGTGTAACCACCAGCATCAGCCACCAACATAGAGCCTTCATTTCTGGGAGGGAGAGATTCAAAATGGGTTTTCTTCCTCCTGTCAAAATGCTTAGGAAGAGAAAGGTTGAAAATGACTTTGGACAGTCGAATTCACAGAAATGTTTACATAACATTTTACTAGAAGAGAAGAAAGATGTTTACATATTCCAATCTGCTATAACGTTTGGACAGTTGAATTCATAGAAATCAAGTTAAAATTTCGTCAGTTCTGAATTGTTGATTCGGTCAGTATCCTTATAATTCTTTCACTTTTTCTTTTTTTTTTTGATAAAAACTTTTTCTTTTTTTGGTTACATATAATTCTTTCACTTTGATCAAACGTATTTGGCAAATAAATAATAATTCTTCCTAGTTATTCTTATAATCTTGTTTTTTTGTTCATTAGTTATTCTTATAATCTTATCCCTGCCAGTATCAGCATGAGTATGAAAATCTACGTCTTAAATGGATTTGACCTTTCCACGTTTCTAACATAGGATTCTCTGACAGAACGAAGCTTACACATGTTAAGAATAAAACAATGAACATATTCACTAATCACAAGGAAATTTAAAAGAAAAAAAAAATCCTGCCTTGTCATTCCGCACTCTACAAACTGCTGTTAGTTATCTGCCAAACGAATCCCAATCCAAAAACAGCTAACCAACTCATCAGATCAGTTATCAACAAACAACCTAAAACAAAACCCCACTACGTTAAACGACAAAGTTCTGAGTTTGCTGCCTCAACTCTTTCCTTAGCTTTTGAGAGAAGGACCGACAAGCATCCATGCTCAGATCCATGGCCGCGGCCAATGCCACAAAAGCTGCTGCATCCTCCGTGCATGTCACGTGCTGTACCCCTACTTCCACCTCCGGTTTACTGCATTTCCCGGCACCTTCCACCGTTGATGACATTACAAACCCACCCCTGAACAAACTCTGCGGGGATAGGGATACCCCAAACCCGAAATCTGACCCTGATCCGGATCCAGGTCTCGACACGGGACGTGACCCTGACCCGGAGTCGCAGCTACTTTGTGGGCTTATTGATGGGGTTGCTATGTTAGTTGTCATATCCATGGTGAATTTCCCTCCAAGTTTGGTGCTGAGGGTTGAACTGGCGACGGTGGTGGTTGCGCCTGTAGCAGGGATATCGTCGTGGAAGAGGTCGAATCTGTATCCAAGGGCGTCAGTGAAACCAGGCTCCCGCCAGGCCTCGAGGCGGCCCCAGGGTTTCCAGGTTCCACACCCTGGACGGAGAATTAGCCATGCACCTGGATTGGACCGGCTCACCCTGTCCGAGCCGGGCGATGGGACAAATGGAGTCACCATTGATGCCATAGCTACAGGAGAGCCTGAGAGATCGTGGATGGTAATTGACCATCCTTTTCGTTCCTTGGATGATTGGTCTTTATCTGATTTCAAAGATCGTAGCCAATTTCTTGAAGTGTTTGATTCTGGCAATGATGATCTGCACAATAATATAACAATAAGAAATTTTAGAAACACTTTTACAGGAATAAATTAAACTGCAAAGTCAAGGATTTTACTACTAGTTAATGTAAAAGATCTTTCGAACTTTATATAGTAAACAATTCACTTGCGGAACACATGAAATAAACAGAGATCATGAGGAAAAAACTAACCTTGATCCCAAGTTCCGATCACTGAAGTTCCTGAAACCAAATTTGCAAGTGAAAACAGCTTGTTTAACGCACCCTTGAACCTGGAAAACCTGAGGACTACACTCTGGCTCTCCGCCAAACAGGAACACGAATCTCGGGTCAGGTTCAGTCCTGACAGTTAAACACAACTGCGCAGATGATCCATTCTTGTTGCTTCTATTTTGGCCAATAGCAATCCATCCATCATGAACAACAGATGGCTTTGATTCCGCTCCACGTAGATCCAAATGCAATGAAACCCTTCCCAAGAATTTCCCAGATGCCAATCCACAAGAACTGCCATCAGGATCAGCGTAAACCTCGATGGATAGTTTATATGGCGAACCCCCACTCGAGATGATTCTGTCGATCTGGGACTTGCTTAGACTGAAACACGCAGCCAGCGATTGTTGAAAAAAGTTGCTGCTTTCTGGGTTTTGGCTGCTGCTGTCTTCTTGTGATTGAATAACAGGGATTTTAGCCACTTGGTGAGGGAAGTTCTTGAGTTTAATCTTGCAATAACATGGAGAAGTAGCAGGGTGGATTCTTGAAAACGAGGGCTTTGTTGATACAGAAAACTTCAGGGCCAAATTACCCACCAGGATTCGCACAAAGGAGCACGGATCCATTCGCAGAAAATCGTTCTCTTCTTCTCTCGGATGCCGCCACTGCTGCTTGTGAATTACTTGGAGTTGAGGTTTATGGGGCAAAAAAAAGAGCTTGGAAGCAAAAAGAAAAGTTGAGAGAGACAAGACAGAGACGACAAAACAGGCTGTAATATAGCTGGGTTGCTGCAGACAGGGGAGAGGGATGTGGTGAGGTCAAGCCTAGCGTCACAACTTGCGATCAAACACTTGAAAATCTAACATTTCAATTTTTAAAGTTACAATTAACATATACCACCATTTTTATGGCGAAAACAATAAATTGACACCTCAGTAATCAGTAGTTTTTTCCTGTGAACAGCTAGCCTGCTATGCTAACCTTTGCTTAGTCGAAAAGAAAGCTGAAAAGTACATAAATGCTAAAATAATACCACTATGGTCATTTTAATTTATAGACAGAAATTGGAAATGAGATTTTCCTTTTTAATAGTATTTTTGTTCTAAATTGATTGGTTTTGACATTTGAACATATACTTTGTGCATTCTAGATATTAGATAAACATGATGATTTTGCGTTTATCTTGTATTAATTCTTGTTTTTGTTTTATAAAATACAAAAATTAAAATATTAGAATTCATGTTAATATTTAAATATAATTTTTTTTAATTTTTATGAAATTCACATAAATTTTTTAATCAAAATCACTTTTGTATTTTTTTTTTCAGATATTTTTATATTATATCAACGTATTTCATATAAAATTATCATATTTTAAATCAATCGATTAAAGTTTCCTCCATCAAGAGAAGTCAAATAGAATTAACTGATGTAATTAAAGAGCAAACAGCATGACGAATATACTTTGACAGTGAAATTCCATCTGAATAATTCTATTCTATTCTGTGGAATGGGAATGGGTGGCTATGAAGAGCAAGTTCAGAAACCCCCAAACTAGAACCGGCCTCAGGCTATCATTCTCCGACAAATCAAGACAATGCGTTGGGCATGCATGGGAGTTGGATGACAAAGACATGAGCTGGCACACAATGCGCACGTACAACTACAAGATGCCAGCAAGAAGCATCAATGTTCAAGGAAATAAAACTATGCGAATCCCTCGTCGTTTTCCCTTTTCGACCTTTGTCGTTTTTAAACCTCTTTTCGTCTTTCGTCTCTTTCCCTTCTTCAGTTCCCTCCCCACGCACGGATAATTTTACAGAGCGAATGTGCGATGCAAGCGTGGGCTGTCGGACAACACCAACTCAACTGGCTCACAGCTGTGATAACTGAAAACATCGGCCGGAGCAAATGTGATAATTCGTGTAAGTGTATATATATATATAAGTTAAAATTATATTTTCGTATTTTATAATTTATATTAATATGTCAAATAAAAAATATGATTTTAATTTCTTTTAATTGTTATACTTAGAATTCATAAAGATCAAATTCCAAAGGTTCGAAGTATGAGACCCAATCACCCAAAGCATTGCTAGTACAAGCCCAAAGCGAGAACTAAGCATCGACCCATGCATTAGCTCAGGCTTAGTCGTCCACTTGCAACATTTACTTAGCAAGCCACTTGTAACATGACGTCTAGTAGAGTTGCAGATGCTCGATGGTCACTTAAATGACGTGACCAGTTAGTTCAAAGAGCTTCGTCAGAAGAAACATACATGATACGTTATCACATGCCAAGTACATAAAAGCAAGAGCCTAAAAGGTAGACAACAAGCTAAACACTTTTTCCATTATTAATATAATCTTACTTTCATTCTTTCTTGAGATTTTTTCATTATTAACTTAAGCGTGAGAACAAGTTTTGGAATCATAACTTTGACACCCTTCTTCATAGTTCTTGTTTTGAAGAACCAATAATTCTTACAAAAAGGTAATTTGAACCTCCCACGTACTCTCATTTTTATTGTTGAATAAATCAATAAATTCATATATAATTTTTATTAAATATTAATTCGTATCAGTTTTATATCGTATTATCAAAATTAAGCATTAGATGTTCAAGCTAACGAAAACCTAGCTGTGTCTAACTCGAATAATATTTGATGAGTCCCACTCTCCCACTTGTCACAATAGCCAACTCATCATGTTTTAAAAGAATATTTTTGATTGAGACTCTATTTTTTTTCTTTGGTTACAAGATGAATATTAAATAATTGAGAATGAAGATGCTTGGATTCGAACCCAAAACTTATAATATATTACAACCCATCTTTAATCACTAGATCAAGAGATTATGACCTTGAGGTTATTGGCATACTCTAATTTCTTTACTTCTTTCTCTTCGGCTTGGTCCAATAAACATTAAAAGATTGAAAACGAATATTACACCAAAAAAAAAGGATTGAAAACGATTAGACTTATCTCTTTTTGTGTTACACGTGCAATCATTTGATAATAATAATTTTTCAAATAAAAAAAAATCTCTTCAAAGGTTATTAAGAAAATATGTTAAAATTTTTTGTTGTTTCAAGTTTAGATTAACATCCTATACACTTTTAATGAAGTATTTTGACTTTACAAATAAGATTAGGATCAATACACTTGTCATTTAAAAAAATAAGAAAATAAAAAAAAGACATATGTAATAATTCTAGTCTCGTTTGTAGAATAAAAAAATTTCATTAAAGATGTAGAAGATAATTATCCAATTTATTTTATCAATAAATTTACATTATTTAATCGTGTCATTACTTTAATCTAAATAATATATTAATATTGATTATGTGTGTAACTGAATTGACTTTGAATCAATCAAAATTAACAAAATAAAAATAAAAAATTTTCAATAATGCGTATTTTGAATATTCAAATCAATAAAATGATTTAAGAAAAAGAGAGTACATGAGCTTGCCTTTAAACAATAATGTTTAATGGAAATTATGCGTTCACTTATCTTATTATTATAGGCGAATGTCTTTTCTTTAATTAAGAAAGTTTAGATTTTGTACTTTTGAGAATACGTAAGGCTTTTGTTGGTGGATGAATTTCTTGACCTTTAAGCTTTGGGGCTAATTAGGCTAATTATAAACTTAACACAATAGCATGATACGAAAATTATAAAAAAAAATAATCACAAAAATGACATGATTAAAGTTTGAGAACAATTATATATAAATTTGATAAAAGTTAAAAAGTTTTATATTTAATGTATTGATACAAATTTTAACATAATAATTTTCGTATTTTACACGACTCAAATACAATTTCACTCAATATAAAAATTTAAGAATTAATATCTAATATATCATCAGTAGAGTTTTTTAATTCTACAAATAGATACATATTATTTTAAAATATCAAAAAAATAAAAAATAAATAAAATAAGACATATATTATCATCTTAATCATTTTCGTGAAATAAAAAACTTTAGTAACGATATATTGAATAAATATCCAGAATTTATATACAAATTATCACGTTTACTAATTAAAACAAACACTGTATCTGGCATAGGAGGTACATGTCTCTTCTGAATGGGTGTTTTTTTGGATCCTTAGGCATTTGGGTCCAATTAGGCCTTGATACAAACATTACCCTTTCGGCAAGCAAATTTTAATATTCACATAAACAAAATCATTTAGATCAGTTGGAAAAAAGTATTAAATAAAAGAATTTATTAATTTTATATAAAAAAGTAAACTCATTTCAATCAATGATTTTGTGATTTGATATACAAAACTTTCTACTTTTTTTTCAAGGTTTTCAATAAGAATAAATTATTATTTTAAAAAGAATGAGAATAGGGAGTAGAAGTTTTTTAAAGATTAAGGCAATAATAACTTTATTCTTTGAATATTGCAGAATCTCTTTAAGATTTTTTAAGATATATTATTGTTTGGATATTAATACCGAAATTAACTGTCAATTTATTTTTATCCTTGATTTCATTTGGTTTTCTTCTTTTGTTACAATTTCATTTGGTTTTCTGCATGAACAAAATGGAGACCGACAATAACTCTTGATTTTCGATCTGCTGATCACTCGATCTCTTTAAATTGCTACTTGGTTTACTATAAAAGAGTTAAAAACAAATTTAATTAAAAAAAGTTAAATTCACTCTTTATTTCCTATTAATTATACACCAAAATGAAAACATAAAAAGCTAAATACGGTAAAATGTACCCTATTTTTGTATTAACATGACACTAATTACTAGAGGTGGCAAAAGTTGACTCGACCCAAAAAATTCATCCAATTAATTCGAATCCAAACCCGACCGATCTGATTTGACTAAAAAAGTAAACAATCCGAATCCAAATTGATCCGAAACCAAATTTATCTGATTTACATTGATCCAAAACCGACCGGTTTCGAACCCAAATTGATCCGAACCCAAATTCATCTGAATTTAGATTAACCCGAACCCGAATTAATCCAAATCCGAATTGATCCGAACCCAAATTGACCCGAATCCAAATTGATCCGAATCCAAAATTACCTAAACCTGAAAAAATTCAAACTTAAATTTAATATTATCAATAAATATTTAAATGTTAAAATTAAATATCAAAGTATTTTAATATAGTAAAAATATAATTTTTTTCAATAATATGAGTGTTATATATTTTTTTAATCTAATTAAATTTAAATATTCACTTTTATATTGCATTCATTTGAACCTACTATATAACTATTTAATGGCTAATCTATAATAGAGAACAAAAGCTATATCATCTACACTAACATCTCCAATTATTTTATAAAAAATCAAAATAAATTAAAGAGATATATAGTACTGTTTTATGATATTTAGTAGGGATTATTAAATTACTTTGATTCAAAAGTTATTAATTATTGTGGATAATAAAAATAAAATGAAAAAAATGTAATTAATTTATGAATATTGGTAAATATATTATAAAGAAAACTATCATACAAATTATTAAATATTTTGATTATTTCAATCCCAATTGTACTATAGGACATGTAAGAAGAAAATTTTATTTTCATGAGTTTTTTAATTCTTAGAAATATGGTTTCAGTTGATTTTCATACCAGATAAATCATATCAAGATGATCAAAGCTTAATCCAATAAATCTGTCCAATCGACCCGAATCCAAATCCAACCAACCCGAATCCAAATCCGACTAACCCAAATTGACTAAAAAAGTCAACGATCCAAACCCGACTTTATCCAAACCCGAAATGATCCAAACCCGAAATAGACCGATTTTTTCTTGACCCAAACCCGACCTTATCTGAACCCGAAATGATCCAAATCCGAAATGATCCGATTTTTCCTGGACCCAAACCCGACCTTATCCGAACCCGAAATGATCCGAATCCAAAATGATCCGATTTTTCCTTAACCCAAAATGATCCGATCTAAAATGATCCAACCCAAACTCAATTCGACCTACCCATTTGCCACCTCTACTAACTACTCTAATTTAAAAATACTAATTTTTTTCCTTTGTTTATTTTTAATTCAAAAATCGTAAACTTTAAATCATAAATCTTAAACCCTAAAATCATAAACCATTAACTCCAAATCCTCAACCTTAAACCCTTAAATCTTAAACCTTAAACCTAGTCAATAGAAGAATTGATATTTTGAAGGCTAAAATATTAAAAAAGCCCTTAAACTTTACCATTTTATTTAAATAAGTCTTTATACTTTAATTACATTCAGATAAACCCTTAAATTTTAATTTGTATTCCAATAAGCCCTTATTTCAAATAAAAAGTTACATGTGAGTAAATTTTGATTCAAATCAATTTAACCAATTAAAATTCAGTTAATTTGATTTAGTTAAGTCAATTTCGAGTTCAAGTCAGGTTTTTAAATTGGTTTATTCGAATAAGTTGGTTTCTAAAATTACAAATCAAACTAACTAAATTAATTGATATTTTAAAAATATATTGTACAACATAAATAATTAAATATTGTATAATTTATTATATATAATCAAATTTTTATGTAAAAAGTCGGGTTTTAAAACCCATTCAAAAAATCAACCCCTATAAACTAAAATGATTATTTTAAGTATTTTAGTAAAGGATTATTTTTATAAAAAATAATGGTACATTGAGATTTGAGAGAAAGTTGACAAATAAAAATCATTCCTTAAAATATTTTTTAAATATAAATTAGTTATTATAAAATATAGGCATGACACGTGTTATTCAAAAATCTTTGGAGAGGGGTGAAGAGCCTTAACTGTAACTAAACTCCGAACAGGATTAGTCTCAGACCGTTAAAACGAATGAGAAAACCTGTGGTCTACACTAAAAAAATATCTTGTTCAGTTGTAACCAAAAAAAAATATCTTGTTCAGTTGCTTGAAATATAATATGATATATATATATATATAGAGAGAGAGAGAGAGAGAGTTCATTCCAACATATATGGAATGATATTATATATATATATATATATATATATAGATAGAGAGAGAGAGAGAGAGAGAGAGAGAGAGAGAGAGAGAGAGAGAGAGAGAGAGAGAGAGGGAGAGAAAGAGAGAGAGATTTTATTCCAACATATATGGAATGATATTTCTTCTCATATTTTATATATGTATCTAGATTGACTGCCTACAATTATACATAATTTCAAAGTATAAATATGTAATGTATATATTTATGAAATGATATCAAAAATACTATAGTAATCATTTTGGATAATTATTACATACGTTACCGGTGAAATTTTTTTATTCCACAAGCAGTGTTAGGATCGTGACACATTTCCTATAAAACTATTTAAAAAAATAAATAAAATAAAACATGTGTCACAATCCTAACATCATTTGTATAGTAAAAAAACTACTCCGAAGATGTATGCAATAATTATCATTTATTATACTATTTTAATTACTATACATGATTGTATATATTTATTAGAATGATATACTTTTTAATTATTTAAAGTCTAATAATTACCACAAAAAGAAATTATTTATAATATAATAATTATCATACAAAAATTTTTTAAAATAATCTAGATAATTTTTATTTAAGAATATCTAAAAGAAAAGAGAATAAAATGCACTACGATTTTATTTATTTATACTATATTAATTATCATACATGATGTTATATATATTTATGGGAACGATATATTTTCTAATTATTAAAAGTATAATAATTACCATATAAAGCAAGTAATTAACAATTACTATATAAAACAACTCATTATACAAAGAGAAATTATTTATACTATAATAATTATCATATAAAAAATTTTAAATGGATTTATTTAGTTATTAAAAGTCAAAGAAATAACTATAGTAAATATATCTTACGTGTCATTAAGAAAAGATATCCATGTGATTTTCCTTAGATTATATATAGGTACATTGTAATATAACATATATATTAGATTAAAACATATGAATAGCTAAATACTATTGGTTCATAAAGTTGAAGCTTTGAAGCAAAAATTAATATTTGACTATTCGTTCATTTAGTCATATTCTTACTTTTTAAATATGAGACTTTTGTAAATCTGAAATTAGAATATAAATATTGATATTTTTTTCTCTCATACTATAAAGCATACCAGAAACAAGATCAATCTTAATGGAATTAAGAAATCTTAAAAAAATTGCGTCTAAAATTAATGTATCTATGATAATAATTCTTTCATACACTAAAATGAAAACATATGAAAAGCTGAATACTCGTACTATTACATGAAATTGAAGCTTAGAAGCTAAAATTGATCTTTGAATATTGGTTCATTTAGTCATGTTTCTATTTTTAAAATGCGAAAATTTCGTAAATTTGAAATTCAAATCTCGATATTTACATTTTTTTCTCTCAAACCTTGAGTTAAAGACTTCTTTTTTTTAGTAGCATATTTTTATTAAAAGTTACAATCACAATCAGCATATTACATTCTATTAACAAATAACTATAAAAATCACATTACTCAAACTAGGTAAACTAGTAAATAACTATAACAAACTAGTAAATGACTAAATTAACTCAAGCTCGCACTTGGTGAGACTCGAACCTAAGATTTCAAAGTTTCAATACCTTCTCCTTACCACTAAGCTAAAGTCTCATTGGCTTGAGTTAAAGACTTCTATTTCAAACAAAAAATAGAAGCTAAAATTTCATGTCATGAGAATAAGGTTTTCTTCTGAACATAAAAAATGAGAATACGGTTGTCCTCATATATTGTACAAATGAAAAAGCTAAAAACATGGAGTAGTGCAACGGCAATATCAAACTTGGATAAAAACAAGGTTAATAATGAAAAAAAAAATGCAAGTTTAGAACATAATGTAGTTATTCTCTTTATTTTATATGATCATATATATATATATATATATATATATATATGGTATTCCTACTCTTACCTTCAATAAAAAAAAAAAAAACACCATGAACATTTTCAAAATTGTCTAACATGACCAAAATGAAAACCATCGCAAAGACCAAAATCATTATAGCCAAAACCACCATATTGATTGTCGCAACCATTTCCCAAACCACCGACATTTGTCTCGGTAGCCGCAGCCAAAACGTCACCCATCAGTTCATTAGCCTTACTCGCCACATTATTCCTCAACTCCTCTATGGCTTTAACATACGCCTCAAGTTCCTCAATTCCCATTTTATCAATTGACTCATCCCACCAGAACTCTCCCTTGCTTCTCTTTTCTTCTTTCTCTTCTTCAATCTCTTTGCTTCGATTCTTCTCTTCCCGTAGCTTCTGCAATGCCTCCTGGCACTCCTCATTAAACTCTTCAAAACATGGCATGTTAGACGTGACTGAATCATCCTCCTCTTCGGAACCCAGGTTTCCACTAAGATAAAGATCCAAGATTGTGTCAACGTTAGGGTGACCGAAGCAAAAAGGTTTTCCCTTGGGAGAGAAGATGATGATGCCTATGTTTGCCCCACATAAAACGCAAAGCTCACTGGCTTTCTTGAATAGACCATTGCGGCGCTTCGAGAAAGTGACTTGGCGGCTGCTTTCGTTTTCAAGCTTCTTTATCTGAATCTTCTGCCGGCCTCTCGTTGCCTTGGTGGTGTTGCTGCTGCTTTCCTTTTTGTTAACCTGTTTTCGAGCAGCCATTGTAATAACTAATGAGGGTTCAGAGAATTCGGACGCTTTTATTTTTATATTTTCTCTTGTATTTAGGGTTAGAGCAGCCATCCTCCCTACATACATAGAATTTATATGAATTTATATTTGATACCATGATAACATAAAATGTCATTTCAATTATAAGTATAAAATTTAAAAATATACAAATTTTTAAAAATAAATTAAAAAATTTTATTGATATTTATTTTATAGATTTACCTAATCAAGCAAAATTCGAGTTTTATCTTAATCAAGCCCGACTAATTTGTGAACATGAATATTTTTTTTCATTTCTAGTACTAACTTAAATAGATCATTTCTTTTTTTGAGTAGTATATTTTCATTAGAAGTTATAAATACAATCAGCATATTACATTTTATGAACAGGTAACTATGAAAATCACATTACTCAAACTAGGTAAACTAGTAAATAACTATAACAAACTAAATAAACTAGTAAATAACTAGACTAACTTAAGCTCACACTTGATGAGACTCGAACCTGAGACCTCAAAGTCTCAGAGCCTCCTCTTTGCCACTAAGCTAAGGTCTCATTGGCAAATAAATCATTTCTTGTTCAATTTTCTTTTGTGAATTTAAATTTTATTTCCGATAAAATTTAATAGAAAAAATGTGGACTTAAATTTAGTGCTGTAAATTAAGTGAAACAGCTGTCTACAACCCAAAGTTTTTTTCCCTGGAAAAAAGGTTAATTAATTGCATTTTAAAGTTAATTGAAAGATAAAGCGGAAGGCTTGATTCTATGTTCTCTTCGTATTTTCTTATAAACTGTAACATCTCAAATCCACAATATAACATGATATTTACTTATAAATTCCACTTACTCACCGGTTGGGCTGTCTGTGATGCTTAACAACTCGCAACCCTTTAAGTATTTCTTAATACTTTCATTTCTATTACTATACAGAATTATAAATATTACATTTGATTCATTTGAGATTGTTTACATTCCCTTCTACTCAAAGTAGTACTGTACAATTTTACTGAATATATAAAAGAATAAAATGTACCTTTGATATCGAATATCTGCTGACTCTAGCAGTCGATAATCTCTGGAAGATAACTCTCTTAATCCAAGATCAACAATCTGTGGAGTGGAAAATAAGGGGTGAGCAACAACGTGCTCAGTAAAGAAAGTGTATGCTGCTTATACAAATAAAACTATATCCTCCAAATACGTTTATTTTTCTTAACAATAAACCCAGTAAAAAAATAATTGATATAGTAAACAGTAAACAGGATCCAATAGATCCTTTCAGTAAACAGAAATCAATAAGTTGAGACTGGGCAATAAACAAATCATGCTCTCATATCATTGTTCCTCCAGGAACACAAGTCGTCCGCTTTTGGGGTGCACCCGTAGGCCATCGCCCCTCACGGCTATCTCGACTAGATCTATGGCCATAATCTATAGGTGGTCCTCGGGTCCACTTGCCAAGTAACCTCGAGACCGCTGATGACTTGGCGGGTCCATCAGCCTTGTGACGCCTTGGGATGCACCCGTGGGTCCATTGACCTGAGCCATCGCCCTAGGCGGGTCACTCAGTTACGTGAATATTAATGCATGAACTCGGGGCCTAAAGTCTCAAAATCACTTTATATTTCATAACTAACCTTTAACGAATATTTCATCATTTCATCATTTTCTCAAAATGATTTGTTTTCCAAAAAGGTTTTATATCTTCTGTTTACAAAAAGCAATAAAACAGCCAGTTCTTTTCTTTGGTTTTCGTATGAGAAAACATATTTAAAACCTGCTCGCCCATGGTCAGCTCGCCCATGGCCAGCTCGCCCATCACGGTGAACTATTGTTCGCCCGCCAAAATTAGCTTTTAAAAACAAATTAAACTGGCTCGCCCATATCAACTCGCCCATGGTCAACTCACCCCTTCCGGCTTGCCCATGGCCAGTTCGCCCATTGTCACCAAAAGATATCGCCTATTTTTGGCTCGCCTGGCTTTTTATTAAAACATGGGTCGCCTACAATTGGCTCGCCCAAAACATCATAAAGGAGTTGGCTTCGTAGCTCGCTCGGAGTTTATTAAAATAGGTCGCCCGCCCAAAACATTACAAAAGGGTTCGCCCACTTTGGCTCGCCCGGAATTTCTTAACAAAGGGATCGCCCGCCCCAAAACATTGTAAAAAAGGGTCGCCTTCCATTGCCTCGCCCGCCCTTTACCAATTTGCCCAAAATCAAAATAATTTATCAAAGAAATGCATGTCATAAACCAAAAAAATTTCTCAATAATTTCATAAAATTTAACTCCACAGGACATGCATTCACTTTACACACATTTCCCTCACCTGGTCTTACATGGCCTTGCTTCCTGATTGCCTTCCCGATCGCTTTTACAAATTCTTTAATTCCCGGCTGCAAAAATAATTTATTAAAACTATTAATATTTTTTTTCGAATATTTTCTAAAACTATTAATATTGTCTAACACTTTGGCGAGATTTGTAACTACTCTACAGCTCGCCATTCGCTTATGGGCTTACACGTGGAAGCTTGCCCAACATTACTCGCTATTTATTGGCTTATTCGTGGGAGTTCGTCCAACATTGGAGCTCGCCCGACAATTCAACTCGCTATGCTCATGCATCTCAGTTTGCCATTCGTGGCTTTTTATTCAAAGGTGGGCTCGCCCCATGAATTGAACTAACACTTTGCGACCTCACCCACTTGACAAGGACTTTCAACTTGGCGAGTTCTTTATTTCCTACTCACCTCATTGGCGATCACTAACATTTCACATGGACAATCACAATAGTCGCCATTCTCGCCCTTTTGGCGATCATCAATTCCATACATTTTGGGCGATCAATCAGATTATCCATAATGTTGGTGAACATGTATATCGCCGATTCACGCATATCATTGAACTCGCCTCATCCTTTGGGCGAGTACCCAAATTTCTATGTTCGCCTATTTGGCAAGCAATTGGATAACCCCGTTTGCCCATCCTGTTTCTCATATATTCTAACAAGATTTAGCTAAAACAAGGCTATATCTATGTTTCTTACGTTGAAAAACATAGAAATCTACCATTAAATATCAAGAGAACCATAGAAATATGGAACTCACCTTAACTAAGTTGCACTTTCAGAAACAGAGTGTTTTCTGTCTCACTTAGCTTTACTTTGCTTATTCCTTAGCTCTTCAACAATGGAGGAAAGCTTTGGCTAACTAAAAGATGAAGTTTCATGGTTCATATATGAGAGAAACGGAAGAACTAAATGTGAGCTTGCAGTGAAAATAGACTAAGCGAGAAGGTTCTCAAAGAAGGTACAGTTTACTTCAGTCAGTTTTTCCTCATGTATTCTTCTTATATAGCCATTCAACTCCAATTAGAATCTACCACCTGTTCTTATCCCGTTTTCTTTTATCATTTCACGTCTCTTTCATGCATTAAAACCCGAAGAAACTGCAGCCAAAAAGGAACGGTGGTGAAGCCTCTTGCTGCAGTCCGTTTGACTAATTTTCTCTTCTTTTCTCCTTCCTCTCCACGCCACTTCCAGCCACTAATATTGACTTTTATCTCATTTGTTCTTCATTTGTCTAACAGCATTTATTCCTTTTCACACTTCAACCAATAAGGTTTCTTTTATACTTAAACTTCATTTTATTTCTTTTGCATTCTTTTCAACCGAATGCTTTCTATGCATCTCTTAAATACTCAATCCTAATTCATATACACCATATTGCGAATAAAAATTGCATAATGTAAAGTAAGATTTCATATTCAACATTGATTTAATCCCACTAAATAATTTAATTCTGTTATCCATCATTAACAATAGGCCAATACAATATAATAAAATCGGGTCTCACATAAACAAAACAATATCTAATTCTCATAAGTTCAAAATTAATTTGTATATTTTTTTTTGTCTTTGAAAATAAGATTGAAATTGTTTGAACTCCAACTCAAACTTTACAGCATCTCCCAATTCTTAATTATTCCATCAAGAAATTATTGAAAAAAAATCACCCATGTTCTTTGTGTGTCATGTCGGAATGATTAAAGTTCCCTTGTTTTCTTTCTTCTGATCAACATAAAGATACAAATAAATGAAACATTATTAATTCCTCCAAAAACTGTTGTATTATATTGATACTTTAAAACCATAATTATAGATCATAAAGAACAATCAGTACAAAGCTATTTGATACCAGCGAAGTTACTAGCTTGTAACTGTCGAAATAAAAGATAATAGGAAACTTAAAACAGCTCATGACCAACGCCATATCCATGTGCTTGATGTTGATGATCAGTGACACTGCAGTTGAGATTGATCATCTCATTCGTGAATTTGTTCTGATCAAAAGGATTGAAATGTCGTCCAATACCATTGTTGACTGCTAGAAATTGCCCATGATTATTGGCAGACTGAAACTGAACCAAAGCCTTGTCCGCTTGCTTTGCTACATTCTTCTTTAGCTCTTCAAGTGCAATTCTCAGTTGTTCTAAATCATTTAATCCAAGTTCATCAACAGGAGCCTGCCACCAACACTGTTTCTGGCCAGCTTTCCTGATCTTATCAAGCGCTTCTCCCCTTCTTTTCTCAATTTCTAGCTGTTCAAGAAGCTGAGTTAATTGGATGTTCAGCTCATGGATATGAGCATTTCGGTGTGCTTCAACCAGCCGGCGAGCAGGAGAGTTTCCAGAGAGGGCTTTTGAGTAGAAAGCGATCAACAATGGATTCAACTTCAGGATATCCAAAAGAAAAAACCTTCCTGGCAGGGGAGAAGACAATTACTGCAACATCAACGCCACAAAGTGTGCAAAGCTCACTAGCCTTCTTAAAAAGCCCAGCACGACGCTTGGAGAATGTTACTTGCAGATGATTCTTCTTTTCTATTTTCGCCATTGTGATCTTCTGGCGACCCATGTTAGAATTCTTGGTCATGTTGAACAAAAGCAAAAGAACTGAAAATCAATTGCAGACTGAAAACAAGAACCAAATTACTGGTTATTTGGATGTGGAAAAGGGGAAAGAGGGAGGGTATTTATAGAGTTGTTTCCCTTGTAGGTTACTAATCATGTTCATTATCATCCTAAGCTATCTTTAGTAATAAATTACTTGTATGATTAATCCTGATTTTGGAGGTTACCAGAATCTTTAGTCTTTATGTAGAATTACTGTGAAACTAATTGTATATATTGGTTGGCAACTGGCATTATGAAATATGCATTTGATCATCTTGAAAGCACATTCATGAGCTTTTAGTTCCTTCTTCAGTTTCAATATTACTTTCTCAGAATTCACCATTTTATCCCTTCAAAAGACACCAATGAATTTATTGCTTGTATTTTACATTAATTTGCATCAAATTATTCTCGAGCATCAACTAGCTAACTAGTTTTACTGCCAAGTAAATGTTTGCTCAGATGACATGCATATTGAATAGATTTTTGGAGGTTACAGTACAAAACGGCTTAGACATAATATCCTCGTTTGATGAGTTAAGTAGATTTTTCCCGGAGTCATTGAAGGCAAGTGAAAACTTGTAATTCTGGGGAAAAAGAAGTGTATCAGAAACGTGATTAGCTCTTCATAAACAGAAAACTCTTCTTTTCAAAGGGCCTTAAAGAGAAGGCCTTGACTAGGCTTGGGAAAAGACCACTATTGCAGTCTCATTTCTAGGCCAACTCTGACTTTCATACCTTTGGATATGCCTTCTTCACCATGGTTTCAGAAGTATATCGAAAAATATTCAATTTCTTGTTTGACAACAATGATGGTTGGAGGGAAAATGGCCGAAGCATTCATAGATTTATAGTTGTTTCCTTGGTTACATGTTTTACATGGTTAATTTATCCCAAGACTTGAAAGTTACAAAATCTTATCACCTTATCGGTGATTGATATATGCAAGAAACTTGTACAAATCATCCAGTATATATAACATTTGGAAATGAACCCCATCCACATAATGAAAGTATACCTAAAATGCCATTAGCATCTAAGGCAAGTTTTTTATTATTATTATTTTGCACAAAGAAAATCGTAGTCGGTAGATAAGAGGAGTCAGTAGATAAGAAAAGGGATTGCAAGAATTGAGTGACTCTCAACTTACTGAAAGTTACCTCCTAAAAGAGTTATATGTATCAATTACACTAAGTCCAAGTCGAGAAAGTTTATCATTATGGATACACACAAGATGCAGGAGGTTTGGACTACACTATAGCCTCAAATGATCTCAGGAGCAACACCAAGATTCATCTTTTGATTCTTGCTGTTGCTGGTTTGCTAAGATGTTTGTATTGCATCTTTGGATGCTTTATTGCTTGCTGTTACTGGTTTGCTAGGATGTTTGTATGGCATCTTTGGATGCTTTATTTGAGTCTTTATGGTTCTCTTTCTAATAACATTATCTTGACTTGGCTTAGCAAAAAAAAAACATCTTTCTTGCATAATCAGTTCATACCATTTATGAATAAAATTCATGGTAGAATTACAATAGATTCTTCTATGCCAACAAAGAAACATTGATAATGGAAAAGCCATTTATGGGATGTTAAAAATGGTTTATTTTTACCTTTTCTGGAGCTATTTAAATATGCAAAGCTGGCTCCTGACTAATTAGAAACTAAATTAGGCAGCTAGAGAAAGAATCATCATCATCATAATTTTTATCTTAATACTAAAATAAATTATAAGAATCATCATCATCATGATTTTTATCTTAATACTAAAATAAATTATATGAACCAATATATGAATTCACACAATGTCATCGGTATGAATTTTTTTCTTCCACTTAATTGGAACCATCTTATATGTAATTTGCACAAAAGAAAGCCGAGCAGCTAAAGAAGAGCTATGAAAGCTGTAAGGCATGGATTTGAAACAAAACAACCTCAATTGCGCCATCTAATTATAAAAAAAAAAAGTATACTGCTAACAACAGAAAAACAAATAAAGAAAAACAGGCACTAAATCAAAACAGTTTCTCTTATTGTATCATAACCATCTCATTTTAACAGAGATTACCGTCTTGAACCAAACTAAATTTACACATCAACAACCAACTTAGAGACAAAAATACAGAAAACTTACACGCACTGGCTACAGTTCTTGGTTTATTCAACACAAAGCAATTAGAAAAACCCACATCCAAATCCTGAAGGACCTGCATGATTGTGTCCCTGAGGATTTGGATTGTATCCCTGGGAGTTCGAATTGTATCCTTCAGGATTGGGGTTGTATCCCGGAGGTATCATATTCGCAGCACTGAATCCCTGAGGCATCATGTTTGCATGAAATGCCATGTTCTTTGTCTCGTAATTAGGAAGCACCCCAGCGCTGGAACTCCCTATGAAAAACTGTTGGGGATTTGTGTTCTGAGTAAGAAGCTTCTCTGCTTGCTTTGCCACGTTCTTTTTCAACTCCTCCAAGGCAGATTTCAGTTGCAGGAGTTGTGGCAGGCTAAATTCCTCAATTGGGGCCTCCCACCAGTGTTGGTTTTGGCTTGCTTTGCGTATTTGGTTAAGCTCTTCACCACGCAATTTTTCAGATTCTAATTGGCTGACCACCTAATACAAAAGACTTGTTTATGTTGCTTCAGAAAAGTAGATTTCAATCTCTTATTCAATAACTTAAAGGAAAAAAAAAAAGTAAAAATCAGTCTCTAATTCTAATCAAACCTCAGTAAGCTGCATGTTGAGTTCGCGGACATTAGCATTACGGTGAACCTCAATGAGCTGCAAAGTTCGTGAAGTCTCGGGTGGGTTGCAACTGAGGTAACGATCAATAAGATTTCCAAGTTCAGGGTGGCCAAAAGAGAATACCTTCTTCCCAGGTGAGAAGACAACGATGGCAATCTCAGCACCACAGAGAGTGCAAAGTTCACTAGCCTTTTTAAAAAGACCAGACCGACGCTTTGAGAAGGTTACTTGGAGATTGCTATCTTTCTTCATTTTCACCATCTGAACTTTTTGGCGACCTAAGCTCTTCTTCTCCATCTCGAAAACCAGCAAACAAAAGAAAAGAAACTCCACAGGAGAGACAGTAATGGGGGCTTTGCAGCAGGAATGGCAATTCATAGAGGGGAAAAGAATAAGTACTTATATCATTTGCATCAAGGATTAGATATTTAGTGCTTTGAGCTGTCCAGAATTTACTGTGTTTAGGTATAATCTGTGCTGTGCTTTGCTTGAATTAAATTATATACTGGTTTGGGAAGTTTTGGAATCTCTTTTCGGTTTATATACATGGAATTAACATCTCAGATAATAAACATGTAATGCTACGTACTCTTCATTGGCATACGTTACACCCTTTTCCATTTTATGGCGACTAACCATACAACTCAGACATTTCTGTGTAATTTTCTTAGACTTCATTTCTTCTGAAGAAGGGTTTGGCATCGGTGTCATGTTACAATGAGTAGGCAGTAGTTTCTCATAATGAAGGAAGCCAACATCCGATGAATCTGTCGTGTGGATTTCTCAATTATAATTTGGTTCAAGTTTACTACAAGTGATCAAGACCGAAAATTATGGCTAAGTCCACAGTAAAGTTAAAAGTTTTGATCTTATTATAAGATTAAGGTAAATTAAACGTACATTTAGTGTTAAATGAACATAAAATATGTTAAAAGTAATATAAACATATGAAAATTTACATAAAATTAGTGTCAATAAACATAAACACATTATAATTTTGTTACAAGATATGTTTATGTATTCTTATATATTTACGACACTTCCAACATATGTTACACCTACTAATATTGAGTTATGCTTAATCATATTCATATATGTTTATATTGACCTTACAGTTTGACCTTATTGTAGAATTCTCGAGTACTGCTAGAATACTTATTCCAACAATCTTGATTCTGGAAGAGGACCGGATGTCTAAAACTCTATTTCATTCACCTCAACAATCTGTTAATGCATTGCCACTGGCAATCTACTTCAAGGGTACAATGTCAAAGTTGAGCATTTTCTTACATTGAAGGTTCACATAATTATGAATGCACTCAACTGGTTTTCAATTATATATGCAGCTGACATGCACAAGACTAGTATAAGTTATAGATTTTGGCACATTTGAAAGAGAATAACAAGGAATTCCTAAACTTCAGACTAGAAGTGACCATTTATATAATATATATATATATATATATATATATATATATATAATGGATTTCCTATTAGTTACAACATTTGGATTTGTCATTGAATCTTTTCCCAACAGGCATGGTCAAATGCGTTTTAGATTTGTTTCCAGAGGAGGGATGTGGAGCATCCAGGAAACATTTATCATTTCAGAAAATTCCATCTTTCAAGAGGGGGGTTTTACAATTAAGTGGTCAAAACTGAATCTTTGTTGGATCAGATGTATACAAATCAGAAAATTCCAACTTCTAACAGTTGACAACAAAGGAGAAGACATCAACTATTGAAAAAGCACAATGTAACAAAGGAAATCACAATAAGGACAATGAAAAGGATATTAACAACCTATTTGGCTTTTCAAATAGACAGGCAAATCAAGAAACTATTGAGTCTGCAATGAGAGATCTTTCAACTATTGGATTTCCACTTTTGATGGCGCTGAGTGAGTGCACACTGAGCACTACCTGTGTTTGGGAAAGCAATGACATCTCTGATAGAATTTGCCTCTGCTAATAACATTACCAACCTATCCAAACCATTACCAATTCCCCCTGCAGTTGAAAAATAGATAAAGTTTGAACCTTCTCAAAAATAAAAAAGTCATAGTTCTGTGACCTAGGAATGTCATACCATGCAGAGGTGCACCCATGCTTAAAGCTTCCAAAAGTTAGCCAAACTTATCTTCAGCCTATAAATAAGTAACATAAAACCATTATTTGGACAGTAAAAGAACTGAGAACTCAAACAAATTAATCTCTGCATTTCTACGATATATAAGTATTCTGGTTTATTATGTTCCTTTATGATATTTAGGTTTCTTAAGGCCAGTTTTGCGTAGGGTCAGACAATCAAATTGACAACTAGTTAGATAATAGAACCAACCCTACCTTGGTTTTCTTGGCAACAACTCAAAAGGAAGATGTGTAACAGACACGACTTCCCAAGTCGCACAGCACAAACAATATCGTTGGTTTATCTTTTAATGTCTCAAAGTTCTACTCAAGTGTTCAGGAGAGATGCCAATAATTTCCAATACTTTCTGCTGGACCTCACGTTTATAAATTCTTAAACTTCCGCCACCAACTTGAAAATGCAAGAGGTAATAGTGCATTCGACCAAATCTTTCCCTTAGAACTTCTAGAAAGCAAACAATATAATACCTCAACTTGATTGTAAACCATGACATAAGCAAGGGCACGTGCAGAAGAAAGATCTCCCATGTCCTCAGGGTTTGGTGCAGCAAATGGATGACGCAAGGCCTAAGATAACAAAATTTTCAAGAACAGGCGAATGCAAGAAGCAATATAGTATTCAACATACTAAAACTTCCACGTATATTAATTTAACAATTAAAACTTCCATATACATTAATTTAACAAGCTAAAGCTTCCACCAATTCTGTGTTGTCTAAACACGTATGTGAAAACAACAAGAAAAATAAAGAAACGATAAAATCAACATTTTGAAGTATCTACTGCCTTGTATTTTGATTAACAGCAAGAATTATAATACTAAGAAAAAATAAATCTTGAAATTCCGCTACTCTGTTAATTCCCTAAGAATAATAGAGAAGACCACATACTGATGCTAATAGCATACTGAGGCATGTAATCCTCAAGTCTCTGCTCTGAATCATTCTGCTCAAACACCGAGAAATCAGTCACCCATAAAATTGAATACCTGGACTGCATTTCAGAATAGAAGAAAAAGCTTTAGTTCGAGAAAATAATAAGAGAGCAACAACTATATATATTTCAAGATAGAAGACTGATCAGGATCTTACTAGTCAACCAAACCTAGTTCATGGGCTGATGTATGATAGTCCACTGCAAACAAAATCCGATCACGTGGCCCTGCAGAGCAGTGTCTCAAGAATTGTTCTCTGTTCGTTGGACTCAAACTAGATACTAATGCTGAAATTCCCTCTATCTCCCCTAAAAAATTAACAAAAACCATCAAGACCAGCTTAACAGCTTTAAATTTATATAACAGTTGCAAGTTTAAGTGAATACCCGGACAATGCCATTACGACAAGCGAGGCCACCGTGGAGATGCTGGAGAGCGAACCACCCACCGGAACCGGGAAACCACACCATCATTTGATAAATCACCACAAAAGGCAGTGCGAAAAACCCAACGCAGAGAGTCCTTGAGAGGCGCCACGGGGTTATGGGCTTGGGAGTCTACAAGGAAAGGGAAGAATATGAAGGAGATGGACACGTGGATGCGGGAACAGAGGAAAGAGTTCGACGGTTTTCTGGAAGTGGGTTTGGAAGTAAAACGGAGGAGAGAACAGCGAGAGGTCTGGCGCCAAAGGAGATGATAAGGAAGGTTTTGAGACGCAGAGATATGGCTCGGAGGCTCGGCGGTTTTCAGACAAAGCAGAGGGTCGGGTGATCACGTGAGACGCACGTGGCGTTTATGTCAGTTAGTTTAGATTGCTTTCAGTGCCGTTATATTTGTAAATCTCGATTTTTTTTTTAAAAGATTATAAGAAAAGAAATATGCTAATATTCCTTTTTTTACATTTTTAAAATGAGTGATAAAAAAAGGGAAGAGGTAATTTAAATTTATAAATAATAGCCGAATGAGATCAAAGACAAATCTTATTTCCTAGATGCTATTTTAAGTAAAACTATCAAAAATTAAATCATAATTCAACCGTTGTGCTACAGCGGAAAATTAAATCATAATTATTAAATTTAGAGCGTAATATTTTTATTAACAAGATCATAAATTATTGATTAATTCAATATTTTTAAACTTATAGTGACACATATTAATTTTCTTTTACTATGATTAATGCTTTTTATATAATTAAAGGGAAAATAGTACTGATATTCCACACCAACAGCATATCTTTTCTTATGTAATTATATTATTAAAAATTGATTGCATATCATGTGTAATAAATTAATGGTCAATTTTTAAATAAATTTAATATTAAATATTTAATTTTTAAATAATATGATTACTTGATATGATTTAACAAAATAAACATTGACATAAAATATTTATTTTATATATTTTGTAAACATAGAAATAATTTATTTGATATAAGAGTATTGTTTTTAAGCACAATAAATAATTACACATTAATATTTTCTTAAGGGATAACTCATGTTTTTTAGGTATTAATAAATCTCAAATAATAATAGAAAGTAATATATGACCGTTTCACTGTTGAAAGAATTTTATCGTTTATAATTTTCAATTCGATCAAAATTAATTTTAAGTCATAAAACAGATAAAATATCTATGTTTACATAAAAAAAATATATGACTGTTTCTAATACTCGACCATTCTTTATTAATACAAACAAAATGTGCCATTTTATTGCTTTCCCAAATGCGAAAGGAAATAAAGCACAAAAAAGAAACGACAGCGTTTTATCCTCCTTGAGTGTACATTTATTGCTGCAGTAGCAGGCATCTTAATTTCTTCCTCACAACCTCTATTTCTTTCTTTTTTTTTTTTTTTGGTGTGAAACCTCTTGCTTTCTTTCTCACACAAATTTTCATACAAATAAAAAAAAAAACTGGTTGTCTCTCGCAAACTTCGTTTTCCATTGAAAAGCTTCTTCGTCGTCGTCTTAATCTTCTTCTCTTACACTCTTCGCCGGCAAAGAGAAAATAACGAGTAAAATTCTAGCCGGAGATGAATCGTTTCATTATTCACTGATCGGTTCAAAATTTATAACATATTCATCTTTATCAATGATTGTTGATGATCTTTACAGAAATTTGCTTTAAAAGTTAATTTTTTTGGGTTTTGAGATATTATTAAATTATAACAAGAACAACAATAATTATAATAATTAAATAAATTGGGATTGTTTTGATTGATCGATCGGTTGATGGAGGATTGCTCGGGCAGCGATGAGGTTTGCTACTATTCGTCCGATCCGGACTCCCTCGACGGTCTCGAGAATGAGGACTCCGATTTCTGGGCCCCTTCAAAGGGTCCCACGACCAAGGTCTGATTTTGTTTCTCTTTTGGCTTCTACGGAGTTCAATTTCTTATTTTAATTGTCATTGATTTCCCGATTCTTTGTTTTTGGTTTATTTTTCGGATGTAAAGCTGGGTTTTTTCGCCTTTCCTTTATTGTTTTGAATTAGTTGTGGATTGCTGGTAAATGATTGAGAAATCGATGTTCTCTTTTATTTTTCCATTTCTGGGTTTTGTGGATTTTGAGAGCATAGAGTAATTCGAAGCAGCTTTCAGGTTCTATCGTGTTGGTGTGGTTTTTGCATGCTTATTAGGGAATTCTTTAATTTCACAGGCAGAGGAGCTGGTGGTCACCGAATTGATGAATTTTTTTCTACTTGATGTGTATAACCTCTTGCTTGTTTTTTGTGCTTGTGTTATGCTAAATGGCATTGTGTGAATTGAAACTTTTCTCCCTCAGAACATAGAAAAATTTAAGCTTTAATCTCAATGGGAAAACCTCCTTAAGAAGAACAGGATGCATAGTTATTGTGGATTTTTTATTTTTCTCTTCTTTTTGGCCCCCATTTATACTTAATTTGAAGATTGGGCATTTTTTTTTTGTGACCTTTTTTGGCATTACGCAGGTTATTACAAAAGAATCACTTTTAGCTGCCCAGGTAGAAATTTATTTCCTTTCCCTTTTTCAGGTTTCCCATTCATGTATGTTTTATTTTATAGGATTGAATTGATTGTTTGGTTTATTTGGTTAGAGGGAGGATTTACGGACAGTAATGGACGTGCTATCTCTTAGGGAGCACCATGCTCGGACGTTACTAATCTATTATCGATGGGATGTTGTGAAGTTGCTTGCCGAATTTGTGGAGAAGGGAAAAGCAGACTTGTTTTCTGAAGCAGGTGTTTCTGTTGTTGAGAGTGAAGATACAGGAACACCAGTGTCATCATCATCTACAGCAATGTGCGACATATGCATAGAGGAGTTACCTTGTGATAACATGACGAAAATGGAGTGCAGCCATGCCTTTTGCAATGACTGTAAGCACCCTCCTTAGACTGCACTTTCTTATTGAAGCATTCGTATGTACCACATCACCGCGTAGCATCAGCATGTAAACAATGCTGAGAACTCTTGAAATTGACCCTTAGTAATCAACTTAGAACACATATCAATTTTGAGGACACATGCACAAAGTTATTGAAGTTGTAACAGCTTGCACATTTTAGTCTTTTGAGTTGATTTATTTCCCTCTTCTTTTTCAGGTTGGACAGAGCATTTTGTTGTGAAAATAAATGAGGGTCAAAGTAGGCGCATTAGGTGCATGGCACACAAGTGCAATGCTATTTGTGATGAAGCTGTTGTTAGAAATCTAGTTGGTAAAAGTGATCCTAACCTAGCGGAGAAATTTGATCGTTTTCTTCTCGAGTCATACATTGAAGATAATAGGATGGTTAAATGGTGCCCTAGTACTCCTCATTGTGGAAACGCAATACGCGTTGAGGATGATGAATCTTGTGAGGTAGAGTGCTCTTGTGGTCTACAGTTTTGTTTCAGTTGCTTATCAGAAGCACACTCGCCATGTTCATGCATGATGTGGGAGCTTTGGACCAAGAAGTGCCGAGATGAATCAGAAACGGTCAATTGGATCACTGTTCATACAAAGCCCTGTCCAAAATGTCACAAACCTGTGGAGAAGAATGGTGGATGTAATCTTGTGAGCTGTATCTGTGGACAAGCATTTTGGTGAGGATTTCCTTTTATATTATTTACAATCTGCAAATTTTTTAAAGTTGTCTTAATCTCATTTTTTGTGACAGTTACTTCTCAAGAATTAAGTGTTGGCTATGGCATAAATGTTCATTTCAAAAAAGCTTTTGAACTTGCACAAGCTGCCACATCAACAAGAGCTTAAGACTTTTTTTTCCTCTTTCCTGTGTTAATTATTTATTTTTAATAATATGGGACTAAGTACTGGTATTTTTTGGCTTGTTTGCATGATTTATATGCTGCTTAATGTAAATTACTTGAGATTCTATTTTGTTATGCATTTCTCTTTTTTCCAACTGATGCAGTTGGCTGTGTGGTGGAGCTACTGGGCGGGACCATACTTGGTCAAGAATTGCTGGTCACAGCTGTGGTCGCTACAAAGAAGACCGTGAGAAAAAGACTGAACGAGCAAAGCGAGATCTCTATCGATACATGCACTATCACAACCGTTATAAAGCTCATACAGATTCCTTTAAGCTTGAGAGTAAACTCAAGGAGACTATATTGGAGAAGGTATCAATTTCAGAAGAGAGGGAATCAAGGCTTAGAGATTTCAGCTGGGTAACTAATGGACTCTGTAGACTTTTCAGATCAAGGCGGGTCCTTTCATATTCATACCCATTTGCCTTTTACATGTTTGGAGAAGAATTATTCAAGGATGAGATGACGGATGAGGAAAGCGAAATAAAACAGCATCTATTTGAGGATCAGCAGCAGCAACTTGAGGCAAATGTTGAGAAACTCTCTAAGTTTTTGGAAGAGCCCTTTGATCAATATACTGATGATAAAGTTATGGAGATACGAATGCAAGTAATCAATCTTTCTGCAATCATTGATAAACTTTGTGAGAAAATGTAAGTATAGCCATTATAAATTGATGTTTATGATAGTATTTTAAGTTCACGTGCTGAGACTATGGCTGCAGGTATCAATGCATTGAGAATGATTTATTGGGTTCGCTCCAACTTAATACCCATAGTATAGCCCCATACAAATCTAAGGGCATTGAGAAAGCATCAGAGCTTGCTGTCTGTAGGAATAATAAAGCCAGTACTAATGATAAATGCCTTCCTTCCGACTGTGGCACTAGTGGTATGTGCACTTCACTTATTGGAGATGAACACACACACACACACAGAGTTTGGAAATTATTAAATTTCCATATATGTTGTAGACATCTTACAGACACATTTCAATTTAGGCAAGCGTGATCGACCTTTCAGCTTTGAGAGTTCAGATGACGGTGTTTGCCCATCCAAGAAGCAACCTAAAAAGGAGGGTTATGGAGGTGGATTCTTTGATCTGAACTTGCCAGCAGAAGTTCTTGACAGGAATTGATCTCTGATGGGCTTTTTCTAGAAACGTACAGATGTACAGATTTAACTGGAGACCCTCATTTTGTCTAATGGATTCGATCATTTGTGGATCTTGCACCACTCAAATGCTTTACTTTCCCAGTCCCCCACACTTTGTGCTTCTTTTCTATTTAAGAGGTATCCTGGAAGAGTAATTCTGGAATTCCATGGGTTCTTTTATCTTTCAAAGTTACGTGAACCGAAAATCCAGGTACCGTATATAAGCCTTAAGTTTGGCCTTCTGAATATATGTAAATTCTCATCCCGAGATTCGAATGGTGCAAAGTTCGATCTTTTTTAAATCTGTACATGTTTTAGTGACTATGGAGTTTGATTAGATCTTTCTTTAAATTTTATTTCTGGCAATGCTATTAACAGCAAGTTGGAGGGATCAAAGCATGATCTCATCCAGTGGTTTCAAACCTTTTAAGCTCGTTTCCTCTTGACACCGTTTGATCACTGATTTCTCCATTGACAAGTTGGAATCCTTATACGCATGTTGTGTATAATGTTTGTACTATACTGTAAGTGAAATCATCTTGATAGTTTTTGTCATCACAATCTTTGATCGTAGTTTACTTTCATAGTAAACTGATTCAGTTTCTTCCAACACCAAATGATATAAATTCCCAAACCATGAAACTTGAGTAGGTGTTTGTTACTATGTACACCATTTTTAATAATGCTTAGCATTGTCTATGGTGAATGAATTCAAAATCCCAATGGACCTATATAGGAAGAGAAGAAAATGGAACGAAGGGCCAATTTTTGTATTTTATAAAAAAGGACAAGTAACAGAAAATGATTACTTTCATCAGTCGCATGCGTACCACAAGAACCATAGGCAGCAGAGCCCACATAATCTCGTTATGAAAAATAGAGGTTGGAGTTTGATCTCTGAATTGCTGTTGGGGCTTCGGGTAAGCTGAGTTTCTTCTTTCTCGGCCTTATGTTTATGCAATATGCATCCAAAAAAGGTAAAATTAAAAGTTTTAGAGGTTTATCCAATTCGAGTTAAAATATTGGAGATTGAAATTTAATTTAAATTTCATCCAGTTTAATTTTTGAAATTCAATCTCAACTCTATAAATTGGAATTCGATGAATTTAATTTTTTATATTCTAAGCATATATTATAAAAATAAAATAATAAATTAATAATAAAATATAAAAAAATATTTGAAAAAATTTAATTAAATTCATAACTTACCCGAGTAAGCTATTAATCCACTCAAATTAGATTCAATTCATTATTTGAATAGTTTAAACTCTATTTTGATTAAAATAAATAGTCAAATTTTAATAATTATTTATTAAATTCGAAAAGTTTATGAGTAGCTTAGCCAGTCTACTTCTGCCTTTAATCCAAGAAAATTGAAATCGAAAAGAAAAGAATGAAATGAAAGGAGTCTTCGGATTTAGGCCGAGCCGAACGAAAGACGAAAGATCCAACGGCATCCATTTGCTGACCAAGAGCTTGCCTCAATCACTTGTGCGTCAGAGCCCAAAAGCTATTTTGGCAACATCTTCGGTACTTCAAGTCCCACCATTTTCAAACTCCCACCCCTTTGCTGTGTTAACAAACAAATCCCACTTTCTACACTCTTATTTTTCTCTTTTGTTACTAAGTTGGACTATAATAAACAAAAGAGGAAAACAGGAAAAAGAAGAAATAAAGGGGAGAGAGTGGGAGGGAAAGAAAATGGAGGAAGAGGGAGTAGGGTTAGCATTAGCAAAGGCTACGGAGCTGAGGCTGAAAATCAGCAATTGCATCGAAAAAGCCACCGCCAGCAAGCCCTTTTCTCCAAGGAAACAAAGCCCACAAAAACTAGAAGAGGAACCAACTGATAAATTGGGTAGCTTTAATGGAGACAAAATCACTCATTTTCATCAAAGTCTCACTGAAGCAGTTGAAGAAGAAGAAGAAGAAACAGAGAGGCTCTTGGATATTCGAGATGCCTTTGAATCCCTTGAATCCCAGCTCGTTGCTTTACAGGTTTGTCAGCTCAAAAGCCTTTATCTTTTCTCTCCATTTTGTTAAATATTGTGTTTTTATGTTATGAACCTGAAGCCCTTCAAAAACCCTGATTTTGTTTCGTTGTTTTAACTTTGTTGTTGACATATATGCATGGAAATATGCAAAACTAAATGGGAAACTATCAGAAATTGCACATGGGATCCTTAATTTCAAGGCACAGTTTTTGTATTATGGGACATAAGTAACAAATCTTTGCGGAAAAGCTAAGCCTTATTATAATCTTTCGCAAGTCATTGGCTATAAGATAAATGGTTAATGATGAATGTTGTCTAAGATACCGGCTGGATTGCATTGCAGTTTGTTGGGTTAGAGATGAGCTTGGTTTTATTGTTTCTACATATTTATAGATTTAGAACCAAATGTTTATTATTATATTTTTTTTTGGCAATTAATTGTACTTTGGTTCATAGTTTAAGTAAAACAAAATGGAAGGAAGATGGTTGGATTTGGCTCTTTTAGATTGCCTAGTTATGGTAAACTATAAAATCAGCCTGGGCATTTGCCAATTTTAGTTTCTGTATCTGATTGAATTGAATCATTTCCACCATATACAACTTTCCCAAATCGTATTCTTTTGATACCGGTTGTCAACGTGTAGTTAGACCAATTTCACAAATTAAAAATTACTATTTTAGCAACACCATCGGCATTGCTATAGACGTCTGCTCTGGAGTAACTTTAAGAAAGCCTCCAGAAACTAGGTTTGGGAAGTTGGAGCTAGTTTATGAGTATTCAGGATTGCGAAAAGCTGTTATCATTACTATATAATTATACTGCCCCTTCTTGTGTTTTTGCCATTTTTATAGTCACTTAAAACTGGCTCTATGTAACAACAACGATTTTGTGGACTGCTTGAACTTTTAGAAATAGAAAGAGTTTGAAAAGGCAATTCTTTTGGTAATTAGTTCATCCAGGGTTGGGTGTGAAGAGTAGTCTGGAAAACTCATTGAAGATTAAAGTCATTCTTTTTTTATTATGGTTGCATCCTCTGATTTATGGCAAAATGCATTCGGGAGGTAGGCAAAGAGACATTAGGAGTATCAAACGGAAAAGTGCCGACTGGAAAGGACGCAACATGGTGGACTGCAGTAGTAAAAGATGCTATAAAGACTAAGCGAGAGCGTTACAAGGCTTTAAAGAAGAACAATACAGAAGAGAGTTTTTCGGAATATAAGATAGCAAGAAAGGAGGCAAAGAAGGCTGTGGCAGAAGCTAAGACGAGGGTTGCGAAAGAGATTTACGACAAGTTGAACACAAAGGAGGGAGAGAAAAGGATATATAGATTGGCGCGAGCAAGAGAAAGGAGGAGTCGCGACCTAGGAGTCGTGAAATGTATTAAGGATGAGCATCAAAGAACTCTCGTTAAAGATAATGACATTAAGGACAGGTGGCGAGATTATTTTAACAAATTATTTAATGATGGACAAAATAAAGTTTTGGATAATATTTCAGTGCCTCTTAAGGATTTAAATCGGTGCTTTATGCGTAGAATCCAAGAGACAGAGGTAAAAGATGCACTAAAGATGATGAAGAATGAAAAAGCTGTTGGACCTGATGACATCCCAATTGAAGTTTGGAAATGCCTTGGAGATGTAGGAGTTAGGTGGTTGACAAATCTATTTAATAAGATTTGGCACACTAACAAAATGCCAAAGGAATGGAGGAAGAGTGTCTTAGTACCTTTATATAAGAACAAGGGAGATATTCAAAGTTGCGCCAACTACCGAGGCATAAAATTGATGAGTCACACGATGAAACTATGGGAGAGAGTGATAGAACGGAGATTAAGAAAGAATGTAGAGATATCGGAGAATCAATTTGGTTTTATGCCGGGTCGATCAACTATGAAGGCAATATATTTGCTTAGACAACTTATGGAGCGCTTTCGAGTAATGGGTAAAGATCTTCATATGGTCTTTATAGATTTGGAGAAAGCATATGATAAAGTGCCTAGAGAGGTACTCTGGTGGTCCTTAATGAAGAAAAGAGTTCCTTTGAAATATATTAAACTAATTAAGGACATGTATAGAGACGCAAGGACACATGTGAGGACAGGTGGGGGGCAAACAAGTGAGTTTCCTATCACGGTGGGATTACACCAAGGGTCAGCGTTGAGTCCATTCTTGTTCGCGGTAGTTATGGACGAATTGACAAAATCCATCCAAGATAAGGTGCCCTGGTGTATGATGTTTGCAGATGATATTGTCCTATGTGCGGAAACTAGAGCGGAGATCAATACAAAGTTGGAAGTATAGAGACAAACGTTGGAATCAAAAGGATTTAAACTAAGCAGAGTGAAGACTGAATACATGGAGTGTAAATTCAGTTCTAACCGACTGGAAGAGCATGATGTAGTGAAGCTAGATGGGGTAGCGATACCTAAGCGGGATCATTTTTGATACTTGGGATCAATAATACAGATAGATGGAGAGATTGATGGTGATGTGACCTATAGGATCCAGGCTGGATGGAGTAAGTGGAGAAGTGCTACAGGTGTGTTGTGCGATAAAGGAATTCCTACATGGTTGAAAGGCAAGTTCTATAGGACAGTTGTTAGACCAACATTGTTATATAGTAGTGAATGTTGGGCGACTAAGAGGCTACATACACAAAAGATGAGTGTAACAGAAATGAGAATGTTACGGTGGATATGTGGATATACAAGAAAGGATAGAATGAGAAATGATGATATTCGTAAGATGATTGGAGTGGTATCTATCGAAGACAAAATGTGTGAAAATCGTTTACGTTGGTTTGGACATGTAAGACGTAGACCTGTAGATGCTCCAGTTAGGAGAATAGAGGCTATGGATGTTGAGAGAAAGGTTAAGACTAGAGGAAGACCGAAAAAGACTTGGAAGGAAGTAGTTTGGAAAGACATAGAGGTTTTAGAATTAGATGAGCAAATGGCCTTGAATAGGAATCTATGGAGGCAGAAAATACATATGGACGATCTAACGTGATTTTAGATATTGGTTCATATAGCCTATCCCAATCTATTGGGATAAAGGCTCTGATGATGATGATGATGATGATGATGATCCTCTGATTTGCGAGTGGAGCACTTAATCATGTTCTAGAATAAAGACATTTAGGCTTAACCATATAGACATTTTCTTTTGCATGTTTTTCTGGAATGGGGGCAGAGTAACACATTTCTGTCTGAGGTTACTTGAGGAAAAGTTGAATTTCCAAGAATTAAAAGCATCTGCTGGTAGTCTTTTCCTTTCTTCAATAACTTATTGGATGCTATGCCAATTAACTGAACCATTTTCATTATGTCTTTGCATGCTTTAAAAAGGGTATATCTAGAAAATAGCCGTTTTTGTTAAAAACATATTTCTTAAAAAATTAACAACAGTAGAGTAGATATCCTTATGATTTTAATTTTTTGAATGATTCAGAAGTTTAGTTTTCTTGACTTACAGAATCTGCAACATCAGCAACGGTATGAAAAGGAAATTGCGCTTGCTGAGATTGATTATAGCCGGAGAATGCTCTCGGAGAAGCTTGAAGAATATCAAGGAAAGGACTTGGAAGTGATTCTTGAGGCTGCTGCTTTTGTTAGTAAAACAGTGGAGAACAACAATGATCTCCTCCTTCCTCCATATCCAAGTCGCCCCCCACCATCCTTGGTTTTGGACAACGGCCATATGTCACACTTACAGTCAACAAACAGGTCTTTGCCAAATGGAATTACCTCTGGTGACCCAACAAATGAAGCAAAGAACCTGAATGGACATCAGGAGAATAAGAAGCAAGGCGAATCCAGGAAAGGATTAGGCTACTTCATAAGTTCAGCGGCCAAGACAGTGCTTCCCCTTGTTGGTTTAATATACATATTAAGCTTATCCAATTTTGTTCCAAACCTTGGGAAAGGATCCCCTCTCAAATCTTCGGACATGCTTCAGCAACGTGCAACTGAAGAGAAGAATTCCACTGTTCAATGTCCACCTGGTAAAGTCCTGGTGATGGAGGGCAGAGAAGCTCGATGCATGGTAAAAGAGAGGGTTGAAGTACCATTTGAATCAGTTGTTGCCAAGCCTGATGTAAATTATGGGTGCGGATAATTTGAAATTACTCCCCAATGTTTGTATAACTCTACTTTTATTGCCAATTAGGTGTAATGAAGTTTTACAGGCTGTTGGTTTAAAGCGAAGTGGCTGCATTCTGTGCCAATTGCAGATCTAAACCAGTTTGTCTCTGGAACACCTAAAGATTCTCAAACAGAACAATTCTTACATATGGCAAGCAAATTTGGAATAGTTTTCTGCATAATAACTATCTCTAAAGATCCTGTTGAAACTCAACTGTGAAGATTGAAAACCAAATCTTTTGTACGAGAGGTCAACCCATTCAAGACAACACTCTTGTCAAGATTTTTTATTAAGTTGTGTTGAAGATTCAATTTACGACACTTATCTAACGGTCAAACCCGCCATGTTCGAAATTCAACTAATCAAAACAATGTTCCGTAAGCCATCACAAGTCCCTGGTTTTGTAACATGTCGTAGCTGGTGACATCTTATGGTGACCAGCAAAAATGGCTCCCCAATGCCTTGAAGAGTTAATCTTATCTCCATAGCTTTTGGTATATAAACATTGTTCAAGATTGGCATTAGCACCATAATACAAATCTGAAAATCAATATCTGTGCTAATTAAATCCCAGAGTTATCAAAAAGAGCGATGGCTACGTATGAAGGTAACATTTTCACTGAAGAGCAAGAAGCTCTGGTGGTCAAGTCGTGGACTGCTATGAAGAAGAATGCAGCAGAATTGGGTCTTAAATTCTTCTTGAAGTAAGCTATTCTTGTTGCTTGTTTGTAGCTATTCTTGTTGCTTGTTTGTCTTTTTCTTTTTCCTCTGTTTTGGATTAAGATTGGTTTGCATTGAATGGGAAGGATTTTTGAGATTGCACCGTCAGCCCAGAAGCTGTTCTCATTCTTGAGAGACTCAAATGTTCCTCTGGAGCAAAACCCAAAACTCAAACCCCATGCCATGTCTGTCTTTGTTATGGTAAGCCATTTGCAACTAACAAACAACTTTGTCAAAAGTCTAAACATAACTAGAAACTTGATTCCGTGAACAATAATCCAAGTATTCTACGAGGAATTTTATTCCATATTACTTTTTCACTATTGGGTTCCTAACAGATATATTGGTCTTGCAGACATGTGAATCTGCAGTTCAACTCCGTAAAGCTGGCAAAGTCACTGTGAGAGAGTCAAGTTTGAAGAAAATAGGAGCTGTCCACTTCAAATATGGCGTAGTTGATGAACATTTTGAGGTATGTTTTTCATGTGATCGGTTCAAAATCAAGGTTCAAGATTCTATATTCAAATAACCAAGAATTGTGCAAAAAGAACTATTGACATCTTATAGCTATGAAATGCCTTTTAGGTCACGAGATTCGCTCTTTTGGAGACCATAAAAGAAGCAGTTCCAGAAATGTGGTCAGCAGAGATGAAAAATGCATGGGGTGAAGCTTATGATCGCTTGGTTGCAGCCATTAAGACAGAAATGAAAGCCGGCTCTCAAGCTTGTTGATTTACAAATCCCTCCTCAAGTACTTAATAATTTGGATTCAATATATATATATAAAGCTGTTTCTGAATCTAGAGAAAATTTGTATCAGATATGCTGCTGCATATAATATCAATGTAAACTGGTGTTCATGATAAGCTACTATCAATTTAAAAATAAACAAGCTTAGTTTTAATATAAGTTTCTCTTTTAAGTGTTGTCACCAATATGACAACTGTTCCAACATCAATCAGTAATTTTCTAAATTTGGACTCCGGCAAGCATGAAACAATGCCTACAAAGCGCCATGATGTTCTGTTACAGACTAAGATGGCTTTGTGAGAAAACTTCTAGGATTTAGAAGACAATTTTTGGGTTGCCTGACTTCCCAGGGGGAATTGATTGCAATGATGTTGAATCCGGTGGGAACTTCACAACATCCTTGATTTCCAGCTGCTGCAATGAATCCTGCACCATTTTGATCCGAGAATTGCAAGAATTTTTGTGAAGAGTAAACCTTGTCCAAATGAGATAGCGCTGCACTGGCCTTAATGGCAAGTGAACATAATTCTTGAAGAGTAAGTGTTGCTTGAGATTTAGACAGTGGCATGAGAAAGTAAATTTCATCCAGTTGAAGTTCTTCATCCTCAGACACCTGAGGCAGGCGTGAGTTTACAAGCATAAGCTCTGAGTTGCAAAGGAAACAGTTTGGATTCTGGGAGAGAACAAGGCTGGCTTTGATGGGTTGTCTGAATACTCCAAGCCTTCCATCAGGATATATTATTTTGGTCGTGGGTGGCAGCCAGCTCAGGTTTCCATCCTCTGCCGTGTATTGACAAGATGCACAAATACCCATCTTCTAATTTTATTTCCTCTGTCTGGAGAGAAAATCAGAGAGCTTTGAAGATATGGAGACGAAAAGAGAGTTGAACTAGGCTGAGTGGAGGAAAGTATTGTGGCATGGAGCCTTATATAGACAGAGAAAATGCAAAATCGAGTTAACAAAAATAAGAAAAAGAAAAAGGACAGTCAAAGGATGCCACAAGACCAAGATTGACTAGCCAATAGTACCTTACATTTTCTTAAAGTAATCTAAACATGCAGCTAGTATGAAACTTCCGGCTGCCAAGCAAAGTGAAGATGTAGATCCGGTCAATTTAGGGTCATCCAAGAGCAAATATTCCATTAAAGAGTTAATACAAGTGGTTAAAATTTGAATGCTAAATATAGAATATTTAAATTTGAATCTCGATCTCTCGTTGATAGATGATCTATAATTTTAAAAAATTTGTAGGTAAAAGTTTAATGAATCTGTAAATCATAATAATGAATTAGTGGTATGCTTTGATCTTAGAAATGAGATAACCTTTTTACTCTTAAAACTTTATGAACTAAAAAAAAAAGACAAAGATTCTTAAATTCTTTCCTTAATTCTTATATTTTATAATTAACCATCACGTTTTAAACCGACAGAATGAACACTCTTCTAGCTATGAATATAAAATTTAAAGAACTCAAATTGTTTCAATTTCTTACTCCAATTGCTTTACTTTTTCTTGAACATATGATACTTCTTTTGAATCCAATGATGAGTTTATGATTTTATGAAGAGAGAATGTGGCTCAAGGTAAGATTTTCTAGTCCAAGCACCCTAATCCATCGACTCATTGCCTTCATGTTAGATTGAGAAATTGAATATGGAAGGAAATTTCAGTAGAAATTCATGAAATGGTGTCAAAATTTCGGAACACGTTGCGCAGAACATTGCTACTGGGATGTTTTCCCACTCGGAAGCATCGAGGTCAGTGCAGGGGAGGACATACATTGATTGAGAGAACGAAATCCTTTTAATTTCCTCGCTGTTGTTCTTCATTTTATCTTTCACTTTTCCATTTTCATTAGGGACCCATGTTGCATGATAGATCTGTCTCAATTATTTCACTCGTTTCCTTTGTCTTATTCTCTTCTTTCACAAAATTAAAGTGTTGGGCCATCAAAACCAATTTCCTATCTCTCCTTGGCCATGGCTACACCTTTTCCTGGCATGTTCTAATTTATTTGCTTCTCAATGAAAACCCAAGGCATGTTTTCTTGCTAATTTAACAACCACAATGATTAAGACCATTAAGGTCAATTTAACTTTAAAGATATCCAAATCTTAATAACACGGTGATATTCCGAATTTTCATTACTAATGGAATTGATTAAATGGCGTAACCAAAAATATTATCTTTTAAAATACACATATATAAATATAAAATTTTTTCATACAAAATCTTTAAATAATTATATGACATTACAAAATTTAAGTACAAATAACAAAAAAGAAAACAATAGTTATCTTATATGATAGTGAAATTTTAAATTTTACAAATAAGATTGAAGAGTTAACGTATATAGTATGTTGATTAAGATATATTTAAAAAATAAATTATTCAATTGTTAAATAAACATATAGCAATCAAGTCTCATTTTGAGGTTTAAGGACTCAACCATCAATATAAAAAATAATAATTTAGAAAAATCTTCAATTTAAAATTATCTTGATGCAATTGTCCTCAAGAGTTTCCATATTTTTAAAATAATCATTAATATATTAAATGTGTTTCTTATATATATATATATAACCAAACAATTATTCATCAAACTATATCCTAAATCCTAATTGTTTTTGAAGGTGCATTTAGAAGCCCTTTACTAGGGTTAGTATTAGTATTAGTATTAGTATTTTCTAATGTAGCTGCGCTCAACACTGAAAAGTATACATCAAGAAACTCAAAGATCATGTCGCTGCTCGATTTTTTCCTATCCTCACAGACAGATTTCTTCTTCTTCTTTTTCTTTTTTTTTTTTTGTTGGTAGAATGGAAGTTTTAGATTTTAGAGAATGAAAAGTGCAAATGCTAAGAATCAAAAGTTAAACCTATAAAATTATTACATTTTAAAAGTGAAGATACGATAATTTAAATTAATTTTCAAAGTAATATTTATTAAATTTCTAATACTAGCAATAACAATAATTTGTGAATAGAAAATAACAAAAGAAAAATGAAGAACACAAAAAAAAAATCGATCATGTGGCCTACACTCACAGAAAAATTCAAAAGATCACATTATTGATATTTTAATTTATATAAAAGAATGCATAAACTTCTATTTATATAGATGGTGTAGATAAAAAAAAATTACAACAAATTATGATTGATATATTATTTTAATTAATGCTTAGCAGCTCTCTTGATTATTAGAATTTTCTGACCAACAAATTTTGCCAAGCTGTGAAGGATCTAAGTCTCTTCTGTACACTTTTCCCATTGTTTTGTTAACAACCTGCACATATCATGAATTAGAAATAAGGAATGTTGAAGCAGTAAAGCAAAGAGGATATGAGATCTATCAGTTAAAAAGAAACACGTTTACAGTCTTCTTTGGTTAGGTCTAATCTCGGAAATTCAGAAGTAATTTCCCATCTAAGCTTGTGCATAGCGTGTGGCCTAAAAATCCATGAATCTTTTGTAAATGTGTTCCTGCAATCTCACTTTTGTGCTAAAGAAAGAAGAAAATGGCCATGAAAACGACTCCACAGCATGTCAAATTGTCTTAGGCCTAAGAAAATCAAGTAAAGGGGCATCATAAAGGCGTAAGCAAACCCAACATCAATGAATGAATGAATATTATTATGAATTCTATTTTTTAATATTATTCGTGTTCAGCTCGTATTCGTTAAGTTTGTTTATAAATATTAACCAACTTGTTCACGAATATATGTTTGTAAACATTAAATAAACATATTTGTGAATATTAAAAATATTATATATATAAATTGTATTTACTCGAATATATATACGATGTCAAGTTAAAAAATTTTATATAAATAAGTAATTTTAATAATTATGTATTAAATTGATTTGTGAGTAAATATGTAATTTAAAATTTTATTATTTTCAAATAGTAAATGAACACTAAATGATTCGTTAAAAAAACGAGTTTCAATCAAACATTAAATAAGTTTGCTCATGAAAATGAACAATGTTTCTGATTTTAATAATTTTTAAAATTAATAAACGAGTAAAAACTAAATATATTCACCGATTATTCGTCAATCATTCTATTCGTTACTGCCCTAAGCATATACTATAGGGTGCAACTATATGTAGATCAAAACTCAAAGTTCTACAGATAAATGGCCTAAACAAAAACCCAAGATTCATATTCTTTTATGCATGGCAGTAGGGCTTTGGATTAATGGGTTTATTCGCCCTTTTGGGTCTCTTAAAACAGACCTCCCGTTATTGGCTTATTCATATTCATACAGTTCTTACAGTCGCCTACGTTAGATTGCATCAAGCTGACAACAGTTCAAGCGCCAGCTGAAAACGCAACCTCATGACATTAATGTTCCAATAACCCCAGCAATAAGAGTGGTGGGATCTCCAAGCACAGCTGATATGACAAATTGCAGAGCCAAAGCAGCCATCTCACAGCATTTATTCACCTTGCCCTTACTCCTTTTATGAGGGGTTTGAAGAGTATTTTTCAAGCTTGGAATTCTAGTCTCCAGCTTCCTAGTACCTCTACCACGTCCAAAGTATAATTCATGCCAATTTTCAACTAACATTTCCCTAACGCAGGCAACATGCAAATTATATTTTTTGCAAGCAGACCGGTAACTCCAGCTCCTTCCTTTACGCCCACATCTATGGCAGGGAGCACTTACCTTCCTGTATAGATAGAGTTTCACTTCTCCATCGTCTAACACCATTGGTAGCTTTGCACAGCAGGGATGAAGATCAAACCCACATGATTTGCAGTGATAAACGAAGCCGTTAACATCCTTTTCGCAGGCGTTGCAGTAACGAGGAATGTCACCAGGTGGCCTTGAGAGGAACTGAAAGGAGCATTTTGTGTAGAAAGGGTGAGAAATTGAAGAAGGTATGGCACAATGCAGGTGGAGATCAAAATCACAGAAGGAACATCGATAACGTGAGCCTATGCCAACTTCCTTGCAGCCATCACACTTGAATGGAACTTCAGTGTACTCAAATTTTATTATGTGTTGGGGATGGCTGAAATGGGAAATCTCATTGTATTTCATGTTTTTTTTTTTTTCGCGTGGCCTCTAGAGAAACAATGCCAATGGTGATTTATAATGGTTGGAAGGCTTGCTTTGAGTTCTGATAAAAGGGATAAAAGCAATTAGGATCATGTAGTTTTGGCTTGAAACTGAAGCCAAGTAGGGAATTATGCTTGAAGATGGTTGTAATGGTGGTATTGTACATAGGAATCCTGGGGAAAGAAAGAGCAGACAGAAGGCATTTTTGATCCTATCCCACAGAAGAATACGAATTTTCACTTTATCTTATCCACTTAATCAAGTAACATTGAGATGGTACGCAAATTATTCAGGTGTCCGAGATCAAGATAACAACTACTATTAATTTATCATCTCTGAGACAAGCCAACAATTCAGAAACTATGCACCTAGTTTCGTCAGATGAATGGAAACCTGGCTAACTACACCTATACTTTGACTTCATTGGAGTTTTCTTTTCTTTTTCCTAGTTTTTCTCTCACAAAGTCAAAAAGTTGTATAGACTAATTTGAATGTGCAATTTGTAGGAGTATATTAGGTATGAAGGACTAAGGGTAAGATTTTCGCATTAACGGAGAGATTAATTTTATAATTTGAATCTTTAGTTTGCAGGTTAAAAAGAAAAATTTTTACTGTTTACACCAAAACTCGCCCTTTAAATCATATTTAGAGGAGGGGATTCATATATATACTTGCTGAAAAACTGAGGATCCAATGGGGAATAGAATTTTAGCATCTTAAGAAGGTGATTCAAGACATAAGCAACATTATCAAGGCAGTATCTGGGAATTTAATCTCTCTCTCACATAGCTAAAGCATCCAACACCATTGCTTGAAAGAAATCCAAAAATGTTTCCATCCTAAGTTGTTTTTTTTTTTTCATTTTTAAGGATACAGATCAAATATAACGCACGCTAGAATCATAGTCTTGAAATACAATTCTGTTTGAATTCGGGATAGGAAGATGATTTGGAGGATAATATCTCCCTTCTGCATTCAATAGAAAGGATGGCATCTGAGAACAAATTCCGGTTTATAGGAAGTTTTCGCTGATCAACTGTCCAAAAATTCTTCCAGATGATTGGCATCTCTCTCGTACTGATGTGGCAAGTGATTACATAGAATTTATTCTTGGTTTAATTAAGATAAATTATCTAATGTTAATCCTTGATTGTTCTTTCACTGCCTTTTCTGCTAAGAGAATATCAAGTTGATGAGGTGAAACTTGATAAAGCTACATATATTCAAGTGTCCAACAGAAGATTTTTCAGAAACTTTATTCTTCACTGCTGTTAGGCTATTGCCACAAACAACCCAATTCTTTGACGACACAGCAACTTATTGATAAGTAATTAAAATTCTTTCTACTCAACTGGAAATGGCAAATGTGAATAGTCTTGCTCGATCACCTGAAGCCATGGTCAGAGAAAGAGAGACTTATTGAATGCTACAGTTTTTATAGTCTTCTTTTGCAATAGAAGAAAAACCTGGGGATATTTTACTCTGACATAGGACTACATATTTGTTGGAAATGTGGCATTAGGTGAAGAATCTATGCCATCCTGGTCAACAATCAATAATGCTGATTATAGAAGAAGAAGAAGAAGAAGAAGATTATAAGAATCAGATAATAACGTCATGGTAACGTCTTCTTTTCTCTTTATTGTTTTGGTTTCTTTTGGAACAAAAACGAAAATTTTCAAGAATATTCGTATAACTGCTAGTGATTAGCGAGGTAATAGTCCTCATCCTGCTATTGCAGTATTGTACTTGCAAAGTTGCAACAATGGAGAATTGGGACACTGCATTGGATGCTTTCTTTTAGCTTTATCCACAATTTCTCTATCATAGGTCCCTCCTTTTTCTTGGTTGTACTAGGTCATCGGTGCAGAATTTTCCTTCTCACTTCTGCTTATGTTATTTGGAGCGAGGTTGAGCTTTGGTATAATAGTAAAAATTATTCATTTATTACCTCGTAGGTTCAAGTCGTGTAAATAAAGACTCCATACATATAATCGTTCTCAAATCCCACAAAAGAGCACTTAATTTTTTTTTTTTTAAGCATACGCCTAGTATTTGGTAGATTCGCTGGCTTTTGCAACAGGTTACATGCTTAGTTGCTTTCCTAGTGTTGAACTTGAACACTCTTGTTCTTGAAGAAGAGAAATCAACTTCCAGTAAGCTAATAAAATTTTGAAAGAATTATCGTGCTTGATGAAACAAACAGAATACTAGGTTCTTCATTATCCAATAGCAACAGTTTGAGCAAACACGGAATCAGTAAGACCCCAATTATTACATAACAAAGCCAGCTGCTATGTTTCGCAGACCAGCCAGTCTGAAACAAACAGCTTCTTTGATTTGTTCTAGCACCTGCAAAATAGACTCAATGGCATGATTGTAGAGGCCCATTATTATTACTCTCTCCGGACATGATAGATGAATGCTCTCCAAGCAACACGCAACAAAAGAACCGAACTTAAACCATCTCTCTTAAGCTTTTGCAGAGCTCACTTCAATTCACATGAGATATATTTGAGTATCTTTACATGGATGTTAGAATGCTATGCTTTGCATCACCTTGGAGCATGGCTTGAAGTAAGATGGCTTTGCTTCAAAGTAATGCGACCATTTTAATGAATCCCTGTCAGCAACTATCAATAAACAAAACAAGCTCTAAAAGGCTCGACAATCTGTATAAAGGGATTGCAGGTGCTAAAATTTAAATCCAAATGCTGCATTTTAAGAGTGATTGCGTGAATCGTTTAAGCTAAATCCTGCTTCCAAACGAAAGTTACAATGACGGGAGCAACCAAAGATTGAGAAGAGCTAAAGCCAAAGACAAAAACCAAGTAAGAAAAGCCATGGCGGCAGATAGTTGATATCTACTGCAACACTTTTGCAGGCAATAGGGTCCACCTGAGTGGAGGAGGAGATCCACAATGCTAGCAGTGGAACATGCTGCGGCGAGTGTCAGAACTGATAAAACCTGTCATCAGAAAATTTATCAGTATTTACTCATTCAAGTAGCTTCCGACAAAAACAGCATCTAGTTAGAAATACATTAAAAATGGCATACTAATAACCCGCTCATACCCAGTCTCCCGCGGCTATTATGAGCAATATTCCAGGCTGACGAACAGGGCATTTAACCAGAACAGAATATCCATCTACCAGTGCCAAAGTGAAACTCCATGGAATGACCAAACCCATGATTGTTACCAAATAGCTGAAATGTTAACGTGGGTACTAACAATCAAAAGACTACAAAAACAGCAATCTCCAAATGATTCCAGTTATTGTTTGATTGAGAAGGAAATGTAAAAAGATATGAACACTGAATTAGAGATTCATATTGGTTGAAACATTGATTAAAAAAAAAAAAAACTTAGCTAACATATAGTCAGTAATGTCGAGATGCTGATTGCAGCAACAGAAAAGCACCAAGCAACCGTTTCTTCTTGACAAACATGATTTGTAGTAGCAGAATCTAGAGAGTCTTATTTGTTATTTCCAATGGATCAGAAGAAATTTCAGAAGGGAACATTGAAATTTAGAATACACGGGAAATCCAATTTTCGGTAAATATATAATTCATGGGGAATCCAAGGCAGGTTTTTCTCATAATTTTCATCGCTGCTGCAAGGAAGCAGAAGGAAGGAAAGTGGAGACATACCAGAAAGCAGTGTAGCTGTAGAACTCGACTCCCAAAGACATGAAGAGAAGAGAAGCAGAAGAAAAGAGAGTCTGTCCCAATCTCAACGAGAAGGCAGCTCTAGTACCCACAGAGCCAGGTACTCCAGCCATGGCCGTGCTGCGTCGAACCTTCGTCTTCTTTTATATCCGGAAATTCTATGGCTCATCTTAGCACCAAAATTGTCATCTAAACCAATCCACGATGTGCACCGTACAACAGATGCATGATCAATGACACATGTGATCCAACAATTCCCAATCAATGAAACTTTGGATGTTATTAACTTCTAACAACCGGCAAGTTTCGGGTGATGAGTTTCGACTAAAAGGAAAGCTTGCTTTGGATTGCTTTTAATTATTTGGTTCTCTTTGTTCTATTGGCTGGCACGTTCTCATGCTCAAGGCATGAAACTGAGACTGGGGAAGAGAGATTATTCTGGCTGAAATTTGTAGCTTTGTTTTTTTTAAACTGTCACTATATCATAAGTGAGTTTGTGGCCAACAATCTGTTGTCAGTTGGTAGACTATTGAACTTTTTAATTTCAGTAATCACAACTAAATTTCCGATAATATTAATTACTAAAATAAGAAATGAACATCATGAAATATAATAGTACTTATTTTTGTTCTCCATTACCATTTTTTTAGTTGCAAACCACATAATCTAATATAGTTATAATTAGATTGTTTGAACTTAATTCAAGTCAATATGTAAATAACGGACAGCTTTGCAAAAACCAAATAATAATTATTGTACTTATTTTTTACACATTTCTCTTATCTTTAATGTGAGAGGCCAGGCCAAGGCATTTCCCTCTGTTAGGTAGACAAACAGGCATCAAGCTAAAAGGCAAGTGGGGTAATCTGTGCTTTACCTTGAGAAAAAGCTTGGATTGATTTTTCAGTCCCCTCATGTGTTACGAAAAGAAAATGTTGAAAAGGAAGATTAGTGCATGTTTTACAGCCATTTATTCTTTCCTCCATTCTTATTCTATGGTGGGAAGGAAAATGGGAGCATCATGAGATGGGGCCCAAGAGCAGCCACTTTATCGAGGCCGAGAGCATTAGGATATGATAAAAATGTAAAATCATAGTGAAAATAACGAGCAAAGGACTGGAGGAACAAGATAAACCAATGGTTTTAAAAGAAGGGTTTGTGGACTTTCCACTTGTCATAGCCTTATAGTCTCCCTTGCTAGTGGGAAAAATGATTCTACCCCTCAAAGAAAACCACAGCTGAGATTGCTGTTGGACAAGGCAGACATCCCTCGTTTGGCCATATGAATAAACAGAATAGGTAAACTTGTAATTATTGACATTCTACATTTGCATCTGTCAGCAAGTACTTGCTGATCGGCAGCCCAATGCAAATACCCTTATATGGCATACCACTAAGCCCATGTTTGGGTATTTCAAGCTTCCAAGTAAAACTGTAAAAGTGAAAATCATTAAGAATTCTGTACACACTAACAATTCAAAATGTGTTTCAATGAAATGGTAATTATGTAAATGCAGGAATTTAAAGGTGTAATAGCAGGAAGCAGCCAAAATTTATTTATTACCAGCATTCGCTGCTGTTAGACCTTAGCCTCTGCAAATTTGATCCATTATCGCAGCATTCAGTGCTATCACTTTCAAAAGTCAAATATAACAGATAACCAGATTAATGTCGATGTGGACGTTACAGCAGAAGGTTCAGAAAACTAGAGAAGCTGCATATGATATGTTTTTTAGTAGCTGCTATGTCATTGGATCTAATCCCCACCTCATTTTTGTATTTCCCCTAGCAATTTGGAAATTATTTCCCTCACACAAAATGCTAAGAAATAAAACAAAATCAAAACAACCAAATCTTAACTTAGCGATTATTACTCCTCTTTAAGAGATTAGATCTAAAGTTCGATTTCTGTCATTCTCCTCCTGTACTTCTTATGAATCAAAAAATATAAAACAAAATCAAGTGAAGGGCCCAGGAAAAAAGATAATTTTCCCAAATTTTATCAGCCTAGTCCTCAAAGAGAATTATGGCATGGCAAATATATTATCTTCCTATGCAAATAGCAATAAATTCAAAAGTATATTCAATTAGATAAAATATAACCAGCCATGGCATAAAATGGAAGCATTTAAGCCTTCGTTTCAATAAAAAGGTAAACAAGCACAATCAAAGTCAGCGTACAAATAACCTCAATGTTACACAATGGCCTCATACTAAAGCAAAAAAGGAATCTGGACTTTGCATACTCTTTTACATTGCACAATCCAACTCTCTCCTTGTAGACTCCCTGCACCATAAAAGGAGTAAAAATAAGCAACCAAAAAAAATCTAGTAGAGTGAATAAGGGACACATCCTAGGGTCTAAAATGACGACATCAACAATAATTCATTGTGTAAAAGACAACTAAAGGGTGGGTCTTCCGCTAAGCCAATGGTATCACCACCATTAAGAAAGACAACCGATAAAAGGAGGGATGTGGCTACTGCATGATTCTCATAGTTCCATACGGAGAATTTTGTTTTCCCAACCAATAAATGCAAATTACAAAACATCAATTTGACATGCACATATTCTGATAATATAATGCAAAAATCACAGTAAAAATGAAATAGCAGTATCTATTTGAATTGCTACCATAAAAGTTGTCATTAATTCTGGTAAGGAATCGCTAACAAAAAATAGTTAATTAGGTAATTTCCTGATGACATGGCAACTGAAGACAAAGCAACTAATTTTGACAATGATAGCATTTGGAGGAAAATAAAGAAAGAAAGTTCTGAAAAAACCCATAAAAAACTTTTGGATGAAATGGGATGCATTTACAGCTATGCAAGTATTGAAAAATAGTCAGTTATTCTAATCTTATTTGCCAGGAGAAAGGCCCTAAGGAACAGTATTATGCAAATGGACAGGAAGAACCACTTTCAGAGCTACTATCACAATCTACTAGTAACAAGACAGTAATAGCAAGTTAGCAACTTTTAAGGAAATCAAACAGATTCAAAAATGTTGTTAATAAAAGAAATCATCCCATGACAATGAATATGCTCCAAACATTATATAAAAATGACATTTAGGAAATTAAAAGTGCCCCATCCTGGAGGGTACTCCACCTCAAGGCTCAAACCCCAAAGGACAAGGCATCCTCGTCCAGCTTCCTATGAATCTTTTCAAATTAGCTTCCTATGGACAAAAGCCAAAAAAGATGCCTTTACCTTATCACTTTCTTTTTTTTGGTCTTAATTCTCAATCCATCGTCCAAAATTCCTTTTGTGATATTTCATCATCCAAAATTTCAGTGCCTTCCTCAATATAGCTATTTACAGAACTTAAGTTACATCAGATTGGCCATGTCCGAAAACCTCTCCTTCCAATGCTATCACTCAGATTACTACCTAAACAAGTCTTGAGTATACAAATACGTAAGCTGTGTCTGGTTATTGCTTCTGCTACTGACAATAAACTCTATTTCAGACAGAAAGATTTAAAAAAAAAAAACAGAAGTAATAATTCGCATCTGGAAAAATCCAAATAACAAACAATACCAAGTACACAAAATTGGCCGATAAGGATAAAGAGTAAAACAAAGTCGAAATCTTTAAATTACCAGAAAAGAATGAGAGGAGGCATCTAGAACTGGAGCTTGAGCTCCTCCTTTTCATCAGAAAGGTAATGAAGGATGTAAGGAGTGACACGAACCACAGCTACCCACACCCCAAACATAGCGACGTGTGCCTTCAGCTGCTTCAATGCCGCCGCCTTGTCTGGTTTGCGCATAAACATCCCCGGGAACATCGCTGCTTCTATTCGACTTTCTGTGCTTTCGATTACAGTCTGGGTCGACGGAGAACTAAAACCTTAGCTGCGTTTGGGTTTCTGGTACTTTTATGGTTAGATTTTTTTTAATGTGGCACGTGCGTGGTCATGAGTTTGCTCCTCCTTTTAAGTTTTAACCTAACAAAAAAAATATTCTCATAATAAAAAACCTAATAAAAAATTCATTTTATTATTTTATTTATTAAGAATATCATCACAAAAAAAATACACCAATTATACGAGTATTTGTATGCATATATATACACACGTATAAATATACATGTACATAACATTTTACTCAATTATTACATAATCAGCATGCATGCATACTATCCTTTTTTCCAATTTTTAGGTAGGTGAAATGCAATCAATAATTTATTATCTTTGTGATGACATTGAACAACTTCTCAAAATAGTTTCTACGCCGTTGGAACCTCAATCCCAAGGTATTGAATATTGACAATTCTTCTGGCATTCAATACAAAGACATTAACCTACATTATTTCTTACCATTAATTATTTGAATTCGAATTAAGTTTTACAGTACATCATGATATTTTTTTTAATTTTTCAGGAAAAATTTGCTAGCAGTTAAAACTTTTATTGCGGTTCATTGATTTGTACTTATCTCATTTTTTTCAATGGTTAAATGAAAATATCTAGCTAGAATCTAGATAGAAGGTGGATGGACTTGGAATGAACACATAGAAAATGCATAAATAAAGGGAAAAATGTGCTACTATGTGTATAGATGGAAGCATTAAGGTCTCCAATTCTCCATTGATTTCAAAAAAAGTAGACAAATTGAGAGGCAAATTGAAAAACCAAAATGAAGAACTCATGCTTCGTCATGGTGCATAAATGAGCAGAACAAAAGAAGTGACCATACTGCCTCATTACTCTCTGCCATTTTGTTTTTTCTTTCCTTTCATAAACCAAAGCAGAAGCTGTGCGGTCCATGCCCACATGGGGAGCACATGAGAACTGAGAGATGGGTTTCGCAACAAATGCCCATGTTGGGATCCCAACATGGACCTTGTCGGTGGGAAGACAAAGGGAAAACACCAAACCCAACCCCAAAGCCGCAGCATGAACCAAACCAACATCGGTTTTGTTAAACAACTTTGTTAGTTTGGAGCTCATACACAAGCATGTATAAGAAAGAACCCTTCGTCCAAGAATCCTCCAAAGTCCAACGTCTCAGCATTAATGAGCCTTTCTTCTTCCATAGGTTGGCGGAGACTCAGACGCAGAGTGAGGAAAGAAAGAGAAAGCTCGAAAAATCGTGTCTCTCTCGTCAATTTTCTCATTTAATGCCGCTCCCCACCGCCATTAATGCCGCCCCTTTTCGACTCTCATTTGCCAGAGCCCCAACCTTGCTTCCACTGTCTCTCTCATGCATTAACTCTCTCTTGCATGCTTGTTTCCCATTAATTTCACCGGACCCCAATCTCCTACCGTCCTTTCTCCGTCGATCTCTGTATCCAACCTTCCACGTGTCCCCCTGTTTTTTTTTGTAATTTCTCTGTCTGTTTTTCTATTATCTGCTGTTAAACCTCTCCGGTGACAGTAATGCCTCGGGATCACCGCACCTGAGCCGACTCGAGGAGAAAGCCGCCACACTCGAAGCCGCTGATCTCAAAAACATGGGACTGGCCATTGACTTACTCCTCCTCGAAGAGGAGCCGCCGCCGCCACTTCCAGAAAATCTAACACTTGATTCCGAAAACGGGAAAAACCCTCTCCGTCGAAAAAAGGGCGAAGCTTTCATCCCTCTGTAATACCTAAAAGAGAAGACTCTAGGCTTCGTCATTAACGACCCAAAGGGCGACGCCCTTTTGCTCCAAAATCCATTCCCTCCTCTCCTATACCTCCAAGGCGACGCCGTGTGCGGCTCCGTTACCATCCTCTCTGCTGCTAAGCTCCTCTCGAAACCAAACGAATACGACCTTTTCAAAACAAAATTGAACCTTTCCTCACAATTATTGTTCCCGTTCGCTCTTCTCGGTGACGGCTCTTCGGTTATTTCAGTTATGGTGTTATTTGGAAGAGGCTGGAGAGGAGTTTCCGTTAGAGAATCCAGAGTGCTGTTGAGTAAAAGAGTGTCGTCGAGGTTAGGATGGATTCTAGCTGCCATTAACGGAGTAAAAGGAGACTCTGCAGCAAAAATTCCAGCTCTACAAAGCGGGCAATTAGCGTGTGATTTCAACCAAACGTCGATACAATCCACATGGAAGGCATGGGAGCAAGCAGGTAGTGTTCGGACGTATTCATTGTCTTCGAACTCTAACAAACAAACGGCACAGTCTTTGGGGCTGTTATTAGGTTTTGTTTTTGAAGTGTAGAGGGATAAAGGCAGAGTTTTGATGGCAGAGTCATCGAGGCCATAAGGAGAAAGAGGCAGTTCGAAGGGATCAGAGGGTGGAAGAGAGTCGAGATCAGTCGTGATGGATGGGAGGAGGCGACGGCGACGTCGACGAGGTCGGAAAAAGCGGATGAAGCGAAGGATTGGAGGGATGAGTCTCTTGGAGATGAGACGTGAATATGTAACGATTAAAAATGCTGCAGCGACTACTACCACCATGGCGATCAACGGAGGGCTGAAGTCAATTGGAAGCTTCGAAGGCGGCGGTGACGAGGATGAGGATGATGATGAAGTAAACGACGGTGAAGACAACGGTGGTGATGACGGGGAGGGCGAGGGGGTCGGAGATGGAGATGGAGATGGGGCCCAGGTGCTGAACACCATGATCGGCGATGGAGGTGTTTCGTTTGTTAGTGGTTGGGTGGTTGTGTTCTGAGTGTTGGCGTTAGGCTCTGGGGGGTGATTGAAGGGATCAATGTTGGAGGGTTGACTGCTTTGTCTGGTCTCACCCAATGACCTGTCGAAGGGGAGTGGCGGGTAGACGACACGTCGACATTGGTGAATTTAATGCCATCAAGAGGCTTCCTTGTATGCGGGTGAACACATCTTGCAGTCGGATTTCCATGGTTTCTCTTGTTGACACGTATGGAACAATTCGAAACCTGGTCCCACGGATTAAGTTAATCCTTCTTTCTACATTGCGGCTTGTGATTATTGGGTGATTGGAGATTAAGGGTCGATTTTGTGGCGTAAGTTATTTGACTCCACAAAGCAGAAAAATGATGGATTTGGAAGGGAAGACGGAAGATTTGATGTGGTGACCCACATGGTGAGAACGTGTTGACATTCGACAAAACTGAAAATCGAGTTTTACCTTCCAGCTTAAAGTTTCTATTTTTACCTCCTGCTGGAAGGAGGACGGCTTATGGAGAAAGAATGCAAGCATAGTCAAACTTCAGACTTGCAGATCTTACGTTTAGTGGTGAGAACACGATAATGCTCACCGTCCAAAGTTATTTTATAACATATTTCAGTTTCTTTATAAACAGAAAAACATCGCTGTAACGACAAAAATGTTTCTTTTTTGACAGAAGTCAAGTTCAAGTTCAAGTGAAATACTCTCTTTGTTGACGCTGAGAAAAGATTATGTATAAATAATCCTCTATAAATCTCACAATTTGAAAGTTTTGTGTATTGAAATGCCTTTTCTTTATTAGTTTTTTATAGTTCAGTTTCCTTGGAAGATGCTGTAATGCATAATTTCTTTTGGTTTTGCAGCAAGCTGGTCAGTGTGCACCGATGCGGTATAATGATCCTATTGTCCAGAACGAAGCATTGCCGTGGAGATATGCCTGGTATCTGTTTTGACTGACTTACGACCAAGGGAATAACAGCTTGCTGAATTGATTGCCTTATTTGTAAGTGCATCATAACAAGCCTAACATGCTTCTACACAATATGAAACATGTTAAACAAATAAAATGCGGAAGCGATAGGATCTAACCTCCAGCCATTGCACTCTGTAACTCTGCTGTTGAAGCAATTGCCGAATCTGACAGTCTACTCTGTGTCGATCACAGACCTTCCAAATCTTCCAAGCACTCAAAACCTCACTAGATGGTGTTTGTGTGTTTTTAGGTTAACGTACTTGGGGACCGGAAGGAGCCCTCCTTAAATAGTAATGAGAGCGTGCTAATTATGGCAATAAAATCACGTTTTAACCATCATAAAATCGTGTTTTAATAGCCAAATATTGAGTTGAGATTCACCGTGAAATTATGGACCATATCCGGAATTGGTCAACCAAATATTTATTTCCATAAATGAGGAGATATACTAACATTCTCCCACTTGGTCCATATATTTCACTTATAGAAGAAACAAATCACATGAATCATGGCGACAGTTCCTCAAGTGGCGAGTATTATCTTCCATGTATTACTATGTAAAATGTTTCTAAATCAACCCATTTTTACTTAATGAATAAACCTTATGTTTATTCTCGGTCCAAACAACAAGGATATTTCTCAAATAAAACTTTAGTGTATACAAATCAAAATGAGAAACATCATATTATTAATAAGAGTTTCAATTACAATCAAAATGTGGGACCAAGTCCCATTCTCTCTACATGATCCTTAAATTTAAACGGTGGCATGCCCTTAGTCAAAGGATCAGCTAACATCAATTCAGTGCTAACGTGTTCAATGACCACTCTTTTATCTCTAACACGTTCTCTAATGGCTAAGTACTTAATGTCGATATGCTTACTTCGACTTCCACTCTTATTGTTCTTAGCCATGAATACCGCAGCTGAATTGTCACAATATATCCTCAATGGCTTAGATATGGAGTCAACAACTCTAAGCCCACCAATGAAACTCTTAAGCCATACACCATGTGAGGTAGCCTCAAAACAGGAAACAAACTCGGCCTCCATAGTGGAAGTGGCAGTCAGTGTCTGCTTAGCACTCTTCCATGAAACAACTCCACCGGCAAGCATGAAGATGTAACCGGATGTTGATTTCCGGGTATCAACACAGCCAGCAAAGTCTGAGTCTGAGTAGCCAATCACCTCCAACTCATCAGTCCGTCTATACATAAGCATGTAATCCTTAGTGCCTTGAAAATATCTAAGCACCTTCTTCGCAGCTCTCCAGTGGTCCATCCCCGGGTCACTTTGGTATCTACCCAACACTCCCACAGCAAAAGCAATATCAGGCCTGGTACAGACCTGTGCATACATAATGCTTCCAACAGCTGAGGCATATGGAATGTTCTTCATCTGTTCCCGCTCAAGATCATTTTTCGGGCACTGGCTCAAATTGAACCTGTCACCCTTCACAATGGGAGCTGGGCTTGGTGAACAATCTTTCATTCTGAATCTTTCCAAGACTTTATTGATATAGGCTTCTTGTGACAGACCTAATATACCTCTATGTCTGTCTCTATGGATCTTAATGCCAATGACATAAGATGCATTGCCCATATCCTTCATATCAAAGTTCTCAGAAAGAAATTGTTTCACCTCACGTAGCATCCCCTTATCATTGGTTGCAAGCAGAATATCATCCACATATAGCACAAGGAAACAAATCTTGCTCCCACTGACCTTCTGGTATATGCATTGATCCATGATGTTCTCAACGAAACCAAATGAAGAGATGACTTCATGGAATTTTAGATACCATTGGCGGGAAGCTTGTTTCAACCCATATATGGATTTCTTGAGCTTACAGACCAAATGCTCACCATTACTAGAGGAAAAACCTTCAGGTTGTTTCATGTAAACCTCTTCCTCTAGATCACCATTGAGAAATGCCGTTTTCACATCCATTTGTTGCAACTCTAAGTCAAAATGTGCAACAAGCGCCATTATGATGCGAAGAGAATCTTTCTTAGATACAGGAGAGAAGGTCTCCTTGTAATCGATTCCCTCCTTTTGAGTGAATCCTTTGGCTACGAGTCTTGCCTTATAACGTTCAATGTTGCCTAATGAGTCAGTTTTGGTCTTAAAGACCCATTTACAGCCTATAGCCCTGGCCCCATTAGGCAACTCGACAAGATCCCATACTCCATTAGATGCCATCGAATCCATCTCATCCTTCATAGCATCGAACCAAAGTTTTGATTCCAACAGCTGAGGCATATGGAATGTTCTTCATCTGTTCCCGCTCAAGATCATTTTTCGGGCACTGGCTCAAATTGAACCTGTCACCCTTCACAATGGGAGCTGGGCTTGGTGAACAATCTTTCATTCTGAATCTTTCCAAGACTTTATTGATATAGGCTTCTTGTGACAGACCTAATATACCTCTATGTCTGTCTCTATGGATCTTAATGCCAATGACATAAGATGCATCGCCCATATCCTTCATATCAAAGTTCTCAGAAAGAAATTGTTTCACCTCACGTAGCATCCCCTTATCATTGGTTGCAAGCAGAATATCATCCACATATAGCACAAGGAAACAAATCTTGCTCCCACTGACCTTCTGGTATATGCATTGATCCATGATGTTCTCAACGAAACCAAATGAAGAGATGACTTCATGGAATTTTAGATACCATTGGCGGGAAGCTTGTTTCAACCCATATATGGATTTCTTGAGCTTACAGACCAAATGCTCACCATTACTAGAGGAAAAACCTTCGGGTTGTTTCATGTAAACCTCTTCCTCTAGATCACCATTGAGAAATGCCGTTTTCACATCCATTTGTTGCAACTCTAAGTCAAAATGTGCAACAAGCGCCATTATGATGCGAAGAGAATCTTTCTTAGATACAGGAGAGAAGGTCTCCTTGTAATCGATTCCCTCCTTTTGAGTGAATCCTTTGGCTACGAGTCTTGCCTTATAACGTTCAATGTTGATACCCGGAAATTAACATCCGGTTACATCTTCATGCTTGCCGGTGGAGCTGTGTCATGGAAGAGTGCTAAGCAGACACTGACTGCCACTTCCACTATGGAGGCCGAGTTCGTTTCCTGTTTTGAGGCTACCTCACATGGTGTATGGCTTAAGAGTTTCATTGGTGGGCTTAGAGTTGTTGACTCCATATCTAAGCCATTAAGGATATATTGTGACAATTCAGCTGCGGTATTCATGGCTAAGAACAATAAGAGTGGAAGTCGAAGTAAGCATATCGACATTAAGTACTTAGCCATTAGAGAACGTGTTAGAGATAAAAGAGTGGTCATTGAACACGTTAGCACTGAATTGATGTTAGCTGATCCTTTGACTAAGGGCATGCCACCGTTTAAATTTAAGGATCATGTAGAGAGAATGGGACTTGGTCCCACATTTTGATTGTAATTGAAACTCTTATTAATAATATGATGTTTCTCATTTTGATTTGTATACACTAAAGTTTTATTTGAGAAATATCCTTGTTGTTTGGACCGAGAATAAACATAAGGTTTATTCATTAAGTAAAAATGGGTTGATTTAGAAACATTTTACATAGTAATACATGGAAGATAATACTCGCCACTTGAGGAACTGTCGCCATGATTCATGTGATTTGTTTCTTCTATAAGTGAAATATATGGACCAAGTGGGAGAATGTTAGTATATCTCCTCATTTATGGAAATAAATATTTGGTTGACCAATTCCGGATATGGTCCATAATTTCACGGTGAATCTCAACTCAATATTTGGCTATTAAAACACGATTTTATGATGGTTAAAACGTGATTTTATTGCCATAATTAGCACGCTCTCATTACTATTTAAGGAGGGCTCCTTCCGGTCCCCAAGTACGTTAACCTAAAAACATACAAACACCATCTAGTGAGGTTTTGAGTGCTTGGAAGATTTGGAAGGTCTGTGATCGACACAAAGTAGACTGTCAGAATCGGCAATTGCTTCAACAGCAGAGTTACAGAGTGCAATGGCTGGAGGTTAGATCCTATCGCTTCCGCATTTTATTTGTTTAACATGTTTCATATTGTGTAGAAGCATGTTAGGCTTGTTTGATGTACAGACCAAATGCTCACCATTACTAGAGGAAAAACCTTCAGGTTGTTTCATGTAAACCTCTTCCTCTAGATCACCATTGAGAAATGCCGTTTTCACATCCATTTGTTGCAACTCTAAGTCAAAATGTGCAACAAGCGCCATTATGATGCGAAGAGAATCTTTCTTAGATACAGGAGAGAAGGTCTCCTTGTAATCGATTCCCTCCTTTTGAGTGAATCCTTTGGCTACGAGTCTTGCCTTATAACGTTCAATGTTGCCTAATGAGTCAGTTTTGGTCTTAAAGACCCATTTACAGCCTATAGCCCTGGCCCCATTAGGCAACTCGACAAGATCCCATACTCCATTAGATGCCATCGAATCCATCTCATCCTTCATAGCATCGAACCAAAGTTTTGATTCTTTGCTGTTCATGGCTTGTGAAAACGTCTCTGGATCATTAACGGGCCCAATATTGAAATCATACTCTTGTAGATACACAATATAATCGCTAGGAATAGCTGTTTTCCTTTCCCTAGTAGACCTTCTTAATGTTGGTTCAACATTCTCCGAAGGATCATGTTGTTCAACTGGTTGCTCACTCAATTCTGGTGTATCCAGAGGAGCCTCGTCTACTGGTAAGTTATCAACTACTTGTGGATCTTCAACGATTGGTTGTTCAATGTCCAGTTGTACTGAAGGGACATTGTTCATGATAACCAATCCTTGACTCGAGGTAGAGGGTTGATCTCTCACAGAAACTAGGTCTTGAGATTGATCGCTCCCACTAACTAAGTCATTTTCAAGAAACTTGGCGTTCCTTGATTCCACAAATCTAGTGCTATGAGATGGACAATAGAATCTGTAGCCTTTGGACCGTTCGGCATATCCAATGAAATACCCACTTATGGTCCTAGGATCCAGTTTCTTTTCCTGTGGGTTGTAAACTCTTATCTCAGAAGGGCATCCCCAAACGCGCATATGACGCAAACTCGGTTTCCAACCTTTGAATAATTCAAAAGGCGTCTTTGGAACAGCCTTGGTTGGAACCCGGTTCAATATATACGCTGCCGTTTTAAGAGCTTCAATCCACAAGGACTTAGGCAACTTCGAGTTGCTAAGCATACTACGCACCATTTCCATCAAAGTTCGGTTCCTTCTTTCTGCAACACCATTCTGATCCGGTGAACCAGGCATGGTATATTGGGCAACAATCCCATTTTCTTGAAGGAACTTCGCAAATGGTCCAGGTGCTTGTCCATCTTCAGTGTATCTACCGTAATACTCCCCACCTCTATCAGTTCTTACTATCTTTATGGGTTTTCCACATTGTTTCTCTACTTCAGCCTTAAAGATTTTAAAGGCATCTAATGCTTCGCTCTTGTTATGAAGCATGTAGAGATACATAAACCTCGAGTAATCATCAATAAAGGTGATGAAGTATTTCTGACCATATGCATCAATGTCTGGACAACATATGTCAGAATGTATGATCTCTAATATGGTTGAACTCCTATTGGCACCTTTCTTAGACTTGTTGGTTTGCTTACCCTTAATGCAATCCACACAAGTGTCGAAATCAGTAAAATCGAGAGTACTAAGTATTCCGTCATTTACCAATCTCTTAATTCTATTTATGGAGATATGACCTAATCTCCGGTGCCATAACGTAGAGGAGTCCTCATTCATAACACATCTTTTAGTACCAGTTTGAACATGCAAGGCGTTATGAGCAGTGTCATTTTGCAAATCAATAGAGAAAAGACCATCACATAAGGTACCATTCCCAACAATATCACACTTAAAATATATCAATACTGATTTATTTGAAAATTGAAAGGAATATCCATAAGGTACCAGCCTAGAAACAGAGATTAAATTTCTCGAAAAACTAGGAATATAAAAGGTCTTTTCCAATTGCAAAACAAAACCACTCCTAAGAACTAAAGTGCATGTTCCAACGCCTTCAACACGCGAGCGCATCTTGTTTCCTGAATAGATGCTCTCCTCATTTCCCACTGGCTTCCTTAGGTTTGTCATACCCTGTAAGGAAGTCGAAATGTGAATTGTAGATCCAGAATCAATCCACCATGTGTTATGATTAACCTCAACCATATTTGATTCAAAACAAACATATGAGAGTGGATTACCTTTCTTAACGAGCCACTGCTGAAGCTTGGCACAGTCCTTCTTCATGTGTCCCTTCTTTTAACAGAAGAAACACTTGGACTCTTTCTTAATATCAGCTTGGGCAGGGATTTTACCTTTTCCCTTGTTCTTGGCTCGATCCTTGGTCTTTCCTTGGCTTGCAAAAAATGCACTCTCACCCGATTCCATAAGCAGTCTTCCCTCCTCTTGAACACACATGGTCATCAATTCATTGATGGTCCACGTATCCCAGCAGATATCTTTGTCTTAATATACATGACACTAAGGCGATTGGATCGCTCCCAACGTTCATGTAAAGCTACTTGAGCAGGAGTGCTGGTCTCAGTCAATACGGGCTCGTCTTTCCTTATAGCATAGTCTATATCCATGCACCCTAATTGGAGGAGAACTCTCTCCTTCCAAACCTTGTAGTTCTCTCCATCCAGCTCGGGAACTTCTAGGTTAATACTAGCCTGAGGAAACACTGCATATAGAAAATAAACATGCTTATGTATCTAGAATTTTTGAGGCAAACTTAATTATGTCTACCAATGTAAACATATTTTATTAATGAATCTCAGACATAAAACTTGCCTGTGGGCTAAAGTTCTAATTCTAATAGATTTATTTCATAATGATAAAACTATCAAATTATATCATTTCCTAATTCCTGTGGGTAAATTAAGAAACTAATTTGATATTTTATCCTAATTAGTTATAAAATTATAATAAAAATTCCTGTGGGATAAAATTTACTATAACCTTATAACTAATCACAATTTATGTCTAATATCATTATGTGATTTTACAAAATAATTTTACTTAATTAAGGTTGCTGTGGCTAAGCCCTAATTAAATAAACTATAAATCACTTAGACATATTGGTAAAATTCTAAGTTTATTCATATTTTAAAAATTGCAATTAACACAAGGCAATTTTAATTCCAAATAATATGAATAACTTAGCTACATGTGCTTTTAGTATAAATAATAACAAAATTATACATATTCAAAATAAGCACATATGCACATTCAAAATCAAATTTTCATAATTTAATCATAATTTTATGATAATTTTCACAAAATTATTCAATTTAAAATTATAGCATTAATAAAAATTCCAAATTATGAAAAATCCTCATAAAATCCAAATAATGAGAAGTTTTCATAATTATATTAATTTTGTGAAAATAATCTAATTATTCATAAAATTATGAAAATTACAGAATTGAAAATCTGATATAAAACTATCAAAAAATATAATTATTTGGCCTAAATTAAATAATTTAAATTTACTTAAATTAAATAAATCCTTAATGTCTAAAATAAACCAAATGACCCTTTTATTTAATCCATATGGCCCAAATAATCAACCAAAAGAGCCCAAAATAAATGGCCCAAAACTAACCAAATAAGGACCCAAACAGTGGCCCAAAACCCGAAGCCCAAAGGTTTTTTTTTTTTTTTGCACAGTGTCACTGCACTGTACAACAGGCGGGCGCGTGAGACTCACGCGCCCGCATTATCTCTATCGTCTCACGCGCCCGCATTTCCTCTCCTGTCGGGCGCGTGAGACTCACGCGCCCGCATTTTCTTCCCTTGTCGGGCGCGTGTGACTCACGCGCCCGAGGCTTCTTCTTCACCCGAATGGGTGTTTTGCAGAATTTTGGGTCTTTTGACCCGACCCGGCACAAAACCCTTCAAACAGTCTCGTTTTTCATGTATTTTTCATCCCTAGAGCTTTACAACAATAGATCTAAAGTATTTGAACCAAAATCACAGGAAAACAGAATGAGTTTTATGAAATCCGAGACTTAAAGTTTCGAAATATGGGTTTTTATGGCTTTTTTTTACAGATCTCTAGCAAGACAGAGGTTAAACTACGGCTCTGATGCCAAATGTAAGTGCATCATAACAAGCCTAACATGCTTCTACACAATATGAAACATGTTAAACAAATAAAATGCGGAAGCGATAGGATCTAACCTCCAGCCATTGCACTCTGTAACTCTGCTGTTGAAGCAATTGCCGAATCTGACAGTCTACTCTGTGTCGATCACAGACCTTCCAAATCTTCCAAGCACTCAAAACCTCACTAGATGGTGTTTGTGTGTTTTTAGGTTAACGTACTTGGGGACCGGAAGGAGCCCTCCTTAAATAGTAATGAGAGCGTGCTAATTATGGCAATAAAATCACGTTTTAACCATCATAAAATCGTGTTTTAATAGCCAAATATTGAGTTGAGATTCACCGTGAAATTATGGACCATATCCGGAATTGGTCAACCAAATATTTATTTCCATAAATGAGGAGATATACTAACATTATTGCCAGTCAGAACTTTCCAAACTCACATAATTTGTATATAATCAGACAATGGATACTTATTTCATCAAAAAGGGTTCCTGAATAAGATTCTGGCAAGGGGCAAGATTAAAAGATTGCCATAATCTATAAAATTTTCCGTTGTCCTTTACTCTTTAGTTTAAAGGCTTCTAATCAAGTTCTCCTGCTTTACTTGCAGAATGTCCGACATTTAATGGAAGATGTTAAGGAACTAATGCCAACTATTTTTTGTGGGTTCCAAGAGTTTATGACCATACACACACTGGTACACAGATAATTATCTGAGGAACACGCAGTTTCATTTTGTTGTTCTAAGCAATACCAGTTGTTCTTAAGCTTTTCTTTTGGTCCTTTGGATTATTCATAGTTTCCCATAACTCTTACATTTTTCTACAAATAGGGATGAATTAAGAAAGAAAATTTATGCTGATGATTTAAAGCAAGTTCATATATAGGTTTATGTATTCTACTCCATTATTGAGATAAAAGCTTTGATGATGATGATGATGATGATGATGATGATGATAATGATGAGTAAGACAGTATTGCAAGGTTCCTCAAGGGACTATTTTTTTCCACAAGCAATAATAAATTATTACTAAAACAAGTCTTTCAAACAGGGATTCTTACAAATGCACAAAAGCAAAGAGAAAACCATGTCTTATGGCACGACAATGACAACGAATTTGCATGTCTCAACAAATTAATGGTACAAAGAAACAATGCATGAACAATCCACAAACTGCTGATCTTGAAACTATAGGATGTCAATTACCAAAGCCCAAGCAGGGTAGACCAACAGAAGAATTATGCCAATCGTGTTTGATACTCCATGCGCTTTTGTGAAAGAATTTCGAAACCCACCTGACGCTCTGATGTGTTCCTGAAGAAGGTAACAAGCAATGGCAAGGCATATTACAACACCAACCCAGCTGCTTCTTATGGTGCTTGAGAATAAGCTAGGAGCCACCACTATCAGAAGAATCAAAGCGGCGGGGAGTTCCAGCCAATCTGCAGTTTCAGTTTCAAGTAAACACAATTACCCTGACATTCAATCAAATCGAAGATGGCAAAGCACACAGCTCAAGGATAACAAAGATCCTGGTGAATTACTACATGATAGTATCAACTATCAAGCTCAAGCATGGCGGAGTAATGGAGGGATTAGATCAATATTATACCTGGGAAACGTCTAGGAAAGAACAAGCGCAAAACAACTGCAATAAAAGCAATCCATTTTCCAACCTCTCCCCTGCATGACCAAACAATTTATTGAAATTGAAAAGATGAAAGAGTACTTGAGCTAAAAGAATGAGTGCTGGCTGCACACGGCATGGACTTACCTGAAGACGCTGAATAATAAGGAAGGAAGACTCAAGAAGATATATGGGATTAATAGTGCTGTAAGTATGTTTGTTTTCCAATTCGTTCGGTCCAAGATCAATAAATAACTGCATTAAGCACACGGAAGGACAGAGTAAACCATCAGAATTCTTGAACGGTTGTCAAAACCATGACTTCAGAGTACAGGAAAAGCATGATTTTAGAAGACCAATTTGTTTTGTAAGATACCCACAATGACCAAGAGCAAACAAGCAATTTTCTCAGACAAAAGAAAGAACTCACGAGAAACAGTTAAACAGAATCATGATAATAAATGACAGAATCAGAAGAATGCAAAAACTTACTAGCAAAAAAATATAGAAACACAATGGATGGAATCCTAAAAATTTATACGCATCAACGTGAAAATCTAAAAGCCTCCATGTTTCAATCCAGTTCAACAATTATAGTATCAAACTGTCAAATCTGGACAATCCCTTCACTCGTAACAAAATCCACAGCTATTACATTCGATCTACTGATCGGTTTGGATCATCATGAGACTAACAGCAGAAAAAAAAAAAACTAGTATATACCATCTAGGATTAATTAAGTACAGTGGAAATCTGAAAACGAACATACATGGCGGCAAAGGAAGCGACCCATTCAAGAAATGAAGTCCCAAATCCCAAAGAACCCAACTTGATGGCATGATTAGCGAGCTTCTTAGCAGCAAAGACTAGCTCTTTGAAATCAGAACTGATCAGATCAGTTGCTTCTTGCTCAGTCCTCATTGCCAAATAACTCTTCTTTCCCATCATTATTGTCCTCTTCTCTTCAGCCTCTTGATTAACAAAACGAAATTCTTGAAACGAGGAAAAGGAAAAAGAAACAAAAACAAATACAGATAAACAAAGAAGCGAAGCTTACAAGTTCGAAAGCTACGGAAACAACTAAGTAGAGGGGAAAAACAAACCGAACCAAACTACCAAACAGTTGACTGTCTGGTTTTAGACTGTTTGAGTTTTAACAAGGAACAATTATTGGGCAGGTCTTCGAAATTAGATGCCACGTGGAAGAAGATGCCGAACTAAGACAGCGTTTGACAGTTGTACTTTGACTACGTGTCCTCTTTCATTTGTTTTGGGGGAAAATTAACTATTATTTTTTTAGGTGTGGAAGAACGTAGAAGTTAGCCATGCGTCATCTTTAAACCAGAGAGATCTATTTGAAGGCCCATTCAATCACCAATTTCACGTCAGCTCAACTCGCATTATCGTTCTCTTGTTCTTATCCGCATTACGTGGCCTTGGTTGATTAGAGAGTTATTTGAAATCAACAATCTATAATTTTATATAATATATTATCTCTCATACGAGTGAAATTTTAAATTTCTTTAATAAGATTATCAGACAAATTCAAAGAAAAAATATTAAAAAATAGAATAAATAATAATCTCTTGATTTTGCATATGAAATTAAAAAACCTTCACTTTCAATATATGAAAACAAATAAAAAAAATCAAAATTTAATCTACTGATTATAATCCCTCCTTGCGAGAAATTGAATCTATAATTTAATTTTTTTTATATCTTCCCATGAAAAAAAAAATTAAATTTACTTTCGGATCCTTTTTTAATGGACTTTAACTTAGTCCCGTATCTAGTAATACCCAACTCTAGGCTTCCCGTATAAATGGAAAATGAACCCAAGCCCATTGCCTAAAGAGTTAAGACCAATAAAACTTACCTGTTGGGCTCAAAGATGTCGTCTAAATCAGTAAGTTGGGCTTGCAGTGGGGTTAAAGTCTAACCCTTTTTGTTTGAATATTCAATTAATGCACTCACTGGTCATAAAATAACCTAACGTAACAGCAGCCTCAGAGTCACGTAGACAGACCATAAAACAAGTTGATAGAAAGTTAATCAAGGGAGAAATTAGATCACAGAACATTCGATGCTACAACTTCAGTAACATACTTTCATTCAGAACAATGCTGCTGCTGCTACATGCTTGCTTCAATCATTACATGCTACTTTTCGGCTGACAAGGCCAAGCGCTTCAGAAATAGATTTCAGATTCAGCTTGTCAATTATGTTGTAGATCCTCAGATCTAGTCTAAAACATAGATATATCTGGTGGTGGTCCATATACGGTCTGCCATGAGAAAGGGATAAGCCAACTACCACTCTCATTACCTGAAAACATTACAACACTTTTGAGCACTATAAATTCTTAATAACAGACACGAAAAAACGGGATAGCAATGAAAAATACGCTCGGCGTTAAAAGGCTCTTTAACACCCAGATTAACTAGCCTCTTCCAATGAAACAAAGTTTGGAGACTAGTCCATTTGAATCACAACAGAAACGAATATAGTAGAAGATAATGCAACAGCGAGACTCATGGTCAAAAGCCCCATAAGACCTTCACTTATGAAGCAAACATCTCAATAATAACAGATAAATATTTTTTTTTAAATTATTGAAAATAAAAACAAAACAATGACATATTCTTCCAGCATTATGATCATCTGAATGACTGAGGAAACACGGGTGTGTGTCCATTAGCAGGTGCATATGATCGGAAAATACTTTGGTAATGCACAAAATGATGTTGCATTGCTGAACTGTAAACCTTCAAGACAAACATATTAAAAACCTTAACCTAAGTGCAAATTTTCATATTAAAAACAAAAGTCGAAGATTCTTAGTAGAGGGCTGTTATATATTTCTAAGACCATGTTAATTTAAAAAAAACATGCCTTTATGTCTGGGACAAAAAACTTTCTGCCAAAATAATTCTAAGGAGAAAGTTAAAAGAGAAATAATCATGCATCAAGAAACATAGATGCTTCGTGTTGTGGATTATTATGGCATTCTTCTTTAAAGAATGTGTAAGCAAATGAAAAAGTAATTTATATGGTATATTCTTAAAATGTTCATGATAACAAAAAAAAAACCAATAATTGTGAAAGAAAAAAAAAACATTTGTAAGTTTCATATTGTTTAGAAAATGCACGTGATCAAAGGTTGAAGGCACTATTCAACAATACAATTCTAGCCCCTTACCTATTGAACTTGGGATAGGTCATAGGTGGCAAAAGATGTCACAAGAGTAGCTGTTGCAGCCAATATTGATATCTTAAGTATGAAGGCAACTTACCATGAAAAGCACAGGGATTTAGCCCCAGCAGTTTGCATGCTGCCTCAGCCAAATTAAAAGCATCCTGTATATTATCCCCTTCCGAACAGTAGCATAATAAGCAAGTAACTTTCAAACCTTTGGCCTATATGGAAAAATACAAAATAAGCCACAAAATAAAAAGAAGGGGGGGGGGGGGGGGGGGGGGGGGGGGGTTTCATCACACACAGAAATTTTGTCTAGTACATTATCGAATAGCAAATGTAAAGTTTAAAGAAAAAAGGAAAAAAAAAAAAAGCAGACTCATCCAACATTCAGCACTAAATGGATCATTATCATCATCATCATCAAAGCTTTTATCCCAAAAGGTTGGGATAGACTACATAAACCAATATCTGAACTTACGCTAAATCGTTTATATGTGTTCTCCTCCTCCACACATTCTTATCAAAGGCAATGCGTTCATCCAAATCTGATCTACCATATCTTTCCGAATTATTTCCTTTAAAGTCTTTTTCGATCTTCCTCTAGTCTTACCCATTCTCTCAAGATTCATAGCCTCTAGTCTCCTAACTAGAACATCTACAGGTCTACGTCGTATGTGTCTAAACCAACGTAAACAACTTTCACACATCTTCTCTTCTATAAGTACCACTCCCACCATCTTACGGATATCTTCATTTCTCATTCTATCATTTCTTGTGTATCCACATATCCACCGCAACATTTGCATTTCTATAACACTCATCTTTTGTGTATGTAATCTCTCAATCGCCCAATATTCACCACCATATAGCAATGTTGGAATAATAATCCTCCTATAAAACTTACTTGTCAACCAAATATGAATTCCTGTATCAGACAACACACCTGTAGCACTTTTCTACTTACTTCATGCAGCCTGGATCCTATGGGTCATATAATCATCAATCTCTTCACCCATTTGTCTATCGACCCCATGTATCGAAAATGGTCCCGCATAAGTAACGCCAGCCCACCTAACGTCACTACATCATGCTCTTTCACTTTGTTTAAACTGTATTTACAGTCCACATATTCAGCCTTTACTCTACTTAGTTTGAACCCTATTGATTCTAACGTCTGTCTCCATAATTCCATTTGTACATTGATCTCCACTCTTGTTTCAGCACATAAGATAATATCATCTGCAAACATTATATACCAAAACACTTTATCCTGGATGGATTTTGTCAATTCATCCAAACCTATCGCAAATAAGAATGGACCTAACGCTGACTCTTGGTGTAATCTCATTGTGATAGGAAACTCACTTGTTTGCCATCCACATGTCCTCATATGTGTCTTTATATCCCCATACATGCCCTTAATTAATTAAATATATTTCAAAGGAACTTTTTTCTTTATTAAGGACCACCATAGTATTTTCGAAGATACTTTATTATATACCTTTTCCAAATCTATAAAGATCATATAAAAATCTTTACCCAATACTCGAGAGCGCTCCATAAGTTGTCTAAGCAAGTGTATTCCCTCCAATAGTTAATCATTCGGACATAAAACTAAATTAATTCTACGATATCTTTACATTCTTTCTTAATCCCCATTCTATCACTTTCTCCTATAATTTCATTGTGTGACTCATCAGTTTTATACTTTGGTAGTTAGCACAACTTTGAATATCTCTTTTGTTCTTATAAAGAGGTATCTAGACACTCTTTCTCCATTCTTCAAGCATTTTGTTAATGCGCCAAATCTTATTAAAAATTCAGCACTAAATAGATATGCACTTAAAAGAAGAATACCTTCAAACAAGAAAAAAGTGCTGCAAAAGGCAAACTTGGGTAGTAATCTTCCTCTTCCAACTCATCTTCAAAAGGTAAATTGTTTTCCAGCATAGTACTTCCTTCAGCTAAGGTGTTAAGATACTTCCAACATCTCTGAGCAGGATTGTATTCTTGCATCTTTTTCCATCCAAGTTGTTCACAGTGATCATCTCTTCCATCAGGATTGGTGCTGGATAGGTAGTATATCTGCAGACCACTGAAATCAAAGCCAAACGATCAACATTGATAAAATGCTGAATTACTTGTAAACAATGCGCATATCCATCTGCCAAGGTGATTTCCCAGAACAGAAGTAAATCAATAACCTATATTTCCAAAGATCCACAAGTTGACAGACTTGCTGTCCCCAATGCAGGGTGCATTGATACTGGAGATAATGATGTTGACTAAATATAGAATTTCTAAATATATTAATACTAGCTGAAGAAAAATTACAGCCTGAAATACCTTGACATGTCAATTTTCTGCCACTTCCCAAAATCCAGGCTAGAAAGCAGAACAACATCTTTCTTTCCACTTGCAGCTGCAAAGTTTGCCAAGTTTTTGGCAAATTCAACCATCATCCCCTTTGTAGATGACCATATAAAAGATCAAATAATTCTATCAATATTCAAATTAAGTATTGTTATAGCATTGAAGAAAAAGAAAAATAAACAAATGATGGGAGAAAAAAAAAACCTGCAACCACATCTCCCATTGAAATGGAAAAAAAAATATTTAAAACATGCACAAAAAATAAACAGTTAGTTCACTAATGCATTTTAAATGGCATGGTAGATCCCTCAAGTCAGGACAACCATGAAATAGCATTCTTTGCGCTCCACGTAGTAGTTAAGTTAGTCAAATATGTACAGACTGCACATTCAAAGTCCAAGGAACTAAACATCAAGTTGTCATTGTTTGCTTCAAGAAGGCAACTAAAGTTTATAAAATCCTTTAGCATGCCAAATATGATAGTAATCCGAGTAATTGACGACCCAAATTCTGAAATATTTATTATTTGGATTCCTGGTTTAGGAGTCTATAATGATCTAATTATACACATCTGCTTCCTATAATGACCATAAAACAAAAAATGAATTACAAGCAGTCTACAAGTACATTGGTAAAGTAAAACTGGCAAGAAAGAAGAAAAATAGTAGAAGTAGCTAAAAAACCTTTTGACTCGAATAATGAAGTTATATTTTCTTTAAATCCAACTACGTGCATAGCATATACCCAGTGATCCAATACTATCTAAAGAAAGAAGAAACAGAGGTTTGCAACAAATGGCTATTCTCCTTCTAGTTCAGTTTAAGCAGTAAAGCTAACTAGTGAAATCCTAAAAATCCTAATTTGGTTGGTCAGAGAAGCACTTTAATTCGAAAGCATCAATATTATAATACTTAAACACAAAAACTTCATTACATTCCAAAACGAGCAACTTTTCAGAATGATGGGGACACTTAAAACAAAAGATTACCTAGGACCCTGATCGATAACAAGTACTCAATCATCATAAAGGGCATGCTAGCACTTAAGTGCACCAAAAAATAGAATCGAATCAGTAAAATTATAACTGAAGTAAAACCTTAACAATGGGAGACCGCTGTTGGAGAAGAGTGAGTCGACTAGAAGACGTTTGGTAGGCTGCAAATTAAGAACAACAAAAAACGAGTTCAAATACATTAATAAAAACCTCCTAAAACAAAGAATTCGAGGAAAATGTGAGTAAAGAGAGCACCTTCAAGAGGGAGAGCAAGCTCGCCGCAAGGAATAGGCCCATAAGCATCATTTCCAACGCAGGGAAGAACAAAGGGATCGTCTAAGTATCCAATTCTCTCTGCTTTCATCGACGATATTAACAAATCCACTGCTAGCTGCCCTACATTCCCAATCGACAACGCAGGCTAAAACAAAATCAAGAATTACAGTATAAGTATATAACCCTAACTGATGGAATTATAAAAGCGGAAAAAGGAAAAAAAAAAAAGTGAGCCAACCAGAAGCAAAGTAGAGCATTCTTCGCGCGGTTGTTTGCCTTGTTCGATGACAAATTCCATTTCAGAAGATTGATTGAAGCAGCTCTGTTCTCACGCTCGAAGAATGAAGACTTGATTGATGGAAAGCTTTGATCTACCTCAGCCACTCTCCTTCGAGCTGTTTGGGTAACTGAGTTACTCTTTCTTGAACTTGAAGAAGAAGATAGCTTTGTGGGCTTACGGAGACATTCGGGCGATGGCGGCAGAGGTTTTTCTTGGGCCACTGAGTTTAGGATTTCGGCGAAGAAGGCCAAGCCCTAGGTTGGAAATTAGGCTTTTAAAGGTATTAAAGGGGCCATCTGTCGACAGCTAACCCAAAACCAAATATGATGATTGTACTGAATATAATTTTGTATTAAATAAAAATAATATATACGTAAACAAAATCTCGAATTATAGTCAAAAATGAAAATAATTATTTGATATTTTATTTTATTTTAATTAGAATATTGATGATAAAAATATTTAATATTTTGTTAAAAGTTTTTTAATTGCATGATTTAATTTGTAGAAAATGGTTATTTAGAGTTATTTGGATGCAATTAATAACAAATATTTGAGAGAATTTTGTTTAAAAATTTTTTCATTTTAAACATCATTCACACATTCTTATAATTTAATAGGTGTAATTACAATGAAATAAAAGTTTATAGCCTTAATTTCAAATAAAAGGCTTCTTTGTATTTTTTTCTTAAGTTAAACCTATTACATATAATAATTGACAATTTTATTGATAATTTTTAATATATTAAGTGAAGACGTTACTTTATATAGTAACTCTAAAGACTAGTTAACACATAATAAATCAAACTTATCTTAATAATTATTCAAACTCAAATCTTATAACATACTACAACTTTTTTCTAATCACTTGATCAAAAGATTATTAGTAAGTTTTTAATTTTTTGGTATCTCTTAAAATTTTGTGTAGTATAAAATAAGTAGATTTTTGTATGTTTAGACTTTAGGGACAAGCTAATTAATTACATGGGCATACACATGAATGAATCATCATGATCTAAAATCAGAATACCTCTTAATGATAAGGCCAAGTTCTAAAATCAGAATACCCAATCAGATGTAACAAAAAAAAAAAGAATTCCAAATCAGAAAACTGTGCTAGCGTTTTTGATATATTCGACAAATTTCCACTTGAACCCTGCAAGCTGACAATATATATCCGCTAGACTGCTACTACGATTGTCCTGGGCCATGCTCTTAATTGAATGTGTTAATGGTTCTCGACTCACAATTATTGATTTGGTCATGCTAATGCTCATCTTGTTGCTCTTTGGAGTCTGGAGGCCTCTTGCAAACTTGGGTTTTGTTCAACAACTGTCCTCCTTGGAACCTCCTTAATCCAATGGGCGTTGACAGGTTGTTGACACGTTAACAGATACAATGAATAATCCCTGAATTAAAGTCAAATCCTGCATACTTGCCAAATACTAGCCACCATGCTAGAAAAAACTCTAGACTAGCTTGCAGCTTGTTATGATTATCCAAAGCTACCAGATAATAATCATTGAAAAATATCATGAAACGCTAAATTAATTAAGTCAATCATCTTCCTTTTCTCATGTTGTTAGACTTAGGCATGATATTTTTCAAGAGATGTTTGATTTGATAGTGGTTACCTAGCTAGGAAAACTTGTCTGTCTGATGGCAGCTGTTAGTCCATGATTTTTGGATATTGTTTGTTTCTGAATTATGATATAATGGAGGGAAGAGAAGCAAGCCATGTGTACAGCACAAACTGTGGCTGGAAGTTCTTGATTTTTTATTTGTCTGCTGCAGCCATACTCTTTGGTCACTCCAGGCTCCAGAAATCAAAGAATATGGTCCAATTAGCTGCAGACGAAAGCCAAGTGTACAGCACTAAAAATGGATGACTTCCATCTGTGTATATGTTCTAGAAATTCTAGACTTGTTCTCATGAATCTCTCCTTTCTTCTCTTCTTCTTCTCCTTCTGCTGCTCCCTTCAATAATAGAAGACTGTTGGGGCCCTGGTTTCAACTGCTTAAGAAATATCAGAAGAGCTCGGAAATGGGTTTAAAGACAAAATTTGAAGCAATGTAACATCGGCACTTTTGACATTATTATTAAAGAAGGGACCTCAGTCAGTTCACTGCTATATAGTGGAAGAAATGTAGGGTTAGCTTTGTGTCCTTTAATGTTGATTTGTCTCTTTCATCTGACCATTATCAGAACATGCATTCATGATTTAATGTCCATTTCTAGAACAAGGAAAAGCAATGTTTTAAACATGCGCAAACTAGCATTAATACTATCTACTTTAAATATCTGTATAGCATAAATATATGTAGAAGAAGGAAAAGGATCAAGACATGGATGACAAAGGATTTGTAATTGAAAAGCAAATAATTGTGATGGGCTGACCCCAAACAAATCTACGCCTCTTCTCTTCGTTCAGAAAATGGGGTCAAAGTGGCATTGTTTTACCATCATTGAAGTACAGTTCTTCCTTTCTTTGAAAGCATCACTACAACACCAGCATGATTGCCAACCTGTGGCTAGGAGTCACCCAATAAGCCATTATGGATCTGTCTTTTAAGGTTTGAAAAAGATCTCAACGAAGCATCAGAGATCATCACTACTTCAAGAACGAGAATAGATCGGTTAAGTCATCCAAAGATGTTCTCAGAGTATGCACTCCTCCATACAGTCGTGAAGAAGCAGTCTTGACTTGGATCAGCAGTTAGTTTTCTGATGTAATTTACTAATATTTACAAACAGCCAGCGTCACAGGACAGCAACCCATTATCGGATTCCATGTCAATCTTTTAGTTTGGTTTGGTGCGGAGCGTGAGCAGATTGGATTGGTAGATTGAAATCTGCAGCCGCTGCTGACTATAGAATACTGAAACTTAATTTCAAATGGCTACAGGATCATTAAACCAATTTTTCTATCTTACCAAATCTCAGCAGCAGTGGAACGTGTTTGATAGTTTGATGGACAAATCCTCAAGCAATGACGAGTTTCACATGCCACCTATAGGAGATATGCTCACAATTGGTAATTAGCTTATTGGCCACTGGATATAACCCTAGGGCATTTTGACACTTGCCTCGCAACTGCAAAGATATTTTTCACACGTATCTTTGCTTATGCAATCGAATCAGCTAAATATCTAAATCAAATTGACTTGTTCAATCTTGTTCAGGTTACGGGAACATGTTCATTCACCTCCTGGCAAGTTATATAAATGATAAATTCGATAAAATAAAACTTATAAGATTCTATTATATCTTATCCTTGATACTGTTTTAATTTTTCTTACCAATTCTTCTTGTTTATGCAATCTTAGAGTCCGAGTGTGATCTTCAATATAACTATATTTAAACTGAAAGAAGATTATTTAGTAAGCGGCTGAATTGATAAAATGCTGCTTTTTGTGACCAATTCTTCATGTCATTCATATGTAGTTTTATTAATTACTACGTAATGTTAAATTATATTATCCAAGTAAAATAAAACAGATTTGTATGACAATACATGTCATCTTTCTAATCCCTTTGCCAATCTCACTCACTTTTCATTTTCTTGCTGAAATCATGCATCCTTGATTAGCAGACTGTAATTGCATTTGTTCGATGATTATCAGACAAGTACGAGCTAAGCTTTCAGTTCTAAATTAATACTATATATATAAGACTATATTAAGTTTGACTTCTAACGTTCCTTTATTTACAATGTAAATTAATATCATTAATTAATGCTATTAAGCAGGGAATTTTCACTTTATTCATTTTCGCAAGGGATCGAGACTCTTGAACAAGAGCCAAGTGTCCATGATAAGCTTGATTAATATAAACATTTTAACGGACACGCATCTCTCATCTAGTTTTCCATTCCAGTTTTCAAATTATAGAAATATATAGGCTTAATAGCCAAATACATTCTCAATTTTCTGTACAATATGCATATAAATCTTAAACTTTTAATCTTATTGTAAAAATCTATAAACTTTTAATTTTACTATTAATAACCTATCAACATTTTAAAATAATGCAAGTAAGTAAAATAAATAAGAGTTTAAAGTCTTATAAGCCTTTAACATTTTTATTTTATTGCAAAAATTTATAACTGATTTTGACTTAATTGCATTATTTTAAAAAGTTAAGGGTTTATACATTAAAATTAAAAGTTGAAAGCTTATTTCTATTTTTTGCAAAAACTTGAGAGTATATTTAACTATTAAGCCAAATATATATAATCTTAAATCGATATTAAAATTTTTAAATTTGATTAATAAAATTAAAAAGATGATACATATTTTTTTAAATAATATTGAAATATAATCATATATATATTCCGACATTTATCATGACACAATTTTAATCGATTTAAAATTAACCTTTTTTGTCGCAATAATAGAAATCAGGTTGCATTGGTTGTTCATGAATGTCAATTCGACCCCTGTAACTCAAATTGGCTCATTGCATCAAAAGTCAACAACCATTTCTTATTTTTGGGAAAATGTGACCCATACTTTGGAAAAAATGTTTTTCCATTAAGGAAATGAATAATATTCCACAACTGCCGCCGCAACAATAAGATATATACATTGAATTAAAACACATATATGTATATGAAAGAAAGCATTTATATATATTTAATAGATTGTACAAGACTATGCCGACCAGCTACTTGATAATATTTTACAAAAAATATATATTATCAAATGATTATTTAATGTCAACACATATAACTCAAATATTAGTATCGCTTTTAGTATTATTTATTTATATCATTTTCGCTTTTTTTTCTTGATGAATTCACACCTTAATATTCACACATCCATTAAGATTAGTATTTTATTTATTTGTTTATTAATTCTTTTGATTTCCAATCTTTGAGAAAATAGTCCAATATTTGATGAAGTAAACACCCTAAACCCCCATTGCTTCATTTCACATGTTTGGCTGCCCAAGACAAGCATCTTTGTTCCGTTTGATTTGGAACCTGATACATACTCTGCCCTAACTCTTATTTCGGCAGCCACTGATATCATGCTAACGTGATGTGACGTGTCCGGACACGTGTAGACATGGCATTGGCAAAGTGCTCCAGCCTGGATTACGTGGCACCAAGAAGCAAACCCCAAAATAAAAACTCAATAAACTGGGGAAAATATATAATAATACGAAGCAGTTTCGTGGCAGTGGGCGTGTGTGGTCCTTTTGTCTGCCAATCAGGACTTGCAGGTGGCAGCAATTCAAGGTACGTTTAAACATTTAGCAGCTCTGACACCTACGTGAAATTCCAAAATAGTTTTGGGCCGCCACGGCTCCGAAGACTCTGACTTCGATCGCTGGTGTACAGAGCACAATCAAAAGCTTGTGGTGTTCACCAAACTTCAGCTGAGATCAGTAGAACGTTTTGATCTTTCAATTGTCATGTGAAAAACGAAATTGCTGTTTTTCCATAAAGGTATGGTATTTATTAGTATTAATAGCAATTTGCCACATTCATATATATATATATATATATACACATTTATCAAATCTAATTGGAATATTGATTTAAATAATAATATTTTTGTTTTTTAAAGGCACAATCCAATAAACATTATTCTGATAAAAAAACGAATGTAAAAGTAATGGAATACTTTAATCTCGGCAACTCTAGACTAATCCATATATATTACCTGATCACATGCTTTTTCATTCAACCATGCCCATGTATATGGTTTTTTCTTTCATGGAAAAGATAGATTTTATATGAATTTTGTTTAGTTAAAATATGGAATAAAGATTGAGAAAATTGCATATATATATTAATATTTCTATAAGTTTAGAATAGGTATTTAAGTATGAACCACTGCTAAAAATCTATCTCACATTATTCTTTATGTGCTAAATTATTACATATATATCTTATTTCTAATGCTCAAACTTGAATACAATACTTTTTTGGTATAAAAGAGAAAAATACAAGTGTTGAGATTTGAGTTGAAAATTTATTAGAAATCACTTCTTGAAGGAATTATATGAATCAATTGAGGTAAATTCCTTAATTCTGATATACTTTCTTGTCAATTTGTTGGCAAAGTTATATGGCAAAGATATATAGTATAAATGCATGTAGTAATTAATTAATAAAGGCTTAAAAAAAGACACAATATTAACCAAAATGAAAAGTAGAAATAAGGAAAACAAAGCCTTGCCTAAGATCATTTATTTATTACTTTAAAGTTGATCATAAGAAATCCTTAATTTGCTATTAAGCTTTGTGGGGAAATGTTTGCTACAAAATGAATTAATTTCCAGTGTTTTCTTTACAACTCTTCTTGAAAACCTAACAATTACACTTGGCCAGTGGGAACCTTGCAAAATTTTAACCATTCGAATAAAAAAGATGCATTAAGCAAAATATAAGTTGGAGCTAGCTAGCAGAAGCTCAGGGCCATGGAGGAATCGTTTTACAAACCCTATTTTTTCTGTTTTTTTGAAGGTTTTACAACCCTAAGATATAGTAAGATTAAAATTCTTGCATGTTTTTCACATGTTCAACTTTCAATTGTCAATATCTTCCTAGGGAAACTTCTGGTCCAACTTCTAGTCTCCTAAGGATTTCATATACGACAAATCTAATGTGTGAAGATTAAACAAAATGAGAAGAAAAAAATATTAAACAAAGAAATTGACGATTAAAATTTGATATAATAATTATTATCATTTTTAAAAAAAATAAATTCAAAATTCGATTCTTCATTTTTACTTATACCACTTATGAACCCAAACAAAGAAATTTCATTATCAACTTTACCGTAGTTTCCTTGTTACAGGCACGCCCTGTTCAGCCGGTTCGTAATGATTACGTCTCGTCTACCACGTGTCAAAAATCCAGAACCTCACTTTGCCTACAGTATTCAATCCCATCTATATATATGGTGTTTCAAATCCTCTCGAAAACAAAAATCAAAAGCAACAGTCCAAATACAATCCAAGCTCTTCTTTTTACCGTCAAAGAAAATCTCTACAAAATTTTCTCCAATTGTAGCAAGTTCCAATCTTCTTATCCAATTTCTTTTCTGTTGATTCTCGTTGTTAATTTAGCAGAAATTAAATGAGAAACAACAAGGGTGGAACGATGGCTATGGAGCAGACCAGCCTCCATAGGCGATCAAATCTGGGAACTCTCTTCCAACAATCTGAACCTTCTTTGTTTTCTGTAAACAGCAACGTCGTTGGTGTCGAAGACGAGCTCCCTCATCGTAAAAGCAGTACCTCTTTGGCCAGCCCGAGGTATTCAAACAGCACGACAACAAGCGGCGAGGCTTCTCCTAATATTGTAATGTCACCATGGAACCAGCCTTCTCCATACAACAAATCTCCATGGATTACTCCGTCTGAGATCGAAAATGACTTTGGCCAAAACGGGCTTATTGGGTCCATTGTACGAGAAGAAGGTCATATTTATTCTTTAGCTGCTTCTGGGGATTTGTTGTATACCGGTTCTGATAGCAAGAACATTCGCGTATGGAAGAACTTGAAGGAGTTTTCAGGTTTTAATGCTAAAAGTGGCTTGGTTAAAGCCATTATTATATTGGGTGATAGGATATTTACCGGTCATCAAGACGGTAAAATCCGTGTCTGGAAGGTTTCATCGACAAATCCTAGCGTCCACAAAAGATTCGGTAGTTTACCAACTTTCAAAGATGTAATTAAAAGCTCTGTTAAACCTAAGAACTACGTTGAAGTTCGGAGAAACCGCAGCGTTCTTCGAATCAAGCACTTTGATGCGGTTTCTTGCTTGAGCTTGAATGAAGAAATAGGGTTGTTGTATTCTGGATCTTGGGATAAAACCTTGAAAGTTTGGCAACTAGCGAACTCGAAGTGCTTGGAATCCATTGATGCTCATGACGACGCAATAAATTCTGTCGTGGCTGGATTCGATAGCTTGGTGTTTACGGGGTCGGCAGATGGGACGGTGAAGGTTTGGAAGAGAGAATTACAGGGCAAAGGAACAAAACATTTCCTGGTTCAATTGTTGTTGAAGCAGGAAAACGCGGTGACAGCATTGGCTGTGAACCAAGAATCAGCAGTGCTCTACTGTGGATCGTCTGACGGGCTTGTCAACTTCTGGGAATGTCAAAAGCACCTATCACATGGCGGGGTCCTAAGGGGCCATAAAATGGCTGTGCTGTGCTTGGCTACGGCCGGGAGTTTGGTGTTTAGCGGGTCAGCTGATAAGAGCATCTGCGTGTGGAGACGAGAAGAAGGCGGGATTCACACGTGCCTGTCTGTCTTAACCGGTCACACCGGCCCCGTAAAATGCCTAGCGGTTGAAGAAGATCGTCAAACATCAACCAAGGCTGATCGGAAGTGGATTGTTCACAGTGGCAGCCTGGACAAGTCCGTCAAAGTGTGGCGCGTCTCTGAACACGCTCCGAATTTGAAGGAGATTAAGCAGGGTTACCTTAATGATTACGCGGCACAGACACTTTTGTGAAAAGTTAAAAGAGAAAGCGATAGAATACAGCACGCGGAGCCACGGCGCGGTGGTCCAGCCCTTTGGTTCATGATTCGACTGAGCCTTACCCTCGAAGGCATTTTTGGTGGGTGTGGACGGCGCCACGTGTATATATTAAAAGCTTTTAACCAATGCCAGACTGCCACCTCAGACAAAAGTAAAAGAGGGTTTGAAATTTCGAAGTCTGCTTGAAGAAGATAAGAAGCTAATTGCTAATTTAATCTGCCAGCAGTTGAAAAGTACAGTTTCGGCATGTTACTTATAGCTCAAGGTTGACAAAATTATTGACTTGGCCGGGGCCGAAAGGTCCCATGGGTGTGAACAAATTTACTGCCCATTTGTGTAAAAGTTTTGAATTTAAGCTTCGCTGGTCCTAAGTTTGTAAATGCTAAGCTGAACATGTTCTTTAGTTTACTACTTGTAATTGCATTGGAAGTGTATACAATTGATTCCTAGTTTGTTGCTCAACAAATTCAAACATATTTATCTTTCAACAAATTCGAACTTTCGAAACAATCAAGAAATTTGAGTTAAGTTTTGCAAATAAAAGATAGATATTTATTATATAATTTTTGTATTTTGAATTAAACTATGACTTAAGAATAAATCCATCAGTCTTATACTTGTGATTGCAAGAATATTTGTGATACATATTATTTAAGTATATTTATTAATTTGCAATGAACATAAATTGAAGTTTTTAATCATTTTTATGTAACAACTACAAAAGTCAATTCTTATTATTTCAAATAAAACAAAAGTCAATTCTTATAATTAGCTAAATTTATTGAGTAGTTATGAACAAAAGAAATTTATTGAGTAGTTGATTGTATTTTACTTTTTGGGTAATAAATTAAAGAAGTTAATTAATTAGCTCATAATACATGCATATGTGTCATTTTATGGCTAAATACTGTAGGCTATAATTTTGAGTAAAACCACAAAATTTTCCAAGCTTTTAAACCTCATTAAAACTATGGTTTGACGGATTCGCTACTCAACCAGAAGCTTTTAAACCTCATTAACAAAAATTTTGTATTTTATACTATACAAACACAAATTTAAATCATATATGCAAATTATTACACCTGCTTACACCCCATCTTTGTGCTAACCATGAAACTATTAATCAAAGTTGTTTGGCCACGCTTCTACATAAACAAAGATTTCGCAATAATCCCATTGCTTTGCATGGGTGGAGTCTTGGGAGGAAAATATATCTGAGATAATGACAAATCAAGTTGTCACAACTCGCTTTATTATGAGACATAGAGCCTGTCTTTGTGGAATTATGTACCCCATGCCATTAAATTTCTGGCAGGGAGCAAACATCAAGAAAAAAATAATTTTGTGTATCAATTTTAATGGCCTCGGTTCACCCATTTGTGCATATATATCAACATAAGTTGACATGCATTTGATTGTTTGAAAGGGTTTTCACTTTCAATATAAATTGAAAACATTTGAAAGTTTTCAAATTTTCTTTTGCTCAAAGTTGTCAAGATTTAAATCTTAATTATTAGAATTACAAGTCTAACGTTCTATTAACATATCAGATAAATGTGAACGGAAGTTTCATTCATTTATACCTACAATTTGGTCATTTTCTTGATTTTTTTTTGGTGTGAATTAGCGGTTGGTTGAATTTTTCCAAAAAATATATGAAAATTAGATGGAAAGGATTTCTTTGCGCTATGGAGAACAAAACATGGGCCTGAGGTTACCCAAGTTTTTAATGGGCCTCAAGGACTCATTTCAACGGATTCACAATGGCCGGACAAAAAGCCACAAATGTGTGGATCATCCAAACCAATAAAATAGCTCTTGTATTTTACAAAATTTTCAAACCCAATAATGTTGATTTTTTTGCCTCGAAATGTAATTTTATTTTATTTTTTAATTTGTGATTGACTGAAAACTAATAAAATAGCAAAATCTTACCGTTAAACCTAGAGGTAACAAAAGCTGGCCCAAGCTCAAAAATCTACCTGAGATCGAACTTGGATTAAAACAAATTGATTAAAAAAGTCAAATGCCTGAAATTAAAAAAAGCTCGAAACTGAAAATATTCGAACTCGAAAAAGCTCGAAACCAACACAACTTGAACTTAACATAACCCAAACTCAATACGATTTGAAATCGAGATTAACTCGATCCGAAATCGAGGTTGACTCGATCTGAAACTTGTAAAAAAAAAATCAAATTTATAACCTGAAAAAATTTGAATTATAATTATATAATTATTATTTAAAATAAATAAATAATCAATACACTTTTTTCATTATAAAATTAAAGTATGGATATAAATAATTATTTCTAATGGTAAACTGTAATTTAAAAATATACTATAGTAGTATTATTGTACAAGTGGTAATTTTAATTAAATACATAAATAAATCAAGCTATTAGTAATTAATTATTTATTTATGAACAAAAAAATTATTTGTTATATTAATAAAATTCCAATTTGGTATCTTATAACAATTATTTATATATTATATTATAATAATTTTTTAAAAATAAATTATGTAACTCTTAAAGCATAAGTATTATTCTTATAGAATTAATTATTTATTAAAAATAATTTATTTATTATCTATTAAATATAAAAATAAAGTGCAGATAAAAATAATATTTCTATAGTAAATTAAAGTGTAATTTAATAATATACTATAATATTATTATTGTGTGAATGGTAATTTTAATAAAATTTGTTTTTTTATACTTTATTAATATTATGATTAATTATATTTAAATAAGTAGCATTATATTAATTAATTTAGTAATATTTACTATTTAATATTTTAATTAGACATTTGATCAATTAATGTATACCTAATGTTATTATGTTAATGTGAATATAAAAAAATTAGTACATAATTGGTGTATAACTATATATGATATAATTATATTAAATGTTACTATTTATTAATATGATGTTAATTGGTGTATATAACTTTTTTTAATTCAATGTTCTAAATTTTTAATGAAATATTTTGATTAATTAGTGTGTACAAATACGATTATATTTAATGTAATAATATTCATATTATAATTTATGTACAAACCAAAAACAAAATAAATATAAAAATGAGGTAATTAGTTGACCAATTATTAACAATATTAAGTATTTTTGTTAATGTATACTATAATTTTATTCAACATTAAAATTGAACAATTAATTAATTAATTATATAGTTAGATTTAACTTAATTACTAATTATGTTGGTATTTAAAAAATAAAATAAATGTAAGAAAAATTCTTAAAAATTAAAAATTTTATCAAAACTATAATATAATTATTAAAAAGCTAATAAAATATAGTATTTTTTTTTATTGAACTAAGAGTGTCGAAGTTCCAATAGCACAACTTTGACCCCAAAAAAATGTAATGACCCAATAAGTTATTATTAAAAGTATAAAGTTATTTATATAAACATTTAATTGTTTAATGTAATTTATTTATAATTTGTTAGTTATTTATTTGTATAACTAATACTTTTAATTTTTACTTTTCTTTATTTATTTTTTGTTAAAGGGGAAATTTTCTTTAGTTTTACTATATATATATTATAATATATATATATATATATTTGGCTCACTTAAAAAATAAATTTTATATAATTATTAATATATAATTATATATTTTATAACAAATATGAATATCGTAGGGAATTAAAAAAATAATTATTGTCAAGTAATAAAAACATTAAAATGTAAAATTTATATTTATATGAGTATTTATTAAATTTTAACTTTACTTTAGCAATTCTATTTATTTTTATTTAACTATATAAAAATTAAATTAATTATTACATTCAAAATTATAAAAAAAAATATTTATACCTTATAAAATTTTAAAATAATTTGATTAAACCCGCTAAACCCGTCCGATTAGAACTGGATCGAACCTAAAATCGGATCAAATCCAAAAATAACCAAAATCGAAAAAACCCAAAACCAGAAGTACACGAACTTGAAAAAACCCCAACCAAAAAAACCCGAACCTAAAATGTGAAATCCCCAATTTTCTGTAATTTTCCCTTAATTGTACAGTTTTCCAACTTGGACTAATGGAATAAATGTGAAATTCTGATATATAAATGATGCATAGGACATAGAGGGAATTAAAGGGATTGATGGTCAAATAATTAAAGGTCAAAGAGTCAATGGATGGTCAATGGCTGAGATGATGAGAATGAATTTAATGGGCAATTAATGAAAACCATGACTCACCATCATCATCATCATCACCTCTTGTACCCCACGACACAGCCCATCTTCCTCTCCCTCTCGTTGCTTCCATTTTTCCTCTAAGTGTCCAAGCTTCTCACCTTGACAAACCACCATTTCAAGTCATCGATTCGTTAAGCTCCTCTAAAGAAAAACGATCCTTGTTAATAGCTTAACCTATGCCTATAATATGAGAGAGTGAATCCAAGTGGTTAAGTAGATCTGAAAATCCAAAGATTTGGTAAATTGCAAAGGTAAGCAAGTTAGAAGGTTTTAGTTGATAATTTTGATGGTTTGGGATTTTATGAAGTTGATATAGAAGGTTGTTGAGCTTTAATTTGCTATGATGTTTACAGCTTGAAGAGTAAAGTGGAAAAGGACAAGTGTAGATTGGCTACCAAGCTTGTGGATTTATCTCAATTGAGGTAAGGAATTTATGTAACGGACGTAGGGTGACTATGTCCTCATGCTTTCAATTATTTTAAATGTTTTGGGAGAAAAACAACAGTTGCTTTAAGTGCAGGAAAAATGACATTTTCGGACTTGTCTAATAGTACCAATTAGGCTAGGGGCAGCCGACTGCCATAAAGGGGAAGTCGACTGCCTAGAGACATCAAAAACGCCGTTTTTCGAAAACCGACTCAAACCAGTCGACTGCCAAGGGAGCCAGTCGACTGCCATTTTCCAGAAATCATTCTGTTTCAAACCAGTCGACTGCCAAGGGAGCCAGTCGACTGCTATTGGTCCAGAAGCATTCTGTTTCGAAACCAGCCGACTGCCCAGGGGAGCCAGTCGACTGCCATTTTTCCAGAAGCATTCTGTTTCAAAACCAGCCGACTGCCAAGGGGGCCAGTCGACTGCTAATTCTCGGGAAGCATTCTGTTTCAAAACCAGTCGACTGCTATTTGGGACCAGTCGACTGCCCTATTTGTATTTTGAAAAATATAATAATTGAATTTCAAAAGGGAAAGAAATTCAATAAGGCAAAACATGGGGTAGCAGTCGACTGCCATATATGACCAGTCGACTGCCTATTTGAAAGAAAGGTTTTGAGAACCTGTTTTAAGAAAGGATATTCATACTTGTTTAAAACCTATATGAACAAGGTTTTGGAGACTATAAATCTCTCAAAAGAGCATGCACATTATTTGTTACTTGTATTTGACTGAGGAGCTCTAGTCCAGCCCTCAGACCCGCAGTACGGCACCTGACTAGTGAAACTGTGGGCTATAGACAATGGCCACGAGTCTCTTATTTGATTCGGCTTTGGGGAGGATCCCTGGCCCATACGTGGGTACGCCATTTATTTGATATCTCTCAGGATTATCCCTAACGGGATATATTTGCGGTATCCTTATGAGATTTATCTATTGGATTATCCCTTACGGGATATATTTGCTGTATCCATTATCTCTCTGGATTATCCTTTACGGGATATATTTGCTGTATCCATGATGAGAATTACTTGGTGCATGAATCTGTTGGATATAAATTGTCTCCCATCTATTTGAAAATATTTGTAATTGCCTACTTGATTTCACGTGATTTGAGATCCGTGGAAATATTGAAAGCATGATTTACTTGTATTTGATATTTGCGAAATAAATATAAGCATTATGCTTTATAATGATTTTACATGACATTATAGAGCCAAGCAGGAAAACTGCATATAGTGATACAGTACGCTCTTTTACATAAGTTTCTTACTGAGCGTAAACTCACTCCTTTACAACTATTTTTCATACAGATTACTTGAAGTAATTCCGCTCCGGATAGAGGAGCCTCTTTTGGGACTTTGAGATACCTTCGGGCACGCTTCCTACTTATCCCGTGAAGGTATACTTAGTCGGCCGTTACTTCGGCAAATGTACAGTACGATACTACAGTTTTGTATATGTGGGGAAATTAGGTTGTCTGAATAATCGAGATCCTGAAGTACATGACACATGTTTATAAATGAAAATTTTATGCATGTGAAATTAGATATTATACTCTGATAAAGATGCCTAAAGCATAACAGTAAAGTAAGTTGACATCGGATAAACTAGTCGATTTATTTGTTAATTGAAGTAAAAGTTAATTGTTATTTGGTTAGTGTCGAGGACGTCACATAAAATGACCCAAAATAACTTGAACCCAAGATAACCCAAGCAAGAAAATAACCTAGACTGAACCTGCCAGAATCGACCCGTACCGATGTAACAATCATGATGATTCATCAAGTTGAGTTTGGTTTTGCTTTTTGTAATCACAAATCTTTTCATCTGTTATGTGTTCTGAGATTAATCTTATTCAAAGTAAAAATGATAAATAATAAAACCATTCCAATTATAATAATTTCAAAATTCAAACAATATTAAATATCTGAGAAAATATTTACTTTCACTTTTTTTCAATCATTTTTCGCCGAATATGATTACTATTCCTCAACAAAACATATCCTTGTTTTTCAAGTGATAAAATGACATGTCAATTCACCTCATTATTTTACCAAGTCAATAAATAATTAAATAAAAAACATGAAACTTAATCGGTGAAACACGCACAAAACCCTTTCAATGCTGTCACTTTCAAATTTACTTAAAACAACTATCTTTCTTTTATTTATTCAGTGATTAAGTTTTGTCTTTTTATTTAATTAATTTATGTCCAACTTTAATTTTTTTAGAAGAAGAAAAAGGCATACAATGACCAATTCAATACTTCCGTTTAGAAGAATACAATTTTTTTACCAAAAAAAATCACAAATTTTATTAATATTCAATTCAAGAGATAATATCCTCCTACATCGAAACAAGTTAAAAACAAAAGGAGACCCATTCTTCCTTTTTTTTTTTTGAAAAAAATGAAGACCCATTCTGTCAATACAAACTCTACAACAAATAAAAAAAAAACCCTGAGTAGATTGTTCTTATAAAGAATCTTCATAGAGTGAAAGGAACCTAAGTTTTGATTTATCAATTAATTAAATTGATAATTTTTTTAGCTCACTTAATTACTCAATGTATTATTATAATGACATTTTTTCATATCAATTCAACATTTTTATGGAAAATTAGATTCAACAAATCATACTGTCTTCCAACGTTCGTGGTCAAGATTTCTAATTTTAGACTCTAAAAAGTTTCAATAATTCTAGAAACATGTCCTAATTAACACAGTCATTATTAATTAAATATTATCTTTTTTTAGTATTACCAAAGTTGTTATTGTTTTTTTTTTTAATTTTTAGTGCGAGCCACTCGCGAAATAGATTTTCTTTGTTCAGTGAAGACCAAGTCAACTCTTTTTACTGAAGACTAAGTCAGAAAAGACCTTAATTTTACGCGTGGAAATCAATTTAATATTTTATATTTTTCTTCTCTTAAATTTCTAATTCCATCTCATATTCCATCATTAAACAAGGAAACTTAAGCCAACAATACTGGTAAAAGCGATGAATATTGACAGTAAAATATTTAAATTTGAATTTTCGAGATTTTTCATTAGTTGGCAATTTATAAATTTCAAAAAATTTACAGATGAAATTTTAATAAATTTATAAATTCTAATAATAAGTTGATTTATTCTGATTTTAAAGAAGAAATAGTCTTCAATGTTTTTAAACTTTTTGTAGAAAAATAAACAAAGAAATCTGCAACTTGCAGGGTCCATTGATTTACTCTTTAATTTGACCCTCGTTGGTGGAAGGTTGTACTTTTACTTAGTAATTTTCTTAATCCACCCTTCATTTTAATGGTGAAAAAGAAATTTATTACGAAGTTATCTTTGGCGTTTTGTTTCCTTCTGGAATTTTTTTTACATTATTTAAAATTTAAAATATAATTTATGTTTTGAATATTGATTTTGTTGCTTTATGTACTTAAAATGAATACTAATAAGGATAGATATGTATTTAAAGAATTCAATTTTAAATTTAATTATGTATATAAATTTGTGAGAAAATAATAAGATATTTCTACTGAAAATGTATATGGAGAAAATTTCTAAAAAAATAAATTCGTAAATAAGGTTAAACTTTATAAGTTGTTAAGTTCTTTTTAAGGTTGGTGAACTGAAATTTGGAAGAGGTCACATTGGTGTGCTTGTCAAATCTATAACCAAAGAGGTGTTGAAATAAGAATTTTTGGAACATACTATGAAACTTGAATTAGTGCTTTCTAGAAAAGAATGTAAGTGCTGAGCTTGTGAGATATTTCTACTTAATTTTTTTTATCTATTCCTTTTATATTTTTATACGAATTCCATCCAAGTGAATACTAAGGTTGGTTAAATGTAAATTCCCAGGTGAATCATGCATGTAGTTCGACTTGTGATCGGGTAAAATTGAAACATGTGATAATGTAAATTATATTCTTCTTGTAGGGTTGAAATATTGGAAAAAACAAAAGTAAAACTTATCTTATGATCAATTTTACAAGTATTCCAAGTTAGTATCTGGAAAAATAATTCAAGAATTAAAAAGTAATTGTTTATAGTCATAGGCTTATTATGGGAAGAAATTAGTAATAATTTTCTCCCTCGGAAGTCATGTAAAGAAAATCCTTCATACTTCCATTGCATTTCCTCGATTTGCTTGTCATGCAAACGTAACATTAGATGACGTAATTCAAAAATTGAGTCCAAACCAATTAGCCTCCAGTTTTGGTCGTTTTCCGCTAAACACTCTTTTGATTGACCGAAGCATACAGTGACGGTGAATGACACAGTTCAAGTAAGAAGAATCCTTCGATTTTCATCTTTCCTTACCGTGTTTCCCGGCAGTTTCTTCTCTACTCTCCAGCGTGTTGACGGGGAAAAACGATGAATAAATATAAGTCAAATATGCCTACTCAGTCATCGCTCCGGTCTTCATCGTTTACTGGTAAGAGAAGACTTAGCATTTTCATTCTTCTTTACCGTCCGCTACCATTTTCATTCTCGTTTTTCTTGCAAATTGCCCAGTTTCACTGCTCTGATCCAGTCTTCGTAGATTTCCCAACTTTCTTTTTTCTCGTTTTCTTTTTCTTTTAGACCTCAAAGAGCAGAGAAACAGAGGGTCTAAAGGAAAGAAATTAGCTTTATTTGAATGTACGAAATAGTTATAAGCAAATTGTTGTTCTGGTGGTTAATGGGTTTTAAAGTTTGATTCTTTTGTTTGTTGGTGGTTATGCTTCATGGGTTTTTAATGTTGTCTGTTCTGCTTCATGGGATTTTGAGGTTTTTTTGTTTGCTTCATGGGTTGTTGAGATAATTGGTTATGTTTCTCGGGTTTGTGGGATTGGTTTTGGTGGCTTAATTTTTGGAATTGAGATTTGAAAGAAGCGATGGCTGGCCTTCTAAGAAAAATTCTTCCTATTGAGAAATCATCTCCTAAAGATGGTGATGGCGATGACGAAAATAGCATTGAATACTCATTTGCCATTGAGTACCATGGTCCTCCAGTTACTTTCGATATCCCCAAAATAGTTCCGGTGGACGTTGATCAACTTCCGACTGCTGCCACAGTTTCATCTTCCTTTGTTCTGAAAGATATTTCATTGCCAGTTATCCAACCAATTGTAAAGACTAATCCAGCGAACCAAAAGCTGTCCAAAGGTAAAAAATTTGGTTCTGAATTTGGCTCAGCTGGAAAATCTATTGATCGTCCTGGTTTGTCTAATGAATCATCAGTTCAAGTTGAGAGCTTGAGTTCAGTAGGTCAGAGAATTGATGATGGCTGCAGGACGAAAATATGTGATGGAATAGGAAGTTCTGGCATTCGGGAAATTTCTGATGCTCATGGTAGTTTGGATAAAACATCAGGAGGGTTGCCAGAGATTGAGCCAGCTGATGATGGTGAGGAAGGTTTAGGGTTGCAGAAGTATATGGATCCTCCTGATTCTGATACAACAGAGTCAATCTTAAGCTCACCTGCACTTTCATCATCTGAGGTATGTTCTCAGAAAGAGGAGGATGGTAACAAAGAGACTCCTTGCCATGTCAAAAAACTATCTGTAACTTTCCGTGATCCTGAATCATGTGAGATGCCTGAGGAAGAGTCGACCTATTCTGAGATAGAAAGCAATCATTCTGCACAGCCTATTGCAAGGATCGGGAAAAAGGGGTCATGTTACAGGTGCCTGAAGGGAAACCGGTTTACAGAGAAGGAGATTTGCATTGTTTGTAATGCTAAGTATTGTTATAAGTGTGTACTGAGAGCAATGGGGTCGATGCCGGAGGGAAGAAAATGCGTTACTTGCATAGGTAAGAAGATAAATGAGTCAAGGCGAGGAAGTCTTGGAAAATGTTCTCGGCTGCTCAAGCACCTGCTCAATGAGTTGGAAATTCAACAGGCAATGAATTCTGAGAGGACGTGCGTTGCTAACCAGCTACCACCTGAGCTGGTTGTTGTGAATGGAGAGGCACTGAGTCAAGATGAGTTGCGTGTTCTGCAGACCTGCCAAAACCCGCCAAAAGTTCTAAAACCAGGATTCTATTGGTATGATAAATTATCTGGATTCTGGGGAATGGTAATAACCAAACGTTGCTCGTCTTTCCCTTTCTTTTTTTATTTTTTTTAAATAGAAGTAATCTAAGTTCCATTCTGTTCCATTAAATTGAACTACTGCTCTGTTAAAAATCAGCAAGGACATGGGCCTTGCCAGATTATTACTGCCCAGCTAAACGTTGGAGGTCACATCAGTGCTGATGCGAGCAACGGAAATGGAAAAATACTCATAAATAATCGAGAGATTACTAAAAGGGAGCTGTGGATGCTGAAGGTTGTTGTGCTCTACATGATTGAGTTCTTATGAATTATTATTTCTTAGACATGTAAGTTCAATGCCATTCTGTTATATATTTGCAGTTGGCAGGAGTTCATTGTGAAGGAAAACCTAGTTTCTGGCTAAGTGCGGATGGATGCTACCAGGAAGAGGGTCAGAGGAATGTAAAGGGGCCTATATGGGACACGGTATATTTGCATAGGGATATGCATACTGCATATGTATAATTATTTTCCTGTATATCCTGTACTAGTAATAACATGGATGTACCTTATTTTCAGTTGGGAATTAAGCTTGTTTGCACTCTCTTGTCTTTGCCGGTTCCTCCTGTTACTGTGAATCCTGCTGGAGAGGATGTCAGCCAGGGAACTGCAGAGCAACAAGTACTTACTAAAATTCTTCTAGTTGGCTATCAAAAATCTGGCACAAGTACGATATATAAGCAGGTAATATACCAATAAAGGCAACTCATTTCATTTAACCTTCTACCCCTTTTTGATGACTGTAAATAGAAGGCAAAATAACCAAATAAGCCTTCAACCTTTAGCTCAAAATGGAATTCAACCCTCAACATTTTATTGCATGAAATTCAGTCCATAAACTTTTATTTCAGTGGAAATAAACCCTCAACCTTTTACAATTATGCAATTAAGTCAAAATCCGTTAAATGACACTAACTGCTGTTAGTTTTGCATACGTGGCAGCTGACGTGGATAGCTTAGTTAGCTGCCACGTGGCATGCCACGTATGCAAAACTAACGATAGTTAGTTCATTTAACAGATTTGGTCTATTTCCACCGAAATAAAAGTTTATGGACTGAATTTCATGCAATAAAACGTTGAGGGCTGAATTCCATTTTGGGCTAAAGGTTGAGGACTTATTTGGCTATTAAGCCAAAATAGAATCTATGTACGTTTACCTTCTGTTTGTCCTTCATCAGCTTATCTTGGATCTTGAGCTGACATACCTTTGGGCTTTGTCCGCCCAAATTGCTATTGTCTCATCAGTTTAGCGATGAATAGATGCCTTTGACTAGAATCTAGAATTTTTAAAGCTTTGAGGAAGTTGACAAGAGTGATGGAATTATTCCAATAACCAGTGAATTATTTCTATATCTTAAGTCATTACAAGTGCATGATATGCAATTGGTGATCAAGATTGTAAATGAATCCCCATTAATGGTTCTTGGTGCACAATTACCTTCAATTATGATTTAAAATTTTCTTGATATTTATGAATACTAAACTTGGTTTTATGACACTGGATATGCAGAATAGGCTGTCTAAATGAAACATTAAATTTGATACTTACTTATTTCAGGCCAGGATTCTGTATAATTTGCCTTTCTCTGAAAATGAGCGCCAAAATATCAAATTAATGATCCAAAGCAAATTGTATGGCTATCTTGCTATATTGCTTGAGGGGCGAGAACGGTTTGAAGAAGAAATATTAGTAGAGAGCAGAAAAAGGCAGATTGCTGATGGATCTGGTTCTTCAGGTACGATAATAGTGATTTATACTGCACACATTTTCGCCAAGTTTTCTTTCATTATTCTCTGAGAATTTTCTTACTGATTAAAAATATAATTCTAACCCTTTTTAACATTACAGTTCATATTTTGTACACGCATTTTCAAGTAATCCTTTTATACTCCCCATGCCCCCTTTTTGAGTACTTGGATCAGTTATGATAAGCCTTAAAGGTAGCAAGATGGTCTGTAAAAGCCTTGGCTGAACAGGCTTTAATTAAATATTTACTTTTAGGTTTCCCACTATTACTATATATGAAGCACAAGAATGTTAGTGTTCATACAAAAATTTTCCACTGAAAGGAAGTTTTATTGCAATCTTTTGTATACAAATGGCCTGAATTATATCACTGTTACTATTTTTTTTTCCTTTTAAGAGTGCAGTCGTTGCTGTGTTCTTGCACCATAGATACATGTTCTCACACTTTCACAAGACATTAACTAATTGAATTACCCCTTCCGATAGGTTTATGTCTTTCATGAATTATGTTTAGCTATCCTTCTATATATTTGGCTAGAGAAAACTTGCATTTGGCATAGAATAATTCACTGTGGAATAAAGCCTGAGCTTTATTGTTGACAACAGGCAGTACAAGCCAGATTGATGGTAAAACAAAATATTCCATTTCAAGACTGAAAGCTTTCTCGGATTGGCTTGTCCAAGTGATGGTGTCGGGTAATTTGGAAGTCATCTTTCCAGCTGCTACTCGTGAATATGCACCATTTATTGTGGAGCTGTGGCATGATGCAGCCTTTCAGGCCACATATAACCGGAGGCATGAACTAGAAATGCTACCCAGAGTTGCTGGTACTTATTTCCTGGAACGGGTAAGCCTGCTCTGGGGGGTTTAGTTTGATAGCAATAAATGTCAGAGTGGAACCGTAGGGCTTTTCCATGTTCCAACCTCCTCTTTCCCTTTCAACATTTTTCTTTTTTGTGTGCTTTTTGGTCATTAAAATCTTCTTGTCTAATTTGTTAACTGATGTTCTCCCGCTTAGCTATTCCATAAACAGTGTATAAATTGTATAATATGCGTAGTTTGCAGTGTAATTCAAGTTTGCGGTCATTGCCATTGAGCATTTTCTTTCTGCCAACTTAAAACTTTTTGTAATAAAACTGAAGTGGGCAGTGCCAACAACCTTTTAGCCAAATGATTAAAGATAAGTTGTGGCATCTTGTAAGGCTTGGGTTCGAATTCAAGCAACATCACCCCTATCTCCAGTTATTTAATATTTCCCTTGTAACAAAAAAAAAAAAGAAGAGCCCTAAAGTGGGCAGTTGAAATTGCTAGTTTCTTAGTTAAATCATTGAAGCTTGAAGAAGAAAAGTGCAGGATCTGGCAGCATTTTCACTTCTATGACTGATATCTATTCATTTTGTCGTATTCAGGTTTCTTGGCAATTCTAATAGTTTAAAATTATCTTCTTCTCAGGCTGTTGAGATCTCAAGGACAGATTATGAGCCCTCTGATATGGATATCTTGTATGCTGAGGGAATTACACCATCGAATGGACTTTCTAGCATGGAATTCTCTTTTCCCACAATAGAGCGAGAAAGCTCTATTGACGGTTATCAGCATAATCCATCAACAAAGTTAGTTATACTCTAATCTATATTTAAAATGTTCGCCTTAAATGTTTAGATGCTTCTGATCACTTTGGTTCCGAGTAAATCTCATCTTGAAATAGAAAGATCAAGTTGTAGGTGATATCAATAACTGATAATCTGCAATACAAATCATTGCATCTAATGCATCCTTAAAGGTCACCTTTATGAATTTGGGTGAGACAAGCAGAGTCTTAGACTTGGTCAAAAATAGCACAAAATTTTGTTTTCCTACTTCTCCGGTTGAAAACATTCCTTGGGGCTGAAGGGTGTATCGTTGGAAGATTTCATATTCTTCTTCAATGAATCTTCCATAGGGATTTGGGGACTTTTATTTTATTTAGAAAAAAAAGAAAAAAAAAATTTAATTTATCTAGCTCTTCATGATGATGAAAGGAGAAAGAGAGGTTTTCTTTCATATGCTTCAAGCCTCAAAGTTGAGCAGATCCACAATTGAGCACTCTGTATTTGCTTCCCTTGGTATGAACAAAATAAACAGTAAATTATGTTCTTGTAGAAGCTTGCTTAAAAGGTATTGAAATCAAATCTTACTAGTATTAGATTTTTTATTTGCAATAATAAATAGATTTGAGCATGTCTTAGTATCATTTTTGAAATTGAATTACATATATATATATCTTGCTTAAACATGTCTTGCTCTTAATCTGCAGGTACCAACTTATTAGACTGCATCCCAGCAGCCTTGGGGAGAACTGCAAGTGGGTGGAAATGTTTGAAGACGTCGAAATTGTTCTCTTTTGTGTCTCCTTGACCGACTATGATGAGTTTTCATTAGACAGTAATGGAGTTCTCACAAATAAAATGATGGCAAGCAAGCAACTGTTTGAAAGCATAGTCACCCATCCAACCTTTGAGCACAAGAACTTCCTTCTAATACTCAACAAAGCTGACCTACTGGAAGAAAAGATTGAGCAGGTTCCTTTGACTCGATGCGAATGGTTCCACGACTTCAGTCCAGTTATCAGCCATAATCACTATAACAACAGCAATAATAGAAATAATTACACTTCACTAGCACAGCGGGCCTTCCACTATATCGCTGTGAAGTTCAAGAGATTGTTCACTTCTCTCACTATTGATCGCAAGTTGTATGTTTCAATGGTTACCGGCTTGGAGCCTGATTCTGTTGATGAAGCTCTAAGATTCACCAGGGACATTCTTAAATGGGACGAAAAAGAAAACAGCTTCATCAATAACGAGTCGTCAACAGATATTGAGGCAAGCTCAACCTCATGACCCCTTTTTTCTTTAAAATGAAAACAGATAGCACCCTGCTTGAAAATAAGAGATGTAGGAAATTCAGATTTTTAGAGCTGAAATCAGGTTTCTTCTGCCACTGCAGATTCCTTTATTTTTTTTAGTTCTAAATCATAGAACTGAATTGTGAAACAGTACATATTTGTTTTGAGAATGAAGTATCCTTGATTTGAGCACTTTTTCTTTCATCTGCAGCTTGAAAATCCAATAAAAAAACATTGCTTAAATCACTTTTAAAGGTCCAATTTAACTTGTTGCTGGAGAATACGGTAAGAACAAAGAAGAAATAAGAACAAAGAGCATCTAATCATATACAGAGCGAAACAAATGAGCATTCAAGGAAAGCTGCCATAAACTTAAATAATGAAACATATCCGCAATAAACCAACCATTAACCCTTAACTTCACAAGCATGACTAGAAACCTTGTTAAAGTTACTACAACAATTACAATTTTCTCTTCAATCACCAAGGTACAAACCGGTCCATAAGCAAACAGACAGTGGTTTCTGACATTGTAGTTTCTTTAGCATCATCTTCAGCAGCTTCCTTCTCTTCAACATGGCATTCCTTGGCAAACTTCTGGTCCTTTTTGGCTTTAATTGACAAGAATGGCCTCCTTGCTTGCACTTTCTCTTTGAGCTTTTCTAGCTCATCCATCCACCCCCCTAGTCCTACTATTGCAGACATTTTTCTCACCCGAACTGGAAGGACAACCTCCTTTTTCTTCTTTGGAATGTTTTGCTTTTCTCTTTGCAGGAAAAAGAGACGGGAACTAGAAGGGTTTATATAGAAGAAATGAGGAGAGCACGCAGATTTTTACTTGTTGAAAACAAAAACATCCGTGTGTGGTCGACTGGTTGGCCCCTAGATACGGTTAAACTGGAAGAAGGGTATATAGTTCTGGATATTCCCCAATACTGCCTGTGAATATCTCCTATGGGAAAGCTCTGCCATGTATTTGCTTATACCGTCTTTAAGTCCTATCAGACATATAATATCCTTCATCGACAGCTTGATTTTGTGATCATACTTTGCTATCTGTTGATGAAGAGTATGATTGAATTGAATACAAGCGATGTGGACACAAGAAATTCACGAATAAAGGTGAGGGCTGCTGGTATGGTTTCTACAGAAAAGTTCAAAAAGGCAGCCTTCACTCTTCAGTTGTTCACGTGGCCTGGGAGCTACGTAACAAAATAGTTCTCAATGTTGGAAAATTCAATAGAACTCAAGGGGGGACCTTAAGCAATGAAGCAAGTGGCCCTGATTTAAAGTGAACTTGCTTTACTGTTCTATCAGGCTGAGGCTGCGGATTCTTGTTTTCCACTGGTCTGTAGAGGCTTTACGTTACAGCTCTATAGGCTTCAAATTTTTACATTTCTACTTCAGTTGTCAGCTTTAAGCCAGGGGAAGAAAATCATCACCTTGAGAAAATTTACTATCCGATGCAACTGACAAAGTGACAATGAAATTGGGAAAGTCTTGAGTTTTTTATATATCACTTCTTTCTTACCCTTGTTAACCAAAAAGATATGTATTTATAAAAGGGAATCATCACAAAAAAAGGAGAAAAAAAAAAACCATGGAAGAAAGGAAAAATAAAAGGTCAAGCTCTTCTTCAAGGGCTAAAGCAATGAACAAGCATGGAAACAGAGCCCTTGGAGCAGGTCGCCAATGGCGATTTGCCTGGTATTAAACCTTTTGAGATTCATTCTTGTGGTTGAACCACCAGGTCAGACTTAACAAAATGACAGTGAAACTGGCAGGGCTTGAACCACTAGAGAAAAGGGATTGACCCATTTCAGATAGCTCGGCGAGCTAAGACACGGCTAGGAATCTTCTTTCTTAAAAGAAGCAGACAACAGAGGTGTAATGTAAGCATTAAAAGATCTTTTCAAAGTGTTCTTCAGATATTCAGGTTTTTTGGGCTACTTTGGGCTGGAATTCACAAAAGGCAATCGATAAGTGGATTTGATTTGTAGCCAACGGCGCACACCTTCTTTAGTGGAAGATATATATTCACCGAATGAACTTATCTGTGTGCTTTAAGATAAAGATGAACAATACTAAACTATTATATCTTTTCTTCTGGTTTGAATAAAAACCACGGCGGATTAGACTCTTCAGTTCAAGTCTTTCACAGCCAAGTTTTTTCAGTTCTACTAAAATGCCATGGTCTGTCTCTGGCAGTTTTACTTATGTTTGGAGAACTTCAGAGTTTGTGACAAGAAAATAGCACTTCAATCAGAACATATCGGCAAAGATATTAACATTGTTTCTGTCGTCGTCAGAATCACAACCAAGTCCATTCATTTGTTTCAATCAAAACCGTAGAATCTTATAGCATTAAGCCACATATTTACACAAGGATATTTGAAATCCATCAACATCAGTAAGTAGAAAGTGCTAGTAAGAACAAAACCCAATCGTGTTGCACTCTTATTCTATTATTCTTTTGTCTTCTTCAAGGGCTGAAGCATTGAACAAGCATGGAAACAGAGGCCTCGGAGCACAGCATTACAGGAGAATTGACTCCCGTGACTCTGCTAACAAAAGCTCGTGCTACCTCAGTCGAGCTCTTTTCTTGTGGTCGAACTACCTGGCTGGACTCGGCATCAGTAGGGCTTGAACCACTAGAGAAAAGAGTCAAACCCTTTTCTCGCAGCTTGGCGAACTCTTTAGTCCATCTATCCACAAGCCCAGACATAGCAACACAATCACAAAAATCTTCCTCGTCAAAAGCAGACAACAAAAGAGTAAAGCAATGAAAGATATTTCAAAGGATGTTTGAGATATTTGAAGATTTTTAGGGGTTGATATTTTGGGATGTGAAGTGGCTTGGTGTTGCTTGTGGTTTATATAAGGCAGTTGATGGGGGTGGTCTTTTGGTTGTTTGTCAGCGGCGCACAGAGTCTTGGGCGGAGGAGAAAGGATTGATAAAGTATATTCCTGTGTGTTAGTATCTGTGTGCTTTCGGATAAGAGACAACGAGACCTTTCCGTCGGTTAAAGTAATCGTTCATGTCTTTATTATTCTAGGTGCACTGCATTCATGATAGCCTCATCGACCGTGAAATTTGTTTAGTTTATCATTATTTATATAATTTATAATTATTATTGTATTTATCAATTATTTAATTATCAATTTATCGAATATATTTAAAAAAATATCTATGTAGTTAATATTTTATTTTATTATTATTTTGGTTACAAGAAAAATTATATAATTAAACTATTTTTTTGGAAAAGAAATGGTGAATTAACTCAAAAGATTAATTTAATAATGTAATATCTTATTAAATTTTTTTCGTAAAGATGATTCACAAAAAATTTTGTGTTTGAAACTTTACCGGATTAAATTTTAAATTTTCTTGGACCAAGCATTTCTCTTTTTCGTGCTTACTATTGGACCACACCTTAATGATAAAATTAAATTACTTTGAAACCCTTAGAAAACCTGACTCCTCTTGCAACTGCCATGTCCGTCTACCCTAAAAAGCATGTTAATAGGTTTAGATTAACAAATAAGATGCAATAAATATTTGATCGAATTTAAACCTATTATTTAAAAGTAATTATGATTAAATTTCGAATAAAATTAATTTCAAACCGTTAAAATGAATGAAAATATCTTTGATTATATTTAAAAAAAAGTCAAAGCTTAGCTCAAGTCGAAATGGCTATTATAATTTTTTTTTACAATTTTCTTTTCATAATTTAAGTTAATAGTTTATAAAAAATGATGTTGTATTTTTAAGAAGATTCTTGAAGATATGTCAAATAAAAAAATTATTTTTTATTAATTATTATGTATTTTTTTATATTTAGATTTCATTTTAAAAGTTTGATAGGCAGATTTAAACAAATTTGAACTTATTCTGAAAATTAAAAATAGATTTAAAAAAAAAAGTAAATCCAAAAAATAGACCGGACCAGACTCGGATCCGTACTAAACCCGGCCTGGCCCAGTGTATGCACGCTTACTGAGTAGCCGCAAAAAGGACCAAATAGAAATTTCATTGGAAACCATAACCCGCGAAATAAACCGACTTAAGAAAAGAAAAACATAACGCTAAAGCGCGATTGATAAACAAACGAAGTATTTTCCGTCTTCCCAAACTCAACGCAACTTCGCACCAAAAAGAAAAGAAAACTGCGACGTTGATAAACTAGAACGATGTCGTACGACGACGTGGAGATAGAGGACATGCAGTGGAACGAGGAGTTGCAGGCTTACACTTATCCATGCCCGTGCGGCGATCTTTTCCAGATTACAAAAGAAGAGCTTAAACTCGGCGAGGAAATCGCTCGTTGCCCTAGCTGTTCTCTCTACATTACCGTCATCTACAACGCCCAGGACTTCGCCGACAACAAATCCAAGAACAACCTCGAGCCTCAAAAACGGCAAGCCGTCGGCGTTGCTTGAGACCTTTTTTGTTATTATTATTATTTTTTTAAATTGCGATGTTACTTTTTGAGATTTTTACAGATACAATTTTTGTTTGGCTATTATTAATTATTTAATGATTCAGAATTTCGTTGATACTTTAACCTTGTATTTCTTTATTTTGAAATTTTGATTGATCAGAATATCGTAATTTCCTTTGTTATTGTTATTTTTTTTTCCATATTTTGATGCGACGTTCATGCCTTTTATTGATCATCGATGGGCATTTTACTTCTATATCTTTTTCCTTGATGATCTGTTGCAACTTGCATCAGCATGGATGAGTACATGAAGTTGATCTCTTCAATACCATATGAGGTGCTTTTTTTTTTTTTATTTATTGTGCGGACTTTGGAGTTACAAGCATTCTCACAGCATTTATGGAACATTTGCTTTGTAACTCACATGAAGCATATAGGCAAGAGCATTGGCCAACTTGATATTTAGTCCGATACTCTTGAACTTTTTTTTTTTGTTACACGATACTCTTGAACTTTGATATTCACAGGACTCACCTGCCTGGAGTTTGCTGGAAAATGCACCCCAAGTGTGCAAGCAACCGAATATGAGCAACTTCACATTAGAGGCTTCAAGGATGCTGATCCTTAGGTGTTAGTTATAAGTTTGTATCTCACCATCAAAAGCAAAGCAATTGGATCACAACAGCTGACTTTGGACTTCTACCCTTGTGAGTAAATATATTATGCTTGTTCTAATTATTTGCAGCATGTTATGTGTTTGAAATGAAAAGAATTTTAAATCAACTGATGAGCAGTATCCATGTGATTGTTCTTTAACTAAGCACTGAAGTGGTTATTACATCTGGTGTATGTAGTGGTTTAAGTTCAAAATTAGAAGCTTGTAATTGGTTTTTAAGTCAAAACAGAGTAGATCCTATTCGAAAGCTTGCTTAGTTAGACAGAGCCTTGTTTAATTAGGCAACTCTCACTTTCATCACTCCTATATAAATATGCTGACATAATTGATTTCAGTCAATTTAGGCAGAGACATGCATTAAACAAAAATAATTTCAAACCAAATAATACATACACCAATATAGAACGACATATGCATCTAGCCTGCAACTATTTCTTTTTCCAGTGCTTAATAGTTAATACCCAATTACCCATAGAGCATGGAAGGAAACCTTGGGGTAAGAGTAACTTCTAATGGTAGCTCTAGGAACAGCCATTCCAGGGCTTTCAGTCATGTCGATTGGTTTGTCTGAGACTGTCCCCCATTTGAATCCATGAAGCAGCCTAGCCAAAGCTAAGTGCAGGAATTGAAGCGCAAAAGTGATACCCGGACAGATCCTTCTGCCAGAACCAAATGGTATGAGCTCAAAATTTGGACCCCTTACATCTAAGTTAGGATGGTCATTGAGGAACCTCTCAGGCAGGAAATCTGTAGGCTTATGCCAAATGCTGGGGTCACACTGCAACTTCCACAGGTTAACCAAAAGACGAGTGCCTGCAGGAACTTGGAAACCAGCTATTGTGCAGTCCTCCATGGCTTCTCTTGGTATTGATAAAGGCACAGCTGGGTGTAACCGCAATGTTTCCTTGATAATGGCTTGCAAGTATACCAAGTTGGTTATGTCCGACTCTTCCACTTGGCGGTGCTTTCCAACATGGATGTCAAGTTCATCTTGAGCCTTTTTTAGCACATGGCGGTTATTCAACAGCAAGGAGACTGCCCAAGTAAGCGTGATCACATTGGTATCAACAGCACCCAAGATAAGACTCTGCAATCAGCATTGCCTAATCAAATATTTTTTTTCTAATGATGCCATAAAGTTTTTGGCAACAGAAAGATGAAATTGATTTTAAGGGTTACACTTGTTATAGATATTCAGTCATGTAATTCTGTTTGCATCCCTTGTTGGAAGAGTAGTTAACTGATGACTGATGCTTGGGACTTGCATAAAGTCTGGATTTCTACAATTTCTTTTTGGATTCTAAATCAGTTCTTACTAGTATACTTTATGCTGCTTCAAGAACAGAGATAATGCCTGTTATTCTTATTGCAGATGAATTAACAATAACATACCAGGCAAGTAGCTTTAATGGAAGTATCTGTCTCTTGGGCTGGAATATTGCCATCATCCATGATAGACAACATGACATCAATGAAATCTTGCTCCCCTTTGATGCTTTCCCGCAGCCTCCTTTCTCGATGCTCATTTACCCAGCTTCGAAGCACAAAATCCAACTCCTTTGCAGTCCTCTTTATTTTGCTTATGCGTCCCATCACAGCATCCAGCCAGCCAAGAAAGGGAACCGCATCTGAAACCAAGAACAACCCTACCAGATGAGCGAAATTAGCCGTGGCCTTTTGGCATCGCCTTGATTCATCATCACAGCTTCCCTCAGAACCAGAATATCTTTTTCCAGCGACCATCCTCACCATAATGTTCATTGCTAAGTCTCCAATTCTTTCCTTCATTTCCACCACAGCAAGGCCTCTGCCTGTAACTGATTGCTCATATAACTCCTTTATAAAACAATTGATTTCTGTGTCCCGGACATGCCTGAGTAACTCCAGCCGGCGACTGGAGAGGAGTTCAACAGTTGCTAGCTTCCTCATATTGCGCCAATGTGGTCCATAAGGAGCGAACCCAAACATGTTATGGTCATAGCCCATGAGCTTTATGGCTAAGGATTTTGGGCGTGTGGAGAAGATCTTATCGTTGGTTGTGAAACATTCTTTTGCAACTTCCCAATTACTTACCACAAGTGCTTGATGAATTCCAAGACGGATCAAGAAGGCCGGTCCATACTTGTCAGCCATGTCTCCAAATGTCCTATGCAGCAGCTGATTTGTTCCAAGAAGATGAAGGTGCCCAAGAAACGGTAATGCCCCTGCTGGCTCTGGTGGCCTCCTCTGCTGTTTCTTCTTGCCTTTAACATGGTTGGTAGCCACAAATATGCTAATAATAGTTATGGTGAAAAGAAGTGCAAAAAAGAATTGTTCTTGCAATTGTAGGAAGAATTTCATGGTGTGCTTCACTGAAATGAACCAATATGCACTACAAAAAAAAAAACCCAATATGCAAGATTCAGTGTAATTCCTCCTAATGATTAAAATTTTGGTCTCCATTGTCCATCGCAATAATGGAGGAAAAAAATCTAGAATAAAAACAAAATTGGATGTAACATTTCAAGATATGTAAATTCAAGTTGTAGAGTATTACCCACTCTAATTTAAAACTCAGTGGTGCAAAAGCTATGACAAGACATCCTCTTCTCATTTTTCTTAGATTGCTCGCATGACGCTTCAACTAAAAGATATATATTTTTTTTGATAAATGGCAATTTTATTTCAATTATCATATGGCACTTCAATAATGACTAAAATCACAAGACAAAAATTACCAAAATGATTATATCAGCGATTGACTTTGATCATCTATACTATTAAAGTTGGAAAAAAGCAAGGAACCTGACGCAGCCACGTTCTTGGCTTCTCCATTGAACGCGTTGCTAGCTTCTTGTATTGCCACGTTGATTTTGGCTTTTTCGTCCCGCTTTATCATCGGTTTATGTTTTTTTTTTCTCTTTGCCTCTTTTCTTTGGTCTGATAAGTGGGCTATTACTTGCCCCCACTTTTTTGCTTTTCTGTTCAGAATCAATTAAATCTCTCTTTTGCCTCACTCTCCTTTGCTTTTCCCAATATGTTCTGTCAATTTACCGTCGAAATTAATAAGGCCCACGTGAAAATCCTGCTACTCATGTTTTTACCCATTTTTTTTTGTCGCCTTTGCTTTTATTGTCTTTGAAAAATGTTTATCTCTAGAACCATCTGCCACTTTTTTCGCTTTCTCTTTTCTTACAAGCTTTATACGCTGTTCATAAAAATTTTTTCTCAATTTCTATCATCCACCGTCGCCTCCCTAAATTTTGGATTCCCAAATTAGGGTTCCGTTGAAATCCTTGGATCTATTATTTCAATGGCGCAACTCGAAGCATTAGATGAATCAAAGAAAAAGAAAAGTAGAAAAGAAATCGTGGGTCAAAATACACGTTCATGATGGTGGGCAACCTTTTCCTCTTCTTACTTCTTCTATTTCTTTGCATTCGTTCTCTTCAAGATGCCCATTCTTTTTGTTTACAAGCTTCGTTTATCCAATTGCTAATTCTATTTTCTTTCTTTTTTTCCCATTCAAAACAGGTCCTGAAAGAACTTTCTTTGGAGCTCTGGGTCTTCGTCAGCTTCCAGATTTAATGGTTTTTTCTTTTCTTTTTCCATTTTATTTTCTTTTATTTGATGATTTTTAGTTTTATGCGAAATCTCATAAAAAATTAGTTAACATTTCTAAGTTTATTTTGAATAAGATAAAATTAAAATCGGTATAAAAAAATTGACTATTGTTAGTGAGTTCTATAAGTGTTTATTTCTTTTGAAGACTCAAAATCAGAATAGAAAACCATGCTTATCTTAATTTCTTTGATTTAACAAAGAGACTACATAACTCACTGAAAAAAGCAAGGTTGATCGATTTGACTGGTTGAAAGCTTGGTGGTGATTTTCTTAAAGTGATTCTATTTGATGTTATTAAAAATTTTGTCTTTAAAAATTTTTCTTTTTTTTTTCCCAGATTTTAAAGGTAATAGTGCTTTTGGTGCCGTTGTTGCTGGAGGTACAACGCTCTTTTTTTTTTTTAAAGTTTTGTTCTTATTGGTAATATTTGAGGATGCCACTTATTTATTTAATAATTTGAAATCATAATGTCATTTAGATGAATTTTAGAGCATTGAAGAAGTTTAATTCTCATGATGATAATATATGTGAAAGAAAATTGTGTGCGATTTGTTTCAGTTCAGGACTGGCATGTAGGAATAATTAGGAGTATACCCATTGTTGTGAATAAGAATAAGCTTCATCCAATTAGCACTCCATATCTATTCCTTGAGACTGATGTCTTTATCTTGAATAGCTATCACTGCTGGACTCAGTTTGGATGCATGCAAGTGTGCTATTTTTTTTTAATTCTGCTAAATAACTCTAACCCAATATTACATAGTGCTGTAGGTAATTGTTGATGGTGATTACATAGATATGGCACCTGAAACAAAAATGCTTACTTTTCATTAATGCTCCCTGTGTGGGTAATTTTTTTTAAAAAAATTTTTTTCTTTGTAGTTTTATTGTTGTGAGGATAATAGTCCTATAAAGCGTTAGCTTTATTGATTCTAGACTTTCTTGCAAATGGTTTGATGTATTCTCAAATTCCTGATGTTTATGACTCTTGCGAGTGAGTAACTATTCCATTCTGCTAACAAAATTTTGTTAGAAACTAGGTATTCTACACAATAATATTTGTGATTTGGATAGAATAAGTGTGGAAATATCCTTTGTACTATTATTGGTTGTCATAAAAGTTTACATGCTAATATATATTGCTATAACTATATTTGCACATTCCTTCACGATCAAAAACATTGATATGCTTCAGAAATTTGCTGAGCTATTAGTATCCAAGGATATGCCAGCTTGATCATTGGCTATAAGGCATATATGTGATATAAGGTTTTTAATTGAGATTTTTGTTTAGTCAAGAACGAGAAAAATTAAAATATCTTTTGAAACAAATAGGCATATGAACCATTTGATTTTAGAACTCCATTGAGTTATTTCCTTATGAGATAATCTATAAACTAATAAATGACATTTGGGATTATACTTTATGCAGGTTAGAGACTGTCTAATATTCTTGGTAGAGACTTACTTATCAAAATGTTGTTTGATGTTTTTAGTTTACTTTTCAAAATATGTTTTGTCTTCAATGACACAAGTTCGCTTGCTCTTTTCTTTAATGAGGATTCCTTTTCTTTTTCAATGAAAAAAAATGGATAACAGAAAATATTTGGAGATGCAGGTGTAAAAATAGGAGATTTTATTGGAAATGCCTTACAATAAATTATATTAATAAGAATTTTGGAAATAAAAAAACAAATTTATGGTATTTTATGACATGTAATGTGAACGCAAATATACAATAAGTGGGGTGAGTTGTGCAATACATGTAGTACTATAATTTGAAAGTACAAAGACAATAAGTGGGATGAGTTGTCTGGTATATATTAGTTTTAATAATTTGATAGAAAAGAAACAATAAGTGGGATGAGTTGTCAAGTGAGTAATCTTATAACTTAAAAATGGTAAGAAAGCTGGAACCTGGTACGTCTGCATTCCTACTTTCTCTTTCAGTTTTTCTTTCTTCCTTTTTGCGTTTAGCTTTCACTGCTCTCCACAGACATCAAATGCTCTCCTTTGCCCATCCAATGTTAAATCCTTTCATTTGTCAAACTTCAGCATCTCTCCTCTCCTTTATCGAGATCATCTTCATCTTCCATCTCCACTAAGACCATCTACCATCTCCCATCCGCTGTCCAATACCCCATTGTTTCATCCTTTTTTTTTTTAAAAAGAAGCAATCCTGGGCATATTTTGCTTGCCTGCTTGCTCATGGTTCCTTTAATTTTTCTCTTTCATTTTTTGCATGCTCACAATTGTTTCTGTTAATTGGTGCGATGCAACCATGTGCAGTGGATTAAATAATGGCGAAAACCATGTGTCCACCTCCAAATGAAAGATCTTCCAGCTTTAGCATTCTTATGGGTCTGAAGTCATTGCCTCAGCATGGGTTCCGATCCTATGATTGAAAGTGATCTCTTCCTTCGTTTTTCTTAGTTCATTTTTTCTATCGTTTCCATTTCTCTGTTAGCCATCATAGATGATTTCTGCTCTGCCATAGCTTCTGGTAATTACTTTTCCTCTTTTCTTTCTGTTTTCTTTTACATTTTGATGTTTCAACTTTTCACTTTTTTTTTTCAGTTTTTTGATTGAATTTGTTAGTGAGGTTTTTTGTATTATTTTAAGTCCTGAACTTTCTTGGTGTGAATTCAAGTTTTTTTTTATACAAGCACCTAATAGATTGTAAAGTTTATCTAATGAAGTGACATTCAATATATTGATCTTTATCACCACCAAACTATTATAATTATTATTTTATGTTATAATTAACTACAAGTCTCTTAGTTTCGAGTTTTTCTATGTCATTCTAATCTTTCGTGCAAACATTTGGGAAAATTCTTATGTTTGATTTTTTTATCAGTAATTTTTTGTTTGTGATGCCTATTTATTTGCCATAATACCTCTGTTTGTAAAGCATTTTATGTGGTAATACAGTTGAATAAACGTCAAGGTTTTTATTATTTATATGGTTACGGGCACAAGAATATTTTAAAGGTTAGTTTTTTGCACCAATTGAATAAACAACGATTGTTGTTTACTGCTTGACATCATGATTTAAAAAATATTTTGAAGGTTAATTTTTTTTTCTTGGTTAACAATTTGATTTTCATGAATCTGATGAAAATTTAGCCATATTAATCATGTTTACTCTCCTTGCTTGCATCTATTATCTTATTGTGATAATGAAATTATCTAACATCAAAATTTTCACTTTATAAATTAACAATTTTAACATGATGGACTGCAAACATTGTTGTCATATATATGTATATATATTTTTCTAAGATATGAAAGTTGAAAATTTACATCTATAAATCATGTATGCTCTCCTTATTTGCATTTATTTATGCTACTGATATTGAATGTTTAGACATTGTTGTCTTTTTTTTTTATGGAAGTTGAATATAGCTAAGCTATTGCAAATGGAGCTGCAAATTGCTTCTTTTCCCAAAACCAGAAGGATTACTTCTATCGACCAGATAATTAGTGATCACAAAGGGATCTAAAGGTTATCATGCACCCTTATTTCAACTTGGCTTTTTTATAATTATATGCATTGATTTCATTTGTAAAATAAAAACAAAAAATCAGCAATCTTTCATCCATTTTGATTTTCTAACAGAATAATTTCTCATGTTAGTTTTGTCTATTCGAATCCTGGCTAATAGATATTCTGCAGAAAGATTACAGGTGATGATCAAACTACAGCCCATTTCACAGTTTGGACCTAGCGTCGCCTCATTATAGGTATAATTTAGACTCGGTCATCTTTAAAACCCTTTTTAATGAGAGTGAAAATAGTTTGATTTCCTATTGTATGACTTAAAAATTCTATGTATTCTTTGCTATACGAGATTTTTTCAATGACAGGCCTCTCAAATATCTATCATCTACTTCATTTTCACCATCCAAGTTAGAGTTTCTTAGCAGTACAACATCTTGAAATTGTAAATGATTTTCAATCTTAACATGCTAACTCCTTTAAATCATGGAAAAACTTTTTTTTTCCCATGATGGATGTCTATATTTTCTCTTATTTTTGTTTAGGTTATCAATAGTTGTTTATTCTTTGTTATTTTGGTGAAGTAGGCCAATGATTTTTACAAGGAATGACATACAAATAGCATGATCTGAAGTGTGGAAATGCAATAAATTTAAGTTGGGCTTAGAGCTTTTGATTTTATCCTTCAAGATATCTCGGTTTGAAAAGCTTATGTTGACTTATACATCTATGCTTGGATAAATATGATTATTTTCTCCAAAGTTCTATTCCATCTTGGCATTCCTCTTAAAATTATCTTTCCTTTTCTCCAAAAAAATTTACATTTAGGTGCTGTTAATGATACTTTGGACAATGTTGGAGCAGAAAGTGAAACTCAAAATCTAATGAATCAGATATGATTCTTTCCTGTATGTCACAATTTATTACCATATGAATTTCTTTAGACTATTAATTGCTTGGTTAATTTTACGAAGGACATGAGTTTCAAAAATTATATTTCTGATTCTATGTTGTTATTGTTTCGTCACGGTGCTTATCTACCTACTTGGTCAATTTTTGCGACATGAGTTTGGATGTTCTTTAAAATTTTCTAATTTTTTTATTTTTCAATTATAATTACTTGAATTTTCTTAAAATAATTATTTTTGGAATCAACCCACATCAAGATGGAAGAGGAAGCATGCAACTTCGCTAATTTATGTTTCCAAGAAAGTTAGACTCCATCAAACATGTGCATGTAAGTTATATCTAAGTCTTAAGCTTTTTGTTTTTTCTTAGAAGGTTGTCACTGATATCTTTTCGTTTTGTTCCCATTTCCAGATCTGAAATTAAAGCATCCCTTATATACAATCAAGCTAATGTGTAGGTGACTTTTTTCTTATTGAATTCAAAGTGAAACTTTTTAAGTAGAATTTTTGATATTAAGTAACTAGAAAATAGAATGTTTGTATAGGCAAACTGGTTTTTGATTTGAGTGTTGTTAGAAATCTTGACTACTATATTGGAGTCATATTTAAAGTTGCTTTTAAAGAAGTGCAAGTAAATTATCTTTTTTGCATGAGCATTATTAAAACGTTTTGCCTACTTATCTTTCGTGTGAATTTTGTGCTATGTTTCTTTTGATTAATATACGTTAAGAGCTTTATGTTGCACTCTAACCATAATATTCAAGTTTGAACTTCTATGATACTTTCATAGAATTTTGGAGCTTGGACTTATGGAAATGACTTAGATTTGTTGTTTGGTGGATTTTCACTCTTAGTGCTGAAAATAAAAAATGAAATGACAAGCGGTGCTATATTTTTCAATTTCTCAAGTTCTCGATATAACATGTGCCGCATTTTATGTTGACGAGGACTCATCCTTTTTCAAGAACAAACAGTCAGCAGTGTAAGAATACTTGAAATACTCTTTTACTTTGGTTGTTATAAGGAAATTTAATTGTTAATTGTATAACCATATAAACCGTTGAATTTGTTTGCTTATGTAATGCTAGCACATGAGAGAAGATAGTTTAACCCCTCACTTATGGCAGGTTGTAAAATATAAGTCTTAAAATCCTTAAGAAAAGGTTTTTTTTTTTTACTTCTTTTCTTATTTTTGCTCCATTTCTCTTTACCAGAAAGTGGAAGAAAGGTGGCCCCATAGTTGGATTTTGTTTTAAGCAAAAATAATGTCAGATTGAGCTTTAACTTGCTAGATTTGGTAAGTTTTTAAACTTTTTACCTACCATCTTTCTGCTCTTCTTAGATTTATCATTGGTTCATCATCAAGTCGAGGTGTTTTGTTGAGTTTGGCCATAAAAGGTGAGTGTTTGAAGGATATTACTAATTAGTGAAATTTGTTGTTTGTTAAAGGTTCCAATGATTTTTGTAGAAAAGAGCGAAACTTGAAGTTACTATGTTTGATGCTTAAAGGTTGAATATTTGATTATTTCATTGGAGTTTTTAAGTTACTTAAATGTTTGATCAAGACCTATGCTTCCTTCGTTTCACCTGCTTAAATCCACTTCAAGAAATAGGCATGCTTTCAATGTTAAAAAGGTGCTTTTGCTTTACGTTTAAAATTTGATTTTGCAATAGGTTTTTTGATTTTGTGTGATACTTTGGTGGGTTTAAATTATATAAAGTGGCAATGATGTTTTGAATTAGATTTAAGCCCCAGAAATACTGTTGCTTTTATGTAAATTTATTTTTGGGGTTTTGTTAGTCCATAACTGTGAGTGGTTTCTTAATTATGCTTCGAATATATTGAACATAAGAAAAAAAAACTTTTTCTCTCAGTTCAGTGTTGAACGAGGAGGAAAAAATGGAATTTTGGACCTTATGGTAGTTCTTTTGAGTTTTCAACTAAACTTTTGATATTATTGGACCTGGAACTCTATTCATCATTGAAGTGTAGGAATTATGTCTCTTTGACTCTCTTAAGAAACAATACAGGTGTATGGAGGTGTGTACTAGACATTTTGACTTTTAAACTCTTATCAAACTTCTTCGCAACCAAATAAACTATGAAACTATTTTCTTATGAAACTTTAGTGGCTTTTTTTCTCTTTTTCTTCAAGATCATAATGGTTATCTATGTTTGTCTTTCATGGAGGCATTAGTCAAAAGTCAAAACTCTCTTTCACTTACCAAGCTACTATTAATTTGTGGAGATTTGATCTAATCTTTTATTTTCTTTTATATTATTTTTTGTTGGAAAGCTGCTCTAACATTTTCTTAGAATGTGGGAATAAGTCAACATGATAAATGCCATGAAATTAGTAAATAATATATTTTTATAGCCACTTATGTGTGATCCTTCCATAGGCCAATTAGTAAAAACTCTTTTGCTTACATTAAATGTTTGAAATTCTGGTATTTTTTTGAAATGGGAAGTTTACTCAAGTGGGTTTCCTTAGATTATGGAAAAAAAAAAGAAAAAAAAATTAAGTCCCATGGCATTGATAAATAAATAACTTCGTCTGTATATAATATCTATTTACTACTCAATTATTTTTGTGAAGAATGTTTAGTGAAATTTTGAGTTTTCTGTAAAAAAGGTAAATTTTAGATTATTTCATCCTAAATTTAAAGCTAAACGAGAAGAAGAGCTTGAGCAGATAAAATATGGTCATATCTTTCTCTGTCTATATGCTTGAGTATAGGAAATTGATTGTGTGTGCATGTTCTTTAATGAGTTTTTTTATTCTCGAATTGTTCTTTATTTGTAAAACTATGTTGTTTTAAGTTTTAGAGGGTTAATTGCCTTTTGATTGGTATTCGTTTGATTAATGTTTATCTCCCATTTTTATAAATGTCTCTTTGGGCCTAATGATATTATATGCTTTCATTTATTAATGCATGTGATAAATTTCTCTTTAGGAAAAATTTTCTTTGCCTTTCGAAAATAAACTAAATAAAAAAGCTTGGTTTTTGACTATCAATGGCCGGGGGAAGACAATGACATGAGCAAAAGGTAGTCATGCCATTGTCAGCTCACATAGTTTGTCCAAATTGACTATCAATGGCAGTTTTTCCCCTTTCGCATTTCCAGTATGCTCCTTTAAAGACATGCTACTCTACTTGAACAATATTTTTGCCTTTTTATCTTAAGCATTTGACTATTTTCAAGTTATAAATGCTATCTTACTTATTTCAGTATCAATCTTTCTGATTCAACTACCCGCACCAACGGGCGGGTATTTTCTAGTTAATATTAAGGTTAATTATATATTTATGTGTAAACAGTTTTTTTGGTACATTTCTTTTTATTGAAATAAAGGAAATTCCTAATTATGTGGCCTATGGTTTCTTTATCCCCAACCTACCAAACTCAAATTATTAATTAATAGGCTGAATGCTCAAATAAAGATATAAAGTTTTCGAAAATATTCAATTCAGGATCTAAACTTTTATTTTGCTCAATTCAGGATAAAACGTTTTCGATTTTGCTCAAATAAAGACTTTTTAAAGCGCGTAAGTTACACGCGCAGTTAAAATAATAACGGCGTTTATAAAAGACACGTGGCAGCATGTGATTGGGCCACGTGGCAGAAGCGGACACGTGGCAGCATAAGGGTGGGACACGTGGCAGTGACATATAATTAATTTTCTTTTAATAGGTAAAAAATACATGGACACGTGGCAGCGTATTAGTGGGACACGTGGCAAGATTGACACGTGGCAGCATGCAAGTGGGACACGTGGCAAATACATGGACACTTAATAGGTAAAAAATACATGGACACGTGGCAGCGTATTAGTGGGACACGTGGCAAGATTGACACGTGGCAGCATGCAAGTGGGACACGTGGCAATGACTTATAATCATTAGTGGGACACGTGGCAAAGTTTAGATCCTGAATTGAACATTTTTGAAAACGTTAGATCCTTATTTGAGCATTCAGCCAAATTTTTTTGTTATAAATATTAATAAAAAATTAAAAATTTAAATATTATTTATAATATTATAATTAGTAGTTAATTTTGTTAGTTGATTTTTTAATAAAAAATAACTTTTAAAAATTTATATTACATTTTCAAAAAATAAATTTGTTAAAAAATAAATTTTTATAAAAAATATTTCTGTATTTTTTTCACTTTGTTTTTCTTTTCATTCCTTTCTGTTTTTATTTCTTTTATATGATTTAAATTTAAAATAATTTTTTATTGTAAATTAAATATATTTATTTTTAGAAAATTGAGTTTTTCTAGGAAATACGTTTATTTTTTTAATTACATTAATTTTTCTAAAAAGACAATTCTTACATATTTTTCTTTATTTTTATAGTTTCTTTATCTTCTTTCTTTTTTTGTCAATTAGAAGAAAATATAGAAAACAAAAAAAGAAGAAAAATACAAATTAAATTTAGTAATTTAAAATTTATTCTTTAAAAAATATATAATTTCTAATAATTTATGGCTAATAGTTTTTTTCCTTTTTTTTTATGGTAAAAATGAAAAAAAAAATTATGAAAGAAAAAATAATAATTATACTAGTTACAAAAAAGTTTTATAATAATTTTTATGTTTGAGAATTTATTTTCTAAAACAAAATTTTTAATTTTTAATTATTTCAAAAAATAATTTTAAAAAATTATTCAAGAAAATATTATTTTATCAAAATATATAGTTTTTCTTGAATAAAAAAAAGAAAGAAAAAAAAGTAAAAAAAATATGTGGACACGTGGCAGCGTGTGAGTGAGACACATGGCGACATGTGAGTGAGACACGTGTCAACCTATGAGTGGGACACGTGACAGTGATTTTATAATTATTTTCTTTTAATAGGTAAAAATAAATGGACACGTGGCAGAGTGTAATTGTGACACGTTGCAGAGTGTGAGTGTGACACGTGACAATAATTATCCTTCATCGTCAGTCACTCTCTTTAACGGCGCGTGTAACTCACACGCGTTAAAAAATCTTTATTTGAGCAAAATCGAAAACGTTTTATCCTTAATTGAACAAAATAAAAATTTAGATCATGAATTGAATATTTTCGAAAACTTTATATCCTTATTTGAGCATTCAGCCTAATTAATATTAATTAATTAAAGCTCCAGTTGAAGCTACGTCGAATGTTTACCGACTTGAATTGAGTAGACATTTCCTTTATATAATTCTTAATATACATAATTTCAACGCACAAGTACTTTTCCTACATGTCGTGAGGTTTAGGTTACTGAATTTGTTGAGTATACGCTTCAAAGGGCTATATATAATTAAATTAAACATACAAAGAAAAAGGAGGAGATCCATATCAATCAAATTAGCATTTTTTTTTACTGTAACAAAAAAAAATAGCATTTTTAAGTTTCAGGGATGTAAACAAATAAAATTATTGGTGAATTACTCATATTTGATAAAATAATTATTCGAATTTAATTTATTTATTTTCGAATTAAATTAAAACAGAGTACATCTTGTTTGAATTTGATGAGAAAAAGTCTCGATATATGAGGATTGAAAGCTTCTTTAATTAGACAAAGCCTTGTTTAATTAGGCAATTCTCACTTTCATCACTCCTACATAAATATGCTGGCATAATTGATTTCAGTCATTTTAGGCAGAGACATGCTTTAAACCAAAAAAATTACAAACCAAGTAATACATGCACCAATATAAAATGAAATATGCATCTAGTCTGCAACTGTTTCTTTTTCCAGTGCTTAGTAGTTAATACCCAATTACCCATAGACCATGGAAGGTAACCTTGGGGTAAGAGTAACTTCTAATGGATTAGCTTTAGGAACAGTCATTCCAGGGCTTTCGGTCATGTCGATTGCTTTATCCGAGACTGTCCCCCATTTGAATCCATGAAGCAGCCTGGCCAAAGCTAAGTGCACGAATTGAAGCGCAAAAGTGATGCCTGGACAGATCCTTCTACCAGAACCAAATGGTATGAGCTCAAAATTTTGACCCCTTACATCCAAGCCAGGATGGTCATTGAGGAACCTCTCAGGCAGGAAATCTGTAGGCTTATGCCAAATGCTGGGGTCACGCTGCAACTTCCAGAGGTTAACCAAAAGATGAGTGCCAGCAGGAACATGGAAACCAGCTATTGTGCAGTTCTCAATGGCTTCTCTTTGTGCTGATAGAGGCAGAGGTGGGTGTAACCGCAATGTTTCCTTGATAATGGCTTGCAAGTATACCAAGTTGGTTATGTCTGACTCTTCCACTTGCCGATGCTTTCCAACATGGAGGTCAAGTTCATCTTGGGCCTTTTTTAGCACTCCGTGGTTATTCAGTAGCAAGGAGACTGCCCATGTAAGCGTGATCACATTAGTATCAACGCCACCCAAGATAAGACTCTGCAATCAGCATTGCCTAATCAAATATTTGCTTTCTAATGATATCTCAAAGTTTTTGACAATAGAAACATGAAATTGATGGTTACAGTAATTAGCTGATGACTGATGCTTGATGCTTGGGACTTCCATAAAGTCTAGATTTCTGCAATTTCTTTATCAATGCTAATTCAGTTCTTACTAATGAATTTTATTTTGTTGCCTGTGATTCTTATTGCAACTAAATTAACAATAACATACCAGGCAAGTAGCTTTAATGGAAGTATCTGCCTCTTGGACTGGAATATTGCCATCATCCATGATAGACAACAGGACATCAATGAAATCTTGCTCCCCTTTGATGCTTTCCTGGAGCCTCCTTTCTCGATGCTCATTTACCCAGCTTCCAAGCACAAAATCCAACTCCTTTGCAGCCCTCTTTATTTTGCTTATGCGTCCCATCACAGCATCCAGCCAGCCAAGAAAAGGAACCGCATCTGAAAGCAGGAACAACCCTACCAGATAAAAGAAATCAGCCAGGGCCTTTTGGCGTCTCCTTGATTGATCATCACAGCTCCCCTCAGGACCAGAATATCTTTTTCCAGCGATCATCCTCACTATAATGTTCATTGCTAAGTCTCCGATTCTCTCCTTCATTTCCACCACTGCAAGGCCCATGCTTGTCTCTGATTGCTCATATAACTTCTTTATAAAACAATTGATTTCTGTGTCCCGGACTTGCTCGAGTAACTCCAGCCGGCGACTGCAGAGGAGTTCAACAGTTGCTATCTTCCTCATCTTGCGCCAATGTGGTCCGTAAGGCGCGAACCCGAACAATTTATGGTCATAGCCCATGAGCTTTAAGGCCAAGGATTCGGGCGTGTGGACAAGACCTTATCGTTGGTTGTGAAACATTCTTTTGCAACTTCCCAGTTACTTACCACAAGTGCTTGCTGAATTCCAAGACGGATCAAGAATGCCGGTCCATACTTGTCAGCCATGTTCCCAAATATTCTATGCAGCAGCTTATTTGTTCCAAGAAGATGAAGGTGCCCAAGAATCGGTAATGCCCCTGCTGGCTCTGGTGGCCTCCTCTGCTGTTTCTTCTTGCCTTTAACAAGGCTGGTAGCCACAAATATGCTAATAGTTATGGTGAAAACAAGTGCAAAAAAGAAATGTTCTTGCAATTGTGTGAAGATTTCCATGGTGAGCTTCACTGAAATGAACCGATGTGCAGGATCCATACAAATTCCTCCTGGAAAAAAAATCTAGAAAAAAAACAAAATTGGATATAGCTTTTCAAGGTAGGCAAGTTCCAGTCGTATAGCATTACCCAAACTAATTTAAAAATAAGTGGTCCAGAAGCTAGGACATTAAAAGATTTTTTATGACGTACAAAGCAAGATAATTATGAAAAAATAATAATTAAAAGATATTATTTTTTGGATAAATGACAATTTGATTTCAATCATTATTATAGTACGTAACCAAGAAATGAAATATGCTACCAAAAGACCATGCAAATATTCATCAATAATATATCAAAAGAATTTCAAATATTTCAGTTTCGACATTAAATACCTTGGCAATAACATGTACATGAATTAAATCATTTAGTCAAATTTGACACCCTTTTGAATATAATGAAATGCATTTTGGCAATTTAATTTCTCCATTTATAACGTTAATTATGTTTAAATCCATATAAATTAAATATGAGCACATCCAACAGTTTTGATAATTAATACTTTTAGATTTTTTTTCTCAAATGTCTAACCAAAAAAATTTTCCATTCCAATCACATCTTGCTTGATAATATTACATCTATCCATATTGACTTAGAATAAACTCTTAACGTTTTGAAATTGATATAAACTCTCAACATTTTACTCAAAATGGTATAAATTTTTAATAATTTTTTCATATAAATCAATACATAAATTTTTATTTTATTATATTAAAAAAATATATTAATTTTTTATTTATATTATATATGTGATATATCACGTGTCAACCCATAATATTTCTATGTCAGTTGTCATAAACAATGTTTAAACAGTAAGTAACCACGTGGTAACCCATAATCTTTCTGAGCAAGATGTCTGAACAATAGATTGTTCTTTTAGTACGACTGCCATCAAAGTTTTTTAGTGCAATGGCTCTTAATTAATTCGTTTATTTATTGTTTTTTAGGGCTTTTGCTAGGCATACTAAACCGTCTACGTACACTACCAATATACGATGGCCGATTCCAATATTTTAATTAAGAGTGTAATTGAACCGAGTTAATATAGTGTGGTGTTTGAGCTGGAATTTGATTTAGAAACTCGATGCTCAGTATTCGATTCGAGTTTGATTGAACATTAATTTTTGAGCTCGAACTTGGCTCGACTTTGAAATCAAGCTATTTGAGCTCGCTTGATTAAGCTCGTTTAAGTTCATTTATTTGAGCTCATTTTTATGCTCGAACTCGAGCTCGTATTTATTTATATATATAATATTATCAATTAAATATAATAAAAATACAAAATATTTTTACATGTTCAGCAAATAAATAAAACTATAAAACAAACTAAATACTGCATAAGATCATATTATCTGAAAATACAAACAACAAAATGATCCAACTTGCTTTGACATAACATATTACAACGACGACTTGTAAACACCACAATTCATGGGCCAATCAAATTTCAATGAAACAGCAAACTTATTACTTAAACCCGGTCCGTCAACCAAGCCAAAAGCCCAAAAAGATAAAAAAAACTAGTCCAGTAGCCATCACAATACAACCACCCCCTGTTGAAAAAAATTCATAAACACTTGGTGAGCAGCAACTGCTAACTTACAAAACCAACCTCCACAGTAGTAAAAAAACCTCCAATAATCAATCAACATTCAAAGAAGCGTGTCCAAATCACAACCCATCGAAGAGACTCATAAGAGAAAGCCATTCCAAGGAAACATGAAAGTCCAAAATGAGCTTGCTACAAAGGAACCTCTTACACTCAAAGCCGCAGAATACAAACAAAAAAAAACCAACGAAACTCCCTACAAACAACAGTGAATGACAACAAAATCACTTGACTCAGACACATCTAATGACTAACATATCACCAGGGGAATTTTTTTTTGTCTCAGCAAAGAAATGTCATTTATAAAAAATTTACAGCAAAAAAATCCAACATAAAAAAAATCAGGCAGTATGTCTCACTGACTCACTATGTTAAAAAAAAAAATCTTACCAGCAGCAGCGAGGCTTACAAGGGGTGCGTGTGTGATTGAAGGAGAGCGACCAGAGAATGGAGTACTTGCTGCCTACTGCGTGCGTGAGGGAGGAGAGGTGACCGTGCGTGATTGCATTGTTGAATCTAAGGGAGGAGAGCCAGATCTGAGGACTCAGGGTTCACCAACGTCGGATCTGACAAGTAATTGGCTCGTTGACGCTGGATTTGTCTCTAAGGGCCAAGAGGCTTGTTGGCTTCAGATCTAGTTATGGCTTTAGATCAAGGCTTGTTTGGTGAGGAGGGTGTTAGAAAATAAACAGAGAATATGGCTTTGAGGCGTGTAGAATTACACTTTCTTGAGTGTAATATTGCCTCACACAGAAGCAAGTTACCCCAGGATACAACAAAGCCTTCAGAATATTGTGAAAAGTCAGAATGTAAAGTAAAGAGTTTCTGGAAATCAACACTTATATAGAATGTGAAAAGGCTTAAATGAATGGTTGTGATTGTCTGTTAAACAACAACCATTCATTTTTCAGACATAACTGTTCCAGACATATAACTGAAAAAATGTCTGTTGAAACAGTTTAAAACAATTTTAAATTCAAAAAAGAATTAAAATATTTCTGGCAAAATTAAAAAATTCAGATTAAATCAAAGAGCCAAGTGCCCAAGTGCCCATCTTTGACTTTTTAAAATAGCCCAAGCTCTAGCCCAAGCCCAAGCCCAAGCTAAGCAAGCTCAAGCCCAAGCCAAATGGTTAAAGCCCATTTCCTCTTTGGTTCCAAATTACTCTTAAGAGTTGATTTCCCTTTATAAATATATCACTTTACACTTTTACAAGCAATGTGGGAACTTGTTCCCTTGTATTTATTACAAGCTATTCAACAGAGGGGAGGCAGGATTTGAGGGTGAAGGTGTTGCTGGAGTTAAGGGCGAGGGTGTTGGTTTGTTGTGGCTGTCACTGGTGCGGAGTGTGGGCTGTGCAGCAGTGTTGAATGGGATGGGAGAATGGTGCGGCTACTAAAGATCAAAGTGGGATGAAAAATTATATTTGAAACTCAAAAAGCAAAATGTATTAGGGTTTATATGAGGGTATATATGTAATTTAATAATAACATAATAAAATATATAATAAAATATTAAAAGCTCGATAATGCTCGCGAGCTACTCGAGCCGGATATATTATTACTTGAACTCAGCTCGCTCGAGTAGCTTGAGTTCGGCTCAACAAAAATCGAATCGAATTTGAATTTTTTTTCGAGTTGAACTCGAGTAACTTGTGAGCACCATTGTATCGTTTATATCCCTAATCTTAATTGCAAGGGATAGCCTCCATTCAGAATCATTGTCTTTACCTTTTATTCAAATAAGAAAGTTTGAATGTTGGAATTGTAAGTGCTTGCATGATTAAGATATTCAACTTTGTCTTGTGTGAAACTATACCTTTTTTTTTCAATATTCATGCATGAAAAATTGAGGTTTATGGGTGTTGGGATTGAAAATGCATGTTTTCATGAATTTTTTCAAATTATGATATGGTAAAAATGATGCCGGAAATTAAGCATTTTGTTTGAAAATATCTTCAAAATAAACTTTCTCAATAATATTTTCAAAATTGATCGGGTGAATCCTTTATGTTCAATGAATGCTATTTATTCTAAATCCATTGATCATCTCTTCATTTTCTGGTTTTTGAGAGTTTGATTTGCAATTATGTCTATTAAGACAAATGAAAGGAGAGATGCTTCGATTCGTGATTGATTATCATGTAACTTGATTAATAAATGATATAAAATTATAAAATAGGAGTTTATCTTGAAAGGCAGATTAACAGACACAGCTGAAATTAACACCAAAGAGATTAACTGCTAATTCAGCACTGCACTCTCATTCAAATCTTATCTCAGCAACCCATGTGCATCATCTGCTGCCAGTCTCTTTCCCACCAGTTTACTCATCTTAAGCAGTTCCTAGTTATCACAATCACTTTGAATCAAAAGCATCATCGCAAGTTATTTTTTATAAATCTAGCTTGATCACCACGGCATCAAAATATGATATTATAGATTGATACGATAATATGACACAGGAGCTAGTGATACAAATAAAAGATATCAATGTGATACAAACCAAGTATGACAGAGACCAGACTGCTGGCATTTCTTTATTTATTTTCTTTAGTGGTGGTGGTGGACTGGTGGCGGGTAAAGTTCAAAATCATGTAAAAAAATTAACAATGAAAGAAATTCTACATGTCAATTTTGTTCATTTCCTTAAGAGTCATTTTTTTTCCTTTTTTTTAAATTTTTTTGTTGAAATTAGAAGGAAAAAAAACATATATATGAAGAAAAACGAAGTATTAGTAACTGGCTGATGAATTGCTAGCCATTCAGTTAAGGAATCATAGCTTTTAGTTAAAACTGTGACTACTGTTTTCAACTTTCTGTCAAAAAATCATAAGAGCTGTTAAATTCATTTTGACAACCTTAACAAGAAATAAATGATGGGTTCATGTTTTAGATCAAGATTTTCTTTTAGCGGAAGTCATTTCCCTGCAGGAAACTCAAAGTTACAACTCATCATATGAAAAAGTCATCATATGAAACATGTTGCTAACTTCCTATGTTTAGACAAATCGATTGGTTGCAATTAGTCCTAATTATACACGAAATTAATCTGTTCATAACATCTTTAGAATCAAGTACTACTTGTCTTTTGATGTTTTATCTAACATATATAGTTTCAGAATAGCAACACAAGATAGAAAGTTAGTTGGAAATGGAAAACAATCAAATTCCACATTATTGAAGAATGAAAGCAATTAAAGTACAAATTGCCAAAGAAAAGTGGATAGAGTTTCTAAGATTCTCACTCAGCCTCTTCCAAAGATGCTTCAATCCGAAGAAGTACAAACCCCACAGCAACTCCGATGAGAACAAGGCCATTCATGATTGCTGCAATCCTAAATATCTCACCAATTGCATTGCAGGTTGAAGAGAGAGCACCACCACCCTTACCATTCCCCTTTGATGGAGCTTTCAGTGAGCTCACAACCTTTGCAAAAGATTGCTCGATGCATACTGGTTGGCCTAGCGAGATCACATTGTTATGAGCTTTTAACCCACTAAAAGAATTCAATCCTGTAATATAATTTACATTAACTCTGGTTCTCCTCCTGGGACTGACAACAGTGGCGGCAGCCAATGTGGGTGGAGAGAGTGCGGCTGAGGCTGTTGCCATTGCTATACAAGAAAGGGAAGGTTTAAAACTTATGAAACAAAAGTTGAAGAGAATAAACTTGGGCTCAATTTGTATAGCAGACAGATGATGGATAAGGTGCGGCAAGGATGGATGGTTGGCAAGCAAAGCAGATTAGATGAGCTTATAGTCTAGGGAGAAAAGATTGTGCAGCTTCAAATGGTGACCAGAAGAAATTTGAGATGGAGGGGATGCCAATCAGGATTGGCCACTAGTTCAAACCATCTCCTTGTATTTTCTCTTTGTAGGCGGTGATATATCAGCCCAACCCAAAGGTTTTCAAACTGAAAATTCAGGCCATCTAACAATGTGATAGCCCAAACTACAAAAGCCTGCAAGCCAAATGTTACTACGAAGCTCTTCAAATCATGGGCAATTCATGTGATTATTGGGTCAAATTTTGGGCTTTGGTTTTCCAGTCTTTTGTGTATATATGTGAATTTTGAATTTAACTTAAGAGTATGGATCATCAGAGATCCAATTGGTATTTAATGACTTTCATCTTTTAGCCCTTAGACTCAAGCTATTTCGCCTGCCAAAAGATATACATAAACATTCTAGAGAAAAGGATTGGTATATCTAAATTCTAGAAGGAGATGGAAGAATAATGTGCACCCAGAAGTCGGTTTCAATAGGAAAGGTTACAGTGTAGAAGATTTCATCTGTTTTTAATTTCACATGCGAATTTTGTCTAACACTAACTAACTCGCTAGAGCTACTGCAAGAAATGAAATTAATATCGAAAGATACACTTGCGATCGGAAATGTGATCGAACGATATTCAACTTTGTCGGCAGTGTTTAACTGCCTTGGTTATTTTCAACTCTAGATTTCTTAGTTCTTTATAAATTGCACATCTTTAATTTTAATCGGAGGCAACCCAAGCAAGCGACAATGTCAAAACTCTCACGTGAGATCGGCCAACACCCTCGACAAATTATAGTACACGTCTATATTGCCGACCATACCAATCACAAAGTAGTTTGACAAACCTTTTTCTAAGAGAATCTTTGATTAATAAGAAGTGTAGTTGTAAACGGAATTCAGACAAGAGAAAGCGCCATTTCAATTGGGAATGGATAATGATGAAAAAATAACGAAAATAATTATAAAAAATAACTATTTGATTAACAATTATTTTATCCTTATTACCGAGTAATATCTTGAATGATTTAAGAAACTCGTCTATTTCCATTACCTTACATTTGCAATATATTCATTCATTATCACGGACCATGTCCAAGGGCGTGCAAAGTCAAACAATTCATGAAGGGGCAGAAAATAATGAATAATTTTATAGTTTCGCTTATTCAAAATTAAATCCAAAAAAATTATGATAAACATGGATAGATTAGAAAAATAAAAATATTATTTGATTTCACTTTTTTTTTCTTCTGTCATCGTGCTGAAATCATCAATCATTATATCAATATAAAAACCTTTTATAATATTCTTCTTCAATGAAGACTAGAAAAGAAATTGTCAGCGGTCTCTATAATCTGGTTATCTTTCCTTTAAAAAAAATCTGTTGTTTTGACTTTGTTGTATCTGCAATATTTATTAAAGTTTGAATATAAAATTAGTAATTTTTTAGTAAGTTTGTATAATAATAAAAGTTCTCTAAAAACGTAATATAATAAATGAATGTAAATAACTAAAAAAAAGAATAATGATAAAATTAATATAATCAATATAAAGATTAATTAGAGAGGAACCTGTAGCTAATTAAGGAAATTCCACAAAATTTTAGTAAAAAAGAATCTCAGAAGGATACTTAAATGAGCAAATTATAATTGGCTAATATATATTCTTTAAAATACTTCGATTTTCTAGCACCGTGGTCTTCTTAGACTGAGTGCATATTCTAACCCTAATCTTAAATCCATGGAACTTGCTTCACTAAATTAACTTCAGGTTTTTAGATTTTGTTGTTAAACAGTAAAAGTGGCATTATGGCCTAGGGATTAGGAAGACCGATTAGGAATTTGGACAACATGATTAATCTGTTTGAAATTGTTTGTTTTGTAAATGACTGGGGCCAAGTTCTAGATTGATGGGGTTCCCAGTTTCTACATGATAGTGTTGCGAAGGTCTAAATTGTTGGCGGAGCAAAGGGGGCCCCAGTTCTAAATTGATGTTGGCATCTGGCTCTGAGGTCCACCATTTCTATATATGCAATCGTAAGCCTTAAACTTGGGAATGGTGAGTTCTATCAGAGAGCTAGTATCTCAATACTTTGCCTTAACAAAAGCTCATCTCCAAGCCTTTCATAATAAAGAAACCTCATCTGGTCCCCATAACTTCGTTAATAATGCACCTGTTTACGAAGTTGCTTACGCAGACGGATATTGAGAAACGGCTGGCCGTTCCAACCGCATATTTACAGCAATTAGGGTTTGCCAATGGCCGAAAAGATCATTACGTGGACTTGCTGGTGAAAGATTCAACTGGAAGAGTGTGGAGGTTTCGTTGCTCGACACGGTTGACAGGTAATCATCCAAAACCTTATCTATCTTCGGGCTGGCTCAAATTTGTCCAGATCAAAGGTCTTGGAATAAAAGATAGAATTTGTCTCTACAAGGAGGAAGATGAAGCTACCGGCGCTCAGTACAGAATTAAAGTTGAGAGAAACATGTTCCCTCTGCTGGGACAACCTATTTGGGTTGATGTAGAGCAAGTGCACCGATGAATTAGCAGAATTTTATGTTATTACTATGTTTTCACGCATCTGTTTGTTGCGTTGTAAATCTTCTCAAGTTAAAGGGAGAATGTTTGTTGTCTTGGTTTTAAGTGCTGATAATTTTTGTCTTAAAGATAATTCATGTGTATAATTTGTGTTTATTGAAGACTATCTATTGTTTTAGTTTTAAGTGCTCTTATTTTACATTTTGATGATAATTCTTGTTTATAATATGTGTTCGATTATTTAAAATTGTTTTTATTTTATGTAGAACACGAAAAATTTGTATCAAAATTTATATATACATACCAAATAGAGTGTTTTTTTTTTTAATTTTATCATATTCATATATATATATATTGTTTTAGACATTTCAATTAACCACATCACTTTTTCACAATAATATCAAACACTTAAAGATCATATTTTCTCACCTAACTTTTAAATATATTTTTCCTATGAAAGCTTTCTTCAACAGTAACAGTAAAACTAAATTAAGTCTAAGTGGCTAAGGTTTTAACTATTAAAAAAAATTATAATCAGTCTTGAGCCGGATATTGTCCAAACAATTAAACCAAATTCAAATGTAGCCATCGCCTTTGACCTTTTCTTACCAAATGAGATTCCAACCTTTAAAGGGCCACTCAGTGTGTTGCAGACTTACACAGTTACTAGTCAATCCACTATTGTTTCCAGCTGTATGCACTGCTCTCTCTTATTTTTTTATGGCGTTCAAAAATAGATAAATAAATAAAAAAAGAAACCGTACGTTTGCTGCTAAAACTGACCGGTGGTCTTGGACAGACGCAATTTGAGAAATTTAGTTTAAGTAAGAGATGTGAGACAGAATCTTCGTTGTCTTTTTGTAGATGTCAATAATAAAAAGCTATGACGTCACACCATTATCGCAAGCTTAAAGCGTCATATTTTGCATGACAACGACAAAAAAGCAACGACTTCACACCATTATCGCAAGCAAAGAGCGTCATGTTTTACAAGAATTAGACCGTTAATAATATATATACGAAAAATTAGTAAGAGCTGGCAGCTCTAGTTTAATATATTATAATTTATAAATAATAATATTACAAACTTTTCAAATAAATATGAAAAAAATTAAAAAATTACCTTAGTATGCGTATGTATGTGTAGATGAGTTCTTTGCTGTCGAGAGGAAACGTTGCAAACCAGTAAAACGGGGTGTGCCGGGAGGCGGCGGAGAGGAAGACTGGAGCAAACCCTGAAGAATGAGTGCAGCGGCAGGTGGCGGTAGAAGGCTGAGCAAGGCTGAGAACAAGGCTGTGTAGAGAAAACAATGCAGAGAGGATTTGGGAGAGTTTATGGATTAGCTGAATTGCCCAAAAATCCCCTTCTGGTAGCAAGAACTCCTATATATATAGGAATAGAGAATGAGAGTTACATATCTCTGCTATTAATATCGTAATAATGAGGATTAGCGGTTACAAAGCATTAATGCTTTGTCTAATGGAAATTATACTTTGGGAGAAAGTGTATTGAAAGAAGTAGGGAAGAGCACTCAGTCTTTGGGAGAAGGTGTACTGAAAGAAACATGGAAGAGCACTCGGTCTTTGGGAGAAGGTGTACTGAAAGAAACATGGAAGAGCACTCGTATTTCAGAAAAAGGTTAAGAGAAGAACTCTTAACTACCTCCATATCTGATCCACCAAGCCAAACTCTCCAGGACATCCCAATAGTGAAGTTAACTCAAGAACCCTGCCCTATTCCGGAGTTATCTTCACTTCTTCAGAAAAGCTTCTTTTCCATAAATAAGTTGTTCATTGAATATGTTGTTCTGTAAAGAGTTGTTCCGAGCAAAGCTGTTCTGAGAAGAGCTATTCTGCGAATGAGTTCTGTTAAGAGTAATGAGCTCTTCTGATAAGAGGTTGTTCTTGTACTGAAGCTTTTCTGAAGAAGTTATTCTTATGAAGTATTATTCTAAGAAGAGGTTGTCTTTCACTTATAATATAAAGCAAATATTAGTTTTTCCAAAATCAAGTATCTACATTTTGCCCCCTGCATGGGAATTCTTAGTATAAGAAATTCTCATGCATTAGTACTACAAAGGTTTTTGGAAAAATAATATTTTTATTAAAACTTATTGTCTTGTATTGAAATTGTTTAAGTTAGACTTATTATTTCCACCTGTTGAATTTTTTTTTTAATGATGAATGAATGAAAATTTTTTTTTAGCCAAATAATTGTTTGGCATAATAATTTTTTTTTTAGCATAATAATTTTTTTTTCTTTTGTTGTACAATTGCCTAATGGAATAGTTGCTTATGTTGTGTTGCCCCCTGCATAGAAATTTCTAAAGAAAAGAAATATTCTATGTATAGATTGAGAACAAATGAGAACAATTTAGAATGAGTGTTTCTTTAGAATTTTTGAAATAAGTAAGAAAAGCATTTTTCTAAAATTTTTTGGTACAAGTGAGAATAGCGTTTCTATAAAATTTTAAGAATGAATAAAAAGAGTGTTTCTTGAAAATTTTGGGAATAAGTAAGAAGTGTTTCCCTAAAATTTTGGGAACAAATGAGTAAAGTTTTTTTTTTTTTAAAATTTTTGGAATAAGAAAGAAGTGTTTTCCTGAAATATTGAGAACACGTAGAAGCTTTTCTCTAAAATTTTGGAATAGCTAGAAGCTTTTCCTGAAAATTTTGGGAACAAATAGGAACATTTCCCTAAAATTTTGGGAATAGATAGGGAGCTTTTTCTAAAAAATTTTGGAAATAGGTAAAAGCTTTTCTCTAAAATTTTGAGAACAACTAGAAGCTTTTCCCTAAAATTTTGGGAACAGGTGAAAAGCTTTTCTTAAAATTTTTGGAATAGCTAGAAGCTTTTCCTTAAAATTTTGGGAACAAGTGAAAAGTTTTTCTTAAAATTTTTGGAATAGTTAGAAGCTTTTCCCTAAAATTTTGGGAACAGGTGAAAAATGTTTTCCTAAAATTTTGGGAACAACCAAAAGCTTTTCCTTAAAATATTGAGAATAGGTGAATAAAGTGTTGCTCTAAAATTTTGGAACAGCTAAAAGCTTTTCCTTAATTTTTTTTTTTTGGGAACAGATAGGAACGTTTCACCAAAATTTTGGAAGAACTTTGGAAGAGGTAAGAGTGTTTCTCTAAAATTTTGGAACAGCTTAAGCTTTTCCCTAAAATTTTGGGAACAGGTAAGAGCGTTTCTATAAAATTTTAGGAACAGCTAAAAGCTTTTCCCTAAAATTTTGGGAACAGGTAAGAGCGTTTCTCTAAAATTTTAGGAACAGCTAAAAGCTTTTCCCTAAAATTTTGAAAATAGATAAGAAGTTTTCTCTTAAAATTTTTGGAATAACTAGAAGTTTTTCTCTAAAACTTTGGGAATAGGTGGGAGTGTTTTCCTAAAATTTTGGGAACATGTAGAAGCTTTTCTCTAAAATTTTGAGAAAAGCGAGAAGCTTTTCCTTAAAATTTTGGAACAGCTAGAAGCTTTTTTCTAATTTTCGGGAACAAGTGTTTCCCTAAAATTTTTTGGAAACAAGTAAGAGCGTTTCTCTAAAATTTTGGGAATAGGTAAGGAGTGTCTCCTTAAAGTTTTAGGAATAACTAGAGGTTTTTTCCCTAAAATTTTGGGAATAGGTAGAAGCATTTGTTTGAAAGTTTGGAACAGTTAGAAGCTTTTCTCTAAAATTTTGGGAACAGGTGAAAAGTGTTTCCCTAAAATTTTGGGAACAGCCAAAAGCTTTTCTTTAAAATATTGAGAATAAGTGAATAAAAACTATTCTTCAAAAATTTGGGAAGAAGTCTCTATTTAATTTAATTAATTTTTTTTTAATGAATTCGGCAACTTATTAATTATTTTCTTTAAACAATGAAGAAACATTATATTTTCGCAGCACAATCATACACTATGCAATAATAAGTTTTTTGTATAACCATAAATCTTGAGGGAAATTGATTTCAATTGCTTTTAATAGAAAAATTAAACAAATTTTACTCTGAAATTTTATAATATTTTGTGATTTTGATTATGAATGATTTGCAAAGGGTTATTACGGCAAAAAGAAGAAAGCAAATAATGGGCTAAAATTGTAGAAGAACAAGACACATCGGGCATTGGGTAGTCAAAAATGAAAGAAAAAAAAATATAATAATACAAGTGCATAAGCAAGGGATGGAGTGAAGGGAAATTATAAGAAAGTAGACCGCATGATTGCAGCTAAGCGGGCGTGGTCGCTTTACAAGAAGAAGAAAGCTACTTTTATCACATGGCCATTGGCTTTCTGGACTCGAGACTCCATCTCCTCCCCTTAGCTCAAACTTCGAAACACTTTCTTCACATGGAGTTTATATGCTAACACTGATTTTTTTTTTTTAACCCAACGAGCAAAGAATATTGATTTTTCCAACCACGTACACTCACTCTTTAGATTTAACTTTTATTCTTGACCTTGGTTGTTTCTTGTAGATGTAACTTCTTGAGCTATACTGTTGTGCCTATACTTGGTGTAGCTCACGGGTACTATTCCCGTGAGCTACCTCTTTACCTTTTTTTTTTTTTAAGAATATATATTTTATATTTGATTCTTTTTTTTTTATTTCTATAAGGAAAGTAAGTATTTGTAATTAAGAGTATCTATGATTCAGAATATTTGTAATTAAAATCTTGATTGCTAAAGTTTTATAAATACTAAGGTTTCTCTTCAAAGTTTTCTAACATCAAAAGACAAAACTAGATAGTAATAATATTGTTCCATTCTTTTTGATTCTTTGAAGAAGCAAGTTTTCATTCTTTTGGTTTTTAGTTTAAAGAAGTAAGTGTTCTTCGTCTTTCTTTTTTTTTTTATTTATATTTGTGTTATTCAAAAAAAAAAATTAACAAGTATTTGTTCAATGAAGTCTATTTTTTTTTTAAATCTACGTTTTGCTGTTCTTTTTTTTTTTAATTTGTTTGATTTTTTTTTCACAATGTGCAGGAACAGTGCTGTTACTGTTCGCAGGTACTGTTCATGCGTACTGTTTCTGTGCAGGAACTGTTACTGTGCGCAAGTACTGTTCCTGTACGTGGGTACTGTTCATACATGATTTTTACTGTACACTGGCACTGTTCATACGCCAATAAAATGTAAATAGATATTTTTTTTAAGACGAGAAAACAGTAATTTAATTAAATTTTTTTTTATGGTTCGTCTCATTATATATATATATATGTGTGTGTGTGTGTGTATATATATATCTTCATGAATATTTATACTTATCTGAGTTGTGTTGTTGATGTCTTGTAGATATTCTCCGATGACGAAGATTCAATACGGTCAACCTTCTCTTGCTGCTCGAGCTCCTGTAAAGAAAAGAAAAAATAGTGCTTCTGAAGATTTTAGTATTGAAGCTCCTGTTGACAAGAAGATGCGTCTTCGTATTGGAAAAGGTCGTGCGCTTCCTTCTGTTCCTGAAGATTGGTCAGATCAGATCATTAGGGAAGGAGGAGAAGATCGTTTCTGGAGAGAGGTTCGTGGTAGACGAATTGCTTCTTATCCTGATCCTCCAGTTGGCCATTCTTGGCTCAGTATTATTCCTGAAGCATCAACTTTCAGAACTCATATTCCAGGCGAGTCTATTCTGAAATTTAGGTTTGAACGAGGAGAATTCCCATTGTCTTTAACTAAGCTTGGTTCTAATTCTCAACCTGTTCAAGGTTGGGAAGATTGGGTGAATAAGGTAATGAAGAATCCTGCTCATGTAAAGGTTCTATCTTCAGCGGGAGTACTTGATGCTATACTGGTTTCCTCAAAACTTCGTATTCGTAGAGAAGGAAGAATGGATGTGTGGCGTGCTATTTTGGCACGATGGAGTACTTTTTCTCATACCTTGATTACTGCTTGGGGAGAATTCACTTTTACTCTTGAGGATGTGCGTGTTCTTATTGAACTTCCTTGCCTTGGGAGACATGATGTTTGTTCCATCAAATTGTCTGAAGATGAAGAGAGGACTCGTAGTTTCTTCTATGACTTGCTCAAGCATCAAAAAGAGAAATCTAAGGCTGCCCGTTTCTCTAATTGGATTGGATTATTTTTTCATAAATTCAAACCTAAAAAAGGTGAAAGTAGTTCTCCTGATCTTCCAGATTCTGAGCATGAGTTAGAAGCACTACTAATAATGTGGTTAGCCAGGCATGTCTTCCCAGGATGTCCAGATGATGGTATTAGTCCAGCTCTTATTCCAATAGCTATTAAAATTGCTAAAGGTATGCGCTTTTCTCTGGCCCCTTTCTATTTGGGTTCTCTTTATAGAAGGTTGGATTTGTATTCTTCCAAGACTGAAGAATCAGCTGGTCGGTATAGAATTCTTACGTACATTGATGTTTCTTTCATTCAAATGTGTTTATGGGAGAGATTTAGTACTTGTGCTCCTATACCTAATCAAAGTCCTCAGCCTATGACTTCTTCTGGACCTCTTTCTAAGAATAATTACAGAGCTTGGGCTTGGCATAATCAGGGTGCGAGGAGATGTGTTCTTGAGGTGTTGGATGTGATGAAGGAATTCAGTTGGCGTCCTTATTTACGTAAGAAAAATGGGTATGGTAATCCAGATTCCTATTATGGTGTTCAGAATCAATCTCGTTCTTCTTCATTAAGTAAGGAAGAAATTGAGTTTTACTTGTGGACTAATCCTGTCATCTTACCTTCTATGATAGAAAGTACCTATGCAGGCTTGGATAGAGATTCTTGTTCTGTTGAAGTATACTCAATGTGTAGAGTTGCCGTCAATTTGGATATGATCAAATGATTCCACGTGCCCCTTTTAGTCGTTTGGATGAAGACTTCTCTTCTTGTGTTTCTGATTTTCTTTTTGATGAGGTTCAGAAGAAGCGTAAGGAGATCAAACTTTGGGTTGTACCAGCTTCTGACAGGCGCAGCTATTATAGTTCAGGATGGCTAGCTTATTGGGGTCAGTGTATTTCTGATTGGAAAACTTTTTGTATACCTCTTCCTGATCTTAGAAAACGCCTTTCTCTTGTTGATGTTACTCAAAGTGACATATCGTTGCGTTTGATCCCTTCATGTTCAAGAAGAAAAGGAAAAGAATGTGTTGATCAGATAGATGAGGAGTCTACTGATATTGTTGCTTCACGTACTAGACATGGAAAAGTAAGTTGTTCTTGTTCTCTTTTTCTTTCTTGTTCTTCCTTCTTATCTCTTTTGATGTCATTTTCTCATCTTCCCCCACTTTTTTTTTAGGGTAAATCAGTTCGAAAGGAGCAATTTGTTAATGATGATGAGACTTCTTGTGATGATGACGATGAATCTGGTGACGAGCATTTATGAATTCTGAAGAGTCTGATGATGATGCTTTTCTGGAGCTGATGATGTTCAACTAGAGAATTCTACTTCTCTATTTGACATAAGTGCTGATGATTTCTTTAATGGAATTGAGGAAGATATTCAGAGTGATGAAGTTGCTATCTTGGAAGATGTTCCAAATGCTCAACATGCTCTTGATACTGATCCTGTTCCAAGTGTTGAACCTGTTCAGGCTGACATAGCTATTCCTGTTCCAAATGTTGATCTTGTTCCAAGTGCTCAACCTGTTCAGACTGACACTGTTATTGCTACAGCTCTTGATGTTGTTTCTTCCCCCCCAGTGTCAGAGAACAGGGAAATTATTAGTACCCTTGATATTTTTGGAACATATTCTGGAAATGTAACAGCGAAGGTTGATTTTCATGGTTTTTCTGTTCAGTCTCAGTATGTGAAGCATTTGGAGATCATCTATCAAAAAGGGGGTGTTTTGGGATTCTTGTATCTTCCAAAGTGAAGATTTTATTTCCTACATACTGGATGGGTTAGGGAAAGCCTTGTTGATTGCTGATGTTCCAGCGTCTTCTATTTCTTCAGAGAAATTACAGTTGATGTTGCGACTTATGGATGATGCAGTAAAGGCTGGTTTTAGGCTTGATTGTATTGACATTTGCATTTCCAAAGCCAAAGCCTTCCTTTCCATTGGTGTGGAAAAGAATAAAGTAGAACAAGAGTTAAAAGAAATAGAAGAGAAGATTACCTTACTGAAGAATCATCAAGCTGAGTTGCAGCAGAAGTTATATTCTTTTTCAGAGTTCAGTAGCAGTAATTCTTCTCTTTGGAGCTATGTAGCTAATTAGATATTTGTTTTCTTTTGTTGCATTTCTGTTTCAATATTTCTTCATTTTGGAACTTTTCTGATCTTTTGCAATAATATTGGTACTTTTATTCCTCCATTTATCAGTAGCAAATCTTGCTTTGCTTTTCTTTCGTAAAGAAAATTGTATGTTCATGTATGCGACCAAGGAGAACCGTTCTCAACTTTACATCAAGGAGAGACTATCTCTCAACTCGATATATAGGAGATTGATTCAATCCTTCTAGAAAAGCATATAGCTGCGGTCATTGTATAATAATTCTTAGCCAAGTATGAGCGATAAAGCTGCGGCTAGATTGTAAGTAATAAAATATAGCCAAAATATGAGCGATTAAGCTGCGGCTATTAGTGAAATAAACTTCTCATTTATTAAACTCCATTACGGAGAGAAGTAGAAGCAATGAACTTGACTTATTATTGAATAACATAAACTTGACAAGAGTGGAAGTATGAGTCTCATACATGGAATTTTTTGATGTATTGAAAGTTGATGGGTGCTGTGATAGCATTGTTCCTTGGATTCATCAACTTGCAATAGCCACTGTCATTCACTTCATGTACAATATATGGACCTTCCCATTTTGGACTGAACTTAGAGGCTGGAGTTCCTCTTCTGATGTGTTCTGCAGCACGAAGTACCAAATCACCTTCTTCAAAATTTCTTCTTTTCACTAATTTGTCATAAGCTCTACTCAATCTCCTTTGGTAAACTGATAAATTCTTCCTCGCCTTATCTCTCCTTTCTTCTAAAGCTTCTAGTTCTATCATCCGCAAAGCATCATTATCCAGTTCAGCATCTAGAGCTAACCTTGCAGAAGGAACTAGTAGTTCAGCTGGAAGAACAGCTTCCGTTCCATACACCAATGAAAATGAAGTTGCTTTCGTTGGCCCACGCTTTGAAGTTCTATATGCCCATAATGCCACTGGAAGAGCTTCACACCATAATTTTGGTTCTTCATGAACCATTCTACTAAGTATCTTTAGCAAAGTCTTATTGGTGGCTTCAGCTTGACCATTTCCCTTTGGATAATAAGGAGAAGACTTCACATGATCAACATCATAAAGTGCAAGCAATTCTCTCACATTGGAATTGATAAATGGGGTTCCATTATCCGAGAGAATCCTTTTGGGTATCCCAAAACGGCAAATGATATTTTCTTTGATGAAGTTTGCCACCGCTGGTCCTGTTGCATTCTTCAAGGGAATAGCTTCTACCCATTTTGTGAAACACTCCGTTGCTGCCAATATCCATATGTAGCCTTTGGAAGGTGGACTTATGGGACCAATTAAATCAAATGCCCAAGTATGAAAAGGCCATGGAGTTGTTATGCTATGTAGTTCCACTGCTGGCGCATGTATAGCATTGCCATGAACTTGGCAAGGGTAGCACTTCTTCGCGTGATTCATAGCATCTGCTTCCATAGTAGGCCAGTAGTATCCAATATCTAAGAGCTTCTGATAGAGCTTCCTGCCTCCTTCATGTTCTCCACTACTCCCACCATGTACTTCTTCCAACAGAGGATGCATATCAGCTGGAGAAACACATTTCAATGGTTTTCCTGAAAATGAGACTCGGAATAGATCATCTCCATTCATAAAAAACCTTTGAATTCTTCTTTTCAACTGTCTTGCATCATGATAATTGGTTGGAAGAACTCCATTCTTTAGATAATCAATATAAGGCCTACGCCAATCTCCAGCACTTCCAATAAAATTACATTCTTTAACATCTGGAGGTTCAGAACACTTACTGCATGATTTCTGAATTTGCAAAGCATCCTTAGACATGGTTGGCCAAAAGTATCCAGCTCTTTGAAGTAGGCGATGTAAGGGAGGTCCTTCTTCACCACACCATTGCTCATGTGCTGCGCTTAATCTTTCTTGAGCTTCATGCTTAGAAACACACCTTGCTAATACTCCATTAGCACTTCTATGGTATAGAACACCTTGGATTAAGAGGAAGTGTTTCAGATTCGGAATACTAGCAGAAGTAGGCTTGAGCAACTGCTCAATGATAGGTGAACGCCAATCTTCATCTTCTTCATACTCAAGAGATTGAAATAATTCACTAGTTGTACATGGTACAAGTTCTTCTAACAACAGACATAGTGATACTTTCATTCTCTTCTGGAATCTGAATTTTGGAAGCTAAAGTAGCAAGTGCATCTGCATACCGATTTGTAGATCTTGGGCTATGCTCACATCTTACATTCTGAAACTTCTTCCACAAAGATTGAACAAGTGTTCTGTAAGAAGCTAACATCTGTTCTTTCAAAGCAAATTCACCATTAGCTTGCTTAATTATAAGATTAGAATCTCCATGAATACAAAGATTTTTAATTCCAATGGAGTCAGCTATGAACAAACCCAGAATAAGTGCTTCATACTCAGCCTGATTATTGGTGCATGGAAAATCCAATTTGAAGGCAAAGGAGATAGGTTCTCTACTCGATTCTAGGGAGTTTAACTCTAAACCAGGAATCAAGGAGTATCCTTCTCTTCTTGACTCTTCATCCAAGGAGATGTTGTTTCTACTCAAATGAGAGGAGGTTAACTCTAAACTCTCTATCGAGGAATCAACTTCTCTACTTGGTGGAATCAAAACTATGCCAACACCTCCCCCAGAAGTTGTGGAAGAACCATCAAAATATAAATTCCATTCCCCTTCTTCTATATTCACTGAACAAACTTCTTCATGAAATTCATTCGGAATAGAATAATGTATTTCTTCTTCATGTTGGGATGGAAAATGTGCTAACAAATCTGAAAGTGCTTGAGACTTGATAGCTTTGGCTGAACAACTGATATATCAAACTCTCCAAGCAAAAGAAGCCATTTTGCTATTCTCCAGATAAAGCTGGTCTAGAGAGCAAATATTTGATAGGATCTGACTTAGTCACCACCACAAGTTTATGAGCCAAAAAGTAGTGACGCAACTTCTGAGTAGCAAAGACCAATGCGAGACAATGTTTCTCCATCGGTGAATAATTTAACTCACTCCCATGTAAACATCTACTCAAGTAATACACAGGTCGTTCTTGCTCTTCCACTTCTTGTACTAGCAAAGCACCAATAGAATGTGGAGTAGAAGTGAGATATAATATCATTGGCTGGTCTTTCATGGCATAGTCATGGTTGCTGGAGAAGTCAAGATTCTTTTTATCTTGTCAAATGCTTCTTGCTTGCCGTTCGCCCCATTCAAATGACACTCCTTTCTTCAACAAAGCTTGAAAAGGAACTATTATTTCTCCCAAGGCTGGAATGAATCTTCTGATATATGAAACTTTTCCCAACAAGCTCTTAAGTTGTTTCTGATTCACTGGAGGTGGCATAGACTGAATAGCAGTTATCTTTGTAGGATCAACATCAATGCCTTTTCTGTGAACCACAAAACCCAAGAACTTTCCAGCTGAAACACCAAATGCACATTTCAGAGGATTCATTCGCAACCTATACTTTCTGCACCGTTCAAACACTCTTCTCAAATCTTGAAAATGATCTGAGGCTTTTTTGGATTTCACAACTATATCATCTACATAATCTTCTATACAATCATGCATCATGTCATGGAAAATAGCTGTCATGGCACGCTGATAAGTTGCACCTGAATTTTTCAATCCAAAGGCATAACAGTATAATAAAGTTTCCAAATGGAGTTCGAAAAGCTGTCTTTTCTGCATCACCTGGAGCCATCTTAATCTGATTATAGCCACTAAATCCATCCATAAAAGAAAACATTTCATGACCAGCTGTAGCATCAACCAGAGTATCAATATTTGGAAGAGGAAAATCATCTTTGGGACATGCTTTATTCAAATCTCTAAAATCTACACACACCCTAATTGTACCATTCTTCTTCTTCACTGGAACAATATTGGCTAACCAAGTAGGATGGTGTATTGGTTTGATAAACCCAACTTTGAGAAGCTTATTGATTTCCTCCTTGATCTGGTTTTCAATATCATGACGAAACACACGAGCATGTTGCTTCACTGGTTTACTTCCAGGAGCAATATGCAATTCATGTGTAACCAGATTCTCATCTACCCAGGCATCTGTTCATAAGTCCAAGCAAAAACATCTTGAAATTCTTTCAAGAGTTGAATCAATATGATTCTTTGTTCACTTGAAAGGTTTTTGCTGATGAAAAGTGGCTTTGCTGTTTCTCCTTCTTCCTTGGCTATATTAATCTCCTCTAACTCATCACCTTGTGGCTTAGGTTGATCTTGAAGTTGTTCTGGTGCAGGCTCAATCTCTTCTTTCTCCTTTTCTCGCACCTCTACTTGAGAACAAGTTAATTGCTCATCAGGAGGTTTCCATTGTATGGGGTCAAGAGAAGGTTTTTCTCCAGACCCCTCGTCCCATCATAAGCAATAGATAGTTTTTCCATCTTCACGAGTATAAGAACTCACTCCAGTATTCTGTCTTTCTTCCTTTTCATCTCTGTTCTCAAAAGTATTTCCACGTTTCTTTTTCCACCTCGACGTTTCTTCTTCTTCTCACCAATATTATTTTCCTTTGTAGAGAGGTCTTCCCATCTTGGAAGTGGAACACCTATAGGTCTCATAAAGATGTTTCCCCATCCTCTGCTGAATCTTCAAAGAAAGATGCCTCAGCATAGTTCACTTCATTCCGCTCAAATGGAGTCTTTGTAGCTGGAATGAAAATTTCCTTCCCCTTCCAATGACCTTTAATGCACTGGTGGCGAGAAGATGGGATGATGTTGTGAGTATGCAAGAATTTTCTTCCTATGAGAACATGGTAAGCTACATCAGCATCAATCACATGAAAGCAAGTCTGATCTTGAATTGGTCCCATCTTGAAATTCACTGTCACTTGTCCCAAAGTTGAAATCTCTTTACTGTCAAAGGAAGAGATTGTTATGGGACGTCGTAAACTCTTCAAATCAATGTTGACTGCCTTCAGAGTAGACAAAGGCATGAGATTCACAGAAGATCCGTCATCTATGAATGTTCTTCTGATAGGATATTCATTGATAACACTCTCCACATAAAGTGGCTTATTGTGATAAGGATGAGAAGTACACATATCTGCCTCGTAAAAACTATGGCATTCTCATATCCACTTGCCATTCTTCCCATAGGCCGACCCACCATGTTACACTCTCCGTATTGTTGCCCTCCTATTCTGACTAAAGCAATAGCAGCTTCTTTTTTCGATGCTTCAGAAAACCCAAGTAGATCAAAGAAATGCCTGAAATTTGGAGTTTTCATAAGTGAATTTGCAATGGAAGAAGTCACCATACTGTCTGCTGTGCTTCTTCGAATTGGGAAGTTGAAGGAGAAGGATCATCATGATGAATAATAGCATTCACATGTCCTCTAGGATTTTGATGAGCTGGAAGTGGATTATTCTGAACTCCATTGTTGCCAATCAACACTTCTCTTGCTTGTACTCTCCTATGAAATAACCTCCTCATATTCCTACATTCTGAGAGTGGATGGCCAACTGTTCGGTGATAGTCACAATACCTTGGGTTGGACCTCTCTTCTGCTGTTGGTGGACGTGGAATATAAGGCAAGTTGATATTTCCATCTCTGACCCATTCCTGAAGAAGTGCTTTCACTCTATCCAAAGGAACTGAGAATGGCGGAGATTCAACATCATCATCTTGCCTTCCTCTTGGATCTTCTCTTCTAGGGCGCATATTGGACGAGAGGGCCTCTCCTTTCTCTTCCTCTTCCTTGAATAGCATTCACTGTAGGAGTATTTCTTCTAGTGAAACGATTAACCCCCTTTTGCCTAAGAACAGTGTTATTGGTTCTTCTTGCGGCTTCAACTAGAGTAGCAAAAGTTGGGAGTGGCAAGTTCTCCAAATGCACCCTATATTCATCAAACATCCCTGAATACAGACTTTAACTAACTCCTTCTCATCATGAGAATCTTGAATATCTAACACTCTTTCTCTGAAGCGCTGAATATACTCCATGAGTCTTCACGTGACTTTTGATGTTCTCTTCCCAAATCAATAAGAGTAACCTTCTCCTGAGTAGAGAAGAACTTCTCTCCAAACATTCTGCACATTTGACTCCAGGACTCTACAGAACCAGGAATAAGATTGACATACCAGGTGTATGCCTTTTCAGTGAGAGACTTGGAAAACTCTTTCAACTTTAAATCATCATCCAGTCCCGCCACACCAAGAGTTTCCACAAACTTCATAACATGCTCACGAGCATCACCAGTCTTACCATTGAATTGTTTAAACTTAGGACTAGTGTAGTCCTTGGGGTATGGCTTAGCAGCCACACTAGCAGGGTAAGGCAACTTGAGATCAAATTCAGAAAAACTCAAACTCTTGTTCTTTTCTTCCAGCAACCTTTGAAGCTCTTCTTTTGTCACAAAGCCTTGAGCTGTGGATGAAGGAAGAGTCACAATAGAGGTTCCAACAGTAGTGGTGTTATTTGCACCAATGTTTTCAACACCTCCGGACCAGGTGCATCGGTTGGTTTCCCCTATTGCCAGTAGAGGTATTCTCATTCCCGGCAGTAGCAGGAGTGACAGATTGAACTTGAGAAGTTGTGGCATTGGAAGATGTGAGTTGGGAGATAGTGTCTTCCAACTTTTGCATTCTTTCTTGAGAAGCTTGGATCATCTTCATCAACTCTTGAATGTAGGCAGGGGTTGAGCATCCTGATTTCCAGTAGAGCTCTCCATGTTTTCCGGCAAAGTGAAGGTTGAAGATGTTCTACTCAATGCAATCGCTCCTCCCAGTGGAGTCGCCAAAATGTAGATGGTTCTTTGTGATGGAGAGGAAACGTTGCAAACCAGTAGAACGGGGTGTGCCGGGAGGCGGCGGAGAGGAAGACTGGAGCAGACCCTGAAGAATGAGTGCAGCGGCAGGTGGCGGTAGAAGGCTGAGCAAGGCTGAGAACAAGGCTGTGTAGAGAAAACAGTGCAGAGAGGATTTGGGAGAGTTTATGGATTAGCTGAATTGCCAAAAAGTCCCTTCTGGTAGCAAGAACTCCTATATATATAGGAATAGAGAATGGAGTTACATATCTCTGCTATTAATATCGTAATAATGAGGATTGCAGTTACAAAGCATTAATGCTTTGTCTAATGGAAATTATACTTTGGGAGAAAGTGTATTGAAAGAAGTAGGGAAGAGCACTCAGTCTTTGGGAGAAGGTGTACTGAAAGAAACATGGAAGAGCACTCGGTCTTTGGGAGAAGGTGTACTGAAAGAAACATGGAAGAGCACTCGTATTTCAGAAAAAGGTTAAGAGAAGAACTCTTAACTACCTCCATATCTGATCCACCAAGCCAAACTCTCCAGGACATCCCAATAGTGAAGTTAACTCAAGAACCCTGCCCTATTCCGGAGTTATCTTCACTTCTTCAGAAAAGCTTCTTTTCCATAAATGAGTTGTTCATTGAATATGTTGTTCTGTAAAGAGTTGTTCCGAGCAAAGCTGTTCTGAGAAGAGCTATTCTGCGAATGAGTTCTGTTAAGAGTAATGAGCTCTTCTGATAAGAGGTTGTTCTTGTACTGAAGCTTTTCTGAAGAAGTTATTCTTATGAAGTATTATTCTAAGAAGAGGTTGTCTTTCACTTATAATATGAAGCAAATATTAGTTTTTCCAAAATCAAGTATCTACGGTATGTAAATACAGAGCTATGTATTTTAGTAGTACCAATCAAGGACCTTGGACGACCATTTTGAATAAGTCAAAGAAAACAACTTATTAATGTGTTAAGCTTTTCTCGCGATTGGATCGGTGATAATTAAAAAGCTGCTCCAGCTGTTTTGAGGTTCATGACTGAATAATTCACTCTGGTCATCAATCTCTCAAGCAAAGCATCAAGCGATCACGTACGTTTAGAAAAGAAATGGTGTTGGCAGGACAAAACGAACATCTAATGATCCTAACCAATTTAATTATTAGTAGAATCAGCTAATTGTTTAGACTCACTTTTGGGGGGAGAATATGGCATGCCATTTATGATTATATTATAGTGTAATAAAACAGTTAGCACATGCATCTAACATTACTGTCTTCTTAAACAAGTTATAAATCCCATTCTTTTTAATAACACAATTGAATTTGTGTCTGGGATTTTCTTTGTTAGATGTTTTTTTCCTAGGTCTTAACTTTTATTGTTTGGAGTGAAAAAGTTGTGCAACAACTTGGGCCAAGAACTTAAAGTTGTGTGATTTGATTCCATCACTGATCTCTTTATCTCTCGCTCTCCTAAGATAATATACACTCAAGAGCGCTTTGATCTCTTAATCTTTTAATTATTTTATTTTAATCTCAATAACCCTTTTGAATTTTTATAATTCAATCCTTTCTATTAGAATACTTGGTTAATTTAAATAGATAAAGGTACTCATCTAGGCAATCACATCTTTTTTACACATTGATATTTTGTAACTAAAACAATTTAAGGATATTTAACATCTAAATGAAGTTTTACTAGAAGGTAAACGACTTAAGAGTATTTTAATTCATCATGATACGTTTTTATAGTAATCAAACATTTAAAATTTCTTTCAAAAAAAGTTAAACATTTAAAATGTTTAAACTATATTTTCAAACGCACTTTTTTTAATGACAACAACAATTTTAAATTTGGGTTAACTACAAAAAGTTACAGAAAGAATTGTTATCAACCTTGGGCCAAACATTGTCCAAATAACCATTGGGTTTGACCCTTTTCTAAAGACTAGTGGAGGCCCAATAAGTTCACACACTTTAATGGGCCATTTTGTTTATTGCACGACCATTATTGCAATTAATAGTCAATCCATTAATGTTTCGAACAACCAAGGTTGAAAAGAAACAGATGGCTCTTGTTACAACTGTAAGAAGCACAGAAAGGGAATATCAAGCCGCTCTCTCTTTAACTTTAAGACTCAATTTTTTTTTTTATAAAATGATTGGACTTTGAAAACAAAAGGATACAGGTATTACAATGTGAATTTATCAGATATTTATTTTTAAAAATATAATCGCATGAAATATTTGAATTAAGCTTCGAATTTAATTTTATAACACAAATTTTTATTTACTGTGAAGGTTTAATTCGGATTTTACTTCTTATTAAATACAGTCATAGACAAAAAGAATAATGCCATAAAAAATAAATAAAGAAAACCGCACGTTTGATTGTTCATAAACTGCGCGATGTTGGTGTTGTTGACTTTCCGACAGCCGCAATTTGATATATTTAGTTTTTGTCAGATCTGCGGGGCCCACGAATCTTTTGGTTGTCATTTTCTGCGTAACAAAGTCTCTTCGAGAAATTTTGGAGTGTGTTTGAGAGAAAGATTTTAATGAAAAATTTTATTTTAATAAGAATATTTAAAAGTTTAAAATTTTTTTTTTTCAAAAAAATTTAATGAATTTCAAAATTTTTGATGAATTTCAGAATTTTATTGAAAATTAGTCCAAAAAAGTGATTTTTTAAAATTTCTTATAATCTTTTTTAATTTATTAGATATGGCCTATTATTGAATATAAAGTTAAAAACAAAAATATACTATTTTGTTTAAATATAATATTTATTTTTTATATTATTAATATCTATATTCTTTTACAAATCTCATAATACCCATGTTGCATAATTTATTTGATATATTTTTTTCTAATATATCATATCATTATTTTTTTATAATTATTTTTTATTTCATCAAATCCTAGTATAAAAAATTCCTCCTAAAAAAATTTATCCAAACATGACAATTATAAATGCTTGCATTTTATTATGATGAATTTTGAAATATTTTCATTTTGAAATACTTCAAGAGTCTTTTTTTTTTAAAAGCACTTCAAGAGTGTGTTTGGATGAAAAATTTTAAGAGAAAAATTCATTTCAATAAAAATAGTCAAAAGTCTAAAACTAAATTTCCTTATTTGGCAAAAGAATTTGAAGAATTTCAAAATTTATGAAGAATTTCAAGAATTCCATTAGGAAAATCCAACTATAGATCCACTACTAGAAAATGAGCCTTTAGCAACCATAATACGCAACGACTAACAATGTCATTGCAAAATGTAATTATATTTGCAATGACTTTGGAAAGTTGTTGCTAATTTGATTTTTTTATACTTTACACAACCAAATTTTTTATTGTTGCGGATTCATATCCGATTAACAACGATTAAAAAAAGTCGTTATGATATATTATTATGTTTACAACGACTTTTCATTGTCATTGCCTTAAAAGATTTCAAAAAATTTTATGCAACGACTAAAAATATTGTTGCGATATATATATAATATATATATATATATATATATATATATATATATATATCATATTCATAACCACAAAAATATGTCTTTTCGAAATCTTATCAAATTTGCAATTACTTTTTACGGTATTCAAAATAACTTTTATCTCATACAAAAATAATTTTTTTTCTATACAATTCGAAAATTTATTATTTTTATTATCTTCAAAATATCAACATTGCAAATTTACTATACTTTTACTTTATATATTTATTTGCGTATTGCTATGTTTATGCTTACACCTATTTTATCAAAGGTTAGCTTGCCCATTTTGGTTTTCTTTAATTATTTTAATTTAAAAAATAAAAAAATCAAAATTATAGTTTGCTTGAATTAAAACTACTAATTATTCTTAGATTAAAACTCTTAGTAGTTAAAATTTTTTGAACTCTAGGATTAATTTATGTAAAAATAAATCCACTAAATAAAAGCTTACTTTTTTTTTACTAATAGAGAGACTTTCATTCAATGATAAACTCATAAATCTGGGTTACAAATGCCAAAAGCTCGAGAACCTACCCAAAAACCACTCTTGCCTACAAACCGTTCCAACTTTGACAAATTATGAGCCAAACGATTATGCTCTCTTTTGACAAAATCGAAATTACATTCCCTGAATTGCTCCCATTTTCCTAATAGTTTCAATCAACACTCCCCCTTCCCAGATTCATGGGTTCTGGTTGTGAATTTCCTCTGTAAAAATATTACTTACTTGATTTTAAGTTTCCACCTAAATTTTGTTTCTACCCATGCTCTCGATTAGTCTTTCTAGCTCTTCTTTTGTCTTTTCTTTCATGCATTTCCACAAAATATTTCTCTTCCTAGAATAGCCATTTAAATTCATTTAAAATTTTGTTGATATTTAATGAATGTATCTGTTATTTTTATGCTTAAATATTAAAACAGAAAATAATTATTATCTAATAATATAAGCGGTTTTAAGATATATATATAATATTTTATATTTATATATATAAAATATATTGCTCACCTCTCCAAAGCACACGGTTTTAATATTTACATACAAAGTTTTACCGTTGTTTGGGAGTTTAAGCCCTAATTCTTCTTCTACTCTATTTTTCTTGCAACGTTGCCATAGTTTTCTTCTTCCACGAATATTTTTCCTGCGATTGATCATCTTACCAGTTTTGTATCAGCAAGCTACCCCTTTCACCTCCTTACAATCACCGTCCTCAGCCTTTTCCAATGGCCTTTATTTTCTCCTTGCCATAGCTTCAAATCCTTTTTAGCCTTCCCCATCTTTTCTCTTGTCTGTCTAGTTCTTGACATAGGAACCTTTTATGTAGGGTTGGAGTCCGTCTTCTTGATGGACATTGGGTACAGAGAAAATCCAATACTGGAGCTTCAAAATCGATTGACCCAGCCAATTCCAGAAGCTTCAAAATCTCTAGATTATGATAGTAAATTAACATTTGTAGAGAAAAGGCTGTCCAATTCGCTGACATCGGTTGCAGGGGAATGAATATTGTGAATTCAGCACTCGTTTTCAAGTTTCTTCAACCACAGATCATTGAAGATTTTGGCTTTCAAACCTCCTTGTTTGCTGCATTGTTGCTCTTGAAGGACTTTATTTTTGAAGATCAACTTTATTATGTGTGTGTGTGTATATATATATATATATATTTACACACACTCAGTAAACTTGTGTCTTTAATACTATTGCAGTTTCTAACACAGAGTAGTATATGAGTAGTGTATTTATTCTTTGTGTATTTCATCAATTTCTTTAATTTCTTTCTTCAAAGATCACAGACCTGTGAGTTGCATAATAACCATTTGCCACAAGTACTTTGGCCACCAGTATTTTTGGCAGCAGTGGAAATCTTGTGGTTGGTATTAATGCCTCGTCTCAAAATGAGCCATTTGGTATATGAAGTGTGGACAATTTTACATTTCAAGGCACGTTGGAGCATTTGGGTGACAAAGGATAGATCTGATTATCTATGGCATATAACCAGGTTAAGTATCATCTATTCTGTATTCTGTTTAATTTCCATTCATCATTGATGCTTCTTTATTCTATATTTGGAATGTAGAATATATGTTTCTGATTAACACATTGCAATTTGGGAGGATAATCAAGTTGGCTCCACTCTTGTGATTGATAGCATCTTCCATTTACTAATCCTCTCCCAAGATAAAATCTATTAAGAATTTGAGTTGAAATATGAAATTGTAGTATATTCTCATAATACCATCTAAATATTTATTAGCAAGAATAGTAGCCAAGATCATCAGACTCTGTCTTATCCTGGGAAAGTATAGATAGTGGATTGAAGAGTTGATGACGTCCCTCTTCTATTCTTATATCATGACAACTCTCGTAGCTACTAGAAGAGGAAAGATTCTCTGAGATGTATGTCATATGATACAAATAAAGGATAGCGGGTATTTTATTAATAGACAGAATAGAGGTAAATTCTCCTTTTGTGATGGTATTAAAGTGCTTGTATTTCCATGCACCAGCACATTTCTTCCTCATCCCTCTTTAATCTCTATTTGAAAATCCTGCATTTATTTAAATTCTTGTTGTCTTTATAAGTTTTAAATTTAAATCCTTATTTATGACTCCAGAACTTGTTCTGCTTCGAAACTTCACTCACATTCAGGTGGTGAAAGAAAGAGATTTTATCATGTTTATATCTAGGTTAGCTATTTTAGATTTTAGTTATTAATTCTTGTTTTGTTAAATCATAAATAGAGTTTAATTAGTAAAATGCTTTACTATCCTCTTCCTTGTCTCTTCCATTGGGATGTAAATATTAAATGGCTAATATCATTTTGACATTTATGTTATTATACCTGTTGAATAATGCTAAGCACTTGTTGTATAACTCATGATCTAACTCTTACATATTGCTTCCGACAAAAATATTTTCCTTTCGTCTCTTATAATTTTTAGTTAAGATAGATTTTAGATTTTTCTTACTAAAATTTATTATCAATGAAATTTAGAATTTTTGACACATTTAGTGAGTAGATTTTCTTCTTTGATTAATTATTTCTAAAAATTGCTAACCACTATAACTTTTGTCTTATTAATTCTGGTTTTGATCTGCAGGCACCCAAGAAGAAGCTGCTAAGGCTTATGATACTGCTGCAATCAAGCTAAAAACCTTATTACCAAGTTCATATGGGTATGAGATGCTCGTGGATGTTTTGTCCAAGCTGTTGAGTCTAAAGATCGAGTCAATTAGCTAAACATATATGCTCAGTGCTTACAGATTCAAGGCTGCTTTCCAGGATGCGAGTCATCCATAGAAATCTTTGCTAGGTTTATAGATTCAAGATTTTTTTGTGTTTTTTTATTCGTGAAATTGTATTGAATTCTAAATTTCATTAATAATATATATTTAAATTATCAATTCTTTTATATTTGCAACAATAATATTGATTATTAAATTTTTTACATTGTAAAATAAATTAACAACGATTAAAGTTTGTTTGTAAAATAAAATAAATTAAAAACGATAAAAATATGGTTTCATAATTAGTTTTAACAACAATTATATTCGTTGTAAAACCAATTAGAAACGATGAAAAAGTTGTTTCTTATATTTTTTAGCAACGATTATGGTCATCGTGAATAAAATTAAAAACGACAAAATTGTCGTTTCTTAATTATTTTGTAGCAACAACTATAGTCGTTGCAAAACTAATTATTGCAACAATAAAAAACTGTTGCCAAAAAACAATTGCAGCCAAATATATTTTGTTGCTAAAAAAAGTATAGACAAAATATTAAATCGTTGCTAAAACAAAAATTTAATTAATAACGAGAAAAAGTAGTTGTAATAAATACATTTTTGTAACGACTTCTTATTCAATGAAAGTCATTGTGTATACTTTTAGTAACAGAATTTTAAGCAACGACTAAAAGTCGTTACAAAAAAACTTTAGCAACGATAAATTTGCATTTTTACACATAACCCACTAGTAATATTAAAAAAGTCTAGAGGTTGTTTTTCAATATTTCTTTAAATCTTTTCTTATTTTTTTACACATGACCCACTAGTAATATAAAATTAAAAAAAGATAGATACTATTTTCATTAAATAAAATATATTTTTTTACTTTTTTATATTATTAATAATATATATACATTTTTACAAATCTAATGATACTCATATTACATATTTTTTAATATTTTTCTTTCATAGTTATTTTTTTATTTCATCAAATTCTAATATTCAAAAAAATTTTCTAAAAAATATTTATCCAAACAAGATCATTATAAATGCTAGCATTTTAAATTGATGAGTTTTAAAATGCCTTCATTTTAAAATACTTTAAAATTTTAAAAATTTTCATCTAAACGCATTACAAAATTTCAAAATTCTTCATTTAAATGCATTCTTAACGACTAAAAAAAGTTAGGACATGGGACCGTTATCGCAAGAAAAATGTCAGATTTTACTAGGTAATCGACAATTCATAATATGCCTACGAAATAATAGTCACAGTCTTCAAAGAAAACAACTTAATATATTAAATCATTCTTAAATTTCAAGTTTTTCTCGCGGTCGGATCGTTGATATATAATGCTGTTCTAAAGATTCTGGATAAATACATTGCGCCATTGCAACAACCACTTGATTTTGTTTGTTATTTTTTCAAAAAAAAGAAATTAATCTCTAAAGAATAATTCTATTTGACTCGAAGTCGAGGACAAACGTTAGCTTTCCAAGTGTTTATTCCACAAATATTTATTTTTTTATTCATAAAAAAATAAAACGGATAAAAACATGTGAACAATTGAAATTAACTTAAACATAACTTCAAACATTTGTTTTATTTTTATGGAAACACTTTTTTCCTGTGATTTTCTGTATGATCTTATTCAGTATCATTTTCAAACATTTTATCCCTAGCTCGCGCAATTTAAACCTTAGTCATGAAAACCGTGTCCAATTAATAAACTATAGAATTAAGCTTCGAAAGAACGCGAGTGTAGTGCGGTTTATTAGAAGAACGGAAAACAACCCGCGCGAGTGGAGCTCTGAAGCAGACTGCGAAATTGAAGTAATCAACACAGGTTTTTAGACCGATTGCGCAATCACATCAATTGCAAGATCATTGTCACGTCAAAGATCTGCTCCATCTCAGAATGAATACTTTGTTAGTGAAGTTGTGTAATAGGGTGTTGCTATTTGTATTTTCTAAGGTTTGATATGGATAGATGATCATGTCGCACCGAATTAGCAAAACTACACTGAATGTCTGAATCCATAAGGTTTAGTGGTAGGAAAACAGTTTCGATGTCCACATAAAACTTATATCATTCTGCATGTACCAGACTATTACAACATTTACTATTATTTGGAAGTACTTGGATTGTATTTTTTTTATTTTATTTTCATATATATTTAAATATATATATAAAACCATGTTGCTTCTATGATAATATTTATTTTTCAGCCAAGATCAATGTATTAAGTGTTGGAACAATTCGTCCACAAAGCCCATTAGCACAATGACAAGAGGAGAAATCTAACCTTTGGTGGGTATGCAAAATACCCACCATTTCACCGCCATTAACGCCACTGCCAGAGGAAGGATGACGCCGGTGCTCCGCCGGTGGTGATTAGGTCTGCCATGTGATCTGTCCCAAGAAGGAAATGTGAAGATGATGGTGAGTCATGGAGAGAAACGGGAGAGAAGGAGAGGGAGGTGAGCTACTGCTGTTCACTTCTCCGTTCATTCCAAGTGAATAATGGGCCTTCACTTATATAGTGGTGCCAGCAGTAGGGACCTCCCATATTTTTAGACCATGTATTATATCCGTCCCATTAAGGATAAATACATATATAATATAGATATATTATATACAATTATGGTCACACTATACATAAATTATACTACTAAATAAATTATATGATAATAATTATACTTCATTAGTCTATACAATTAGAGATATTACAACATTCTCCCACTTGGACAATTAAGTTAATTAACAAAATATCATATAATATCAATATGTATTCATAAGCCCTCTAAATACATTGTACCGAAAGGGTACAAATGTGTAGACTCATACATACTTTAACAACAAGAAGCCTTTTATAAGCTTCAAAATGCATCATACCGACAGGGTACAAATGCGTAAACTTATAAAGACTGCAACAAAAATAGTAGTATTAGTGTGAAATGGAAAAGATATGAAAACAAAATCAATATCCATTTCCATTAGGTCCATGCATCCAAACTGAATGATGCAATGTTTCAACAGAAGCTCATGAGACCAATGCAGAATGTCTCTTTTAACATAATGTCATATTTACCAGAATGCGCGCAGACAGAATATGCATATATGACAAATAGGAATCCATTCACACAGTTGCAACTGATTTTATTGCAGAGCTCCCACTAACTTAATACAGCAAATGGCTCCACATGCTTCATAAAAGTGCTATGTCGTCAAAGCACTTTAGCAGCCAAACTTTCAGTTAGACAAAATGAGCTCTTTAAAACATGTGCTCTATAATCCAATCAAGTAATGGATTCCATTATTTTCTCTCTAACCAACCGAATGATGATATCTAAATATTTGGAGTGTGAGGAACTCCAAGCATTTTGAGAGAGAAAGTACTTGCTGCAGCATTACCACAGTACATCTCCAGGACTTCGAAATGGCAATCACAGAAAACCAATCCTGAGATGAAATTTTGCAGCCTAAATGGCCCATCTGTAGCTTTACAACATGCTACATACTTAGCCTCCACAATCAAGGATGCTGTAAGTGTTTGCTTTACACTTTTCAAAATACAGCTCTTTTATATCCACAAATATATAACCAAAATAATTTTTAATATCTGGAGAGCTTGCAAAATTAACATCAAAATATCTGACCAAACTCAAAATGTCAGATTTATCAATATCCAAATACTCTCTTTATAGCTTCCAGTTCTCTATTCCAGGAACGCTCAAGTATCTCCGAAATACACCTATAACATACACAATGTCCAAATGTGTATAAGCTTGAGTATACAGTAATTACCCACAATAAGGCATACATAACACTCGATATGAGCTCTTTCATTTTTACTTTGAGGACTTTGAGATTTTCACAATATGTCACCTTTTACTAAATGACGTCTCATTAGGAGAACAACATACAATAAACCTACTTAATACCCAATGTAGGTTCTATGAGACCAATAATGTATGCCTATTGATATGTCATGAAGAATCTCAATCCTTAAAACGAAATAGAGCCTCACTTAGATTCTTCATCCTGAAATGACATGACGACATGGAATGTCTCATACAATAGGTCAGTGCTATAGGCTGCTATTTGACATCATCACTTAGAGCACAATAAGCACATAACTCCCACTGACCTCGCAATGGATTCAATTATCAAACGATAATGTTCTCCTCAAAGTGACAATCTCATTAAATTTTAGATACAGTCTGGATGCCTTTTACTATTCGCAAATAAACTCCTTGAGTTCACAAACTATATGTTCCAACTTAGGAACTACAAACTTTTAGGTTGCTTTATTTAAAGCCTTGGCCAAATTTGGCTTTAAATCATCTACCTAAACTTTAGAGTCTCCCTTTTGTCTATAATAATGTGACAACTAAAATAGATCCCATGCATCCTTATGCAACATAGATGCTCACTTATCCTGCGTGACTAATATTCAATTCTTAGAGTTCGGATCAGGATAGTCTCCTGACAAACATCACAATTAGAAGATACATGAATCTTACATTCATGTTCCTCTGTAAAGTCAGGTGCAGGTTTAGGTATACAGTATTGAGATCAACCATTGGTTCCTTTGATTTGTGGCTTTTCATCATCAAAAGATAACGCATATATGGGACTGGCACAACAAAATTTATTTCAATAATAACTTTGTGGAGTTCGCAACTCCCACTCTTTAAGTCATCCTCTAAATGGATTGCATTGTCAGACTTAATGATTCTAGTATCATATAACGAGAAACGAAAATCTAAAATCTTTCTAGCCGATATAATAACCAACAGAATTGCCGTTGATAGTTTTCCAGTCAAGTTTTCTTGACTATGGGTTATAGCTCTTTTGCCTTACCTTATAACCCTAAACATAGAAAGCGGCATGAAATCGACTTAATGTCTTACTATAACTTGGGATGCATTTAGGAACTGGTCTTGCTTGGAGATCAACTTTGAATTTGAATTGCAGTTTTAATTTCACTCCACCCGAATTTTAAAGATTTGGAGTGATTAACATAAATCGTACTAGATCAGAATGTACGATTGACTGCAACTGTAATCTCATTCTGTTTTAATATTCCAAGCACCGTACACTAGGCGTTAATATAAAATCCTATAGTGCACTTAACCGAAAAACCGGTATATGATTTTGCCTAGCTTCATTATACCGAACATAATATTCATCACTATTATCTGATCATTGCCTTAAGCAGCGCAGCGGAATTAATCAGAATGCCTAAGGCCTCTATAAGATCAGAATTATTACTCCATATGACCTACATCGAAATGGTCATTAATAAAGTGATGAAACACTTATATCCACTAAATACAATATGTGAAAATGATCTACAAATGTCGGTATACATAAGTTCCTAATTATTTCAATATCTACTAATCATGTCCTTAATATTAGCAGCAAGATCTCCCTTAATACAATCTCTTCATGTGCCTCGAAATGTCCCTAACCCATGCCATAACTTAATAGATTTCTTATCTATCCTATCATAATCAAAATCTACAGTCACATCATTCACTATTGAAGAAAATTTGTTCAATATTGGGGTACAAATCTACTGTGTACAATCCATCACGCAGAATGCCAGAATCAGTACACATGTTGTTACTAATTAGAAATACTTTTCTGTTATCGAAATGAAAAGTATAAACTGACAATAGTTCCCAAATTGTCTTCAAAATGTAACAACAATCTGGCTATATTTTCAATATGGATTCTAACTCTATAACCCCAATTCACAACAATTTTTCTTTATTCTATCTCCGGTTGCTTATAGCTTTATCAATAATAGCACCGATATCCAAACACCAATAGTTGGAGTGCATATCTTCTAGATTGGATTCAAAATAAAAGCTAACGGAATGTCTTTTTACACATTCCAATCTAGAGGACTCTTGCAATCTACCCTTTTGTGCCCAGGATTATTATAGAAGTGGCATATTTTGATATTTAGAGGTGTTGGTGAAACTAGAATGGGAAATAGACTTGGCAAATTTCTTCTTCTAAAATGACCTTCTATTAAGACCCTTTAATAATATTCCTTCTGGCAGTAATATTGACATATGTCATCATTATGGCTGAATGAGATCTGTTAACTCGAAAGATCTCTCATTCTTGAATGACAATGTCAATTCTGATATTAAAATGCCATACTTCCTTCTGCATTAAATGAGATCTGCAAATTTAGAAGATCTCCCACTCTCTACCCCAGAAGGAAGTAGTACTGAATTTGCCAAAATCCTATAGTAACCTTTATCCATCTTATGCGAACTATTTTCTAATGGCATCCATAAATACTTCTTAATTATCACTAATTGGAACACTTTCTCTAATGTGCTCATTAATGGCATGCCCTCATAATCAGAGAATTCTCACTTAAGTGTTCCCGAAATTCCAAGTGTATTGTCCTCAAAGAGCTCACATTATTGGGTATAATAGATAGATCGACTCTCAGGACTACTTCCTAGTTCAATATGTCCCTAACCGTAGAGAATAATTCATATTATCTATTTAATTTGATCTTGCTAGAAATTCGATATGTGATAGTTGCACAATATGGAGGCTAGTGGAATAATCCAAACAATATCAAAATTTATTCCACAATACACTACAGAGGATAAAACAAAACTAGTTGAATACAACCTGAATGATCGCCCACCGACAGGGTAGGAAGACCGTGTCATATCCCAACCAGAATCCTCCCAATCCCAAGCATCTCTAAAAGCAACTAACAATCCGACAGGGAGAGACTAGCCACTTCTAGAGACCTCAGTAAATTTATGCAACTACAACTATCACTATGCATTGCCTTATTATTATATCCTTAAAATTATCAGAATAAATCGTCAAAAAAATCTTCATGACTATTCCTGCGACAGGCAAGTACTAGTCAATCTAATTAATGATTTATAATTTTAAGAATATTCACAAAATTTATTGACCAAAATTAATTACATCCAAAATATGCAATTTCTGAAGCATATGTAGTAATTTCAAATCAAATATCAATTAATTAAATTAATTTCACATAAATGTGAATATTCAAATAATAAGGCAATATCAATTTTAGAGAGTTTATTTGTTTAAATAAATTATTAACGAATGGGTAAACCATAATTCAAAATGGCTCAACGAAATACCCAAATAATTTATTTAAACTTATTTAATTAGGCCAAATATCAGTAATTTATGGGCATGAGTATATATTTCAAAATTAAGTGAATTATGAATTAAATGAGTAATTAAATTTCAAGAAATTACTCTAAAATTAATTCTTCCAAAATTCACTTATATTACATTAATTTTGGACTTAACAACTAATTATGGCTATTAAATAAAATATGGCTTATGGCCAAAATTGTCTAAAATTAATTATCCAAATGGCTCATAATTAATTAATCAAAATGGCCAATTAAACCATAATCCAAAATGACCTATTAATTAATTATGCAAAATTGCCACTAATTAATTCAAAATTAATAGCCAAATAAAATTAACTAATCAATATGGCCCCTAAATTAACTAGGCAAAATGGCCTCAAAATTATTTAATTTTAATTGCCCAAAATTAAATTAATACTAAATGGTCAACTAATAAAAATAAATAAATAAATAAATCATGCCCATAATACAAACACAAAATTTATTTTGGCCTAAAATTAATTAAATACTAAGGCATACTTAATTAAATCAAACAAGATGGCCCACAAAAAAAAATCCCAAAACAGTCCAAAATACCAAACAAAAGCCCAAAATGTGTGGCCAAAAAAATGGCCCAATGAAATAAATGGCCAGCCAAAAAAAAATTGGCCAAAAACTGGCCCAATAAAAGCAAAAAAACGGGGCTGAAAATCGCCCAACAATTTTATTTTCTTTCTTTTTTTTTTTTTAAAATTTTGCAGAAGCGGGCGCGTGTGGAACACGCGCCCGCACCCCTCACAAATGGCTCCTAAAGGGCACGCGCCAGACTTTCTTTCGAGCCCGAACAAGGCGAAAAACGCAGAGAAATGGATCGTTCGACCCGACCCGGCCATTTCTCACCATTTCAGCCTCGTTTTTGACCCATTTCACTTCATTTTCACGGCATTTTCATCAAAAAATCATCCTCAAGCAGCATATAACATTATTTTAGATCAAAAATACAAAAATCTTATGGGTATAGCAAAAATCCGAAAAATACCCAAAAAATATAAAATGCACAAATTTCATTTTTCTTCAAAAAAATTGGCTAATGGCTTTATTATGGACATGCTCTGATGCCAATTGTTGGAACAATTCGTCCACAAAGCCCATTAGCACAATGACAAGAGGAGAAATCTAACCTTTGGTGGGTATGCAAAATACCCACCATTTCACCGCCATTAACGCCACTGCCAGAGGAAGGATGACGCCGGTGCTCCGCCGGAGGTCCGCCGGTGGTGATTGGGTCTGCCATGTGATCTGTCCCAAGAAGGAAATGTGAAGATGATGGTGAGTGATGGAGAGAAACGGGAGAGAAGGAGAGGGAGGTGAGCTACTGCTGTTCACTTCTCCGTTCATTCCAAGTGAATAATGGGCCTTCACTTATATAGTGGTGCCAGCAGTAGGGACCTCCCATATTTTTAGACCATGTATTATATCCGTCCCATTAAGGATAAATACATATATAATATAGATATATTATATACAATTATGGTCACACTATACATAAATTATACTACTAAATAAATTATATGATAATAATTATACTTAATTAGTCCATACAATTAGAGATATTACAACATTAAGAGTATGTTATGCTTCATTCCGTATATTATTGAGCTCAAAACCAACTAGAAAAATTTGGTAATAGTATGCTTTGCTTCGTACTTTATATTATTGAGCTCAATTAAATGAACTACAAAAATTTGAATAAAAGAGTATATAATATTATCTTATGCCATACATTTGCAAATAATTCAAAACTGAAAGTATCAACAGTGATTCTAATTTTGTGAAAACTTGTGTGTGAAAATTTAAATCAAGTTGGGGCTTATCATCTCAAAGTATGAAATAGAAACCAATTTTTGAAATAAAAACGAAAAGAGAAGAATTAAAAGAAAATAATAGAGAACGAGATTTTCTTGATTAAAAACATAAAACATTCTAATTAATTCATTAACTTATTAAGAGGTGATTGGTGAGCATCATTAAATTGTAAAAACACAATTTTCGGTTTGGCTATAGTAGTTTATTGGTGATTTAAAGCGGGGGTTCTCTGTCTACCATGTCTCCCCTGTTTTTTCCTGACTCGGTTTCTTTGTCGGGTCTATGTGAGCCTCCTATTGGCTTTCTCCAATGTACTTGCGGGCTTTATTTGTAATAAAACTCTTCGGTTTTTTTTTTTTAGTGTATTGGTTCGAATTCATCATGCTTGGGAAAGAAGTTTCATAATTCTTTGCGTGTATTTGCACACGACACTATTCACGTTGCCAGCGATCGATGTTTTAAGTCGTACAAAATACAACGTTCTGTTTGGCTATAGTCATTTATTTGTGATTTAAATTAGAAGTTCTCTGTCTACTATGTGTCCCCCGTTTTTCTGACTGTTTCTTGGGTCTTTGTGAGCCCGGTATTGCCGCGATTGGCTTTTTCCTATTTACTTGCCAGCTTCATTTTTTGGTTTAAAAAAAAAACAAATCGGTCAGAAATTTCAAGCTTCGGCATGAAGTGTCATAATTCTTTATGTGTGATTTGTGCGTGCGATTACAACACAGTTAGAAAAACTGAGAAGTTATCAAAATCATCATAATATTCATACAGTCTTAAAATTGATGTTTTAAGTTCGTACGAAATATAGCGAAGAACGTTGGTAGCAATGAGCTGGTTTGGCTGGTGATATCTTGCCGAAGAAGAGACATTTTGGATAGCGGCATTGATGTTAGTTCAAAGAAAATATTGAGCTCCCGTAGCGCATATGCTATAGCCAAAGTCAAGACATTCACACTTGAACGTCTCTCACTCTCGCAAGATAGCGAGAAAGTACTCTAGCCAATCTCTTTCTCTCTCTCTTTTGTAGTTTCAGTGTATTTTTAATAAATTAACAACTATAGCATTTCAACATAATATGTATTATATATGTTGGCAATATATTTTATACATTTTATGAATTGCTTATAGCTCATAGATAAACAAATTCATCTGTTTATCTAAGTATATGCAAATTCTAAAAGCATCTCGATCGATTGTGTTTAACAAAAATAATCTAGATATGGAAATGAAAATCTTATTGACTTAATATATAGTTGAATTAATTGAGGTATTGTACTATTTATTTGTTTTTTTTTCTTGGTGTGCAATTTTGCATTTCCAACTTGATCTTGATGATATCTAACATATCTGGCCATACCTATTTTATTTATTTTTTATTTTTTAAATATTTTTATAAGATACGTGTCACGATCCAACATTACTTGTGGAATAAAAATATTTTATTAACAATGTATGGAATAATTATCCTACAAAAACTAAAATAGTAAAAATTGAATTTTAAACATTTTCTCTCAAATTGACAAACTTTAAAAGACTATAATAGCTAGAGCTAATTGACCATTATATTTCTCTCAAAAAGGATAAACCACACACAAAAAAAATATTTTTTTCAATTTTTTCCATATTAATAAATTTTCATTAAACTTAATCAATTTATAAATTTTTATTTGATTATTTTTAATAAAAAATTTCAAGAAATTAACATAAAAAATTTACTTATATTTTGGTTTTTAAAATTTATAGTCTAGTTTTTTTTTGAGAAATATAATCAAGTTAATTAGTAGACATTATTTAATTAATTTATTTCGCGAGATGCAATTAAACTGATTCTCCTTAAGGTTAAGAAATGAAATTATCGAACGATTGATCGCTCGAGAATTAGAACTTTCTATTTCAACCAGAAAATAAAAATTAAACAAATAATGTAATGCAGCTACGATCAAACTCTCTCGTTCAGTCGCACCAAGGCAAATCACACGTGCTTTGAGTGCAGCGGCACCCGCACCATAGACGGTACTTGTGAAAGCTGCATTAAACAATTACATTAGTTGGTGGGACTGAAAACGAAGAAGTTAATGGGGACCCACTTTCCTTTAAGAGCGTGACTTTGGTTGTCCTGTTACGTTAGTTTGTCTATATTTTAATTTTTGTGACGAGGTCATGATCACAGCCACCGAACTAATTATTAGATTTTCGGTTGTATTGTTTGACAAAAAAAAAATGCTTGAAACTCTTTCTAATAATAACCCAAATTAATTTTAAACTTTTTTAATATATTTATATTTTTCGAATGATTCTAAATACGTGACCATTAATATGTTTAAAAACTATTCGGAATAAATGTTTTATATCTTATAAATAAAAGTATACTAACTTTGCACTATTTTTAAATGAACAACATTAAAACATTAGTTTTTGTATATTTATTCACGCATAAACATGCATTGAGATTAATAAGAGCCGAGCATCACAAAGCGTATATTTTTTTACTGGGGTTTGGCTTACCCTCTTCTTTCACCTCACAGGTTACTTCAGATAGACTTGAGTGCTACACTAAGAACTCAACTTACACGCTAATAAGTTACTGTTTTTTATATTGGGGTATAATCTTTTATTACTTTTGTTTATATCCCAAGCGACAAGATTCTTTTCAGTATACACAGTGTATATGGATTGGGATGTAAATGCTAGGACTGTATCGAGAATTATATATAATTGTGTATTGTAATGAATAGTATCTCAACAGTATATCTTGATGAAGATGTGATACTCTAGATGGTTTCTTGAGATGATTATTGTGTCACAAGTCGGATTATTGTTGTGTTACAGAGTGTGGTTGGACAATAAGTATATATAAAAAGGTGGAGTTTTTCAATTTCGATTTTTGACACGCATTACGAGATAATTGAATGGGACTTTAGACAATTAGTCTTAAACAAATAAACAAGTAATAATCTATTTGTTAGGTTTTAGCTACAGTGAGTGAGTTACAAACATAGTAAGTAAAAGAAAAAGTTAGTTCGAAAATCCTAGCTTCCGAGGGGCATTATATGACTTGTTAATGAAAATAATTTTTAGAGATTTTCAATTAATTCAAATCAAAGACAAATTAACAAAATTTTAATCAAAACACAAAAAATTTAAAGATAAAATTAAAAATATATGAAACTCAAAGATAAGTTTTACATTTAGATCCAGCGATGGGGGAAGATCTGGTGCTTGACAAGGCGATCAGAGATTGGGTGCTGATACCTCTATCAGTGGTGATGGTCCTCATCGGAATCCTCCGTTACTTCGTCTCCAAGCTCATGCGCTCCTCACAAGTTCCCGATCCTAAGATCGTCAAAGAAGGGCAAGTAATTGTTAGGGCTCGGAATTTGCGAGCAGCTGCTAATTTTATCCCTCCCAAGTCGTTTCGCTCTCGTAGGGTTTATTTCAGCAATGAGGAAAATGGATTGCTGTTTGTCCCCAAGGGCCAGGCTCAAAATGCCCAAGCGCAAATGTTCTCTGACCCTAACATGGCTATGGACATGATGAAGAAAAACCTGTCTATGATTATACCTCAGACTCTCACTTTTGCATGGGTCAACTTTTTCTTCTCTGGATTTGTTGCAGCCAAAATACCCTTCCCATTGACTCAGAGGTTCAGATCAATGTTGCAGAACGGAATTGACCTTAGCACAGTTGATGTGAGCTATGTTAGTAGCCGCTCATGGTATTTCCTCAACTTGTTTGGTTTGAGGGGCTTATTTAGTTTGATTTTAGGAGAGGAAAATGCCGCTGATGATGCACAGCGTATGATGCAGATGAGTGGATTTGGCTTTGATCCACCAAAGAGCCTGAGCGCTGAGAAAGACGGTCTGGACATTATCCAACATGAATGGGCACTTCCTAAGTTTGAGCATCGGGCTGAAGCAGTGTTGAAAAAACTCATCAGGTGAAAATCAGGAGCATATAAACAGCTGTCAGAAGGAGTGGTTCCATTGAAGCTTTCATCTGACATGTTTGCTGAACTCTAAATGATGACATGCCTGTAGAAAGTAGAAACCATGTGTAGGCTTTAGTTTACATTCCAGTTCTAAGAGAAGCAAGAAGAAAATTTTCAAAAAAAAGTTTAATATTTAGAATTCTGGATGGTGTTGTAAGTTTAATATTATTATAATTTTAAACTTAATATTTGATTTTTAAATATTTTGTTGCATGAGCTTATTTAATTTTTTTTAAATATAAAAATTTTAAAATAAAAAATTATTTAAATATAATTTATCATTCGTTTAATTTAAGAAATAACCCAATTGAATTCCTAATTCTATGTTAAGCATGGAGCGTGTGTGGATTGGATTAGCTTGGATTTTTTTTGGGGGGGGGGGGGGGGTGATGGTTTGGATCTTTTCTGATATTTGTAATTCTGCCTTTTCTATGTTTTGTAACACAAAAGTTTAGAATAAGAAAGTGTATTTTCAGCAAACTTCTTGCTTGGGAAAATTAAAACGTGACCCTTTATTAAAATATAATTGAGCGATTTCGAAAAATGTTTAATTTAAGAGCTCTAACCCTTATACTTGAAGCCTTTATTACAAGCTAATGAAGAAAAGGTCCGGCTCAGAGGTCTCTCAGTCTCTCAAGATAGCGAGAAGCAATCGTGCGTTTGCTCGCGTTCATGGCACATGCACAAGCGTTTAAGTGCGTGCACCCGTTCCCATAGAAAGCTGCTTATATAACCCCTGAGGATGGAGGGGCAAACCACCTCACATACAAAGAGCTTGAGACGTGCAATTCAGATTACATTCTTCTCAGAAGGCTGTAGAAATAGCGAACCAGATCGCGGAAGGCATGAGCCACACAAAAGTTACTCGATACCTTCATTTGACGCTTTACGATAGCGAGCTCGCCGAAGGCATGAGCCACATGTTTTGCGACAGCCAAATTGAATTCAAATCAATATTGAAAGTTTGACTTTTTAAAGAAATTTTTATTCGATCATTTTTTATTAAAAATTTCATAAATTTCACATAAAATATTTTATTTAAATTTTGGTTTTTATAATTTATGATCAAGTTGGTAGATATTATTTAATCAATCTATTTCGCGCGAGGTAATTAAATTATTTATTGCTAAGATTAAGAAATAAAATTATCGAATGGCTAAATGATGCGATGAATTAAAACTTTCTATTAAAAAAAAATCTATGCCAGCTACAGTCAAACTCTCGCTTACTCGCACAGGGCAATACAAAATCACACGTGCTTTGTAAGCAACCGCAGCCGCACTATAGAACCTCGTAATAGTGAGACTGGCATTAAAGAAATCCATTGGATCGAGACCCACTTTCCTTTAATAGAAAGAGTTTGGTAGTTAAACTATCGCGTTCGCAAATCAGATTTTATAAGATTCGGTCAGTTTTAATCATTAATAATAGTAAGGTATCTAGGCACGGTTAACAATCAAAGTCTAATTGAACAATTCTTTTTTTTTTTAAAATAGATTTAAAGTTTGATTTCTTTCAATTTTTTTTACCTTTTATAAATTAAAAAATTAGGCATGGTTGGATTTTCTTTCTCACCAAATCTAAAGTAGTTTTCACTCAAAATATTTTTTATTCATCATTTTCTTTTTGTAATTCCCTTCTACAAACCTGTAACGTGATTAAACAAAAAGAGAAACGAGAGAGAATACCTTCAAAGCACATTTAATGCATATCCCTATGTTAGAGTTATAACTTCTACAAATTGAATACTTTATTTTATAATTTTTTTAGAGATACGAGACTTCAATGCAAAAATATATAAATATATATCAATTAGTTATATGTACATATAAAAAAATGACGAAACAAAAATAACATATACTCAAAGTGAATTTATTATCATCTTAAAGGCTAAATGTTTAATTTAGGATTAAACTTTTATGAGATTTCTCAATTAAAAATACAATCTTTAATTTTGATTAATTAAGGACTAAACGTTTTCAAATTTGCTCAATTTAGCATTTTTCAACGAAATTGAAGTACACGCGCCGTTAAAAATAATAACTGCGTTAAATAGAGACATGTGGCAACATTTTAGTGGGCCACGTGACAGTGTATTTATATTTATTTTTTTTTAATAGGTAAAAATATGTGGGACACGTAGCATCATTTAAGTGAGACACATGGTATCATTTAACACGTGACAACATTTTAGAGGGTCACGTGGCAGTGTATTTATATTTATTTTATTTTAATAGGTAAAAATACGTGGGATACGTGGCAGCATTTTAGTGGGACACATGACATCATTTGACACGTGACAACATTTTGGTGGGCCACGTGGCAATGTATTTATATTTATTTTATTTTAATAGGTAAAAATACGTGGGACACGTGGCAGCATTTTAGTGAGACACATGGCAGCCCACGCTATTTAACGGCATGTGTAACTCACACATGTAAAAAAGTCCTAAATTGAGCAAATTCGAAAACGTTTATTCTTTAATTAATCAAAATTAAAAATTGTATACTTAATTGAGAAATCCTGTAAATGTTTAATCCCGAATTGAGCATTTAGCCTCATCTTAAACTATATCTCGGAGAAATTGAATATAAAGAGAAACGTTCATCTTTCATTTTTCTTTTATTCTTTTTAATTTATATCATTTTAACGGTAAGACTTTTAAATAGTTAGAATTCATTCTTTGAATTATATTAAACGGCCTAATGAGTATTTTACTAAAAAACTAGGTGGTTATCTAGTAAGTACTTTTGGCCTTTTTCTTTTTCCAAAGATATTAGACAAGTCGCAAAAAGATATCTAGTAAGTACTTTTTCTAAAGAAGAAAAAGAAATCATGCAAAACGATATAAGACAAGTGGCAAACAAGAAAATAAAATAATAATAAGAAAGTGTACATTTTTTTTTTGGTTACATATAAGAAAGTGTACATAGTTGCATGATACGGAAGACTTTTCAACATGTTTCGTAGAACAAATGCAAATGCAAGTGCAGGCCAGAACAATCAATCAGACTGGGTTTGGGAGCCTTTATGTGCTATTTTTAACCTTACCGGAGTTATAAAATAGTTTTGGCATGCATCCCGTGTACAAAACGAATATCTAATGATCTTATCATTTGTAGTCTTGTACTTTTGTGTTCGCAAGATATCTTTTTATAATCAGATTTTATAAGATCGTCATCCAGTCAATATTAATTATTGATAATAGTAAGATAATTAAAACCGTTGGATTTTCTTTCAACAATTTTTTTTTTTTATGTTTTTTTTTCTAATTCTCTTTTACAAACTTGTCACCTGATTATGCAAAAAAGAGAAATTCTAACATTTCACCAAATACTTATCATTCAACTCTTGAATTTTTGTCTTATTCATATAGATAAATGAAATCTAGCTAGCTGGTTATCGGTTATTCACCAAATACCTGAGGCAAATTTCCTGCGAACCGAAATAATTATTGGATTTTAATTTTTTACATATTTTTATTAAACTCAATCAATCTATAAAGTTTAATTTTCAAAATAATTTTTTTCAATTATTTTTTTATTAAAAATTTCACAAATTTAGCATAAAATATTTTACTTAAAATAAATTTCTGATAAGTTGGTAGACATTATTTAATGATTTTATTTCGCAAGATGTAATTAAATTAAGATTATATATACACATTTTATTATTTATTTCATAAAATATACAAAGAAAATCTGTCGTGTGATGAAGAGCAAATATTTTTATTAACTACTATTTATTTATATATATTGGTGTCAAATTTCAACTAGCTAGTAGTAATTCCAAATTAATCAGAATTTTGGATTCAACAAAAGAGTCTAACTCTAGAAATGAGACAATTGTGATAGCTTCAAATCATATTTATTGCATATGATTATATTAGAGTTAGGCATAATAACTTTTACAAATTGACTACTAGATTTTATGATTTTCTTTGCTTGAAGTTAATTTATCATCATCCTAAACTGTATCAAGAAAAAATGTAGGGTGTAAAACGCATTGTTGGTCCTTCATTTTTTATCCCTTGATCTTTATCATTGACCGTTCATTTTTATAAAAAAGAAGAAAAAAATGCACAAAGATATACACGAATGGCAAATTAACAAGAAATAAAATAATAATAATAATAATAATATAAAAGAAAGTAGTTGTATGATGCGGAAGACTTTTCAACATGTTTCCGATAATAAATGCAAACGCCAGCTGGAGCAATGGAACCAAATGGAAATTATTTGAATCTTTCGAGCAAACTGAAGCTAGCGATCGATCACGTATAGAAAGAAAATGGTGCCGCCATGCATCTCGCGCAATGACATGCCATTTGTGACTATATCTCTGGAATTTTCTTAGTCAGATGTTTGTCTAGTTCAAAACTTTTCTTCTTTGGAGTGAATAAGCCGCATAACAACTCGGGCAAGCAAGCTAGCGCGCGAGCTAATAATGTCTTGAAAGAAATTGTGTCAACACCTCGCGTACTAAATGAAGATGATGATCCTAATCAGTACAAGAGAATCTTCTTTTAATAACAAAAATGAAGTTAAGTATGAGATTTCTTTGACAGATGTTTGGGCCAAAACGAAAAGTTTGCACAATCAGCACTCAATCGACAATTTATGATACCAGATATACATAAAAAGTTTTAAGGTTGTGCATCGAAATTTCTCTCACAGACAAATAAGAAAACGTTCGACTTGGCAGAATTTCGGCAGATTTTAGTCTTTTCTCGCGAGTAAGTAAAGCTGCTTGTCACCTATAAAAATATGGAGAACTTGCAGCTCTGTGTTTTAATTTGTAGCAAAAACAATCAACTTCTCTCTCAAATCACAACCTTAATTATCAAAGGCAGAGCTATGGCTCCTTTCTCACAGAAAGTTGGCAGAGATGATAATGAGCAGGGACTGAGGATTACCGTTGAAAAAGAACCGTTTCCCTCTGCAGCAAGGGTTAAAAAAATGAAGGTGACAGACGTTGCGGGGTCCACGAAATGGACGTTCGACTACAACGTTGAATCGAACGAGAGGGTTTTAACAGGTGATGGTTGGTACAAATTCTGGAACAACAATCATGTTGAAGCTGGTCACAAGGTCGTTATTGAATGCATTAATGAAGCATTAGCACACTACAAAATTGAAGTAAGGAAATAGGGCATTTAGACCAATTGCAATTACATCAATTGCAAGATTATCATCAATCTTTTAGAATTCTAGTGCTCTTATCTTAGAGTGAATAAATTGTTAGCAAAGTTGTCTAATAGCTATCGTGTTTTTATTTAAGTTTTCTAAGTTTTCATTGTTTGGATGAATGGTTTCTTTGTACTGGAATAATAAAATGATACTAGATCTTTAAGATTTAGTGATCTATTTTCAAGTTCTTCCTCACTAATAACGGTTTGTTTGCTTTGTAATTTTTTTTTTAAATTTGTGAGAAAATGGTTCTTGCATGAGCCATCACCATTCATTACGCTTGAAGTCAAAGGTACTGTCAATTGATCCATATCTCTTACTATCATTGTCGAGTGGATCCAAAATAAAAAGAAAATAGATTCATCAGAGTTTTGTTCATGTCTCTCATCGTTCGAATCTCTCTCATTCCAACAACATACACCTGAACAAAAAAAAAAGCTCTGTTCTATTACGTTTTCGTCAGACAAAACAGACTTATCTGTCAAACCTCACGAGTGAGAATGATAACTCTATCAACGTCGAGCGAATCCAAAACAAAAAGAAGACTCTCTACACGCCCCTGTTTAGTAAATGAATTACACGCGCTTGTCGCCTGGCAAAACGTTTATTCAACATCCTTTTATGGGGCTTAGGTATACTTTTATTTATTTATATATATAATAAAATTATAGTTTTCTAATATTAAAATAAAATAAAATTGCCTTACGAAGCTATTGGACAATGACAAATTTTTAATGTAACCAAAAAAAAATGACAAATTTTTAAAAGGTAAATTTACTTTTTTATCCTTACTTTAAAATTTTTTATTATTTTATAAAAAGTATCTTTAATGATCATTTTTTTTAAATTTTACAGCAAATAATCTTATTACTCATCCAAGCTAGCCTTAAATCAATTTCAGCAATTAAATATATATATATATATATATATGTGACAAAAGCATGGAAAATAGAGTACAGTGTACCCCAACTCCCAAGTTAATCAACTAAAAAATATTGAAATATTTAGTATTAAAAGTGTTTTAAATTAAAGTTTCTAATTGAATAAAGAGAAACTCAGTTAAAGAAATGAAGATATCGCAAATATTTCAAATTTCAAGTTACATTTAGTATTATATAGCAAGAGGTTAGAATTAGAGATAATTTTTATATATCGATTGATAAATTTTTTATACTTTACATAAAACTAAAGGTATTATTATACGTTCGAATAACACAGGATATACATATATCAATACGCACTTTAGTGCTTATGCATGAATATTATATGCATTTATGAAACAGTGTTAGATAAAAAATAATACACAATCAAAGGGCAGTTTGTCCCTTAATCTTTTAATTATTTTATTTTAATTCAGATACCCGTTTTAAATTGTTAGAATTCAATTCTTACTAATGAATAGAGTGCTTTAAAATCGACGAAATTAAGTCTTCGTACAACCAATTAACCTTTTGACATGTCGATATTTTATAATGAAATAAATAATAATAAGATATAATTAAAACAATTTAAAGATATATATATTATATATCTAATTGAAGTTTTAGTGACTACAAGGAAATTAAAGGACTTTAGGGTATTAGTCTAAGATATCATTAAAAAGATAGTTGCATAACTTTCTGTTAACATAATTCTACCTCATCTTTAAAAATAAAATAAAATAAAAAATGAATCGATCTTTAGAAATTCACCGTCTAATAATCTAGCAAGCTAGCGGAGAGCAATAATGTCTAGAAAGAAATTGAGTCAACACCTCTCGTACAAAGTGAAGATGATGATCGTAATCAGTATAGGGAATCTTATTTTATTAACAAAGACTGAAGTTATGTGTGGGGTTCCTTTGACAAATGTTTGGGTCAAAACCAAAAGTTTTGCACAATCAGCACTCAACCGACTCCTTTGTTGTTGGACCCAGTCTATGATGCTAGATATGCTTCAAAAGTTTCTTTTATTAGACGTCCTAGTTGTTTGCTTTTTCTTTTATTAGCTTATCATGAATAAGGCCGCATGGTCAAGCGCTCGCTCATTGAGAGTGATTACTATTTGTGCATGTAAGGGTTAATTTGCTACAGCAATTATGAATTTGTTCGTTTTGTATCTTTCGTTTTCTTTTTATTTTTGAAAAAATGGTTTTTGCATGAGCCATCGTCACTTAATACCTTCATTCTGATGCTTTAGGATCGCGTGCTGGCCGAAGACATGAGCTTACATGTTCTGCCAGAGCCAACCTGAATTCAAAATGATATTGAAACATTAATTTTTAAAACCAATTTTTATTCGATTATTTTTTATAAAAAATAATTAATTTACATAAAATATTTTGCTTAAATTTTGGTTTTTAAAATCTATGAGCAAGTTGGTACATTATTTAATTATTTTATTTAATGAGATGTGATTAAACAATTTATTGTTAATGTAAAAAAATGAAATTATCGAATGATTGACTTGTCGTGTATAGGGGTGAGCAATGGCTTAATCGGTCGGTTTCGGTTCATAAAAACCGAAAATCGAAAAAAACCGATCCCCTAGGTACTAAACCGAAACCGAACCGAATAATACTTACGAACCGAACCAAATCGAATTGATTCGGTAGGTTCGGTTTTTCAATGTTAAAACAGAATTTGTGTGGCAAAATTTTAATAATGAACAGTTCAATTTTATTAAACTCAATATCCCAATTTTCCAATCCAAACGTAAAGTTTGAAGCACTAAATTCAGCTTAAAACAATACAACATGCATGCAACTTTAAACCAAGGAAGCCAATAAAGTATACAAGAGTTTAACAACTTTAAACCAAGACAACAATGTAATGAAAAAAAAAAAAACCCATTGAGACAGCAATGTTATAGTGTCTATTACTATAATGGAAGTAGCAGAGAGCAAACCCATGACAGCAATGTAACAAAAAAAAAAGAGAATAACTATTGTCAGAAACAACCATGCTGTGAATTAACAATGGAGAGAGTATGGTGTCATTATCAATTCAACATCAGTACTAAATCTTTAATTGCATCTCTTTCCACTACCATTGTTAAGGGGAGCTACTGAAGAAGAAGTTTAATTATATAAATACAAAGATATTTGGATGAGATTACATTAGAAGTTATTGCGAATTGGAGGATAAAAGATAGCTGGGCTTGGACGCTGCACAACCCAAACAAAGCCCCCTATCTAGATCGAAGAAAACTAGAACTCAGTCCGAAAATTCTATTAGAGGTTTTTTGGAGGTCTACACGGCTCTCAGCTCCGTTTTCTCATTCTCTGCTGGAAATTAGGTTCTCTTCTTAGGGGGCTGATTTTCTTCACAACAATCTTCAGAATGTAACAAAAAAAAAACCCTGACACTTGACAGCAAGAATGGCCAACAAACGTTACAAACCCATTGAGACAAAATCTCAAAAAACATAATGGAAGCAAGCAAATAGTGTTTATAGTTATACCTGTGAAGTGTGAAGTGTGGATATGGTTGGATCTATTGATTCTTGTTGAGCCACAAAGAGTATAAGGGTGAGATGAGGTTCGGTCCAATGGGACAATCTAGTGAGAGTGTGAGATGCGAGGCGAGCTGCTGGGAAGGGGGAAGGTTGTAGCCGGAAGGGAGGTTGAAGGCAGTAAGGGGCAGCGGCGCAGAGCAGTTGATCGGTGCGATATTGGTGGGGGTCGATCTATCTCTGTCGAGTCTTGGTCAGAGGAGCAAAGTAGATCACATAGTGAAGAGTGAGTGAGTCAATGAGACAATGACTACCTGTGAGGCCGGCAGTGAGACTTGAGAGCCTGAGAGGAAGTCGACGAATCGATCGACAGTGAAGGCTGAAGGGGTTTCCGTTTGAGATTGGGGGCTAAGGGTTTTTTTTTTATTAGGAGTGATTGAGTGAAAGTGAGAGTGAGTGAGTGAGTAGTGACTGATTGAGGGGGGTCGCCTGGGCTGGGTTAAGTGAAGTGAGACTGAAATCGATTTTTCGGTCGGTTCGGTTGAAGATTTGTATAAACCGACAATCGACCGATTTAACCAATATAACCGAATTTTAAAACCGATTAAATCGAAACCCGTATAAACAGAATCAATCAGGCTGAAAACTGAACGGTTCGATCGATTTTTTTGGTTACAAAATATTTTGCTCACCCCTAATCGTGTATTAAAACATTCTACTTCCACCGGAAGAAAGAAAAAAATTATTGCAGCTATAGTCGCACACTAACTCGCACTCGCACAAATGCAATGACAAAATCGCATGTGCTTTACAGGCAATGGGACCCACTTTTTTAATAGAAAAGGGTTTGGTACTTGGTACTTCTGTATTGGCAAGATATTTTTTTAAAATCAGATATTACATTATAACCACAAAAAAATCAGATATTACACATAAGATCCTAATCCACTCAATATCAATAGTTGATAATAGTAAGATAATTATACAATGTTGGATTTTCTTTCAGGAAATAATTTTTATTTATTATTTTCTTTTTATAATTCTCTTCTACAAACTTATCCCGTCGTAATTAAACATAAAAACAAAATTAATTCAAGCAATTCACCGAATACTTACCATTCAACACTAGAATTTTTGTCTTATTCTTATAGATGTATGAAATCTTTATCTAGCAGACTATCCACTATTCATCAAATACTTGAAGCAAACCTTGTGCAATCAATCCGGATTAATTATTGGATTTTTATAGTTATATTGTTTGATAATAGATAGGCTTAATAGTTAAATATACAATCATCCTTCTGTGTAATATAGATATAAGCTCTAAATTTTTAATTTTATTGTAAAAATTCATAAACTTCTATTTTTACTATAAATAAACTCTTAATTTTTTTAAAAGCATGCAATTAAGTAAAATAAAAAAGAAGTTAAAGTCTTATAAGCCGTCAAGTTTCTATTTGATTGCAAAATTTATGGACTTAATTGTATTTTTTTGAAAAGTTAAGAGTTTATACAGTAAAATTAGATGTTGATAATTTGTTTATAATTTTTACAAAAGATTGAAGATATATTTAGCTATTAAACCAAATAAATACATAAATTAAAAACATTTATTAATAAAAGAGTCAAAGTTATTTTTTAATTTTAAACAATTTTTTAAGTATGATTACATTAGTTTGGTCTATTTATTTGTCGTGATGAGGTCACGACCAATGCCTTCTAAATAAAAGCAAATAAGGGTATATTCCCAATATCCCTAAACTTTTATTATTATATTCTTATTGTTTTATTTCACGAGATGTAATTAAACTATTTGTTGTTAATGTTAAGAAACGAAATTATCGAATGACTGACTGGTCGTGAATTAAAACTTTCCACTTCCACCAGAAAACGGGAAAAAAATTTTTGCGGCTATGATCACGCCGTAAGTCGCACAAAAGCAATGACAAAATCACACGTGCTTTTGCAGGCAATGGGACCCACTTTCTTTTAACAGAAAGGGTTTGGTACTTGTACTTTTGTGTTGGCAAGATATTTTTTTAAAATCAGATATAACACACAAGATCGTCGTCCACTCAATTTCAATCATTGATATTGATAATAGCAAGAATGCAAGATAATTACACAATGTTTGGATTTTCTGTCACGAAATAATTTTTATTTATCATTTTTTTTATAATTTTCTTCTACAAACTTGTCCCGTGTTTAAACATACAAACGAAATTAATTCAAGCAATTCACCAAATACTTCCCCATCAACTTTTGAATTTTTGTCTTATTCTTATAGATGTATGAAATCTTTATCTAGCAGGTTGTCCGCTATTCACTAAATACTTGATGCAATCCTCATGCAATGAAGCAACCGGATTAATTATTGAAATTTTCAGTTATATTGTTTGACAATAAATACATGAATTAAAAACATTTTTAATAAAAGAGTCAAAGTTACTTTTTAATTTTAAATAATTTTTTTTAAGTACGGTTATATTAGTTTGATCTATTTATTTGTCGTGTTGAGGTCATGACCAATGCCTTCTAAATAAAGGCAAATAAGGGTGTATTATCCCAATATCCCTAAACTTGTATTATTATATTCTTATTGTCTTAGACAATTCAATTCCTGCCAGTATTTATCACTAATTTCGAAAATTTAAAAATATTTAGCTATATTTTTTCTCCATAATTTTTATCTTTTTTTAATTCAATCTTTTTTCAACACTAACTAAACCTTAGTGGTTAAGGCCCTTATTTTTAATTAGAAAAAAAGAATTATCATCAGTCTTGGGCTGGACATTGTCCAAACAATCAAACCACTTTTAATGACTATTTGATGAATGCTAAGAGTAATTATTTTTAATACTCTCTTTTTTATTAGATCACATTACTTTTTAATTTTTATGTAATGATTAATTATCTATAATTACAGATTACTTGAAAAGTATCTTTTAATATATCTATATACTTTAGCTTTGTACTTCTCAAATGGATAATCTAGTTTTATGTAAAATTAAAAGTGATATATCTCTATAAAAATAAAAAATATTAAAAATAACTATTAAAAGTGATTGTGACTAATATTTTTCATATTCATTTAGTACATTGAAAGCGATGCATCATCCAACTGTAAACAGCAAGGGACCGACTGACATCAATCTGCTCGCTCCTTAACTTTATGGCTCAAAACCTTGTTTTTTTTTTTTAATTAATTTATGACGTTTAATAATAATAATAATAATAATAATAATAATAATAAAGAAACCATACGTTTGCTTTCCATCTGTGTGCATAAAGGTCACTTGAGTTGGACAGCCGCAATTTCAGAAATTTTGTTTAATAGATATGGGACAGAATCCGAATCTTTGTTGCTGTCTTTTTTTCTTTTTTGGTTATAGTCGCTGTCTTTTTTCTGCGTAACAAATTTCTTTCTTGCAAGCTTTCAACTACGACAAAAATTATGACGTCAAACCAATATCGCAACTTTGCATGCAAAAGCGTGAGATTTCTATTTCATGAATGCCGGATTATAAATTTTATATTTTGTAGGTGAATTATCATGTTATTTAATTAATTTATGAATTTAAAAATATAAAATGCAAATATTATTAAATTTATTAATTAATAAATTTTTTTATATGATTTGATAATAATGTATATACTACATAGCACATTAAATATAAACTCATAATATGTCTACTTAAAATTAGTCAGAGTTGGCAAAGCTCTAATTTAATACTATATGTATAGGTTAATGGCAGTGGTGAAAGAGTTTTGACAAACATATTGAATTAGTCAAAGAAAAGAACTTAACATATTAATTCATTCTTAGATTTCAAGTGTTTCTCGCAATGGATGTTATAAATGTTAGAAATTGATGCAAACAATTATTAGTTTTAAGTTGAATAAGTCTTCCACTATGTGTATAACATGGAAGAGTGGTTTCTAGATTTTAGGAGTTAAGTTCCCACTAACCCACTTTATGTTTGTGTACTTAGTGGGTGAATATCATCCCATGAAGTGAGAACATGGGGGTGTGGCTTTCATTTCAGTTCATCTATTTATAATGTTGCAAATTGAGTTTTTTATCAATGAAGAAGATTCTTTGAATTCTTAGCCAATATTCTTTCTTCTGTCGTTTTTCTTTCCTTACTCATACTTTGCTCAATATTCGTTTGTTCTTGTCAAATACATCCTTATTCTTCGAAACCAACATTTTTGGTATCCGAGCCAGGTTCGATTAAATTGGGTGTTATTCTGTTGTGGTGATCTTTGCTGAAGCAAGTGATCTTTAGTTTGTATTCATCATGTCTAATGGTATGAATACTTTGAATGTTTCTCAATCATTGGTGCCCATCTTCAATGGAGAAAGTTATGCTTTTTGGAGCATTAAAATGAAGACCTTTTTCATTTCTCAAGATTTGTGGGATCTTGTAGAAAATGGGTATACAGAATCTGACAAGGCAGAGAAGGCAGCAGAGATGAAGGAGTTTCGAAGAAGGATGCAAAGGCGTTGCTCGTATTGCAGCAAGCAGTGACAGACTCAATTTTTCCTCGAATCTCGAATGCAGCAAAATCGAATGAAGCTTGGACCATTCTACATAAAGAGTTCCATGGAGATAACAAGGTAACTGTAGTGAAACTCCAAACTCTTCGTAGAGAATTTGAGAACTTGTGTATGAAAAGTAGTGAGTCGGTTCAAGATTATATTGGTAGAGTTTCTCTCATTATGAATCAATTGAGAACTTATGGAGAGAAAATTGAAGATCAAACAATTGTAGAAAAAGTTTTGAGGAGTTTACCTCCTAAATTTGATCATGTTGTTACTGCTATTGAAGAATCAAAGGATCTTTCTAAGTATTCTCTTAATGAGCTAATGGGTTCACTCTTAGCACATGAAGATAGGATGAACAGGTCTGCAGAGAAGAGTATGGAGCAGGCATTTCAGACAAAGATGGAGATCTCTAGCAAGGAGAAAAGCAATGACAATGGTTTTGCAGGTAGAGGTAGAGGAAGAGGTAAAGGTGGCTACCGTGGTCGTGGTAGAGGTCGTGGTAGATCAAATTCAAGTCGCCAAGAAACTGAGAGTGGTGACAAAGAGAATCAAAAGCAGAACCATAAGGACAAGCAGTGTTACTTTTGCAAAAAGATGGGGCACGTTGAGGCGAATTGTTGGAAAAAGGCTAAGCAGCAGGCAAATTTCGTTGAAAAAGAAGAAGATGGTAACTTGTTTCTCACTTTTATGAATTCAAAGGAAAGTAACAGTGATCTTTGGTTTTTGGATAGTGGGTGTAGCAATCACATGACAGGTGTTAGAAGTATTTTTCAGAGTATGGATGAATCAGTAAAGTTGCAAGTCCGTCTTGGGAATGACAAACAAGTGCAGATTGAAGGTAAGGGAACAATAGCAGTAAGGACCAAGTCAGGTAATGAGAGGTTGATTCATGATGTTTATTACATTCCTAGCTTGGCACATAATTTACTCAGTGTGGGTCAATTGGTTAAAAAGGGATATTCAGTTTTATTTCATGATGGTGTGTGTGAAATTAAAGGTAAAAATTCTGATATGCCGTTTGTAAAAATTCCCATGGCTGAAAATAAGATGTTTCCTCTTGAGATTTCTTGTTTGGATGATTGTGCACTTGTTGCTAATGTTGAAAGTGATTCGTGGTTATGGCATTTGAGATATGGGCACTTGCATTTTAATGGGTTGAAGTTGTTGTGTCAGAAAAATATGGTTCATGGTTTGCCTACAATTCCTTTTGCTAATGATTTGTGTGAAAGTTGTATTTATGGGAAACAGCATAGACAGTCATTTCCAGTTGGGAAAGCATGGAGAGCAAAGAAGCCTTTGGAGTTGGTGCATGCAGACATTTGTGGGCCAATGAATACTCTGTCTTTGAACAAGAGTAGATATTTTTTGTTGTTTACTGATGATTTTACTCGTATGAGTTGGGTGTTTTTTCTTGTTCAGAAATCAGAAGCACTTGATAAGTTTCGAGAGTTCAAGGCCTTTGCAGAAAAGGAATCTGGTCATCAATTAAAAATTCTTCGAACTGATAGGGGAGGAGAATTTTTATCCGATGATTTTACCTTGTTTTTCAAGCAAAATGGAATCAAAAGGCAGCTAACAGTGAGAAGAACGCCAGAGCAGAATGGAGTCGCTGAAAGGAAGAATCGAACAGTAGTGGAGATGGCCAGGAGTATGTTGAATGAGAAAAGGCTTGCAAATGATTTTTGGGCTGAAGCAGTAGCTACAGCGGTTCACCTTCTCAACATTTCTCCAACGAAGGCGGTGCGTGGTATGACTCCTTATGAAGCTTGGTGGAACCGCAAGCCTAATGTAAGTACCTTGAAGATTTTTGGTTGTATTGCTTATGCCATGTTAGCTTCTAATGATCGGACAAAGATGGACAAGAAGAGTGAGAAATGTATTTTCGTTGGGTATAGTGATGAGACAAAGGGGTATAGATTGTATAATCCAGTTACTAAGAAGCTAATCATTCGTAGAGATGTTATTTTTGATGAGAACAGCTTTTGGGAGTGGAATGCAGACAAAAATCAGCACTTGTCTTGTGAAGAAAATGAATTAATTGAGTCACAAGATGACGAGAACAAAGTGGCTCAACAGGTTTCCCCTACACCTAGTCCTTCAAGGTTGTCACCACAAGCTTCACCAACTCCTCAACCTTCAAGGATGATTACTAGAAGTATGTCTGGGGCTCTTCCCAGAAAGGTAAAACCTTGGGAAGAAGTTTATAACTCTAACATGTTTGCTCTTTTAGTAACAGAACCCATGAGTTTTGATGAAGCATGTGGAAAAGATGAATGGGAACATGCCATGGAGGAGGAGATTGCTTCCATTGAGAAGCATGATACTTGGGAGCTAGTAGACAAGCCGCAAGGAAGAGATACAATTGGTTTAAAGTGGGTTTACAAGGTGAAGTTTAATGCAGATGGGAGTGTCCAAAAATTCAAGGCAAGGCTGGTTGCTAAAGGATATGTGCAAGAGTATGGTAAAGATTTCTTTGAAACCTTCTCTCCTGTTGCTAGATTTGAAACTGTTAGATTTTTGTTAGCATTGGCAGCTCAAATGAGGTGGAAGGTTTATCAGTTTGATGTCAAATCTGCCTTTTTGAATGGTTATTTGGATGAAGAGGTATATGTCGAGCAGCCACAAGGTTTTGTTGTTGAAGGCAAAGAGGATAAGGTGTACAAGCTCAAAAAGGCCCTTTATGGACTCAAACAAGCACCACGAGCTTGGTATGGTAGGCTTGATTCTTACTTGTTTGAAAATGGTTTCCATCGTAGTAGTAGTGAGCCCACTTTGTACGTGAAGGAAAAAGGTGATGATGTTCTTATTGTTTGTGTTTATGTGGATGACATTATCTATACTAGTTCTTCTGAAGTTCTTATTACAGAATTCAAGAAGAGCATGACTGATGAATTTGATATGTCAGATTTGGGGTTGTTGCATTATTTTCTTGGCTTACAAATTTCTCAAACTGATGATGGTGTTTTTGTTTCACAAGAAAAATATGCTCTGGAATTGTTGAAGAGGTTTAACATGCAGAATTGTAAGACATTTTCTACTCCCATGAATACAAATGAGAAGTTGACAATGAATGATGGAACACCAAGGGCAAATGAGAAGTATTTCAGAGGCTTGGTTGGTGGGTTGATGTATTTGACTCATACTCGTCCAGATATCATGTTTCCTGTCAGTTTGGTCTCAAGGTTCATGCATAATCCCTCCTTGCATCATCTTGGGGCAGCAAAACGAATTCTTCGCTACATTCGAGCTACAAGTAACTTTGGGATTTGGTACAACCCAGTTCCTAACTTTAAATTGTTTGGTTTTACTGATAGTGATTGGGCAGGTTGTGTAGATGATAGAAAAAGCACAAGTGGTTTCATTTTCAACTTTGGTTCGGGTGCTGTGTCATGGAGCTCAAAGAAACAAGCAAGCACGGCATTGTCATCTTCGGAAGCTGAGTATATTGCAGCTACATCTGCTGCTTGTCAAGCAATTTGGATGAGAAGAATCATGGAGGATTTGCATCAAGTTCAAGGAAAGGCGACTGAGATTTTCTGTGATAACAAAGCAACCATTTTAATGACCAAAAATCCAGTGTTCCATGGAAGGACAAAGCACATTGAGCTTCGCCACCACTTTATTCGAGATGCTGTTGCTGAAGGACTGATCGTGATGAAGTACTGCTCAACAAATGATCAAGTTGCTGATGGTTTTACTAAGGGACTTGGTTATTCAAAGTTTGCAAAGTTTCGATTATCACTTGGAGTTGCAGATTTTGCATCAAGGGGGGATGTTAGAAATTGATGCAAACAATTATTAGTTTTAAGTTGAATAAGTCTTCCACTATGTGTATAACATGGAAGAGTGGTTTCTAGATTTTAGGAGTTAAGTTCCCACTAACCCACTTTATGTTTGTGTACTTAGTGGGTGAATATCATCCCATGAAGTGAGAACATGGGGGTGTGGCTTTCATTTCAGTTCATCTATTTATAATGTTGCAAATTGAGTTTTTTATCAATGAAGAAGATTCTTTGAATTCTTAGCCAATATTCTTTCTTCTGTCGTTTTTCTTTCCTTACTCATACTTTGCTCAATATTCGTTTGTTCTTGTCAAATACATCCTTATTCTTCGAAACCAACAATAAACTCACTATGGTGAATCACTTGGTTTCGTTTATTGTCTGTTAATAAAAAAACCTCGAGCAATCTTGGAAATGAGTCATGAAAATGTCGGTCCAATTAATAAACTATATCTTTAAGCTTGCATGGGACGTGACTCACGTGAGTGTGTAGTTTATTAGAAGAAGCGATAACAAAAGAACAGAGTAGTAGCACGAAACCTTGTGAACTAAGCCTCGATATCGTCAGAGAATAAGAGAATGCTCTTTGAGAAGATTCTCACTCTCTCTATATAAATGGAGAACTTGCTGCTCTGTGTTTTAATTTGTAGCAAAAACAATCAACTTCTCTCTCAAATCACAACCTTAATTATCTAAGGTAGAGGTATGGCTATTATCTCAAAGACACATGACGGAGATGATATGCAGCAAATGACGATTACCGTTAACAGCGAACCATTTCCCCCCGCAAAAAGTGTTGGTGAAATCAAGGTGACAGACGAACAGGGGACGGTATGGACGTTCAAATACAAAGTTAAATCGAAAAACAAGAGGGTTTTATCTGCGTTTCCTTCGAAACAATGGAGTTGAAGCTGGTCACACGGTCGCCATTCACCCCAAGGACAGCTGGTGCAATGAAGCAGACTTCAACATTGTGGTAATCAATACAGGCATTTAAACCACTTTAATGACCATTTGATGAATGCTGAGAGTAGTCACTTTTAATAGTTTTTTTATTGGATCACGTTACTTTTTAATTTTTATGTAATGATTAGTTATCTATAATTACAGATTACTTGAAAAGTATCTTTTAGTATATCTATATACTTTAACTTTGTACTTCTCAAATAAATAATCTAATTTTATGTAAAATTAAGTGATATGTCTCTATAAAAATAAAAAATATTAAAAATAACTATTAAAAATGTTTACCCACATCCCTGGTCTCTAGTTCAATTAATCTCTCGACAACCTCCTCATCAGAACAACTTGCTGAGAAGCCCAATAATTCGCCCAATTGCCACGTTTTTGCTTCTTCACGTAAAATCCTTCTTCTATTATGGAAATCTCCATCTGACAGCGATTCATTTGCTACTTTGGAGCCCGTATCCTTCTTCTCCGTAGTCTTCCCACTCTTTTTTACTTTTCTACCTCTAAATTTATTATGGAGAGCCTCCTCAACCTCTTCTAGATATCTAGGAGGTCTTTTTCTTCTTCTCACATTCAGGCAAGGGCTTAAACTATTGTTGGAACTGGGTTCCCCTGTGTGTAAAGATGGTTGGGCATCCCTTCAGTACTTAATTTGTTTGTTTTTTTTCTTTCATTACCTATTGAATAAAGTCACGCCATCAAGTCAAGTGGCACTGGTTTGCGTAAAAAGGGTGTGCTACTGCTAGGGATAAATTGAGAAGCTATCTGCTTTGTATCTCTTTTATTTTGTAAGTTTGTTTAAAGATTTCTCCATTGATAGATATAAAATAATGTTCAATGATGCATTTTCTGGTTCTTAAATACTCAGTGCTATCTTCTCAAGCCTCAACACACTTGCTAAGGAATTCTATCTCTCTCTCTCTCTCTCTCTCGTCTTCTTAAGACGTGCAAAGCACATGCACAGCAAAAGCATACACTTGGTTGCCGCCGGCGGTAGTATATATTACCGTTTATTTCATAATATAAGCAAAGCAAATTATTTAGTCATCAACTTAGGTTGAGAAAATTAAAATTACTCATAATTTACATGTTTTAGAATGAAAGTTCAACTAACTAGCTTTAACTAGCTAGCTAGTTGATGGAGTTTTCTAAATTAAAGCTTTGGATTGAACAAAGAGAATCTCAACTCAATAAATATTTGATATTTTCAATTTACATTTAGCATTGTAACTGGTTAGAATTAGACATTATATTAGATTCAAATTAGCATCTACCATGGTTTCAAATAGCGGCCGCTATATCGCGGTAGTAGCGGTGGCCACTGTTGCTCTTGATCGATTCACGGTTGTGATACAAAGTCATATTTGTAACGGCCGCTATTGGCTGTTACAAAACAGCGTAACGGTGGATATCTCCGTTCTGTTGAATATCAGTATAAAACAATATTTAAAAAAAAAATTCTTTTCAAGCAGCCATCAACATCAAACAAAGCAGCAGCAACCGATATCAACAGGTAAGCAAGATGATGAAACATGAAATGAAAGTATACTTAAAAACTTAAAAAATTTCAAGTAGATTTTGGATCGGCGTCGGGAAAGGGAGGTGATCTGAGTGTGAGGGGAGGCATGGGTCTGTTGGGCGACGAGGTGGCATGGGTCGGCTGGGTGACGGGTCGCCTGAGATGCTGCCAGTTCTCAGCATCGGTGGTGGCAGGTGGCTTCTGGCGGCTGCGACTTCTGGTTGAGGAGAGTGTTTCGATTGCTTCAGTGAGTCATTAAACGAAAATGAATTTTAATGGGCACTTGGGCAGAGACGATGGGTGGGTTTGGGGATTGGAATATGGGTGGAATTTTGGGTGGGTCGGCCGGTCGGGTGGGTTTGTCTTAAATATTCTATTTAATTGTGTTTTTTTTACTAAAGAATTTTAATATTCTAATTTTTAGGAATTAATATTTGGCAATTTTTTAAATAATATTAGGTAATGATAAATTTAAATTATTAATGTAATTTTTTTAGTAAAATTTGTAATGTAATTAAATATATGGTATTAAATATTATTATAACTTAAGAAAAAATAATATTGATACTTTGATTTTGATATTTGAATTATTATAATTCAAAAAATTATGAATAACTTTTTTTTTCATGTAAATAATAAACTTGAGGTATCATAAATTACTTTAAAAACTATAAAATAAGACATTACATGATTATAATTACAATTACTACACATTACATAAAATTGTTCGAATTTAAAAAAAAAAATTCATGACCCCGACAACCGCGATGGTCTCCACTATGTCCGCAACCGTGATAAACGCAACGCGACCGCAACTGCAATTTAAATCCCTGGCATCGACCTCTTGAGATCATAATCGAAAACAATTTCAAAGTGATGATGTCTTGTCTTTTTTCTTTATTATAACAAAGCCTTTTCAGTAATCTTTTTCCATGTTTTTTTTCTTTATTTTAACTACCACCTGATGTTATGACATAAGCGAGAATAGATTTGGAGCGTCACACTCTCCCCCATTGGTCGGCCTGGTAATTCTGTTTAATTTTTTTTTTGTTACGGGTAATTCTCTTTATTGGTAATTGGTAGAATGTCTCAAAAGGAGTGTTACATCATTTAATTTACTTGTTTCATTTCTCTATTCTGACTAGGTCATGATCAATGCCTTTATTTCATAATATAAGCAAGCCAAATTAATTAGTTATCACCTTGGGTCGAGAAAAGTATTTAACATTACTCTTAATTTATATGTTTTAGAATGAAAGTTCAACTTACTAGCTATCTAGCTAGCTATTGGAAATAGTTTTTTAAATCAAAGTTTGAAATTGAAATGTTTGATATTTTCAAGTTACATATAGCATAGAACCTGACTTGAATTAGACATTATTTTCATGTACGTATTGAAAGCTAAATTTATGATTTTCTTTACATAAAGATAATGGTATTATTATATGCTCCAATGACGCGAGATCCTATGCATAGTATTTCTGTTATCTTGTTTTACAAATGAGTTCATAAGATGAACATATACTCTAGGCATGTATATTATATACATTAATAAAAACATGATACTTATTCAAACTATGTTTCTAATAAAAAATTTAAATATACTAGAAAAAAAAAAGAAACGTAGTCTTCTCACAATTAATTATTGGAGTAAGGTAGAGTCTTCGGGTATAGTGGTGTTCTCTTTATGCATGCAAAACTTGAATGGTTTTTTTTTTTGATTTAGGGTTTTTGATTTTCTTTTTGTGAGACTGGAATGTTTTTGATCTCTATGTTTTTCTGTCATAACTTTGAAGGTTGAGTGAGTTGTTTTTTGCTTCGTTTTTTATGTTCTCATTTATCTTTTGAGTGTTGTTACAGAATGACAACGTATTCATATTATTTGGACATTTCGAAGTTTTTGGGTACTCTTCTAACCTGTTCAGAATTATGTTTCCCTTACTCACTCTATTAATCAAATTAGCTTAGCAAAAAATAACAAATAAAAAATAAAATAAAAACATGATTTTTTATATATATATATATATATATATATATATATATATATATATATCACGCACTCAAGGGCATTTTGATGCCTTAATCTTTTAATTATTCCATATTAATCCCAATAGCCTTTTCAAATTGTTATAATTTAATCCATCTAAAAGAATGTATTGGTTAAAATGACTGAAAGTGTTGCTCTAGGCAATCACAACTTTTTGACAGTGGATATTTAATTTGAAACGAAAAAAAAAAAGAGAAAGAAACCATCAGAACAAGTTCTGCTTTTTAAGATATCTCCTTTGTTCATGTGTATAGGAAGTGAATCATTTTGCAAACTATCTTGCTAAATCAGGATTTTACTGAAACTCTGATTTGATAGTTTGATGTAACTATTTTTTTTCTAATAATATTTAAATTTTCAAAAAAAAAGGAATCATTAGAACAATTCAAAGATATTTAACATCTATATCAAAATTGTCATGCGAGATGGAAGAGGATTATGAGATTTTGCATTCCCTTCCAGCTGTTCTGACAGAGTTATTGGAAGAGTAGTTTGATGTAATTTCTGTAAGTAGTTTATGTAAAGAAGCCATGGAAAATAAAATCAATCAAAACATTTTATTAATGGCAAACAAGAAAAAAATAAAATAAAATAAAAAGATATAGTTGCATAACCTTATCCGAATTTATTTTTCTCAGCCAAAGGAGGATTTCACTAACACTGAAATTCTGGTACATCTACGAACAAATGGCTGACAAACATATAAAAAGCAAATTGACAAACAACAAAAAAAGTCTGCAGATTAAGAACAAAATGAAGACTCTGAAACTCAAAACCAAATTCTAGTATTACCACCATTGTTTTAAATTGCGGTCGCGGTCGCGTTTTCGGTCGCGTTGCGTTTATCGCGGTTGCGGAAATAACGGAGACCATCGCGGCCATTGCGGCCATCGCGGTCGTGAATTTTTTTAAATTTCGCACAACTTTTATACAAAATGTAATAATTATAATTATAATTATAAAAAGTCTTATTTTATAATTTTTAAAATAATTTATGATATTTTAAGTTAATATTTTATGTAAAAAAATGTTACTTACAATTTTTTTTTTGAATTATAGTAAAGCATTCATATATAGAAAATCATTTATGGTAATTGAAAAATAACAAATTTTGAGACTAAAGATAAATAATTATGTATTAATAAAAATCAATGTATTAATTATTTCTCATTTAAATTATTAAAGAATTTTTCATCCAAATTTTATCAAATCTTTTTTCACCTAAATTAATTATATCATTTATATTATCAAATATCAATATTATCTTTATCTTTTGAGTTATAATTATATTTAATGCTATGTATTTAATTACAATAGAAATTCAATTAAAGATTACATTTATAATTTAATTTCAGATTTAATTTAATATTATCTGAAATATATTTAATAAAAACAAAACCCAAAAATTTAGAATCCCAAACATCCCAAAGACCACCCTCATCTCAACCGTTCATCACAACACTTTCTCACCCACCGTCACTCACAGACCTCACTCTTGCTTTCTTTTTCTCCTCGTTGAGTCTATTCTCTCCAAACAAGAACCCAGCTTCTGTCGACGGAAAGCAACCAAGATGCCCACAGCCCCACGCCAGGCCACGCCCCGCCGTGCCTCCACCACTCCACTGCGTCATCGCCTAGTGCCTTCCTTTCTTCTTAGTCTTTCTCTACCCTGCTTCTACAGAGTATGACTACAAAACAGAGCTCTCAATAGTCGCTTAGCCCCTCACTAACCAGCAGCCAAAAAGTCCACAACCATGACAGAATCCCCTTCCCTAATTCGACAGATCCCCTTCCTTGATCTAATTCTACTTGAAAAGGTAAATGATTTTAAGTTTTAAATAAATTTCTTAATTACTTTCCAATATCAAAACTCATCCTAATTGTTGTGTTGTGGTGTTGTTTCTTGAGAATTTCTGTTGATTGAAACTGAAATTATAATTGTGTGAAACTAGGGATTTGTTTTGGATTTTGTTGATCAGTGTTCTGTTGGAAATTTTTTTGCTTATTCTGAAATTTTTTTCAATACCCAATTTCAACTGAGAATGGACGGTAGCAGCAATAGCGGCCGCTATAGCGGCCAATAGCGGCAATAACGGCCGTTATTGCCGCTATCGGCCAATAGCGACCGTTACGGATGTGATTTATATTCACATCCGTTTTTCCCTTGATAGCGGTGGCGGCCACCGCCGCTACCGCGAGATAGCGGCCGCTATTCTGATTTGCGGCCGCTATTTGAAACACTGATTACCACCACACCATGCAACAAAATTTTCAGCATTATCAACATCAACCTTAGTTAAGACGTCAGCCATCCCATTTGCCTCTCTAAAGATCTTATCTTAATTAACTTTTCAATGCGTTCTCACAATGAAAAAAATCAATCTATCGCTTTAGAAATTCATCACCTCTTGAGTAAGCAAGCAAACTAACAATCAATCGATTATGTTTAAAAAGAATTGGTTGCACCATCTTACGTACAAATTAAACATAATGATCCTAATCAATTTAGGAGACCTTTTTTTATCTAATATCCTCTGTTGCTTAACCTAGTTTATGATAACCATCTATTTCATCAAAAGTTTTAAGGTTGTTTATCCAATTATCTAGTAGTTTGACATGCTTGCATTTTTCTAAGAGAAAATGGAGCCGATCGATATATTGAAAGTGATGGGTCTTCCAACTGTAAGAGCAAGCAGCATGGCAAGAAAATATCAAACTTTTCGCTCTTTAACTTTAAGATCTATATTTTGTCACTAATTGTATCGGTAATATTTTTTACTTATAGTGGTAACGAGAATGTATAGCAATTATATTTTTTAATCAAATATAAAATATTATTCTATTAAGAATAAAGTTAAAATATATATAATTTCCTAAAAATAAATATTATTAATAAATTTATTTTTGAACATGTGAATATTTTTAACCTAATTTGCTTGTTTGAGTGACCGAATATATTAAATCATTTATTTAGGAAATTAAGCGTTTGTGATGTTGACTTGGCTTTTGCAGAGCCGAGATATGTGGAGAATCATTTTGCTTGTCTTTTTTCTGTATAATATTTAAACCCTTTCTGTAAGCTTTTAACTAAACTACCATGACGTTAACCAAAAAAAAAAAACTAAAGGACCATGACATCATGTTTCGGCGTACGCGAGAATAGACTCGTGGCGTCACACTCGCCCCCATTGGTAGATCTAACAATCACTACAGGAAAACGGGCATTTAGCTACACATTTTTAGCCACTTTTAAATTCATTTACAACGTTTTTCAATTAAAACACCGTGAAGTTTAACCAATAGTAGCGTTTATATAGCTAAATGCCGCTAAATTGATCAGATAGCGGTGTTTTTCTCTTATAAACGCCGCTATATTTTAAAATAAAGTAAATTATAAAAATATTTATTTTAATTTTTTTAAATATATATTTTATTTAAAAAATTAAATAGCGGCGTTTTTTAAAATAAACGCCGCTATGTTAAAATTACATATATATATATATATATATATATATAATAAACATAAAACAAATGTATTTTGATAAAAAAATCCAATAAAAAATTCGATAAAAAAATTTTTTTTAAACATCTCGGTCAAAACCACTTCTCTCATAGACACCCTAAACCCAGATTTTCCCGATTCTCTCTTCAATTTTTACAATGCTGTTCATTTTTCCCGATTCTCTCATATTTCAGTCTCCGATTCTCTTTTCGATTCCCTCTTAGTGTTTAAAATCTCTTTCCGATTCTCTTTCCAGGCCTTCAAGCTTTTGAGCTTTAGCAGCTTTGGGATGGGATTCTTCAATTCTCATCGATTCAAGGTTAAAAAATTTTGCATTTTAATACCTTCATTTGCTTTATTATCTGATTTTATATGTCATTTTCTCAATCATCTAATGCAAGCCGAACCAAAATGCTTCAGAAATTATTGAAGAAAAGAGAGAAAGAGGAAGAGGAAGAGCAGAGGAAGAAGAGAGGGAGACTAGAAGGAGTGTAAATTCTGTTCTTGATATTTCTTGTATCCACAATACTCAGTTTTTACAAATTATATATTGAGTAGCTAAAGATTATCTTGTTGAACTTCTTCATTTTTGGCGTGTATCATCATCCTCTGCTACTGCAGTGTTTTTTCTAAATGTAGGTATTTTTTTTTAATTTCTCAATCATCCGTTGTTATAATTTCATTTACTAATTTAATGATTTGCTAATTTATATATGTTGCTACAGGCTTAATTGATCAATCCAGCGGCCTCAATCCCTTTCTCTCTCCCAAAGCCAAATCCCAATCCCTGATTTTTTCTGCAGTCTCCACTGATTTAATTTCTCCGATTCCGGTACTTCTATTATTCTCTCCTTCATCTTTTTCCCTGTTCTTGCTCTGTTTTGCAGAATCATTTTGGTGCTGGATATGATTGTTCTATTGTTGGAAAACTTTGGTTTTTTTTATTGTTCGCATATTGTTTTTAGTTGTTGATTTGATGATATGATTTTTCGTTGTCGGTTTTTATGCAGTGATGATGTTTAATTAATTTCCTTCAATTTTTTTTTTCCTTTGGCCTATTGCCCTAAAGTTGAAATATAAGGCTTGTGTGTTTGATGTTCACAGCAAATCTAGGAAACATGCTTCTTATCATACTGCCAGCAATCTGTGAAGAGGCAAATAGTCCATTTGGAGATTCATCCTCCTGCTCTGCATATGGAGAGGCTTATGCTTCTCTTTCTTTAGCAGTATCTTCTATTACTCTTGCTCCATGACTGTCCAAATGAAGAAGTGTAATGATAAGACATGTTTGTGATTAAATATTAGATGTCACTCAATGCCTGCCTGATTTCTTGTTTACTGATTAGTAGAATAGAGGGGATTATGTAATGCATATTTTGATTTCTCATTAAGTAAAGGGATGCATCTTTTTCGTTTTCCCCTTTGAATGCACTCTCTTGGCGTCAGTTTTTTGAGGACACATGCCTTTCCCTTGAATAATTTCAAGGCAGAATGAGCCCCAGGGGTTTAAAAACCTTGGTCTAACCTTGCCATAGCATTCTCTCAAGCCATTTCATGGTTGAAAATATTGGAGGCCATATTCTTGCCTGATTAGAAAGGCCAAAGCACAGGAAGTTCCTATAACTTTGGTCCAAGTGGAATAGTCAAAATGATGAGGTGCTCTGTGCCAATTTGTTTTAGTAACAAGCTCTAGAAGAAACAATTGAGAGCTTTGGATGTTTGCACTGGTTTTGTTTATTACATGGCAACCTTAAAAATTATTAAGTGGCACATAGAAAATGTTGCATGAACACTCTTAGTAGTTCAACTGTACAGACAACATCTTGCATGACAAGTCATTGAAAGTTATATGAAACAAAAGGAAAGAAAAATGCTGTAATACTTATCCTGAGTATTATAATATAACCTTCAGTTCTGCATGTTTGAAACTCTTTTACTTTTTCTTGTAGCTTTATATTGTAACGACTTTGTAATTTTGTTGCTAATATAATGCAGATACAAGCAATTTATGTTTGGTCTGTTTTGTATTTTGTTATGCGGTCGTCTGCAAACTGTGAAGTTGAAGAAATCCAGACAAATAACTGTACAATCGCTGTGAAGACTTCTGGACAAACCGCAGAAATGCTTTCAGGGAGTTGCACAGAACCTCTACTTTCTTCAAATGCTTGCCCTGGAGACAGCATATATCAAGAGCTTGAAGATGATTTTTGCACCATCTACAATTGCGGCAGTATGTTCATTGTCTTGGTTATCTTCTGTGAAAGTCTGCATTTCATGCTGTTAAGAAAAAAGTCAATTTCCTTCTTCCCTACATACCTTGTCTAAGTGCTTTTTTAGTAAAATGCATTGAAAGGAAGAAGCAGCATTCAGTTCAGTAGATAGCAATATTCATCCAATTCATTCTGGAATATGAGGATGTTGTAAGGCACTGCTGTTAAAACTAAAAAGTGGCAAAAAAAAGGGTTTAGCAACTAACTTTTCTTGAAAATCTTTACATTGGTATCATTGAGAAAAATGGCCAATACTCCAAAGTGTAGTATTATAACAGCATGTGCATTAGTTGAAGTCTCACTCATATATTTTTATTACCTTTCTGAATAATATGATTAGAAACATTATGAAGCCTTAGAGAAGAGGGGAGGGACAAGTTTCCCTTCTTTGTACTCTTTATCATAGTGGTGATGAGTACAATCATATATAGGTTTAGTTTTCAAGTTTTCGGTCTTGGCAGGGTGATCTAAAGCGCTGTATTAACCACTTCTTGTCTGCATTTTGCTCATGCCATTGAGTTTAGACTAATATGTTTGGTGCTTTCTTTTATAGATTGTTGGTTTTATTATCGGAATAGTCTCTCCATTTCGAAAGGCACTGGTTGACAGCAGTGCTCCCTTTCATGTCATCTATAGTTCCATAAAATTGATAGGGTACGTATATATAAATCCTGAGACATGCTCTGTTTCGCTCCCAATCTTGAGGCTGGTTTTTTTCTACTCTTGCGAAGCTAAAGCTATATAATACATGTGTAATGTGTTGACAACTTGACATTATTAAGCACTAATTGTTCTATCATACCAGTAAAGTTTCCCTAACGCAGATGAGATATGTTACAAATATCAACATCTTGGGATTGCTCCCAAGACTTCTATCATTATCTGTTGGTCCTATCTCTCCCTCACTGTGTACTCGTGCATGCTCCACACAGGCATATGCACGCACCTGATCAGGTGCATTTATATATGTGCCTGTCGGAGTATGTCTAAGTTCACGTACGTTGCCAAATGCCAATGATTGTGTAATTGAAGCATTGGTTTCAGATGTTAATAACTGCAATAGGTAGTTTAGACGACATTGTGTAGATAATATAGATTGTTGAAATATTATTTATAAAGTAAGGATATGAACATGATCCATATGGAAGACCTGTTCATAAAAAATTTGATGAGGCTAACGAGAGCAGCAATCCAGCTCCCAAACCCAAAATCTCATTTTACTAATTGACTCTGGGTTTTATATAAACTGTTATCGGGTCCTTATGATGACCCTCAGAAAATGATTGACAAGTTGGATAAATGCTTGGAGAAAATGATTGACAAGTTGGATAAATGCTTGGAAATTCTGGGTTTGTATATATAACTTTTTCTTGTTTGTGTTTTGCTTGGTGGAAGATATTTCATTCACTGAGCATGTGTATTACTTAGATTCTCTAATACATTAGTTTGAGGTTCCTGAGATTTCCCATTGTTGGGAAGTTTTGTTTTGAGACAATTCATACACGTTTTATTGAATTTTTTAATTTGTTCTTTTTGATTGCTTTTCAGATTGTTTGTTGATGACATGCTTATTAGTTTATTTCATTAGATTCTTTTCAAGTGTGTCTTGTAATAGTTGTCAAGATGAATATCAGAGAAGAATATGGCTTTTGGTATTGCTGTACTTGACCTGAGCTACGAGTGGTCCGGTCTTCCCTTTGTTGTGGTATGTTAACAGCAACTAGGAAAGAAAAAAAATAAGATAGTGAAGCTGTTCGTTTTGCTCAAGAAATGGGCTTATTCAAAGTTGTAATTGAAACAAAGGTGACAAGAGCAACAGCTACTGTGAGAACAGTTCAAAGTTCCCATGTTCCCCAGGGAAGTCCTACTATGGTCGTGGACCCATTCAGCTTACAGGGAACATTAATTATGGGAAAGCAGGAAATGCGCTCGGGCTGAACTTATTGAACAATCCAGAAATGGTGGCCACTGATCCTGTAGTCTCATTATTGCTTTTGGGAGATAGGGTGTGTTTAGAAACTTCCTTTATTCATTTGCTTTTGCTTTAGTCTCAAAGAATTCCTCGATGTAAATGCGTTCTTGCTGTGACACAGGCGGATTCCCCTTAACAAAGGTAACGCTCCATTTCTCATCGTTGCATTGTAGCTATTGATCTTTGGCTATACTTCTGTTAAATATAACAAAAAAACTAATTTGAATGCCAATAATACCTAGAATATTTGCATCCTAGAAAAAAATTGGAAACCACGCCTTTCAGATGTGTCAAAACTCAAGAGGGGTGCACCAACAAGCCCAAGCATATATGAAGATCATGGTAACACTTACTCTCTTAGCTATTGTTTTTTATTTGTTTAATTTTTTCTATTTAAATCTCATCTGTATGATTGTTTATCTTTGCTTATTTCAATTCTAAATGTCATCGTGTACAATGTTTAGCTTCAATTTTTAATGTCAAATCTCTCTTTTCTTCTTTGATTGTGATTGCTTAAAACTTATGAAAACGTGAAAGAACTGAGCTTGGAATGCATCTTTTAACATTGTTACAAGATGTTTTGAGGATGTCCGATTTTTAGTAGGAAACTCAAAGATTATATTTAGTTTTACTAATTTCAAGTTTAATTTGGATTTTCTATCTTTAATTCATTTTCTTTTTGCTGAATTGATAAGAAAAAGTAAGATGACTTGAGAATTGAAATATTAAGCAAGAATTTAAAGGTGAATTCTTTTTATTGAAAAAATTTAGGCAATGTTTGGTTGTTAGTTTTGCTATTTCTAAGCAAATTAAACCAAACTACATGGTTAAACTACATTGGAATTCTAGATGAAAAATTTAGCTCATATTTAAGAAATGAAACTTCCATCATATCTAGACAGACAAATAGGCCATATCACCATATTCTTTTTATTGATAGTTTTGCGGATTCCCTAAGGAGACGATGCTCTGTTTTGCAGTGGCATCCTGATGTTGCTACGCAACTTGTTGTCGCATCTGATGAAGATGGTTCACCTGCACTTAGGGTAGCTATCTTGTTGATGATATTGCTTCTGTTGAGGATTACTATTTGTTGGGAATTTGTTAATTTATGGTATTTTTGCTAACAGCTTTGGGATATGAGGAATATAATGTCACCAGTGAAGGAGTTTGTAGGGCACACAAAAGGTAAGCATGCTTTTCGATTTTTTGAATTTTGTCCATCTTCTATTTGCTTTATGCGCATGGACTGATGCAACTGATAATTGCATTTTCACAGTGAAGACATAAGCAGAAGAGGGCTTCAAAGAAATAGGGTTTTTAAAGATGTTGAGAAGGCCCTCCATGTTGAGAAGGTAGGAAAGTGGTCAAGGGATGTTGCACGTCTACACTTTCAGCTAGTGGCTGCAAGGCTTGCTTCATCAGCCAAGGGGTTTCACCCAGTGCATGTGCTTTTCGTGACTGACTGCTTCCTGCTTCCAAATCTTTTCACTTGCAAGGACCTTGTTGCACGTGAAGGGAATGCTTGGTTGTATACACCCAAGCTGCATAGGTTAAGAGAAAAGATTCGGTTGCCTGTCAGGTCATGTGAACTTTCAGTTCCTCTCCAGGCTAAAGGTTAGTTTCAAACTAGTTTCTTCAAGATACTTGTTCATACAAAATCTTCAACTCTTCAGTATAAACGAGGCTGGCTGGTTGAAATTTACATGTCATTATCAACTTTTTACACATTTAGAATCTTTTAGCTATTGTTGAGAAAACTTGAATGCATGATTATAATGACGAGGCAAGATTGTTATCTTAGTTGGTGATGGTGACTGAGTCTAATAAAGGAATCTGTGACATCTAAATTACTGACCTAAATGATCTGTTTGAACTCCATAATTCTTTTGAGCTAGGGTGTTTCTATTGGAATTCTAATTGTTGCTGTTTGTTCCCTTAATCTATTCTACATTGTATTCTACATTTTTCTTGCTGATTTGGAAATTTACCATCTTGGAATGATGAGTTGAAGTCCAGCACCTGTTAATGGAAAGCTTAAACTAACTGAATTTTCTAGTTTTCCCAAGTCTGAAAGGCTTTAATTTAAACTTACTGGATAAATTTGAATAGAGTATTTCCATTCAGAGAGAGCACACCGTGAAGCATATGCAACAATTCTACACTCTGCTCATGTATATGTTTGTGGAGCCATTGCTGCTGCTCAAAGTACCTGCATGTCAGGTTCAACTAGGGACCTTGTGATACTTGTTAATGACTCGATCAGTGATTATCATAGAGGTGGTTTGGAGGCTGCTGGGTGGAAAATTTATACAATCAAAGAATCAGGAATCCAAAAGCTGAACCAAAGCATATAATGAATGGAATTACAGCAAGTTCCGTCTTTGGCAGTTAACTGATTATGACAAGATAATTTTCATTGATGCTTGATCTTTGTTCTTTCTTTTTTCTTACATAATTATTCTGTAAAAGCTTAGATGTTGGGAGACTGAAATGTTTAGGACAGATATGATTGAAAGAAGTGTATTTTATATTCTTAACAATTGACAACTCTTAATATATTGAAGGCAAAAGCTCATATTTTCATCATTCTTGTCTGTTCTTTTCTAAAAATAATTAAAATGTTTTCTAAAAATATAATTAAAAATCATTAAATATATTCAAATTGAAAAATATAAAATCTAATTATATAATTAAAATTCTAAAAAAAAATTTAAATTAGCGGCGTTTTATGATAAAAATGCCGCTAATTTTGCGGCATTTTTCTGGATAAACGCCGCTAAATTAGCGGCATTTCAACAAAAATGCCGCTAACTTGTGGCGACTATAAACGCCGTTAATGGGTAGAAAATCGCCGCCAATTTAAACGCCGCTATTTTTCCCGACGTTAATAAAGCCGACACTTTTTGCGGCGTTTTTTGCTAGTGTCGCGATAGTTTAGCGGCATTTATAAACGCCGCTAAATAACAAAAAAAACGTCACTAAAAATACATTTTGCTGTAGTGAATTCTAGCAGATACACATGATATGAAAATTATATTAATAAAACATGTAAAAATAATAGAAGATAAAATTTGATAAAAATTATATATAAATATAAAAAATTAAAAAACATATATTTAATGTATTCACATGAAATTTTTATATTTTATATAATATTAACACAATTTTATAAAATTTAAATACGAATTATACACAAAAATTATCAAATTTATTATGTGATTTTAGTTCATAGAAGTAAGACTTTGATTTTGTAAACTATGGAAACACACCCTTTATAGATAATAATACATCTATAAACCAATAATCTGTCATAATATTATAAATAATAATCATAATAAAACTTTTTAAATTGCATATGAAAAAAATCTATTAAGAGGGAAGTATGGTTCTTTCATCACACAGGGATAGACGTTTGCGTCAAAGTGTGCATTTCAATTTTTTATTATTTTTTATGCACAAAAAATAATATTCATTAAAAACATGTAAACAATTTAAATCAACTTAAAAATAATTTCGAACATATGGGTATTTTGAAGGTAACACTTTGGATTTTTCTTTATGATCTTACCCGCTTATTATTTTATGCATAGAAAAAAATCTCGCGCAACAACTACTGTATTGGATGGCATTCCAAACCTTCTCTGTTTTCGTTAATAATATCCCGCCAAATATTCATCGGAGATGGCTTAAATAAGTGTTTCAACATCATGGAAACGTCATAGATGTCTTTATTCCACAGAAAAGAAGCAGATTAGGAAGGAAATATGGATTTGTAAGATACTCAAGCTTGAACGATGCCAAGAATACAGTAGAGAAGCTCAACGGCACTTGGTTCCTTGATCACCGGCTAGACGTTAACCTAGCAAGATTCAACGACAGCTCAACATTCTGGAGAAGAGTTGACCCTCCCTCCAAAGATGCTTACCATATGAGGAATAACGATTGACCTCCCTCAAGAGAAGCAGTTTTCAAAAGAAATTTGGAGAATGATTTTAAGAGTAGATCTCATACCACAACTGATACAAGATCTTGTGCAGATACGTTAAAATCCAACAACATTCAGCCTGTTTCAGATGGTGAATAAGATACGATAGAAATCTCTGCTTAGGATTTGAAATGGCTAGAAGCCTCGGTGGTGGTTTCTGTTCAATATCCTCTTGAGATCCAGGCACTTCATCAACGATTGCACATGGAAGGATATCCATCTTCTACAATCTCTCCAATGGGAGGCAATTGGTTTCTAATTAGTTTTGATAAAAAAGAATCAATGTTGAACCTGCTAGCTGATGGAAATCAATGGATTAAAGAATGGTTTTACTAGATCAAGCCATGGTCCAAGGATCTCATCAGCAATGAAAGTTTCATCTGGATCAGAGTCAGCAGATTACCTCTGCATACCTGGAATGAAGAAGTTTTTAAACAAATTGGAGACCATTGGGGTAAGTTCATTCTAGCTGATGATTACTCTTGTAGTAAACAACGTTTTGACATTGCAAGAATTCTAGTTATTTTAAACAAAAATTTATCAGTTAAGAACACAATGGAACTCAAGGTGAATGGTACAAAATTTCTTATAAAATTAGAGCTAGAAAATGATTCTGAAATTAGGTGGAACCTACTACCAACCACCGTTCAAAGAGGGAACTCAAATTTTCCCGCTACTGCTTCTGATTCAAATCCTGTTGCGAAAACTGTTCAAACAAAAGATTGTGCGGAGAAGGGAGATCAAGATTTGACAGCGGAAGAAGATCCTGAGCCGCCCTTGGAAAATGTTGAAGTTTCTACTATCGAGGTTTTTTGTCAACAAATGTACGATGACATGGTCTCTACTTTGAATAGAGATTATGAAAATGGAGGGAGTTTCGAACCAAAGTTAGCGGACGAAATAATGAGAGCTAAAGAAACAAGGACAGCTAAATTGGACTTGACTATTCCACGAGATGTTCCAAAACCGATGGCAAATAATAGTTTAGCTTCTGATTCTGACATCCCAATTGAAGGAAACGAAGCTTTGTGTTTGATCCAATATAATAATTCAACTACTGCCCAAACTGAAGACCAGCCGGCTTAATTAGTGGATGAAATTCAAGAAGTTAGTCGAGCTGCAGTAGTGAAAACCAAAAAGAGTAAAACATTCATTTCTGTTTCAGCTTTACAATCGGCTGAACACAAATCGGGGAAGAAAAACGCTATCTTAACAAAGAAAAAAGATCCAAAGAATGGAAAAAAGATAAAATTCTCTAGGAAAAAAGAGAATAAACTGCTGGGATATTATACAGACACTCCTAACTACACTGAAGAAGAAATCACGGATGAGGATATCAGAAACAGAAATAGGATGTTAAGAAAAGAAGCACAAGCCACTCTGGAGGTGGCGAAACTGTTGGGCCTTTTCTGCAACAACAGATGAAGAAGACATCATCAAAATTTTGATGGAAGCAGAAATTGAAGATATGGCGAGAAGCATATGTCGATAACAGTAAAAGTTTGATGGAAGTTCTTTTGTTCTTGAAGAGTTATTTTGTTTGCTAATTTTTTGAAATATGAATTGAAACATGAATCTGAAGTCGGGAATCAGCTTGTCTTTTAAATAGCTTCTCAGGTGTATCAGCTCTAAGGTGATGATTCTGACAAATGATACAAAGGAACGAACAATAACATTATGATACTGAACACCCAGTGAGCGAGGAGGTTAGACTTGGCTGAAGCAGACCTATAAAAGCACAAAGGATTAACAGCGCTTATCTACGAATTATTTATTCAGTCTCACCAAAAACAGTCTCGCCAAAAGTAAAAGGGAAGATCCTGTGACAAGGCTGAAAAATCTGCCAGAAGATCTTTGAAGTTTAAGGTATAAATTTAGAACGTGAAGGTTGTTGAGATCAATAGTTTTTCTATGTTTGATCAATTTTGCTCCAATGAATCAATTATTTTGTTGGATGGTAACTGCACAGTTGATGGTTTCTGTTAAGAATACCGGACACTACAGATTGTTAACAATAGAAAATGGTGGTTTCTGTTGCGATGTTTGATCTCTTAGGAAGCAGAATTGTCGATTGTTAAGTTGAGTTTAAGACTGAAAATGACAAGCTGGGCCTCCCTTCTCTGACATTTGCACAACTCCTCTGTTTTGGGTTAGGCTGGTGGAGGAAGCCAAAACCAATGCTCTTATCGTGTTTTCAAGTTTTCTGTTTGACCCTCAGCTGCTGTTTCTCTGAATGTTGCTGTCTATATCACTCTCTGGGGTTCTTCATTATCCAAGCTAAGATAGCTCAGTCAATGCCTGTTATGCCGCCAAGATGTTTGCTACAATGCCGCCCTGTATAATGTCTCACTAGAATAGCTTTTTTGATCTTCAATCCCGGGTGGTAAGCTGCGAAGTTAACTGTTAAGATGTACTGTTAAGTTGTATTGTAAGCTGTTCAAATTTGGACAATATTATTAGTCCAATAAATAAAACTTTTAACTTCCAAAAAAAAAATCTCGCGCAATTTAAACCTACCATTCAAAACTAACAAAATAAGTTTACAAAAGTTAAACGAAAGTCTTGATTTTTTTTTGTCCTAATTGTATATGCATCTCGCGTACAAAACGATGATCTGATAAAGATCCTAATCGGCTAAATCAGTAGAATGAACAAATATTTACACTCACTTTAAGGTTGTGCAGAAAGTATTCTTGCATCGACTAACAAAGACAGAGAAATACATATGCCCGAAATATTTAAACTTTTTCTTGCGATCATATTTTATTTTAAAGGCTCAATGGTTAAATATATTTTTAATTTTTTGGTTAAAATGGGTATATATTGTCAACATTTTATTTTATTATAAAAGTTTATAAATTTATTATTGTTTACAAATTTCAATATTTTAAAATAACATAATAAAATTCAAATTTGTTAAATAACATTAATTATTATTTGGATATCCTACATGATAGCTGACGTATTGTTTTGCAAATTGTCATGTAGCATATCACAAGTACAATACAAAGAGAAATAAATGTTATTTAATAAATTTGAATTTAATTACGTTATTTTAAAAGGTTGAATGACTTAATTTAATAAAAACAAAAATTTATATAATTTTTAATAAAATAAAATATTTATAACTTGTATCCATAGTATTCAAAAAGTTAAGGGTATACATGATTATTAAATCGACATTAAATAAATATATATTTTCTTTGTTTGCTCGAATCAGAAACGCTGCTGGTTCACTCTATATATAGTATGAAGGTACAATTGCTGAGAAAAAAAAAACGAAGGTACAAACTTCAAAGACAGAGCTTGAAACCAAATTGCAATCTTCTTAGGGTTACGTCTTTTGTGAAGCGTTCGTGATGGCGGTGATCTTCAAGGATGTTCTTCAGCAAAACAATTTAGAAAGGTACGACTTTACTTATAGTGGCAACGAACTCCCTCCTGGAAATGCATTCTGTTTGAGAGGCGTTAGAGAAAATGAAAGAAACACGTGGGACTTTGAATTCACGAGAAATGGCAACTATTACTCCATCCAAGGTAATGGGTGGAGAAATTTTGCTCGTGACAAACGTGGTGCAACGGTCACTCTTTCCATGAATGATGGGAATTACACCATTAGTGTGCGTAGAACAAATTGACCTCTAGAAATTAATCAAAAAACCCTTCTGTTGTTTACTTTTTCTTGCGTTATACCTAATGAATAAAGCCACGAGCTCAGGTCAAGTGGCACTAGTTTGTCCGTTTGTGTGAAAAGGGTGTGCTAGGAATGAGGAAGCTATCTGCTTCGTTCTCTTTTATTTTGTAAGTTTGTTTCAAGATTTCTCCATTGATCGATAAAATAACGTTCAATCATTCATTTTCTGGTTCATCAATATTCATTGCTATCTGAGTTAACACATCTGCAGATCTGCTAAAGCATTCCATCTCTATCTCTCTCTCTCCTCCTGCCAAGATAGCAAAGCTGCGATTCCTGCCCTCCTCACGTGCAAAGCGCATGCACAAGCAAAAGCATACACGTGGTTTTGCGGGCAGCGGCAGTAGAAAACCTGATGGTATTGGTGGGAGCGACAAAGGGCCAACTATATTCTCGCAACCCTTCAATTAATTAATTAATTCAACAACTAATTTTGTCGGTCGGAATGTAAATAATTAAATCCTCATCCATTTCTTCAGACTAAGATGTCATTTTTAGAGATTCGTTGATACCATAATTTACATAAATAAAAATGAGTTAGAGATGAAGTTCTTTGCCGGCAAGCTTCATAGAAGAGATAATTTTATACGCAACATGAAAATAATATAAATAAAAACATTAATGTAAAACATGTTAAAATTTGATAAATACAAAATCAAATTCGTGTTTGAAATATGACATGATAAAAATGCATCTTTGCGGCAAGCTTTTTAGATGGGATATTTTATACACAACATGAAAATAATATAAATAAAATATATTATTGTAACACATGTTAAAATTTAATAAATACAATAAAAAAAATTAGTGTTTGAAATACGACATGAATTTTGATGTAAAATTTTTATGTTTTACACATAAAAATGTGATTTGACAGAATACGAATTAAAATATTAAATGAATTTTGAGCTCTCTTTTTTGCCCATTTACCTTCTATTGAAAACTAACAAAATAAGTTTACAAAAGTTAAACGTAAGTCTTGATTTTTTTTTTGTCTTAATATTATTATATATGCAAACTAGCTGTTCACCAAATATCTATGCAAATTACCTCGCGCGATCTTCTTAGCAATACAAATTAATTACTGGATTATTGTTATAATGTTGGACCACAAAATATACTTGAATCAAACCTGAATTTGAGAATGAAAGAAGCTTAAACCTTGGGTGGTAGTTGGTAGAATGTCTCAAAAGGATAAGTAGTGTTATATAATTTAATTGTTTTATTTATTTGTTCTGACAAGATCATTTATCAATGCCTTTTTAACAAATGAATGAAAGTGTTATTGTAGGCAATCACACACCTTTTTGACAGGTGGATATTTTGTAAAGAAAAATTTTAAAAGAAGCATATCATTAATACAATTCAAAGATATTAAATGAAGCTATACTGAAGGTAAAGGACTTATAATTATGAGTTATTGTTAAGAAGTCCTGGAAAATGAAATCAAGCACACAATCAAAATTTGAGTTAGTGGTTGTTACTTTTTTTAAGAGAATTTAGGTTCAAAATTCATTTTTTCGCTTTCCCTTTATATCTCCTATGAAAAAAAAAAATGAAAAATAAAGCAAAAAATATATAGAAAACAAGGAAAGAAATAAAAAGATATAGTTAGAAGACCTTAGGTTGTTTAACTTTTCAACATGTTCCCACAACAAAAAAAATATAAAAAAAAATCAATCTATCACTTTAGAAATTCATTATCAGTCAAGCAAGCAAGCAAGTTGATCGATCGATCATGATTAGAAAAAAATTGTCTCGCTATCTCACGTACAAATTGAACACAATAATCTTAATAAGTTTAAGAGATTTTTTTTAAATATCCTCTTTGGTTCGACCTAGTATATGACGCCAGATATGCATAAAAAATTTTAATATTATGCATCAAATTATCTAATACTTTGACATGGATGCATTTTCATAAGAGAAATTAACGGGGCCAATCAAAATATTGAATGTGACGGGTCATCCAATTGTATGGAGCAAGCAGCACTGCAAGAAATATCAATATGCTAGTTCTTTTAATTTTACAATTTAGAATCTTGTCACTAATTGTGTCCTTAATTTTTTTTTCTCGGAGTTGTAATGATATTGTATAAAACTTATATATTTTAATTAAATATAAATCATTATTTTAAGAATGAATAAAGTTAAAAATATATAATTTTTTAAAAATAAATATTATTAATAAGTATTTTTAATTTAATCTTAAAAGTATTTTTTTTAACTTAATTTGTTAGTTTGCTGACAAAATATACTCTTACTATTTAATTCTTTAAGAAAGTGAGCGGTTTTGATGTTGACTGATTTGGATAGCTACAATGTGGGGCCGAATCATCTTGCTTGTCTTTTTTTACCTATAATAATGACGTACGCGAGAACAGACTTATAGCGTCACACTCTCGCCCATTGATTGAACTAACAATTCTAAATATAGGGGAATATGAGGAAAATCGATGGTTTTAACATTTTTGTTAAGAAGGCTACTTTTGGGTGGAAAGACAGAAATCACGTTCAAAGCAATGGGCTAAAGAGGATTACTAACAAGTCGTCCCTGAAGAGCAACAGGGACCACAGATCGTACAAGGAGGCTTTGATAGCTCAGGCTGCAGTTGGAAACTCGAAGCCGCCGATGTCTGATTCTTCTAAACCATCTCCCACCCCGGCGACAAAGTGCACCAAGTTGGAAGCTAAAGAAGTGAATTTTGATATCGACATCCCTAAAGGAGAAATGGAGTGGCTCGAGCGAAGCGCTGTTGCCTGCATAACTTGTGAGAATTCTTTTTCACTCGTCCATGAATTGTTATTGAAAGTAGATGCTCATTGTCAGATAAGCTATATGGGAGGATTCAACCTTCTGTTCACTTTCGATAACAAGGAAGCCATGGAGTCCTTTGTTCTTAATCACAAATCTATTTGCAAAGACGCCTTTGACAACGTCACTCCTTGGTCATGCTTTTCTACTCATAACATTGTCTCGGTTTGGGTCACTCTTGAGGAGGTTCCATTGTAAGTCTGGAACAAGAAGTTCTTTAAGTCTTTAGGTGACAGTTGGGGCTCCTTTGTTAAAATTGATGAATGCACTTCTAAGAGGCAAAGGCTCGACTATGCTAGATTTTTGGTCAACGTGGAATCTAGGCAAAAAATTCCCTCTGCGGTGTCAGTCACTATCAGAGGTTCAGCTCACAAAATCCTGATAACGATTGACGAAGTTGATCCGTTCGATAGCTCCAATCGGTGCAACGTTTCTCTCGCCGGTGACCCTACAGGTGACCCCTCAAATTCTCGGTCTCTCAGGGCCCACATTGATCGAGGTCCATCTGCGGCCGTGTTTGATGATTCCGAGGCCCTTTTACCTTGTGACAGAGGAGATGTTTCTGTGGGGACTTGCTCTGCATTAACAGTTGAGGAACACGCGGGCGGCGGCCTCCAATCATTGGCCTTGGTCATTAATCCTGTGCCTCTCTCCTCCGCTCATGATGATGTGGAATTGCCTGGCTCATCTACTTTTTGGCAAACTAGACCTAATCATGACATGGAAAGCTATGTGCCAGATCAAGCTCGAAACTTTATTGCTGGGCCTTCTCATCTTAGGCTAGAGAAGGAGTCTCCCCTGGACTCTAAAGCTCTAGCTCCTCTGGCCTTAAGGCTGACGTTGGGTCAGACGATGGCCATGAGCCCTTGATGGATTCCTCCTTTTCCAGAGCCCTAAAGTGTCGCGCCACAGCTACCAACAAGAACAAGAAGACAGCCTCTGCTGTCAAGAGATGAAGAAAGTTAAGAAGAGAGATTCGTGAGATTTTAAATGGAGATCAAGACGTGGCCCTCGATGCTTTTGAAAACTTTGTATCCGACAACGACATCATTCAAAGGAAAACCTCTATTTTAAAAGAAGCGGAGGCTACCTGGGAGGTTAGCTCAGCTTTGGGAGTGACCTTCGACAAGAACAGAGATTTAATGATTGATTTCTTCTACAGATTGGAGGAGACAGACAGTATGGCGTAAAAGATGGTTTGCTTGATGTGAACAGAGGATTCTGGGGTTTTCATTTTCTTCTATGATCGTCGTTTCTTGGAATATCAAAGGACTTGGCAGAAAGGAAAAAAGAAAAGCTGTCAAGAGGGTCGTGTCTAAACTCAAGCCAAATTTTTTATTCATCCAGGAATCCAAATTAAACAGGATTAATCACCGTCTTCTGAAATCGCTTTGGACTTCTAACTCATTCTCAGCAGAATCAGCCCTTGCTGATGGGTCGGCTGGTGGGTTAATCTGTCTTTGGAACGATGATTTCTTCAAAATTGAAGCTAAAATTACCTCTCAAAGATTTATTTTGCTGATTGGTGATATTGCCTCTCTCAATCTCAAATGCAGCTTTGGCAACATCTACGCGCCCAATGATGACAGGGAAAGAGTAACCATGTTCGAAGAGTTAGAAAGTCATATTGGTGGCTTTGACATTCCTTGGTGCTTAGGTGGGGACTTCAACGTGATTAGATTTGCTGAAGAAAAAATAGGGAAAAGCTACAATCAAAGAGCCATGAGTCAATTTTCAGAATTCATCAACAATGTCGGGTTAGTAGACCTTCCTCTGTCTGGTGGTAAGTTTACTTGGTTTAGCAACAAATCTGTCCCCACTTTCTGCAGGTTGGATAGTTTTCTTATCTCCCCAGGCTTCATCTCGTGTTTTCATAACTTGCTACAGAAAATTCTTCCTAGATCTATTTCTGATCATAATCCTGTTGTCTTATCCCCTGTGAACTTTAATTGGGGTCCAAAACCATTTCGCTTCTTTAATCATTGGTTGGATAACAAAAATTTCCATGCTACTATTAATTCAACCTGGGAAGATGTTAACTCTGGTAACTGTGCAACTTCCAGCATTTGGAGTAAGTTAAGATCGATCAAGTCCGCTATGAAGAAATGGTACATTTTGGAAGGGAAGATTGATCAAACGAAGGTTTTATCTCTCGAAAAGGCCATCGACAATCTTGAGAAGGAGCTGTCTGTTGGGAATCCTGATGAGGGGAAGAGACTTGAAATTAATTCCAAAAAGGCTGAGTTATGGGCACTATACAGAGAAGAAGAAAGATCCTGGCACCAAAAATCTAGAATCAAGTGGCTCCAAGAGGGGGATAAGAACACCAAATTCTTCCACTTGATGGCCTCCGTCAGGAGGAGAAGTAACATGATCAACTCCCTTCTTATAAATGGTAGCACCGTCGATAATCCCAAAGACATTAAAGAAGCAGTTGCTTCACACTTTGATCTCCATTTTAACATTCTCAATCATATCAAGGTGGTAGAATTCGACAGCAATCTTAAAACTTTAAGTGCTTAGAGCTCACAATGGCTTGAAAGACCTTTCTTTGAAGATGAAGTCTGGGATGTGATTTCGAGCTGCGACGGCAACAAGGCCCCTGGGCCTGATGGTCTAAATTTAAACTTTATTAAAGACAAATGGAGTAATCTTAAAGGTGACCTACTGCTTCTCTTGTCTGATTTTCATAAGACGGGGCAATTCGATAGAAGACTTAACTCTTCTTTCTTTACCCTCGTCCCCAAAACTTCAATGCCTATTGGTTTGAATGACTTCCGCCCTATTTCTCTCGTTAGATGTATTTATAAGATCTTAGCTAAAATCTTGGCAAACAGACTAAGAACTGTTATGGACGAAGTGATTGGTGCCAACCAATTTGCCTTTGTGAAGGGTAGGCAAATTTTTGACTGTTCTCTCATCGCCAACGAAGTAATAGACGGGATCAAGAAGTCTGGTTCCAAGGGATTAATCCTTAAAGTGGACTTCGAGAAAGCCTTCGATAGTGTGGATTGGGCTTTCCTTGATTTTATTTTGTTAAAGATGGGATTTGGTCATTTGTAGAGGAAGTGGATTTCTTGCTGCATCTCTACGATTTCCTTATCTGTTCTGGTTAATGGTGTCTCGACCAGAGAATTCAAACCATCCAGAGGCATTAGACAAGGTTGCCCACTCTCCCTATTTCTTTTTAGCCTTGTTGCTGAAGCACTTAGTGTGCTGCTAATTAAATCTACTTCTTTGGGGCTATCAAACGGTGTCAGTATTGGCGTTGACTTTTTTAGGCTGTCTCATCTGCAATACGCAGATGACACAGTCATTGCCTGATCTGGAGCAACTATTGAATGTCAAAAGAATTCTTAGATGTTTTCAAGCTATGGCTAGCCTTAAGATTAACTTTATGAAAAGTAAACTTATTGGTATCGGGATAGACAATTCGACTCTTATCAATTGGGCCAGCAGGATTCACTGTTCAACAGAAAGCCTTCCATCTTCTTACCTTGGCCTTCCTCTTGGAGCAGATCCTAGATGCATCCGCAGATGGAACCTTATTATTGAAAGGTCCAAAAAAGACTGGCTGGTTGGAAAATCAATCTCCTTTCGATGGGCGATAGAGTCACTCTATTGAACTCAATGCTATCAAATCTTCCAACTTATTATATGTCTCTTTTCCAAATACCGAGCTCTGTCAAATTGTTGTTGGATAAACTGCAGAGAAAATTTTCCTTAGGGGGCACCTCTCTTAATAGAAAGATGAGCATGGTCGATTGGTCTTCTGTCTGCACACTTAAGGAGTATGGAGGTTTTGGTTTGATTGATTTAAACCTAAAAAATAGGGCTCTTCTTAATAAGTGGATTTGGCGTTTTGGCAAGGAAGACAATGCTCTTTGGAAGACTATCATCATTAAGAAATACAAGGGCAGCCACACTGATCTGGTTCCACCTCACATGATCAACAAGAGGTTCTCTAACACCTGGAAAAGTATCATTAAGCCCTTATCCTCCAACTCCAATTACTCCTCGGCTACGAATGCAGGTTTGGGTTTCTCTCTAGGTGACGGCAGTTGTATTGACTTTTAGAGTCAGGATTAGATCGAAGGGATTGTCTCAAGGAGGAATTTCCCAGGATTTTCGCACTTGTCACTAACAAAACCGAGAAAGTTAAAGACTATGGTTTCTGGAATGAGAGCGGTTGGAATTGGAGCGTTAACTTGAGAAGAAGGATTTTTGACTGGGAACTATCGCAATGGTATTCGTTCAGCAACATCTTGAACAACTTTCAGGTCTCAAAAAACATGAAGGATCAGTTAATTTGGAAAGGCAATCCTAGTGGCCTTTAGTCTGTAAAAAGCTTCTGCAAGTCAACCCTTTACCTATCTGGCTTGGAGCACGAGTGCTGGAAATTCGTTTGGTGTCGTTTGGCACCTCCTAACGTAGAAGTTTTCTGTTGGAAGTTACTTAGGGGCATAGTTGCCGTCAAAGATCTGCTTGTGAGAAGAGGCTTACTACAGTCTAGCTTGGCTGACTGTCCATTTTGCGGTAAGGAGTTTGAAACCATTGGACACCTTTTCTTCTCTTGTGAATTTGCTGGAAGTTATGGGTGCATTTTTGCTACCTCTGGGGTATTTCTTGGTTAGTCATTATGAGCCTATTGAGTTTTTTATAGCCTGGAAATCAGCTCTCCCTGAATCTCATTGTGATAAAGTTTGGGTTATGGTTTTCTTTGCTACAGTCTGGACAATTTGGTTAGTCAGAAATGAATTCGTTTTTGAAGGCAACCATTCTCCTTGAATCAATCTTTGGATTATGTCAAACTCAGGCTTGCTTTTTGGTTTAAAGCCAAGTGGCCTCAGCTTCACTCTTCTGTTTTGGATTTCTTAAGATACCCCTGTTTGCTTAGAGTTCCCTCCAAACCTAAGAAAAATAGACAATCCTCGACTTGGACTGCTCCTCAAGCTGGCTCCTTGAAATTCAACGTAGACGGATTTGCCTTTGGGAAACCCGGACTGGCAGGCATTGGTGGTTTGTTGAGAGATAACAGTGGTGCTGCAAAAATCATTTTCTCCAAAGGTGTTGGTATTTTAGACTCCAATGAAGCTGAGTTTCTTGCAGTGAGAGAAGCTTGCATTTTATTTGCAGCCTCAAAGTGGGTTAATTCTCATTCTTTGATCATAGAAAGTGACTCAGCTAATGTTGTCAAATAGATTAGCAACCCCCAATCCACCCCCTGGAGACTTACGAAATACATGTCCCTTATTGAAAATTTGAAGCCCAAATTTATCTCATGGAGTTTGCATCACATCCCACGCGAATCCAATGATGAAGCTGATGCTCTAGCAAAGCAAGGTGCACACGAGCCCATGATCTTATTAAAGTCTTCTAATCTTCTCGGTCTCTTCATCACTTCTCCGTCTGGTTGCCTACTAGTCATTTATGCCTGTGTTCTCTTGTCTTTCCTACTCTTTTTTGACGTGAACCTAGGTCCTTCTGCCATGTTCCTACTTCCATTTTTGTTTCGGGTGAAGAACCACACATCAGCGTTTTGGTCCTCACCACCTATGGACTCTGCTGCTCTGTCCTCTCGATCTTTGATGACTGTCTGCGCATTCATTTTATTTTGGGATTCCCCTGTTTGCTGATTTGGTCCCTTTTATACTCTTCATTACTTCTTGTACCGCTTTTTTTTTAGAGCTGATTTGTGCTTTTGCCTGGCCTCTAGGGACATTTTGTCTTTCTCCTTAGAGGTTCTTCGGCTCACTTAATAAAATCCCTCGCCTTTCAAAAAAAAAATCTTCAAGATTTTAAAATTTTTCATCTAAATGCATTGCAAAATTTCAAAATTCTTCATTTAAATACATTTTTAATGACAATAAAAAGTTATGACATCGAACCGTTATTGCAAGCCAAATGTCAGATTTTACTAGGTAATCGACAATTCATAATATACCTACGAAATAATAGTCAGAGAAGAAAACAACTTGATATATTAAATCATTCTTAAATTTCAAGTTTTTCTCGCGGTGGGATCATTGATATATAATGCTGTTCCAGCTGTTTTAAAGATTCTGGATAAATACATTGCGCCATTGCGACAATCACTTGGTTTTGTTTGTTATTTTTTCATAAAAAGAAATTAATTGCTAGAGAATAATTTTATTTGACTCGAAGTCTAGGACAAACGCTAGCTATCCAAGTGTTTATTCCACAAATATTTATTTTTTTATTCATAAAAAAATAAAATGGATAAAAACATGTGAACAACTGAATTTAACTTAAACATAACTTCAAACATTTTTTATTTTTATGGAAACACTTTTTTTCTCTGATTTTCTGTATGATCTTATTCAGTTATCATTTTCAAACAATTTATCCCTAGCTGGGGCTATTTAAACATTAGTCATGAAAACCGTGTCCAATTAATAAACTATAGAATTAAGTTTCGAAAGAACGCGAGTGTAGTGCGGTTTATTAGAAGAACGGATAACAACCCGCGCGAGTGGAGCTCTGAAGCAGACTACGAAATTGAAGTAATCAAGACAGGTTTTTAGACCAATTAGGCAATCACATCAATTGCAAGATCATTGTCACGTCAAAAATCTACTCCATCTCAGAATGAATAATTTGTTAGTGAAGTTGTATAATAGGGTGTCGCTATTTGTATTTTCTAAGGTTTGATATGGATAGATGATCATGTCGCACTGAATTAGCAAAACTACACTGAATCCATAAGGTTTAGTGGCAGAAAGACAGTTTCGATGTCCACATAAAACTTATATCATTCTGTATGTACGAGAATATTACAACATTTACTGTTATTTGTGAGTACTTGGATTGTATTTTTATTTTATTTTTTTCATATATATATTTAAATATATGTATAAAACCATGTTGCTTCTATGATAATATTTATTTTTCATCCAAGATCAATGTATTAAGAGTATGTTATGCATCATACTGTATATTATTGAGCTCAAAACCAACTAGAAAATTTGGTAATAGTATGCTGTGCTTCATACTTTATATTATTGAGCTCAATTAAATGAACTACAAAAATTTGAATAAAAGAGTGTAAAATATTATCTTATGCCATACATTTGCAAATAATTCAAAACTGAAAGTATCAATAGTGATTCTAATTTTGTGAAAACTTGTGTGTGAAAATTTAAATCAAGTTGGGGCTTATCATCTCAAAGTAGGAAATAGAAACCAATTTTTGAAATAAAAACGAAAAGAGAAGAATTAAAAGAAAATAATAGAGAACGAGATTTTCTTGGTTAAAAACATAAAACATTCTAATTAATTAACTTATTAAGAGGTGATTGGTGAGCATCATTAAATTGTAAAAACACAATTTTTGGTTTGGCTATAGTAGTTTATTGGTGATTTAAAGCGGGGGTTCTCTGTCTACCATGTCTCCCCTGTTTTTTCCTGACTCAGTTTCTTTGAAGGGTCTATGTGACCCTCCTATTGGCTTTCTCCAATGTACTTGCGAGCTTTATTTGTAATAAAATTCTTCGGGTTTTTTTTTTTTAAGTGTATTGGTTCGAAAACTTCATGCTTGGGAAAGAAGTTTCATAATTCTTTGTGTGCATTTGCGCGCGACGCTATTCATGTCGCCGGCAATCGATGTTTTAAGTCGTACAAAATACAACGTTTTGTTCGGCTATAGTATTTTATTTGTGATTTAAACTTTAAAGTAGAAGTTCTCTGTCTACTATGTGTCCCCTGTTTTTCTGACTGTTTCTTGGGTCTTTGTGAGCCCGGCATTGCCGCCATTGGCTTTTTCTTATTTACTTGCTAGCTTCATTTTTAATTAAATTTTTTGGTCTAAAAAAAATAATTCGGTCAGAAATTTCAAGCTTGGGCATGAAGTTTCATAATTCTTTGTGTGCGATTTGCGCCCGATTATAACACAGTTAAAAAAGGACTGAGAAGTTACCAAAATCTTCATAACATTCATACACTCTTAAAATTGATGTTTTAAGTTCGTACGAAATATAACGAAGAACATTGGCAGCAATTAGCTGGTTTGGCTGGTGATATTTGCCGAAGAAGAGACATTTTGGATAACGGCATTGATGTTAGTTCAAAGAAAATATTGAGCTCCTGTAGCCCATATGCTATAGCCAAAGTCAAGACATTCACATTTGAACGTCTCTCACTCTCGCAAAATAGCGAGAAAGTACTCTAGCCAATCTCTTTCTCTCCCTTTTGTATTTTCAGTGCATTTTGTAATAAATTAACAATTACATCATTTCAACATAATATGTATTATATATGTTGGCTATATATTTTATACATTTTACGAATTGCTTATAGCTCATAGATAAACAAATTCATCTATTTATCTTAGTGTATGCAAATTTTAAAAGCATCTCGATCGATTGTGTTTAAAAAAAATTAATGTAGATATGGAAATGAAAATCTTATTGACCTAATATATAGTTGAATTAATTGAGGTATTGTACTATTTATTTGCTTTTTTTTTCTTGGTGTGCAATTTTGCTTTTCCAACTTAATCTTGAGGATATATTATTGTTATTACAGCATTTATTATTGTTATTACTATTTGAGTATTATATATATATATATATATAAACAGTGTAAAACAAATTACAAATGTGTAAAACAAATTTAGTTTTACACACTTTCATATCGTCATATAAGATTAATATTTTTATAAATCAACCATTGGATTTAACAATCTACTTGTGTCTATCATACATGTAAATTTTTGAATCAATCTTATATTCTTTTCATTTTAATCGGGAATAGCATTTTTTTAATATATATTAAAAGTTGAAAATTTATTTTATGAAACAAATAGTTAGATATCTTCGATTAATTTGAAATTTGACATGCATGATCAACACGAATAATATATAAAATTCAACTGTCAGATTAAAAAAAATATAAATCATATAAAAATATATGGAAGTATGTAAAACAACTCTTCATATACATACATACATACATACATACATACATACATACATACATACACGTAGCTTCTATTACGTACTCAAGCCCAAAGAGAGAGCCTAGCCCAAAAAACCGATCTAATAGGTAGAAGAACCCCTCAAGCTTGAATATCCCTCCACAATTGCTTGTGGAGTCGATGTGGGGTCGTAACATTACCCACCCCTTGAGAAGCCGATGTCTACGACGGCCCACTCTAGATGACTTTCACTCTGACTCTTCTCGGCACCAGATAGCTCTTTTCTAGGTCGCCCCTTTAGCTCCACGGTGGCCCACTCTAAGATGGCTTCACTCTAAGATGGCTTCACTCCGGATTTTATCAAGCATCAGGTAGCCATTTTCTAGATCGCCCCCTCCGCTACGTCGACTCTCAATGAGAGCACCAATGTTAGGTACTCAAGCCCAAAGAGAGAGCCTAGCTCAAAAAACCGATCTAATAGGTAGGAGAACCTCTCAAACTTAAATACCCCTCCACAATTACTTGTAGAGTCAATGTGGGATCATAACAGCTTCACACTATATATTATTAAGTTCAAAATCAGCTACAAATATTTGAATCAAGAGTAATGCTATTATCATCTTATGCTATATATTTGCAAATAATCCAAACTTCAATATTGAAAGAATTAGTAGTGATTTTTATATTATGGAAACTGCTGAACGAAAATTCAAATCAAGTAGGTGCTAATCATCTCAAAGGATGAAATAAAATCAATTTTGTAAAAATAAATACGAAAAGAGAAGAATTAAAAGAAAATAACGAAGCAAAGTTTTTTTTGGTTACAAACATAAAAAATATCTAATTACTTAATTTATTAAGAGGTGACCATCACTAAATTGTAAAAATACAATGTTTGGTTTGGCTATAGTATTTTATTTGTGATTTTTGTTTTTTGCTTACAATTTTATTTGTGATTTGGAGTAGTGTTTCTCTGTCTACCATGTGTCCCCTGCTTCTGTGACTCTGTTGCTTGGGTCTTTCTGAGCATAGGTGGAGCCTAATTATATATTTTATTAAATTTTATTCAAAATTTCTTTTTCGGTGAAACATTTCGTAGATAAAATTTAAGTTTATGTATTCTAGTATTGAGTTTTCAAAGTTGAAAAGAATTTATGATTTTACTGTAAGAATGGTGGAGATTGAAAAAAGAGGGTATTTGTTAGTTTATTTGTTGTAAGCACTAACATTAATTCTATTGGTTATTATAATAACATATGATGTATTTTTAACCATGAATATGTTGGAAACTTATTGTGTAATGAAATGAGAAATTAATAATTTAAGGCTTAATAGCCAAATGTGTCCTCAACGTTTGCCACAAAATGGAATTAAGTCCTTAACGTTTAAATGCATGGAAATCAGTCCTCAACGTTACAAAATAATTGAATTAAGGATATTTCCGTTAAATCTTTTAATTTTCGTTACTCCTACCAGTAATAAACTTAACGGAAATTAAAGGATTTAACGAAATGTCCTTAATTCAATTATTTTGTAACGTTGAGGACTGATTTTCATGCATTTAAACGTTGAGGACTTAATTCCATTTTGTGGCAAACGTTGAGGACACATTTGGCTATTAGGCCATAATTGAATGATAAATTAGTTGTGTACCTTAAAAAAATGTGTTCCAACGTATTGATGACGAAACTATATACATAATTTTCAAAATATAAAATCGTATCAAAACGATTAAAATTTTTTTTCATGATTATAACTAGATACAAGAATTTTAATTTTTTAATTATTACTATTATCATTATTGTTGTTATTATTATTATTTTTATAATTTAACATATTGGAGTGAAGTTACAAGTAAATAAATTTTCTGGCTCCACCCACTATTTGTGAGCCTGGCATTGCCGCCATTGGCTTTTTCTTATTTACTTGTTGGTTTAAAAAAACAAATTGGTCAGAAATTTCAAGCTTGGGAACGAAGTTTCACAATTCTTTGCGTGTGTATTTGCGCGTGCGGTTATAACATAATTAGAAAGTACCGAGAAGTTATCAAAATCTTCGTCATATCCATTCATACACACTTAAAATTGATGTTTTAAGTTCATACGAAATATAGCGAAGAACGTCGGCAGCGATGCGCTGGCTGGGCTGGTGATATCTTGCCGAAGAAGAAACATTTTGGATAGCGGCTTCGATGTCAGTTCCAAGAAAGTATTGAGCTCCCGTAGCCCATAGGCTATAGCCAAAGTCAAGACATTCACACTTGAACGTCTCTCACACTCGCAAGACGGCAAGCAATCGAGCGTTGGCTCGAGTTCAAGGCAAAAGCCTTCGTCCCTGCTCTATAAATACACAAGACCTTTGCCATTGCCATTGCTCATACCTTCTCCACCAAAAAAACATCACCATTTTCTTCTTCTTCTTCCTCTGCTATTGCCATTGCTTATATACCTTCTACGCCAAAAAATCATCTTCTTCTTCTGCGCACCCATGGCGAGAATCTTTGAGAAGATCCTTACCAAAACGGATAAAGAGAATGGATTGAAGATAAGCAGTGGGGCAAGTCTGCTTCCCCCTTACAATGCAGTGTTGGACGTTAAAGATGGAAGAACAGGAAAGGTGTTGCACTTAGACTACAAGGTTTCGGGTAAAGATATGCCGATCATTCGAGGAAATAACTGGCTTAAATTCATGAAACGGTGGGTTTATTGTTCAACCCACTCAAGGTTAGTTTTCCCTCTTCTTATTGTGCTAATAGGTTTTGGTGGTTGATTTAGTTCCAACAAATGACATCAGAGTATGTCCACCTTAATCATTAGCCATTTTCGAAGAAAAAGTGAGATCTGTGTTTTTTTTTTTTATTTATTTGAAACCCAAATAATTTATGCATTTCTGAATCAAAATAATGCAAGATATTGGTTGAGGATGACGTTTCATTGAAAATGCCATGAAAAAAAGTAAAATGAGGCTGTATTGAGAGAGAAAACGCCGAATCTGGTTGGAAAGACCCGTTTTTTGCATTTTCGCCCGGTTTGGGCAAGGAATATGACGCCGACAATTGCAGAAAGGCTCCCGACACCGCCAATTGAAAGTGATGCACACACGCCCGCCTCTAGAAATTTAAAAATATATATTTTCAGCCCGTTTTTCTTGAGCCATTACTGCTGGGCCCTTTCCTTTTGGGATGATGGGCTTATTTTTGGGGGCTGTTTTTGTTTTGATCTTGGACAAAAATTTTGGGCGGCTACTTTTATTAAATTGAGCCATTATTATTTATTTTTTTATGGGCATTCTTTTTTATTTAATTAGATCTTGAAATTTATTTAATTAGGTCTTAATGTTTTAATTAATTTTGGCCAAAATAAATTTTGTAATATTATGGGCATTATTTATTTAATTTTATTAATTGGCTATTTAGTATTAATTTAATTTTGGATAGTTAAATTAATTAATTTTATGACCATTTTGTCTAATTAATTTAGAGATCATGTTGATTAATTAATTTTTATTTGACTATTAAATTTGAATTAATTAGTGGCTGTTTTGCCTAATTAATTAATAGGCCATTTTGGATAATAGTTTAATCGGTCATTTTGATTAATTAATTATGGGCCACATGCTTAATTGATTTTTTGGACAATTTTAGATATTTATTAACCATAATTAATTGTTAAGCCTAGAATTAATGGGGTGGCTTTTATCAGAAAGACACTTGACGGGGATAAAAGCCACTTGACGGATATGCAGAAACTGACGACTACCGTTAAAGACGAACCGTTTCCCTCTGCAGCAAGTGTTGGCGAAATGAAGGTGACAGACGAACAGGGGGCGACATGGACGTTGAAATACGAGGTTAAGTTCTCAAAGATACTTGGCGAAGGTGATCGGAAGAAACTGACGATTACAGAGAGCTTTGACACCGAACCGTTCCCCTCTGCAAAAAGAGCTGGTGAAATGAAGGTGAAAGACGAAGGGGGGAGGCAATGGACGTTGGAATACAAGGTTATTAAACCGAAAAACAAGAGGGTTTTATCAGGTACTGATTGGGAGAAATTCCTTCTAAGTAATAATGTTGAAGTTGGTCACGAGGTCGTTATTCGTCGCGATCTAATTGAAGCAATCAAAAGAGGCAGTCAGACAAATTGCAATTACATCAATTCCAAGATTAATTATCATCAGAATTCTAGTGCTCTATCTTGAAGTAAATAAATTGTTAGCAAGGTTGTGTAATAGCTATCGTGTTGTTATGTAAGTTTTCTAAGTTTTCATTATTTGGATGTAAAGGAATGATCAAATGATAGTAGATCTTTAAGATTTACTGATCTATTTTCAGGTTCTTCCTCAGTAATAACTGTTTGTTTGCTTTGTAATTTTTTTTTTAAATTAGTGAGAAAATGGTTCATGCATGAGCCATCATCATTCAATATGCTTGAACTAAAAGGTACTGTCAATTGATCTATATCTCTTACTATTATTGTCGAGTGGATCCAAAATAAAAAGAAAATAGATTCATAATAGTTTTGTTCATATCTCTCACCATTCAAATCTCTCGTTCCAACAACATACAACTGAACAAAAAAAAAGTTCTGTTCTACTCTGTTTTCGTCAGACAAAACAGAGACATCTCTGTCAGACCCTTCGAGTGAGAATGATAACTCTATCATTGTCGAGCGGATCCAAAACAAAAGAAAATAGCTGTTTTTTCGGGTCAAAGAAGACTTTCTACATGCCCTTGTTTAGTAAATGAATTACACGCGTTTGTCGCCTGGCAAAACGCTTTTTCAATATCTTTTTATGGGGTTTAGGTATACTTTTATTTATTTATATATATAATAAAAATTATAGTTTTCCAATATTAAAATAAAAAATTTCCTTACGAAGCTATTGGATAATGACAAAGTTTTAGAAGGTAAATTTACCTTTTTATCCCTACTTTAAAATTTTTTATTGTTATTTTATAAAAAATATGTTTAATGGTCATTTTTTAATCTTATTGGAACCAATTCCATTACTCATCCAGATTAATCCTAAATCAATTTAAGCAATTAATATATATATATATATATATATGAGTATATGACAAAAGCACGGAAAATAGAGTACAATGTACCGCAACTCCCGAGTTAATCAACTAAAAAATATTGAAATGTTTCGTATTAAAAGTTTTTTAAATTAAAGTTTTTGGATTGAATAAAGAGAAACTCAGTTAAAGAATAAAGATATTGCAAACGTTTCAAATTTTCAAGTTACATTTAGTATTATATAGCAAGAGGTTAGAATTAGAGATTATTTTTATATATCGATCGATAAATTTTTTATACTTTACATAAAACTAAATGTATTATTATACATTTGAATGACACGAGATACACATATATCAATATGTACTTTAGTGCTTATGCATGCATATTATATGCATTTATAGAAACAGGGTTAGATAAAAAATAATACACAATCAAAGGGCAGTTTGATCCCTTAATCTTTTAATTATTTTATTTTAATTCAGATAACTGTTTTAAATTGTTAGAATTCAATCCTTACTAATGAATAGAGTGCTTTAAAATCGATGAAATTAAGTGTTCGTACAACCAATTAACCTTATTGACATGTCGATATTTTATAATGGAATAAATAATAAGATATAATTAAAACAATTTAAAGATATATGTATTATACATTTAATTGAAGTTTTAGTGGCTACAAGGAAATTAAAGGACTTTAGGGTATTATTCTAATATATCAAAATATAGTTGCATAACCTTCTGTTAACATAATTCTACCTCATTTTAAAAATAAAATAGAATAAAAAAAATCAATCGATCTTTAGAAATTCATCATTTAATAATCTAGCAAGCTAGCGCGAGAGCAATAATGTCTAGAAAGAAATTGAGTCCACAGCTCGCGTACAAAGTGAAGATGATGATCCTAATCAGTATAGGGAATCTTTTTATTAACAAGACTGAAGTTATGTGTGGGGTTCCTTTGACAAATGTTTGGGTCAAAACCAAAAGTTTTGCACAATCAGCACTCAACCGACTCCTTTGTCGTTGGACCCAGTCTATGATGCTAGATATGCTTAAAATTTTTCTTTTATTAGACGTCCTAGTTGTTTGCTTTTACTTTTATTAGCTTATCATGAATAAGGCCGCATGGTCAAGTGCTCGCTCATTGAGAGTGATTACTATTTGTGCATGTAAGGGTTAATTTGCGACAGCAATTATGAATTTGTTCACTTTGTATCTTTCGTTTTCTTTTTATTTTTGAAAAAATGGTTTTTGCATGAGCCATCGTCACTTAATACCTGCATTCTGATGCTTTAGGATCGTGAGCTGGTTGAAGACATGAGCTCACATGTTTTGCGAGAGCCAACCTGAATTCAAAATGATATTGAAACATTAATTTTTAAAACCAATTTTTATTCAATTATTTTTTATAAAAAAATAATTAATTTACATAAAATATTTTGCTTAAATTTTGGTTTTTAAAATCTATGAGCAAGTTGGTACATTATTTAAATTATTTTATTTCACGAGATGTGATTAAACAATTTATTGTTAATGTTAAGAAATGAAATTATCGAATGATTGACTTGTCGTGTATTAAAACTTTCTACTTCCACTAGAAAAAAGAAAAAAAATATTGCAGCTATGGTCACACACTAACTCGCACAAATGCAATGACAAAATCGCACATGCTTTACAGGCAATGGAACCCACTTTTTTAATAGAAAGGGTTTGGTACTTATACTTGTATATTGGCAAGATATTTTTTTAAAATCAGATATTACATTGTAAAAAGAAAAATCAGATATTACACATAAGATCCTAATCCACTCAATATCAATAGTTGATAATAGTAAGATAATTATACAATGTTGGATTTTCTTTCAGGAAATAATTTTTATTTATCATTTTCATTTTGTAATTCTCTTCTACAAACTTGTCCCGTCATAATTAAACATAAAAACAAAATTAATTCAAGCAATTCACCGAATACTTACCATTCAACACTTGAATTTTTGTTTTACTCTTATAGACGTATGAAATCTTTATCTAGCAAGCTATCCACTATTCACCAAATACTTGAAGCAAACCTCGTGCAATCAAGCAATCCGGATTAATTATTGGATTTTTATAGTTATATTGTTTGATAGTAGATAGGCTTAATAGTCAAATATACAATCATCCTTTTGTATAATATAGATATAAGTTCTAAATCTTTAATTTTATTGTAAAAATTCACAAACTTTTATTTTTACTATAAATAAACCCTTAATTTTTTAAAAGTATGCAATTAAGTAAAATAAAAAAGAGGTTCAAGTCTTATAAGCCGTCAAGTTTCTATTTGATTGCAAAATTCATAGACTTAATTGTATTTTTGTGAAAGGTTAGAGATTTATACAGTAAAATTTTTTTACAAAAAATAGAAGATATATTTAACTATTAAACCTAATAAATACATAAATTAAAAACATTTTTTAATAAAAGAGTCAAAGTTATTTTTTAATTTTAAACAACTTTTTAAGTATGATTACATTAGTTTGATCTATTTATTTGTCGTGTTGAGGTCACGACCAATGCCTTCTAAATAAAAGCAAATAAGGGTATATTCCCAATATCCCTAAACTTATATATTCTTATTGTTTTAGACATTTAATTCCTAACAGTATTTTTCACTAATTTCGAATATTTAAAGATGTTAAACTATATTTTTTTACTATAATTTTAATCATTTTTTTAATGCAAACTTTTTTCAACCCTAACTAAACCTTAGTGGTTAAGATTTTTATTTTTAATTAAAAGAAAAGAATTATCATTAGTCTTGGGCTGGACATTGTCCAAAAAATCAAACGGCCTTTAATGGCCAGTCAGTACATTGAAAGTGATGCGTCATCCGTCTGTCAACAGCAAGGGACCGAATAATATCAAGCTGCTCGCTCTTTAACTTTACGGCTCAAAACTTGTTTTTTTTTTTTTTTATTATTAATTTATGGTGTTTAATAAAAATGATATTCATAAAGAAACCGTACGTTTGTTTGTACGTGAAAGTGACTTGAGTTGGACGGCCGCGATTTCAGAAATTTAGTTTAATAGATATGGGACAGAATCCGAATCCTTGTCGCTGTTTTTGTTCTGCATAACAGTTTTTTTCTTGTAAGCTTTCAACTACGACAAAACTTTATGACGTTGCACCATCATCGCTACTTTGCATATAAAAGCGTTAGATTTCTATTTCATGAATGCCGCTATATAATTTTATATTCTGTTAATGAATAATCATGTTATTTAATTAATTAATGAATTTAAAAATATAAAATAAATATTATTAAATTTATTAATTACTAAAAAAATTTTATATGATTTGTTAATAATGTATATACTACATAGCACATTAATATGTCTACTTAAAATTATTCAGAGTTGGCAAAGATCTGAAATATTGAAATATTTGTATTATAAGTTTTTTAAATCAAAGTTTTTGATCAAATAAAGAGACACTCAATTAAAGAAATGAGGATATCGCAAATGTTTCAAACTTTCAAATTACATTTGGTATTATATAGCAAGAGGTTACTTACAATTAGAGATTGTTTTCATATACCGATTGAAAATTTTTTTATAGTTTACAGAAAACTAATGGTATTATTATTTTTTTTTTGAAATAACTAATGGTATTATTATAAGTTACAATGACACGAGAAATATACGAATAGGATTTTTGCTATCTTATGTGACATATGAGTTTATAAAACTGGAAAAATTTATAATTTAGGGCTTAGGCATGAATATTATATGCATTTATAAAAACAAGGTGTTGATAAAAAATAATAAACAATCAAAGGGCTTTTTGATCCCTAATCTTTTAATTAGATTAGAAATAATACACAATCAAACATGTTCCCATGATGTGTCTGATGTTGTTGCTTCCATGAGGGGTTGACTTATGGTGTTCTTTCTCTATTTAGATATTCAGATTTTAGTATTAATGAAATCTTCTTGACTTAGCAAAAAAAATTTTCTTTTTATTCCAATAACCGTTCTAAATTGTTAGAATTCAATCCTTTCTAATTGATAGAGCAGTTGGTTAAAATGGATGAAATTAAGTGCTCGTACAACCAATTTTATAATGGAAGGTTATTATTCTAACATATCATTGAAAGGATAGTTGCATAACCTTCTGTTAAAGTAATGCTATATCATCTTTAAAAATAAAATAAAATAAAATAAAAATTCAATCGATCTTGAGAAATTCTTCGTTTAATAATCTAGCAAGCTAGCGCGCGAGCAGTAACGTCTGGAAAGAAACTGTGTCGACACCTCGCGTACAAAGTGAAGATGATGATCCTAATCAGTATAAGAGAATCTCTTTTTAATAATAAAACTAAAGTTAAGTGTGGGATTTCTTTGACAGATGTTTGGGTCAAAACCAAAAGTTTTGCACAATCAGCACTCAACCGACGCCTTTGTCGTTTAGTTTATGATGCCAGATATGCATCAACAGTTTTAAGGTTGTGCATCAAAATTTCTCGCACAGACAAATTAGAAAAACGTTCGACTTGGAAGAATTTGGACAGATTTTAGCCTTTTCTCGAGATAATATCATGTTCGTAATATATTGTTTCCTTTGTAGCTCGAGTAAGAAAAGCTGCTTGTTACCTATAAATAAACCCTTCGATGGGGGGACAAATTAACCACTTCAAACACAGAGAGCTTGAAAAAGTGCAATCAAATTACAGTCTTCTCAGGGCTAAGTTTGTGAAGCGTTCTATTATATTTTTTGGGGAGCTGCAGAAATGGCGCCGATCAAGGAAGGACATCTTGAAAAATGTAATGTAAAAAAGTGGAGTTTTACGTAAACGGGCGAAGTGTTTTGACGGTTATCGACGGGTCTAACCAGACGTGGAAATTTAACTGCAGGAACGATGGAAACGGCAACATCTCCATCAGCAGTTCTAACTGGAGCTCTTTTGCTAAATCCTGGATTGGTCATATTGTCACTCTTTATCCCAAAGGAGCGGGTGACTTCTTCCACAGAATCGAAGTGAGGGCGCCCTGTGGTTGATAAACGCATAGAAATTAAGAAACCCCTCATTATTAGATGTCCTAGTTGTTTGTTTTTAGGCAAAAATATTAAAAAGGCCCATAAACTTTGTTACTTTATTTAAATAGGCCTTTATATTTTTATTTCATCTAGATAAGTCCTTAACCTTTTATTCGAGTTCAATTAAGCTCATAGACTTTAATTTGTACTCAGATAAGCCCTTCATTCTTAATTTATACCAAAATAAGCCATTAATATAAATCAATTTTTTATAAAAGTGATTAATCGATTTTTTTGATTACGTTTAAAACCTAACTTTCTACATAAAAAAAGGCTAGTTAGATAGAATATATTTTATAATATTTAATTATGTATATTATACTATATATTATATATTTAAAAAATGTTAATTAATTCAGTTAGTTTAATTCATAATTTTAGACATATAATTAATCGAATAAATCAACCTATAAAAAATAATTTAAATCCAAAAATGACTTAGTTGAGTCAAATTAATTGAATTTTAATTGGTTAAATTAGTCTGAAATAATTTTTATTCATATTTAATCTTTTATTTGAAATAAGGGCTTATTTGAGTACAAATCAAAGTATAAGGGCTTATTTAAATAAAATAACAAAGTTCAAAGACTTTTTTTAATATTTTAGCCTTGTTTTTACTTTTATTAGCTTATCATGCATAAGGCCGCATGGTCAAGTGCTTGCTCATTGAGTTTCTGGGTTCTTCCTAAGTGATTACTATTTGTGCATGTAAAGGCTAATTTGCTACAGCAATTATGTATTTGTTTGCTTAATTTGTATCTTTCGTTTTCTTTTTATTTTTGAGAAAATGGTTTTTGCATGAGCCATCGTCACCTAATACCTTCATTCTGATGCTTTACGATCGCGAGCTCGCCGACGGCATAAGCTCACGTGTTTTGCCAGAGCCAACCTAAATTCAAAATGATATTGAAACATTAATTTTTAAAGCCAATTTTTATTCGATTATTTTTAATAAAAAGATACTTAATTCACATATAATATTTTGCTTAAATTTTGGTTTTTAAAATCTATGAGCAAGTTGGTACATTATTTTATTATTTTATTTCACGAGATGTAATTAAATTATTTATTGTTAATGTTAAGAAATGAAATTATCGATTGACTGACTGGTTGTGAATTAAAACTTTCCACTTCAACCGGAAAGCGGGAAAAAATTATTGCGGCCATGGTCACGCCCTAAGTCGCACAAAAGCAATGACAAAATCACACGTGCTTTTGCAGGCAGTGGGACCCACTTTCTTTTATCAGAAAGGGTTTGGTACTGGTATTTTTGTGTTGGCAAGATAGTTTTTTAAAATCAGATATTACACATAAGATCGTCGTCCACTCAATTTCAATCATTGATAATTGTAAGAATGTAAGATAATTACACAATGTATGGATTTTCTTTCAGGAAATAATTTTTATTTATCATTTTTTTTGTAATTTTCTTTCACAAACTTGTCTCGTATTTAAACATACAAACGAAATTAATTCAAGCAATTCACCAAATACTTCCCATTCAACTCCTGAAATTTTGTCTTATTCTTATAGATGTATGAAATTTTTATCTAGCAGGTTGTCGGCTATTCACTAAATACTTGATGCAAACCTCGTGCAATGAAGCAATCCGGATTAATTATTGAAATTTTCAATTATACTGTTTGACAATAAATACATGAATTAAAAAACATTTTTTAATAAAAGAGTCAAATTTATTTTTTAATTTTAAATAATTTTTTTAAATACGGTTACATTTACTTGGTCTATTTATTTGTCGTGTTGAGGACATGACCAATGCCTTCTAAATAAAGGCAAATAAGGGTGTATTATCCCAATATCCCTCAACTTGTATTATTTATTATATTCTTATTGGTTTAGACATTTCAATTCCTGGCAGTATTTTTCCCTAATTTCGAAAATTTAAAAATGTTAAACCATTTTTTTTCTCCATAATTTTTACCTTTTTTTTTAATTCAATCTTTTTTCAACACTAACTAAACCTTAGTGGTTAAGGCTCTTACTTTTAATTAAGAAAAAAGAATTATCATCAGTTTTGGGCTGAACATTGTCCAAACAATCAAGCCACTTTTAATGACCATTTGAGGAATGTTAGGAGCAATAACTTTTAACACTTTCATTTTTATTGCATCACGTTATTTTTTTAATTTTATGTGATGATCGATTATCTGTAATTACATATTATTTAAAAAGTATCTTTTAGCAAATCCATGTACTTTAACTTTGTACTTCTAAAATGAATAATTTATTTTCATATAAAATTAAAAAATAATGTGTTTCAATAAAAATAAAAAATATTTAAAATAATTATCAAAAGTAATTGTTGCTAATATTTCTCATAATCATTTACTACATTGAAAGCGATGCATCATCCAACTGTAAACAGCAAGGGACCGAATGATCTCAATCTGCTCGCTCTTTAACTTTACCGCTCAAAACTTGTTTTTTTTTTTTAAATTAATTTATGACGTTTAATCATAATAATAATAATAATAATAATAATAATAATAATAATAATAATAATAAAAAAGAAACCATACGTTTTCTTTCCATCTGTATGCATAAAGGTGACTTGAGTTGGACAGCCGCCATTTCAGAAATTTAGTTTAATAGATATGGGACAGAATCCGAATCTTTGTTGTCGCCTTTTTTTTCTTTTTTGGTTGTAGTCGCTGTTTTTTTTCCGCGTAACAAAGTTCTTTCTTGTAAGCTTTCAACTACGACAAAAAATTATGACGTCAAACATTATCGCATCTTTGCATGGAAAAGCGTGAGATTTCTAATTCATGAATGCCGGATTATAAATTTATATTTTGTTGGTGAATTATCATGTTATTTAATTAATTTATGAATTTAAAAATATAAAATAAAAAATGTTATTAAATTTATTAATTAATAAAATTTTTTATATGATTTGATAATAATGTATATACTACATAGCACATTAAATATAAACTCATAATATGTCTACTTAAAATTAGTCACAGTTGGCAAAGCTCTAATTTAATAGTACAATATATATATATATAGGTTAATGGCAGTGGTGAAAGAGCTTTGACAAACATATTGAATTAGTCAAAGAAAAGATCTTAACATATTAAATCATTCTTAGATTTCAAGTGTTTCTCGCAATGGGTGTTATATAAATAATGTTGCTCCATATATCCAGCTGTTTTTCTGAAGTTCAGGACCGGATAGACTCACTATGGTCAATCACTTGGTTTCGTTTATTGTCTGTTAATAAAAAAAACCTCGCGCAATCTTAGAAAGAAGTCATGAAAATGTCGGTCCAATTAATAAACTATATCGTTAAGCTTGCATGGGACGTGAGTGTGCAGTTTATTAGAAGAAGCGATAACAAAAGAACAGAGTAGTAGCACCAAACCTTTTGAACTAAGCCTCGATATCGTCAGAGAATAAGAGAATGCTCTTTGAGAAGATTCTCACTCTCTCTATATAAATGGAGAACTTGCTGCTCTATGTTTTAATTTGTAGCAAAAACAATCAACTTCTGTCTCAAATCACAACCTTAATTATCTAAGGTAGAGGTATGGCTATTATCTCAAAGACACTTGACGGAGATGATATGCAGCAACTGATGATTACCGTTAACAGCGAACCGTTTCCCTCTGCAAAAAGTGTAGGTGAAATGAAGGTGAAAGACGAACAGGGGACGGTATGGACGTTAAAATACAAGGTTAAATCGAAAAACAAGAGGGTTTTATCTGCGTTTCCTTCGAAACAATGGAGTTGAAGCTGTTCACACGGTCGCCATTCACCCCAAGGACAGCTGGTGCAATGAAGCAGACTTCAACATTGTGGTAATCAAAACAGGCATTTAAACCTGTATAGTTCACTTTGGACTCAGTTGCAAGTCCATTTAATAAATATTTTTACTTTTCAAAAAAAAAAAGCAGGCATTTAAACCAATTGCAATTACATCAATTGCAAGATTACCATCGCTCTTTTAGAATTCTAGTACTCCATCTTTGAATGAATAATTTGTTAGCAAAGTTGTGTAACAGCTATGGTACTGTTGTTATTTAATTAATTTTCTAAGTTTTCATTTGAATGAATGGTTTCTTCATACTGAAATAATAAAATGATCGTGGATCTTTAAAGTTTAGTGATAAAACGAGAGATTGTGATATAAAACTCAAACATATCATTATATTTGCACTATAGACTATATATTCTAGCTCTTTTATTGAAATTATTATTTGAAAATTGGTTTTTAGTTTTTTTCATCTATATAATCATGTTGTTGTATGATATATTTATTTTTCAGGAAATATCATAATGTATTAAGCCTATGTTGTGCTCTATATAGTACTTTATATTATTGAGCTCAAAATGAACTAAAAAAATTTGAATCAGGAATACGTATTATTATCATCTTGTGTTATATTTTAGCAAGTATACTCAGACTTCAAAATTGTAAATATCAAGTGATTTTTAATTTTGAGTAAAATATTGGGTGAAAATTCAAATAACAAAATAATAGAGAACAAGAGGTTTTTTTTTTGGTTAAAAACAGAAAAATAAAAAGAAATTCAAATTAATATATTCATCAAGAGGTGAACATCATTAAATTGTGAAAATACATGTTTGGTTACTGCAGTTTGTCGGTCTTTTAGAGTATAAGAATGTTCATATTTTAGTTTTAACTAAATTAACAATTGAATGATTAATTTGATTAATCAGTTGACCAAGAAACTCATTTCGATTGATTAAGGAAAATAATTTTTTTAAAAAATTCAATTTTCAATTAATTTGAATTGGAAACCAAATTAACAAAATTCTAATTGAAATATAAATAATTCAAAAACAAAATAAAATAAAATAACTCGAAGACATATTTAATATTTAGAGTTTTAGATATGGTGTTGTAAGTTTAATATTGTTCGATATTTTAACTTAATAATTTGGTATTTAAATATTTTGTTGCATGACTTTATTTAATTTGTTTCAAACATAATAGATTAAAAATATAATTATTTTAATGTATTTATTATTTGTTTAATTAAAGAATTAACCGAATTAAATTCAATTGATTAATTTTCAAAATTTATAAATTTGCTTTGGTAATTAAATGAAAATAAAATAAAATAAGTCGTTTAATTCAATTCTTGTTAATTGGATTCAACATTGATTGAATTAACCAAATAAATACATGTTAGTATATCTCCTCATTTATGGAAATAAATATTTGGTTGACCAATTCCGGATATGGTCCATAATTTCACGGTGAATCTCAACTCAATATTTGGCTATTAAAACACGATTTTATGATGGTTAAAACGTGATTTTATTGCCATAATTAGCACGCTCTCATTACTATTTAAGGAGGGCTCCTTCCGGTCCCCAAGTACGTTAACCTAAAAACACACAAACACCATCTAGTGAGGTTTTGAGTGCTTGGAAGATTTGGAAGGTCTGTGATCGACACAGAGTAGACTGTCAGATTCGGCAATTGCTTCAACAGCAGAGTTACAGAGTGCAATGGCTGGAGGTTAGATCCTATCGCTTCCGCATTTTATTTGTTTAACATGTTTCATATTGTGTAGAAGCATGTTAGGCTTGTTATGATGCACTTACATTTGGCATCAGAGCCGTAGTTTAACCTCTGTCTTGCTAGAGATCTGTAGAAAAAAGCCATAAAAACCCATATTTTGAAACTTTAAGTCTCGGATTTCATAAAACTCATTCTGTTTTCCTGTGATTTTGGTTCAAATACTTTAGATCTATTGTTGTAAAGCTCTAGGGATGAAAAATACATGAAAAACGAGACTGTTTGAAGGGTTTTGTGCCGGGTCGGGTCAAAAGACCCAAAATTCTGCAAAACACCCATTCGGGTGAAGAAGAAGCCTCGGGCGCGTGAGTCACACGCGCCCGACAAGGGAAGAAAATGCGGGCGCGTGAGTCTCACGCGCCCGACAGGAGAGGAAATGCGGGCGCGTGAGTCTCACGCGCCCGATAGAGATAAGACTCACGCGCCCGCCTGTTGTACAGTGCAGTGACACTGTGCAAAAAAAAAAAAAAACCTTTGGGCTTCGGGTTTTGGGCCACTGTTTGGGTCCTTATTTGGTTAGTTTTGGGCCATTTATTTTGGGCTCTTTTGGTTGATTATTTGGGCCATATGGATTAAATAAAAGGGTCATTTGGTTTATTTTAGACATTAAGGATTTATTTAATTTAAGTAAATTTAAATTATTTAATTTAGGCCAAATAATTATATTTTTTGATAGTTTTATATCAGATTTTCAATTCTGTAATTTTCATAATTTTATGAATAATTAGATTATTTTCACAAAATTAATATAATTATGAAAACTTCTCATTATTTGGATTTTATGAGGATTTTTCATAAATTTGGAATTTTTATTAATGCTATAATTTTAAATTGAATAATTTTGTGAAAATTATCATAAAATTATGATTAAATTATGAAAATTTGATTTTGAATGTGCATATGTGCTTATTTTGAATATGTATAATTTTGTTATTTTTTTATACTAAAAGCACATGTAGCTAAGTTATTCATATTATTTGGAATTAAAATTGCCTTGTGTTAATTGCAATTTTTAAAATATGAATAAACTTAGAATTTTACCAATATGTCTAAGTGATTTATAGTTTATTTAATTAGGGCTTAGCCACAGCAACCTTAATTAAGTAAAATTATTTTGTAAAATCACATAATGATATTAGACATAAATTGTGATTAGTTATAAGGTTATAGTAAATTTTATCCCACAGGAATTTTTATTATAATTTTATAACTAATTAGGATAAAATATCAAATTAGTTTCTTAATTTACCCACAGGAATTAGGAAATGATATAATTTGATAGTTTTATCATTATGAAATAAATCTATTAGAATTAGAACTTTAGCCCACAGGCAAGTTTTATGTCTGAGATTCATTAATAAAATATGTTTACATTGGTAGACATAATTAAGTTTGCCTCAAAAATTCTAGATACATAAGCATGTTTATTTTCTAGATGCAGTGTTTCCTCAGGCTAGTATTAACCTAGAAGTTCCCGAGCTGGATGGAGAGAACTACAAGGTTTGGAAGGAGAGAGTTCTCCTCCAATTAGGGTGCATGGATATAGACTATGCTATAAGGAAAGACGAGCCCGTATTGACTGAGACCAGCACTCCTGCTCAAGTAGCTTTACATGAACGTTGGGAGCGATCCAATCGCCTTAGTGTCATGTATATTAAGACAAAGATATCTGCTGGGATACGTGGTTCAGTCGAACAGCATACCAACGTTAGGACCTTACTGAAGGCCATAGATGATCAATTTGTCACTTCAGACAAAGCGTTGGCCAGCACCCTGATAATGAAGTTCTCATCGATGAGGCTCACCAGTGTCAAAGGAGTGCGTGAGCACATAATGACCATGAGAGATATAGCGGCCCAACTCAAGAAGCTAGAGGTGGAGATGTCTGAGTCTTTTCTTGTGCACTACATATTGAACACTCTACCAAAGCAGTACGGACCATTCAAGATATCCTATAACACACATAAGGATAAGTGGACCATCAATGAATTGATGACCATGTGTGTTCAAGAGGAGGGAAGACTGCTTATGGAATCGGGTGAGAGTGCATTTTTTTGCAAGCCAAGGAAAGACCAAGGATCGAGCCAAGAACAAGGGAAAAGGTAAAATCCCTGCCCAAGCTGATATTAAGAAAGAGTCCAAGTGTTTCTTCTGTAAAAAGAAGGGACACATGAAGAAGGACTGTGCCAAGCTTCAGCAGTGGCTCGTTAAGAAAGGTAATCCACTCTCATATGTTTGTTTTGAATCAAATATGGTTGAGGTTAATCATAACACATGGTGGATTGATTCTGGATCTACAATTCACATTTCGACTTCCTTACAGGGTATGACAAACCTAAGGAAGCCAGTGGGAAATGAGGAGAGCATCTATTCAGGAAACAAGATGCGCTCGCGTGTTGAAGGCGTTGGAACATGCACTTTAGTTCTTAGGAGTGGTTTTGTTTTGCAATTGGAAAAGACCTTTTATATTCCTAGTTTTTCGAGAAATTTAATCTCTGTTTCTAGGCTGGTACCTTATGGATATTCCTTTCAATTTTCAAATAAATCAGTATTGATATATTTTAAGTGTGATATTGTTGGGAATGGTACCTTATGTGATGGTCTTTTCTCTATTGATTTGCAAAATGACACTGCTCATAACGCCTTACATGTTCAAACTGGTACTAAAAGATGTGTTATGAATGAGGACTCCTCTACGTTATGGCACCGGAGATTAGGTCATATCTCCATAAATAGAATTAAGAGATTGGTAAATGACGGAATACTTAGTACTCTCGATTTTACTGATTTCGACACTTGTGTGGATTGCATTAAGGGTAAGCAAACCAACAAGTCTAAGAAAGGTGCCAATAGGAGTTCAACCATATTAGAGATCATACATTCTGACATATGTTGTCCAGACATTGATGCATATGGTCAGAAATACTTCATCACCTTTATTGATGATTACTCGAGGTTTATGTATCTCTACATGCTTCATAACAAGAGCGAAGCATTAGATGCCTTTAAAATCTTTAAGGCTGAAGTAGAGAAACAATGTGGAAAACCCATAAAGATAGTAAGAACTGATAGAGGTGGGGAGTATTACGGTAGATACACTGAAGATGGACAAGCACCTGGACCATTTGCGAAGTTCCTTCAAGAAAATGGGATTGTTGCCCAATATACCATGCCTGGTTCACCGATCAGAATGGTGTTGCAGAAAGAAGGAACCGAACTTTGATGGAAATGGTGCGTAGTATGCTTAGTAACTCGAAGTTGCCTAAGTCCTTGTGGATTGAAGCTCTTAAAACGGCAGCGTATATATTGAACCGGGTTCCAACCAAGGCTGTTCCAAAGACGCCTTTTGAATTATTCAAAGGTTGGAAACCGAGTTTGCGTCATATGCGCGTTTGGGGATGCCCTTCTGAGATAAGAGTTTACAACCCACAGGAAAAGAAACTGGATCCTAGGACCATAAGTGGGTATTTCATTGGATATGCCGAACGGTCCAAAGGCTACAGATTCTATTGTCCATCTCATAGCACTAGATTTGTGGAATCAAGGAACGCCAAGTTTCTTGAAAATGACTTAGTTAGTGGGAGCGATCAATCTCAAGACCTAGTTTCTGTGAGAGATCAACCCTCTACCTCGAGTCAAGGATTGGTTATCATGAACAATGTCCCTTCAGTACAACTGGACATTGAACAACCAATCGTTGAAGATCCACAAGTAGTTGATAACTTACCAGTAGACGAGGCTCCTCTGGATACACCAGAATTGAGTGAGCAACCAGTTGAACAACATGATCCTTCGGAGAATGTTGAACCAACATTAAGAAGGTCTACTAGGGAAAGGAAATCAGCTATTCCTAGCGATTATATTGTGTATCTACAAGAGTATGATTTCAATATTGGGCCCGTTAATGATCTAGAGACGTTTTCACAAGCCATGAACAGCAAAGAATCAAAACTTTGGTTTGATGCTATGAAGGATGAGATGGATTCGATGGCATCTAATGGAGTATGGGATCTTGTCGAGTTGCCTAATGGGGCCAGGGCTATAGGCTGTAAATGGGTCTTTAAGACCAAGACTGACTCATTAGGCAACATTGAACGTTATAAGGCAAGACTCGTAGCCAAAGGATTCACTCAAAAGGAGGGAATCGATTACAAGGAGACCTTCTCTCCTGTATCTAAGAAAGATTCTCTTCGCATCATAATGGCGCTTGTTGCACATTTTGACTTAGAGTTGCAACAAATGGATGAAAACGGCATTTCTCAATGGTGATCTAGAGGAAGAGGTTTACATGAAACAACCTGAAGGTTTTTCCTCTAGTAATGGTGAGCATTTGGTCTGTAAGCTCAAGAAATCCATATATGGGTTGAAACAAGCTTCCCGCCAATGGTATCTAAAATTCCATGAAGTTATCTCTTCATTTGGTTTCGTTGAGAACATCATGGATCAATGCATATACCAGAAGGTCAGTGGGAGCAAGATTTGTTTCCTTGTGCTATATGTGGATGATATTCTGCTTGCAACCAATGATAAGGGGATGCTACGTGAGGTGAAACAATTTCTTTCTGAGAACTTTGATATGAAGGATATGGGCGATGCATCTTATGTCATTGGCATTAAGATCCATAGAGACAGACATAGAGGTATATTAGGTCTGTCACAAGAAGCCTATATCAATAAAGTCTTGGAAAGATTCAGAATGAAAGATTGTTCACCAAGCCCAGCTCCCATTGTGAAGGGTGACAGGTTCAATTTGAGCCAGTGCCTGAAAAATGATCTTGAGCGGGAACAGATGAAGAACATTCCATATGCCTCAGCTGTTGAAGCATTATGTATGCACAGGTCTGTACTAGGCCTGATATTGCTTTTGCTGTGGGAGTGTTGGGTAGATACCAAAGTGACCCGGGGATGGACCACTGGAGAGCTGCGAAGAAGGTGCTTAGATATTTTCAAGGCACTAAGGATTACATGCTTATGTATAGACGGACTGATGAGTTGGAGGTGATTGGCTACTCAGACTCAGACTTTGCTGGCTGTGTTGATACCCGGAAATCAACATCCGGTTACATCTTCATGCTTGCCGGTGGAGCTGTTTCATGGAAGAGTGCTAAGCAGACACTGACTGCCACTTCCACTATGGAGGCCGAGTTCGTTTCCTGTTTTGAGGCTACCTCACATGGTGTATGGCTTAAGAGTTTCATTGGTGGGCTTAGAGTTGTTGACTCCATATCTAAGCCATTGAGGATATATTGTGACAATTCAGCTGCGGTATTCATGGCTAAGAACAATAAGAGTGGAAGTCGAAGTAAGCATATCGACATTAAGTACTTAGCCATTAGAGAACGTGTTAGAGATAAAAAGTGGTCATTGAACACGTTAGCACTGAATTGATGTTAGCTGATCCTTTGACTAAGGGCATGCCACCGTTTAAATTTAAGGATCATGTAGAGAGAATGGGACTTGGTCCCACATTTTGATTGTAATTGAAACTCTTATTAATAATATGATGTTTCTCATTTTGATTTGTATACACTAAAGTTTTATTTGAGAAATATCCTTGTTGTTTGGACCGAGAATAAACATAAGGTTTATTCATTAAGTAAAAATGGGTTGATTTAGAAACATTTTACATAGTAATACATGGAAGATAATACTCGCCACTTGAGGAACTGTCGCCATGATTCATGTGATTTGTTTCTTCTATAAGTGAAATATATGGACCAAGTGGGAGAATGTTAGTATATCCCTCATTTATGGAAATAAATATTTGGTTGACCAATTCCGGATATGGTCCATAATTTCACGGTGAATCTCAACTCAATATTTGGCTATTAAAACACGATTTTATGATGGTTAAAACGTGATTTTATTGCCATAATTAGCACGCTCTCATTACTATTTAAGGAGGCTCCTTCCGTCCCCAAGTACGTTAACCTAAAACACACAAACACCATCTAGTGAGGTTTTGAGTGCTTGGAAGATTTGAAGGTCTGTGATCGACACAGAGTAGACTGTCAGATTCGGCAATTGCTTCAACAGCAGAGTTACAGAGTGCAATGGCTGGAGGTTAGATCCTATCGCTTCCGCATTTTATTTGTTTAACATGTTTCATATTGTGTAGAAGCATGTTAGGCTTGTTATGATGCACTTACAATACACACCCCTAATTCTACGTCAAGCATGCCTGGATTGGATAGCTTGGAATTTTTTGGGAGGTTTGGATCTTTTCTGTTATTTGTAATTCTGATTTCTTTATGTTTTGTAATACAAGAGCTTAGATAAAAAAAAAGTGTATTGGTCACCAAACTTTTCGGCAAACTTTTTGCTTGGGAAAATTATAACCTGACCAATCATTAAAATATAGTTAAGGCATATCTAGAATGTTTAATCTAAGAGCTCTAAATCTTAAACTTGAAGCCTTTGGTTAAAAGCTAATGCCCACAACACTTGAAGTCTAGGACCGAGGCAAATTTGTAAGTTCCTTTAATAATTGTTTCATTGGGCGACCAAAAAAGAAACTATAATTAAGAAAAGGTCCAGCTATGACCTGGCTGGTGATTTGATCTCAGTTTAAAGAAAATCTTATTCTTATAGAGTACATTAGTCAAACAACCAAGCTCAAAGTCTCTCAGTCTCTCAAGATAGCGAGAATCAATCGTGCGTTTGCTCGCGTCCATGGCACAAGCAAAAGAATTAATAAATAGTGCTCAAACTGTATATAAATACGCAAGGCCTTTGTCATTGATCATATACCTTCTCCACCAAAAAGACTAGTACTCTAGCTTAGAGGTGATCATGGGTAGGTTCGTGTCAGGTTCGGGTCGGGCCTAAGCAATATAATAATAACTTAAATACAATCCCAAGTCCAGTCTAGCCATGAAATACGGGTCTGACTTTTAGTCCAGACTCCTTTTTTATTTTTATATTACAAGCTAGAGCTCGGTTTGGTCTGCTCAAATATTATTTTATTTTTTTTGTAGCTTAATTTTTATTTATTTATTTTTTATTCTTTTTAATTCATTTGAAGTTTAAATTGATTTGTCAAAATTTGCATGTCAATTTTTATATTAAATATATATTAATAAATAATATTTTATGTACATATAATTACAATATAATTAGTAAATATATTTTTTAAAAAATTAATTTTTCTTTATATTTTGAGCTAGGCGGGTCATGCTCGAGTTTTGAATAGTCAAGCCTAAGTCTGATCTATTTTCTAATCAGGTCTAAAATTTTTATCCAAGTTCGTTAAATGCATTTCATATTTTCGTACAAACTCGACTAAATATCAGACGAACATTCAAACTTAAATGAATAGTCCAATTTTTAAGTAGATCTATCATAGTTCTCAAAATCGTCATTTTCTTCTTCCTTTTTCTCTGAAATTATTAGCCATTATTGCAGTGAATTATTAGCCATTCTCTCTCGTTTTCTCTTGTATTTTCAGTGTATTTTGTAATAAAAAATTATAGGTTTTCAGCATAGATATAAACATGTTGGCTGAGTGGTCGTGAATTAGAACTTTCTAATGGGGCTATGGGCCTATGGTCAATGACGTTGAGCGAATGTAACCAAAAAAAAAAATGACGTTGAGCGAAAGAGCGAGCAAATCACACGTGCTTTGCAGGCAGCGGCGGCCAGTGGGAACAGCATTAGACAATTAGTTATGTTGGTTGGAAAATAAAAAGTTAATCGGGACCCACCAATTTGCTTTAATAGAAAGGCGTTATTCTTTGGTAGTTTTTTTTGTTCGCACGACAGCAATCACTGAGAATTTTTTACAATAAGATGATAATGAGATCCATTTAAGATCAATCATTGGATAATCGTGAAATAATTATTATACACTGTTGGATTTTTTTCCACCAAGTTTAATGATGTTTTCGATAAAAATATTATTTATTTATTTCAATAAGAAAACAATATTAAAGATGTGTATCCAAGAAGTTAAAATCTTGATGCTATTAAGATTTTTCAGAAGGATAAGTATAATGCATGCATTGATAGAATAGTTTTTTTAATTTACAAGAAAATTTAAAAACAGTCACATATTCTACTTTTTTAATCATTTTTTAATTAGATGACTAATTTTTTTATTTATTTGTTGTGATGAGGTCATCATCAATGCCTTCTAAATAAAGCAAAGGTATATTTATTATTTAATTTATAATATAAACAAAGGAAATTAGACATCTGATTTACTAATTAGGATGAGAAAATACATGCATTCTAAATGAGTTTAAATTATACTAGGATCACTCTAAAAATTTAGATTTTAGGAATGAATAAAAAATGTCACATAATCACTTTTAAAAGATATATGATTAGTACTATACACTCTCAAATACCATATAAATTATTTTTATATTAAATTTAATAAAAATTTTCTATTTATGACTTTTTGGGATAAAATTTTTTATCTCTACTTCTCTGATTTATTTTGTTACAATTTCTTCAAAATTTTTTATTTTAATTGGAAAGTAATTTTAAATGTTAGGCTTCTTTAGTTCGCGTATAATGATTTTCAGAAAATGATTTATGTAAAATGATTTCTGAAAATTTGATTTTCTGGAAAAATTAATATTTTCTGTTATTTGGTTGATATGCTGAAAAATATTTTCTATTGTTTGTTGTTTTAATCCAATATAAATTAGGTTGAGTTTTAGTGAGAGCTTTTTTTTTTAAGAGTGGCATAGGTTTGGAAATTGTTTTTCTCTTTTGAAAATGAAAAGACAATTTCTCAAAATCCTTAAAGATTTTTCATTGACCGAAAATATTTTACATGTACCAAACTCCAAAAAATGTGAAAAATATTTTTTGAAAAATGAAATACGCGAATCAAACGGACCCTTAACTTCAAACCTTTTACATTGAAATTAATTTTTTGTCAAGAATTCCATCTCTCTCTCTCTCTCTCGTCTCCGAAGATAGCGAGCTGCAATTCCCTGCACTCCCCACGTGCAAAACACATGCATAGCAAAAGCATACACGTGGTTGCCGCCGGCGGCAGTATATATTACCGTTTATTTCATAATATAAGCAAAGCAAATTAATTAGTCATCAACTTACATGTTTTAGAATATTTAGTATTACTCATAATTTACATGTTTTAGAATGAAAGTTCAACTAACTAGCGCTAACTAGCTGGCTAGTTGATGTTGTTTTCTAAATTAAAATTTTGGATTGAACAAAGAGAATCTCAATTGAATAAATATTTGATATTTTTAATTTGCATTTAGCATTGTAACTGGTTAGAATTAGACATTATATTAGATTCAAATTAGCATCTACCTCCTGAGATCATAATCAAAAACGATTTCAAAGTGATGATGTCTTGATTAAACAAAGATTTTTAAAGTCTTTGGAAATAAAACATTCTTTTCAACAAATCGCAAAATTTGTTTTTGAGGTTAGGAAAAATATCTTTTGTTAATATATATCAGGAGGCAAATCATTTCACTCGTTGTCTTATTAAGACGGAGTCCATCAAAATTCTGATTTGATTGTATGATTGTAACTTGCCTACTATCTCTTTTAATAAATTTTAATATTAAAAAAAAATATACTTGTTCATACTATATTTCTTGTAAAAAAATTAAAATATATTGGAAAAAAAAGAAGAAACTAAGAACTATAAGTGGAGTAGGAAAAAAAAAGACATCAGATTTTCCTCATACTGATCACTCAAAGATTCTTGAAAAGGATAATTGTATTTTTGATGATGATATCTGTCATCTAAACTCTTTGCATAGGGAGGAGACCATTAAAACTTTGGAAATTAAAAAACTTCTTGGGTTTTTCGCGGGAAGTGATCAGGAGATGACTATGGACAAGATGATTAAAATTGAAAGGGAACGAGCTGATAATTTTAACATGTAGTATTTCATGATTGATTCTTAGAGTAAGGTAGAGCCTTTTGGTATGATGTGTTTTTCTCTATGGATAAAATAAAATAACTCGAACATATATTTAATATTTAGAGTTTTAGATATGGTGTTGTAAGTTTAATATTGTTCGATATTTTAACTTAATAATTTGGTATTTAAATATTTTGTTGCATGACTTTATTTAATTTGTTTCAAACATAATAGATTAAAAATATAATTATTTTAATGTATTTATCATTTGTTTAATTAAAGAATTAACCGAATTAAATTCAATTGGTTAATTTTCAAAATTTATAAATTTGCTTTGGTAATTAAATGAAAATAAAATAAAATAAGTCGTTTAATTCAATTCTTGTTTATTGGATTCAACATTGATTGAATTAACCAAATAAATACACACCCCTAATTCTACGTCAAGCATGCCTGGATTGGATAGCTTGGAATTTTTTGGGAGGTTTGGATCTTTTCTGTTATTTGTAATTCTGATTTCTTTATGTTTTGTAATACAAGAGCTTAGATAAAAAAAAATGTATTGGTCACCACACTTTTCGGCAAACTTTTTGCTTGGGAAAATTATAACATGACCAATCATTAAAATATAGTTAAGGCATATCTAGAATGTTTAATCTAAGAGCTCTAAATCTTAAACTTGAAGCCTTTGGTTAAAAGCTAATGCCCACAACACTTGAAGTCTAGGACTGAGGCAAATTTGTAAGTTCCTTTAATAATTGTTTCATTGGGCGACCAAAAAAGAAACTATAATTAAGAAAAGGTCCAGCTATGACCTGGCTGGTGATTTGATCTTAGTTTAAAGAAAATCTTATTCCTATAGAGTACATTAGTCAAACAACCAAACTCAAAGGTCTCTCAGTCTCTCAAGATAGCGAGAATCAATCGTGCGTTTGCTCGCGTCCATGGCACAAGCAAAAGAATTAATAAATAGTGCTCTAACTGTATATAAATACGCAAGGCCTTTGTCATTGATCATATACCTTCTCCACCAAAAAGACTAGTACTCTAGCTTAGAGGTGATCATGGGTAGGTTCGTGTCAGGTTCGGGCCGGGCCTAAGCAATATAATAATAACTTAAATACAATCCCAAGTCCAGTCTAGCCATGAAATACGGGTCTGACTTTTAGTCCAGATTTTTTTTTATTTTTATATTACAAGCTAGAGCTCGGTTTGGTCTGCTCAAATATTATTTTATTTATTTTTTTAGTATTTTAATTTTTATTTATTTATTTTTTATTATTTTAATTCATTTGAAGTTTAAATTGATTTGTCAAAATTTGCATGTCAATTTTCATATTAAATATATATTAATCAATAATGTTTTATGTACATATAATTACAATATAATTAGTAAATATATTTTTTAAAAAATTAATTTTCTTTATATTTTGAGCTAGGCGGGTCATGCTCGAGTTTTGAATCGTCAAACTTAAGTCTGATCTGTTTTCTAATCAGGTCTAAAATTTTTATCCAAGTTCATTAAATGTATTTCATATTTTTGTACAAATTCGACTAAATATCAGACGAACATTCAAACTTAAATAAATAATCCAATTTTTAAGCAGATCTATCACAGTTCTCAAAATCATCATTTTCTTCTTCCTTTTTCTCTCAAATTATTAGCCATTATTGCAGTGAATTATTAGCCATTCTCTCTCTTTTTCTCTTGTATTTTCAGTGTATTTTGTAATAAAAAATTATAGGTTTTCAGCATAGATATAAACATGTTGGCTGAGTGGTCGTGAATTAGAACTTTCCAATGGGGCTATGGGCCTATGGTCAATGATGTTGAGCGAATGTAACCAAAAAAAAAAAATGACGTTGAGCGAAAGAGCGAGCAAATCACACGTGCTTTGCAGGCAGCGGCGGCCAGTGAGAACAGCATTAAACAATTAGTTATGTTGGTTGGAAAATAAAAAGTTAATCGGGACCCACCAATTTGCTTTAATAGAAAGGCGTTGATTCTTTGGTAGTTTTTTTTGTTCGCACGACAGCAATCACTGAGAATTTTTTACAATAAGATGATATGAGATCCATTTAAGATCAATCATTGGATAATCGTGAAATAATTATTATACACTGTTGGATTTTTTTCCACCAAGTTTAATGATGTTTTCGATAAAAATATTATTTATTTATTTCAATAAGAATAACAATATTAAAGATGTGTATCCAAGAAGTTAAAATCTTGGATGCTATTAAGATTTTTCAGAAGGATAAGTATAATGCATGCATTGATAGAATAGTTTTTTAATTTTACAAGAAAATTTAAAAACAGTCACATATTCTACTTTTTTAATCATTTTTTAATTAGATGACTAATTTTTTTATTTATTTGTTGTGATGAGGTCATCATCAATGCCTTCTAAATAAAGCAAAGGTATATATTATTATTTAATTTATAATATAAACAAAGGAAATTAGTCATCTGATTTACTAATTAGGATGAGAAAATACATTGAATTCTAAATGAGTTTAAATTATACTAGGATCACCCTAAAAATTTAGATTTTAGGAATGAATAAAAAATGTCACATAATCACTTTTAAAAGATATATGATTAGTACTATACACTCTCAAATACCATATAAATTATTTTTATATTAAATTTAATAAAAATTTTTCTATTTATGACTTTTTGGGATAAAATTTTTTATCTCTACTTCTCTGATTTATTTTGTTACAATTTCTTCAAAATTTTTTATTTTAATTGGAAAGTAATTTTAAATGTTAGGCTTCTTTAGTTCGCGTATAATGATTTTCAGAAAATGATTTATGTAAAATGATTTCTGAAAATTTGATTTTCTGGAAAAATTAATATTTTCTGTTATTTGGTTGATATGCTGAAAAATATTTTCTATTGTTTGTTATTTTAATCCAATATAAATTAGGTTGAGTTTTAGTGAGAGCTTTTTTTTTTAAGAGTGGCATAGGTTTGGAAATTGTTTTTCTCTTTTGAAAATGAAAAGACAATTTCTCAAAATCCTTAAAGATTTTTCATTGACCGAAAATATTTTACATGTACCAAACTCCAAAAAATGTGAAAAATATTTTTTGTAAAATGAAATACGCGAACCAAACAGACCATTAACTTCAAACCTTTTACATTGAAATTAATTTTTTGTCAAGAATTCCATCTCTCTCTCTCTCTCTCTCCCGAAGATAGCGAGCTGCAATTCCCTGCACTCCCCACGTGCAAAACACATGCATAGCAAAAGCATACACGTGGTTGCCGCCGGCGGTAGTATATATTACCGTTTATTTCATAATATAAGCAAAGCAAATTAATTAGTCATCAACTTAGGTTGAGAAAATTAAATATTTAGTATTACTCATAATTTACATGTTTTAGAATGAAAGTTCAACTAACTAGCGCTAACTAGCTAGCTAGTTGATGTTGTTTTCTAAATTAAAATTTTGGATTGAACAAAGAGAATCTCAATTGAATAAATATTTGATATTTTTAATTTGCATTTATCATTGTAACTGGTTAGAATTAGACATTATATTAGATTCAAATTAGCATCTACCTCCTGAGATCAAAATCAAAAACGATTTCAAAGTGATGATGTCTTGATTAAACAAAGTTTTTTATAGTCTTTGGAAATAAAACATTCTTTTCAACAAATCGCAAAATTTGTTTTTGAGGTTAGGAAAAATATCTTTTGTTAATATATATCAGGAGGCAAATCATTTCACTCGTCGTCTTATTAAGACGGAGTCCATCAAAATTCTGATTTGATTGTATGATTGTAACTTGCCTACTATCTCTTTTAATAAATTTTAATATTAAAAAAATATATACTTGTTCATACTATATTTCTTGTAAAAAAATTAAAATATATTGGAAAAAAAAGAAGAAACTAAGAACTATAAGTGGAGTAGGAAAAAAAAAGACATCAGATTTTCCTCATACTGATCACTCAAAGATTCTTGAAAAGGATAATTGTATTTTTGATGATGATATCTGTCATCTAAACTCTTTGCATAGGGGGAGAGGAGACCATTAAAACTTTGGAAATTAAAAAACTTCTTGGGTTTTTCGCGGGAAGTGATCAGGAGATGACTATGGACAAGATGATTAAAATTGAAAGGGAACGAGCTGATAATTTTAACATGTAGTATTTCATGATTGATTCTTAGAGTAAGGTAGAGCTTTTGGTATGATGTGTTTTTTCTCTATGGATAACAAAACTTGGATGGTTTTCCATTTTCCTTTTGTGAGGCTGGAATGTATTTGATCTATGCCTCTTTATAATGACTCTAAAGTTGAGTGAGTAGAATTTTTGCTTCATTTCGTGTTGTCGTTCCATCCTCTTTTTTTTTTGAAAAGTAAAAAGTTATATTAAATGGACTATAATTAAGTCCCATTGGACCATACAGAGCTACAATCGATTTACAACCCAAAAACTAAGAACAAAAAGCGCATCGCTACTGGGTCATTTCCACAAACACTTAGTAAGCAAAAAGAGAGAATTGATCAAAAGGACTTTACTTGTTGTCCGCATCACCCCAACACAAGACAAAAGATTGAATCAACATCATTCAATGGCAAATTCACCACAGAGCTACCCTAACATTGTTCAGTGGCAGAATCATTTTTCAACATAAACATCTTTCTTCTTAAAATCAACCGAAATTGATAGAATTCAGTATAACTATGCTGGGGACGCTTTGACTTATGATTTCCCAATCCTTCAACCAAAGTTAAACTATCAACCTTCCTTTCTTCTGAGCATTTACTCTGTACATTTGTGGTATAATGACTTGGCTTAAATGACTAGCCGTAACAGCCACTATTTATCAACTCGTGGCTGATACTCAGGGTCTAAAATTTGGACAAAAACTCGCAACTGATAAACTATGTCTAAAATTGGACAGAGAGAGCAGTACCGAAAAATCAAACTTCCTCCATTTGCTAAATTCTCTCCTAGAGTTTCAGTCAACTAGGCAACAACTCTTCTAGTCTATTCAAAATAGTTACAAGGGCTGAAATTAGAAACTATTGGGTCTTTTGCTCTGTTTTAGTCAAAAATATTCTGATCTCTGTTTGCCTTGCCAGGTAATCAAACTGGTCCCTATTTGCCTTGCTAGGAAAACAGAATCATGAAAAAACTATAGAACGGGAACTAATTCAATAACATATAAACTTTTATTTGCCTTACCCGGAGAACAAAATTCCATATTCAAAACCTCAGCTCGCATATCATTTAACATCTATTCACGGCAGATGTTTCTTGCCATTTCTTCAATTTTGGCCTCTATAAGACTTCTGATAATGTCTTCCTCATCTGCATTTGCTCAAAGTCCTAAAAGCTTCGCCACCTCCAACGTGGCATGTGCTTCCTTTCTGAGCATTTTGTTTCTATTCTTTATATCTTCATCTGTAATTTCTTCTTCAACAAAGTTAGAGGAGTCAGAGTAATATCCTAGCAGATTGTTCTCCTTTTTCCTGGAGAAATTTGTTTTTTTGTTGTTCTTTTTACCCTTTCCTTTTCTTGAGGCAAGCTTCTTCCTTCTGGATGTGGATTCTGTGAGCTGGAGGGAAGAAACTGAGATGAATTTCTTATTTCTTCTGTTATTTGCTATTGCATCTTCACTAACTACAATGGCTTCATTAGCGTCCTAGCACTCTTCAGTTATTTGAAGTGATTCGTCCATGGGCTGGGTATTATCCGGACTGCTATATTTGACTAAGCTCAGGGCCTCAACATCTTCCATTGGCTGTTTTGGAATGGATTGTGAGTTATGGCCGAACAATTGAACTGGATCTTCCGGTGTTAAATCCAACACCAAATCTTCGACCACTATAGTTTCTTTTCTTAACACCTCATCAGTAACGTTTATTTCTGAATTCCCTCCCTTTTCAATTTCACGATTCAAAATGCCGTTCTCAACATCGTACGATTTCTGACATTCAGCCTCGAAGGTAGTATGCTTCTCATTTTCCAAGGTTGGTTCATCATTACTCTGGTGATTTCTGTTGATTTCTTCTTCAGCTGGTAATTCGAGGACTTCTTCTTCTCCACTGTTTTCTGACTGATTCCTTATCGTTGCCGAAAAATTTCCAGAAACAGGGGTGGTTGGATTTGAGCTTTCTTCTTGGAAGGTGGATGAAAGGTGGTTCCATTCAAATTCAAGATTATCCTCTGCTCTTAAAGTTACCTCAAATTCATCTCCATTTACCTTAAGCATAACAGACTTCCTCAAAGATTGATTTTTGTTAACAACAATAAGAATTCGAGCATAATTCAGATTTTGTTTTTTGCTGGTTCTATCGTCAGCTATGATGAACTTACCACAATGATCACCAATCTTTTTGAACACCTTTTCATTCCATGCATGAAGAGGGAGATTGCCGACTCTAATCCATAAGACCTTCTCATCACTAATGAGTTCTTTGGACCATGGTTTGATCCAATTGAACCATTTGTTAGTCCATTTGTTAATTTCAGTATTCAGACTTTTCATTTTTTCCTTATTTTCGAAATGGATTAAATGTAAGAATAAATATGTTGATCTTGAACATATTTCTAACAATAAAAATCAAGTAATGCGGAAAACAAATAACCATACCTCCAGCCATTGTCAAGTGGGATATATGTATTCGATTTCTCACTAATCCTCTTCTGACTTAGATGGTATATCGTCTCTGAATAGAAGAGATTAGTCAGGACCAAGTACATCTCTTATATAGTCGTTCTTCCATCAAGAACGGTTGTCCGTTACCACTGCATTAATGACTGTCATTACTATTACATTAATGACTGTCATTACTATTGCATTAATGTCTGTCCGTTACCATTGCATTAATGTTTGTCCGTTACCATTGTATTAATGTAAAAAACGTAACGGCTGTCTGTTACCATTGCATTCAATATCAAAACGTATTGGACCATTAATATGCATAATGACCATTAATATGTATAATGAAGAAAACGTTACAATCTCCCACTTGGTCCATATGTTGAATTAAGCATTGAATAACTTACTTAAGAAACAAACACATGAATCATAGTGATAAGTTCTCTAAGAACGAGTATTATCATCTATGTATTACAATGTATTTAATTTCTCAAGTACTACACTTAATGTGGCAACAATTAACTTAATGAATAAACCCTATGTTTATTCTTGGTCCAGAATAAAATATATATTTTCTCAAATAAATTAAGATGCACATGAATATGAGAAAATATCTGAATGCAAAAGAGTTTCATTATTAACATACTGAATGTATATACAAATTATAAAGAGGAAACAATCCCCATTTTATCCACAAGATCCTTGTATTTCGTTGGTGGCATGCCCTTAGTCAAAGGATCGACAATCATTAACTCAGTGCTAATATGCTCAATGACCACTTTCTTTTCCTTAACATGTTCTCTAATGGCTAAGTACTTGATGTCGATGTGTTTGCTTCTACTTCCACTCTTATTATTCTTAGCAAGAACACTGCAGCTGAGTTATCACAGAAAATTTTCAATGGCCTAGAAATAGAATCCATAATTCTAAGTCTAGAAATGAAACTCTTAAGCCATACACCCTGTGAAGTAGCCTCAAAACAAGAGACAAACTCGGCTTCCATAGTAGAGGTAGCAATTAAAGTCTGCTTAACACTTCTCCATGAAACAGCTCCACCGGCCATAATGAAAATGTACCCAGATGTTGATTTACGAGAATCAACACAGCCAGCAAAATCTGCATCAGAATAGCCTACCACGCCCAAATTGTTCGTTTGTCTATACATAAGCATGTAATTTTTGGTTCCTTGGAGATACCTCATGACTTTCTTTGTAGCTCTCCAGTGGTCTATCCCTGGGTTACTTTGATATCGCCCTAACATTCCAACTGCAAATGCAATGTCAGGTCTTGTGCAGACTTGAACATACATAAGGCTTCCAACTGCAGAAGCATATGGAATATTCTTCATGGATTCTCTCTCTAAATCATTCTTTGGACATTGGTTTAGACTAAATTTATCACCTTTCACGATGGGAGCAACACTTGGTGAACAATCCTTCATCCGAAACCTCTCCAAAACTTTATTGATATAAGTTTCCTGTGATAGACCTAATACACAACGAGATCTATCTCTATGGATCTTAATGCCAATGACATAAGATGCCTCACCCATATCTTTCATATCAAAGTTTTTAGAGAGAAATTGTTTCACTTCATGTAGCATACCCTTATCGTTAGTTGCAAGCAAAATATCATCCACATATAAAACAAGAAAACATATTTTACTCCCACTGATCTTCTGGTATATACATTGATCCATGGGATTTTCAACAAAACCAAAAGAAGAAATTACTCCATGGAATTTGAAATACCATTGACGGGATGCTTGTTTCAGACCATATATGGATTTTTTAAGCTTGCAAACCAAGTGTTCGCCTTCACTAGAAGAGAAACCTTCAGGTTGTTTCATGTATACCTCCTCTTCTAGATCACCATTAAGAAATGCTGTTTTCACATCCATTTGTTGCAACTCAAGGTCGAAATGTGCAACTAATGCTAAAATTATACGCAAAGAATCTTTCTTGGATACAGGAGAAAAGGTCTCCGTGTAATCGATTCCTTCTTTTTGAGTAAATCCCTTAGCAACAAGTCTCGCTTTATATCTTTCAATGTTGCCTAATGAGTCTCTTTTGGTCTTAAAGACCCACTTACAGCCAATGGCCTTCGCCCATTAGGCAACTCTATAAGGTCCCAGACTCCGTTGCTTTTCATGGAATCCATCTCATCCTTCATAGCATTATACCATAATTTAGACTCTTTACAACTCATGGCTTGTGAAAACGTTTCAGGATCATTATCGGCTCCGATATCAGTTTCTTGTAGATACACAATATAGTCACTAGGAATGCCGATCTCTTTTCACGAGTAGATCGTCTTAATGTTGAATCACCTTCTCTATGAGGAGCTTGTGGTTCAACTATTTGTTCAAGATTTTGAGATAAGTCCTGAACTTGTTGATCCACTGGAAGGTTTTCAACAACTTGTGGAACTTGAACGATTGGTTGTTCTGCAGCTATTGGAACTTGAGGCGTGCTATGAATTATAGCCAATCTATTTGACAATGACGATGTAGAAGGTTGTTTTTCCTTATGATCATGAGCAGGAATTAAATCCCTATACCGATCCCTTCCACTAATCATGTCATTTTCAAGAAACTTAGCGTTTCTAGATTCCACAAACCTAGTAGTATGAGTTGGACAATAAAATCTATAACCCTTAGACGTTTCAGCATAACCAATAAAGAAACCACTAACTGTCCTTGGGTCAAGTTTCTTCTCATGTGGATTATAAATTCTCACTTCTGACGGACAACCCCAAACACGCATATGTCTCAAACTCGGTTTCCAACCTTTCCATAATTCAAAAGGTGTCTTTGGAACAGCCTTAGTTGGAACACGGTTTAATATATACGTAGCCGTCTTTAGTGCTTCAGTCCACAAGATCTTTGGAAGATTAGAGTTGCTAAGCATACTCCTCACCATGTCCATTAATGTACGATTTCTTTTCTGCTACACCATTCTGATCCGGAGAACCAGGTAAGGTGTGCTGGGCAACAATCCCATGATCTTGAAGAAACTTAGCAAAAGGACCAGGTGCTTGTCCATTCTCAGTGTATCTACCATAATATTCGCCACCTCTATCAGATCTCACTATTTGTATTTGCTTCCCGCATTGATTCTCAACTTCAGCCTTAAAGACTTTGAAGGCATCTAATACGTCATTTTTATTATGAAGCAAGTACACATACATGAATCGTGAGTAATCATCAATGAAGGTGACGAAGTATTTCTGACCAGGCATGTCCATGTCCGGACAACATATGTCAGTGTGTATGATATCTAATATGGTTGAACTCCTATTGGCATTTTTCTTAGACTTGTTTGTCTGCTTGCCCTTAATGCAGTCTACACAAGTCTCGAAATCAGTATAATCCAAAGTACTAAGTACTCCTTCATTCACTAATCTCTTAATTCTATTTATGGAGATATGACCTAATCTCCTATGCCACAACATAGAGGAATCCTCATTAATATTACACCTCTTAGTACTAGTATGAACATGCAGAGAATTATTAGTGGCTTCATGTTGCAAAGAAATTTTATATAAACAATCAGATAAAATTCCAGAACCAACACAATTAGATTTATAAAACAAATTAAAAATATTGTCTTGAAAATTAAAAGAAAACCCCAAAGGACAAAGTCTAGAAACAGAAATTAAGTTTCGAGAAAAACTGGGTACATAAAAAGTTCTTTCTAAAATTAAAGCGAAGCCACTATTTAAAATTAAAGTGCATGTTCCAATAGCCTCCACATGTGAGCTCATCTTATTGCCTGATAAAATGCTCAGCTCACTTCCCATTGGCTTCCTTAGGTTTTGCATACCCTGTAAAGAGTTTGCAATATGGATTGTAGAACCAGAATCAATCCACCAGGTGTTAATATTAACATTAGCCATATTAGATTCATAACAAACAAAAGAGGATAGAATATTACCTTTCTTCTCAAGCCACTTCTTAAATTTAAGGCAGTCTTTCTTTACGTGTCCCTTCTTTTTGCAAAAGAAACACTTGTTTTCCTTCTTAATATCAGCTTGAGGTGGTATTTTACCTTTCCCCTTCTGATTTCCCTTAGAAGTGGAAGCTTGAGATTTGTCAGCCTTCTTTGTACGAATTGTAGCTAGCATCGCACTTTCACCCAATTCCATAACAAGCCTCTCCTCTTCTTGAACGCACATGGTCATTAATTCATTAATTGACCATTTGTCCTTATGTGTGTTATAAGAGATCTTAAAGGGCCCATATTGTTGAGGAAGGGTGTTAAGTATAAAGTGCACAAGGAAGGAATCTGACATATCTACCTCTAGTTTCTTAAGTTGAGCCGCAATGTCCCGCATCTGCATGATATGCTCACGCACACCCTTAACGGTTGTGAGACGCAGAGAGGAAAACTTCAATATAAGGGTGCTTGCCAAGGCCTTTTCAGAAGTGACAAATTGATCGTCAATGGCCTTGAGCAATTCCCTAACCTTCTCATATTGCTCCACAGAACCCCTTATACCAGCAGTAATTTTAGTCTTTATAAACATTGCACTGAGCCGATTGGATCTCTCCCATCGCTCATATAGTGCAACTTCAGCAGGACTACTTTCTTCAGTTATTGCTGGTGGTTCCTCTTTCCTAATAGCGTAGTCTATATCCATCCATCCTAGATGTAAGAGAATCCGTTCTATCCATATCTTATAGTTGTCACCCTAAGTTCTGGAATCTCTAGGCGCATATCGGTGTAACTAGCAGGTTGAGATACTGAAAAAGTCCAAAAGCTTATGTTAAATTTGAGACTTACGTATTTGAATTATATGTTTTACCAATGTAATACATATAATAAACTGTATCTAATTTAATAAAAAAATTGCCTGTGGGCTAAATTTTTTTATTCAAATAGACTATTTAAACTTTATGATAGAAAAGTCAAATTATTTTCTTCATGGGTACTTTATTAAAATATTTGTTTTCTATCCTTTATGATAAAACTACCAAACTATGTTCCAATTCATAATTCCTGTGGGTAGATTATGAAAATAATCTGGTATTTTATCCTAATTAATTATATAAATATAACAAAATTTCCTGTAGGATAAATCTTATTATATTAAGTATAATTAATTACAATTTTATGTCTTATTCTTCATGTAATCTTAATCTTTATATACAATTTTAGTTAATTAAAGATGCTGTGGCTACTCCCTAATTAACTAAAATAATATTGATTACTAGACAATTTCGTAAATTATTTTAGGCTCTACAAATATGCCTAAGAACAATTATGCAGCATCGTGATAGGCACAAACCAAGTATACTCCCAGGAAAGTTGGTCGGGCGAAGCCTCATTAAAAACCAACTCCTTAGACAGAGTAGCGTTCCCAGGGAAACTAGTGGCACTATGGCATATCTGGAACTAGTCTGTGTGGAACTTCCTAGTTCATGCTTTCTCATATCAACTACACAATTGTTTATGCGTTATTGATATCCTAATTGTTCATCTAAATAATAACCTAAATATATTTAGTGAACATTATATATATCTTAATGTGCTTTAAAATTTAGGTACTTATCCTAAGTTTTATGTATAAATTAAGTTTTATGAGAAATTAAGTTTTATGTATAAATTAAGTTTTATGAGAAAACCTAAATTTTCACAAATTCTAACAATATCAAAACCAAGGGATATGTTATAATTTGTAAAATAAAATTCTCATAAAAATAAAATAAAATTGCATAATAAATTAACCATAATATTATGCTAAACATCAATTGCATAATTAATAAATATTATGCACTCCATGATTTATACATAAATCTTTAAATAAGCATGGAAACATACCATAAAATTCTTGCATACACAACAACAAAATTTTAAACACATAAATAAAATAAATAAAGTGTTTAAAATTTTATTTTTTTTTGCAAATAATCACAAAACGTGCAAAATCTAATAAAATAAATTGAATGAATGAATGGGACAGCATTGGACGTTCACAAAAAGCAAGCCCAAAAAAATTTTTGAACCTACCAAGATACTAAATATTTTTCAACAATACCAATTTCGTTATTTTAATTATAGGAACACTTAAATCTTGAAAACTTCTTAAAATCAAATTTTCAAGAAATTTTAAGCCATTTCAATAATAGAAACGCATTAAATCAGATACTATTTGAAGTATCAATACTCAAATAAAAATTTAATAACAATATACCAAAAAAAATTTTACATACATACGTATTGTAATAAAACGACAAGACAGAGGTTAATACTGGCTCTAATACCAAATGTAAGAATAAATATGTTGATCTTGAACATATTTCTAACAATAAAAATCAAGTAATGCGGAAAACAAATAACCATACCTCCAGCCATTGTCAAGTGGGATATATGTATTCGATTTCTCACTAATCCTCTTCTGACTTAGATGGTATATCGTCTCTGAATAGAAGAGATTAGTCAGGACCAAGTACATCTCTTATATAGTCGTTCTTCCATCAAGAACGGCTGTCCGTTACCACTGCATTAATGACTGTCATTACTATTACATTAATGACTGTCATTTAGCATTAATGTCTGTCCGTTACCATTGCATTAATGTTTGTCCGTTACCATTGTATTAATGTAAAAAACGTAACGGCTGTCTGTTACCATTGCATTCAATATCAAAACGTATTGGACCATTAATATGCATAATGACCATTAATATGACCATTAATATGTATAATGAAGAAAACGTTACATTAAATACCAGCTACCACCCATCTCTGTAAATGAGAACGGAGAAAAACCTTCGGTGATCAAGCATTGTTTAAGAACGTGGAGTTCCAGGGGGTATTTGATCGAGGCTACTACGGATGTTTCCAGCCATTTTGTGTCTTGCACGTCGACCTGCTCTATCTCAACAACATTCAATTTATCACCATCTGTTTCATCATTTGTGGAAGAAGTACTTGGAGAATAAGGGTTAGGCATGCCGATCATCGATTCTTCTCCATACAGCTGAATTAACATTTACTCTTGCAAAATCAACATCCAGCCTGTAGTCTAGGAACCATGCCCCATCGAGTTTCTCTACAGCATTCTTTGCATCGTTCTAGCTAGCAAATCTAGCAAATCCAAACCTTCTTCCTGATCTGCTTCTCTTCTGAGGTATATGTACATTCATAACACTTCCATGGTGTTGAAAGACTTGTTTAAGCCATATCCAATGGATATTTGGAGGATGTTAGTATATCTCCTCATTTATGGAAATAAATATTTGGTTGACCAATTCCGGATATGGTCCATAATTTCACGGTGAATCTCAACTCAATATTTGGCTATTAAAACACGATTTTATGATGGTTAAAACGTGATTTTATTGCCATAATTAGCACGCTCTCATTACTATTTAAGGAGGGCTCCTTCCGGTCCCCAAGTACGTTAACCTAAAAACACACAAACACCATCTAGTGAGGTTTTGAGTGCTTGGAAGATTTGGAAGGTCTGTGATCGACACAGAGTAGACTGTCAGATTCGGCAATTGCTTCAACAGCAGAGTTACAGAGTGCAATGGCTGGAGGTTAGATCCTATCGCTTCCGCATTTTATTTGTTTAACATGTTTCATATTGTGTAGAAGCATGTTAGGCTTGTTATGATGCACTTACATTTGGCATCAGAGCCGTAGTTTAACCTCTGTCTTGCTAGAGATCTGTAGAAAAAAGCCATAAAAACCCATATTTTGAAACTTTAAGTCTCGGATTTCATAAAACTCATTCTGTTTTCCTGTGATTTTGGTTCAAATACTTTAGATCTATTGTTGTAAAGCTCTAGGGATGAAAAATACATGAAAAACGAGACTGTTTGAAGGGTTTTGTGCCGGGTCGGGTCAAAAGACCCAAAATTCTGCAAAACACCCATTCGGGTGAAGAAGAAGCCTCGGGCGCGTGAGTCACACGCGCCCGACAAGGGAAGAAAATGCGGGCGCGTGAGTCTCACGCGCCCGACAGGAGAGGAAATGCGGGCGCGTGAGTCTCACGCGCCCGATAGAGATAATGCGGGCGCGTGAGTCTCACGCGCCCCCCTGTTGTACAGTGCAGTGACACTGTGCAAAAAAAAAAAAAAAAACCTTTGGGCTTCGGGTTTTGGGCCACTGTTTGGGTCCTTATTTGGTTAGTTTTGGGCCATTTATTTTGGGCTCTTTTGGTTGATTATTTGGGCCATATGGATTAAATAAAAGGGTCATTTGGTTTATTTTAGACATTAAGGATTTATTTAATTTAAGTAAATTTAAATTATTTAATTTAGGCCAAATAATTATATTTTTTGATAGTTTTATATCAGATTTTCAATTCTGTAATTTTCATAATTTTATGAATAATTAGATTATTTTCACAAAATTAATATAATTATGAAAACTTCTCATTATTTGGATTTTATGAGGATTTTTCATAAATTTGGAATTTTTATTAATGCTATAATTTTAAATTGAATAATTTTGTGAAAATTATCATAAAATTATGATTAAATTATGAAAATTTGATTTTGAATGTGCATATGTGCTTATTTTGAATATGTATAATTTTGTTATTTTTTATACTAAAAGCACATGTAGCTAAGTTATTCATATTATTTGGAATTAAAATTGCCTTGTGTTAATTGCAATTTTTAAAATATGAATAAACTTAGAATTTTACCAATATGTCTAAGTGATTTATAGTTTATTTAATTAGGGCTTAGCCACAGCAACCTTAATTAAGTAAAATTATTTTGTAAAATCACATAATGATATTAGACATAAATTGTGATTAGTTATAAGGTTATAGTAAATTTTATCCCACAGGAATTTTTATTATAATTTTATAACTAATTAGGATAAAATATCAAATTAGTTTCTTAATTTACCCACAGGAATTAGGAAATGATATAATTTGATAGTTTTATCATTATGAAATAAATCTATTAGAATTAGAACTTTAGCCCACAGGCAAGTTTTATGTCTGAGATTCATTAATAAAATATGTTTACATTGGTAGACATAATTAAGTTTGCCTCAAAAATTCTAGATACATAAGCATGTTTATTTTCTATATGCAGTGTTTCCTCAGGCTAGTATTAACCTAGAAGTTCCCGAGCTGGATGGAGAGAACTACAAGGTTTGGAAGGAGAGAGTTCTCCTCCAATTAGGGTGCATGGATATAGACTATGCTATAAGGAAAGACGAGCCCGTATTGACTGAGACCAGCACTCCTGCTCAAGTAGCTTTACATGAACGTTGGGAGCGATCCAATCGCCTTAGTGTCATGTATATTAAGACAAAGATATCTGCTGGGATACGTGGTTCAGTCGAACAGCATACCAACGTTAGGACCTTACTGAAGGCCATAGATGATCAATTTGTCACTTCAGACAAAGCGTTGGCCAGCACCCTGATAATGAAGTTCTCATCGATGAGGCTCACCAGTGTCAAAGGAGTGCGTGAGCACATAATGACCATGAGAGATATAGCGGCCCAACTCAAGAAGCTAGAGGTGGAGATGTCTGAGTCTTTTCTTGTGCACTACATATTGAACACTCTACCAAAGCAGTACGGACCATTCAAGCTATCCTATAACACACATAAGGATAAGTGGACCATCAATGAATTGATGACCATGTGTGTTCAAGAGGAGGGAAGACTGCTTATGGAATCGGGTGAGAGTGCATTTTTTGCAAGCCAAGGAAAGACCAAGGATCGAGCCAAGAACAAGGGAAAAGGTAAAATCCCTGCCCAAGCTGATATTAAGAAAGAGTCCAAGTGTTTCTTCTGTAAAAAGAAGGGACACATGAAGAAGGACTGTGCCAAGCTTCAGCAGTGGCTCGTTAAGAAAGGTAATCCACTCTCATATGTTTGTTTTGAATCAAATATGGTTGAGGTTAATCATAACACATGGTGGATTGATTCTGGATCTACAATTCACATTTCGACTTCCTTACAGGGTATGACAAACCTAAGGAAGCCAGTGGGAAATGAGGAGAGCATCTATTCAGGAAACAAGATGCGCTCGCGTGTTGAAGGCGTTGGAACATGCACTTTAGTTCTTAGGAGTGGTTTTGTTTTGCAATTGGAAAAGACCTTTTATATTCCTAGTTTTTTGAGAAATTTAATCTCTGTTTCTAGGCTGGTACCTTATGGATATTCCTTTCAATTTTCAAATAAATCAGTATTGATATATTTTAAGTGTGATATTGTTGGGAATGGTACCTTATGTGATGGTCTTTTCTCTATTGATTTGCAAAATGACACTGCTCATAACGCCTTGCATGTTCAAACTGGTACTAAAAGATGTGTTATGAATGAGGACTCCTCTACGTTATGGCACCGGAGATTAGGTCATATCTCCATAAATAGAATTAAGAGATTGGTAAATGACGGAATACTTAGTACTCTCGATTTTACTGATTTCGACACTTGTGTGGATTGCATTAAGGGTAAGCAAACCAACAAGTCTAAGAAAGGTGCCAATAGGAGTTCAACCATATTAGAGATCATACATTCTGACATATGTTGTCCAGACATTGATGCATATGGTCAGAAATACTTCATTACCTTTATTGATGATTACTCGAGGTTTATGTATCTCTACATGCTTCATAACAAGAGCGAAGCATTAGATGCCTTTAAAATCTTTAAGGCTGAAGTAGAGAAACAATGTGGAAAACCCATAAAGATAGTAAGAACTGATAGAGGTGGGGAGTATTACGGTAGATACACTGAAGATGGACAAGCACCTGGACCATTTGCGAAGTTCCTTCAAGAAAATGGGATTGTTGCCCAATATACCATGCCTGGTTCACCGGATCAGAATGGTGTTGCAGAAAGAAGGAACCGAACTTTGATGGAAATGGTGCGTAGTATGCTTAGCAACTCGAAGTTGCCTAAGTCCTTGTGGATTGAAGCTCTTAAAACGGCAGCGTATATATTGAACCGGGTTCCAACCAAGGCTGTTCCAAAGACGCCTTTTGAATTATTCAAAGGTTGAAAACCGAGTTTGCGTCATATGCGCGTTTGGGGATGCCCTTCTGAGAAAGAGTTTACAACCCACAGGAAAAGAAACTAGATCCTAGGACCATAAGTGGGTATTTCATTGGATATGCCGAACGGTCCAAAGGCTACAGATTCTATTGTCCATCTCATAGCACTAGATTTGTGGAATCAAGGAACGCCAAGTTTCTTGAAAATGACTTAGTTAGTGGGAGCGATCAATCTCAAGACCTAGTTTCTGTGAGAGATCAACCCTCTACCTCGAGTCAAGGATTGGTTATCATGAACAATGTCCCTTCAGTACAACTGGACATTGAACAACCAATCGTTGAAGATCCACAAGTAGTTGATAACTTACCAGTAGACGAGGCTCCTCTGGATACACCAGAATTGAGTGAGCAACCAGTTGAACAACATGATCCTTCGGAGAATGTTGAACCAACATTAAGAAGGTCTACTAGGGAAAGGAAAACAGCTATTCCTAGCGATTATATTGTGTATCTACAAGAGTATGATTTCAATATTGGGCCCGTTAATGATCCAGAGACGTTTTCACAAGCCATGAACAGCAAAGAATCAAAACTTTGGTTCGATGCTATGAAGGATGAGATGGATTCGATGGCATCTAATGGAGTATGGGATCTTGTCGAGTTGCCTAATGGGGCCAGGGCTATAGGCTGTAAATGGGTCTTTAAGACCAAAACTGACTCATTAGGCAACATTGAACGTTATAAGGCAAGACTCGTAGCCAAAGGATTCACTCAAAAGGAGGGAATCGATTACAAGGAGACCTTCTCTCCTGTATCTAAGAAAGATTCTCTTCGCATCATAATGGCGCTTGTTGCACATTTTGACTTAGAGTTGCAACAAATGGATGTGAAAACGGCATTTCTCAATGGTGATCTAGAGGAAGAGGTTTACATGAAACAACCTGAAGGTTTTTCCTCTAGTAATGGTGAGCATTTGGTCTGTAAGCTCAAGAAATCCATATATGGGTTGAAACAAGCTTCCCGCCAATGGTATCTAAAATTCCATGAAGTCATCTCTTCATTTGGTTTCGTTGAGAACATCATGGATCAATGCATATACCAGAAGGTCAGTGGGAGCAAGATTTGTTTCCTTGTGCTATATGTGGATGATATTCTGCTTGCAACCAATGATAAGGGGATGCTACGTGAGGTGAAACAATTTCTTTCTGAGAACTTTGATATGAAGGATATGGGCGATGCATCTTATGTCATTGGCATTAAGATCCATAGAGACAGACATAGAGGTATATTAGGTCTGTCACAAGAAGCCTATATCAATAAAGTCTTGGAAAGATTCAGAATGAAAGATTGTTCACCAAGCCCAGCTCCCATTGTGAAGGGTGACAGGTTCAATTTGAGCCAGTGCCCGAAAAATGATCTTGAGCGGGAACAGATGAAGAACATTCCATATGCCTCAGCTGTTGGAAGCATTATGTATGCACAGGTCTGTACCAGGCCTGATATTGCTTTTGCTGTGGGAGTGTTGGGTAGATACCAAAGTGACCCGGGGATGGACCACTGGAGAGCTGCGAAGAAGGTGCTTAGATATTTTCAAGGCACTAAGGATTACATGCTTATGTATAGACGGACTGATGAGTTGGAGGTGATTGGCTACTCAGACTCAGACTTTGCTGGCTGTGTTGATACCCGGAAATCAACATCCGGTTATATCTTCATGCTTGCCGGTGGAGCTGTTTCATGGAAGAGTGCTAAGCAGACACTGACTGCCACTTCCACTATGGAGGCCGAGTTCGTTTCCTGTTTTGAGGCTACCTCACATGGTGTATGGCTTAAGAGTTTCATTGGTGGGCTTAGAGTTGTTGACTCCATATCTAAGCCATTGAGGATATATTGTGACAATTCAGCTGCGGTATTCATGGCTAAGAACAATAAGAGTGGAAGTCGAAGTAAGCATATCGACATTAAGTACTTAGCCATTAGAGAACGTGTTAGAGATAAAAGAGTGGTCATTGAACACGTTAGCACTGAATTGATGTTAGCTGATCCTTTGACTAAGGGCATGCCACCGTTTAAATTTAAGGATCATGTAGAGAGAATGGGACTTGGTCCCACATTTTGATTGTAATTGAAACTCTTATTAATAATATGATGTTTCTCATTTTGATTTGTATACACTAAAGTTTTATTTGAGAAATATCCTTGTTGTTTGGACCGAGAATAAACATAAGGTTTATTCATTAAGTAAAAATGGGTTGATTTAGAAACATTTTACATAGTAATACATGGAAGATAATACTCGCCACTTGAGGAACTGTCGCCATGATTCATGTGATTTGTTTCTTCTATAAGTGAAATATATGGACCAAGTGGGAGAATGTTAGTATATCTCCTCATTTATGGAAATAAATATTTGGTTGACCAATTCCGGATATGGTCCATAATTTCACGGTGAATCTCAACTCAATATTTGGCTATTAAAACACGATTTTATGATGGTTAAAACGTGATTTTATTGCCATAATTAGCACGCTCTCATTACTATTTAAGGAGGGCTCCTTCCGGTCCCCAAGTACGTTAACCTAAAAACACACAAACACCATCTAGTGAGGTTTTGAGTGCTTGGAAGATTTGGAAGGTCTGTGATCGACACAGAGTAGACTGTCAGATTCGGCAATTGCTTCAACAGCAGAGTTACAGAGTGCAATGGCTGGAGGTTAGATCCTATCGCTTCCGCATTTTATTTGTTTAACATGTTTCATATTGTGTAGAAGCATGTTAGGCTTGTTATGATGCACTTACAGAGGAATGTTATTGACAAAAACGGAGAAGGGGGTAGATTGGGGGAGGGACGCCATAAGTGAAGAAGAAGTTTTTTTAAGTAGTCTATCCTTTGATATGCCGGAAGTTCACATCAAAAAAGAAAGCACAAACAAAAAATCAGAAATTCAAAGTCTGTTTTCATAACCATATCTGTAAATCAGAAATTCAAAAATCAAAAGAAGTTTCTAGGAACATATATTGTTGTCGTTCCATCCTTTTTTTTTATTACAAGGGAAATATTAAATAACTGGAGATGGGGATGCTTGGATTCGAACCCAAGACTTACAATATGTCACAACTTATCCTTAGCCACTAGGCTAAGAGGTTGTTGGCTGTCGTTCCATCCTTTGAATACTATTACAGGATCACATCGTGTTCTTTGTATTTGTATTTTCTGAAAATTCGGGATATATTTCTAAATTTGCACTGATCCATATTTGTTTTTCTCACTCCATTAATCAAATTGACTTAGCTAAATAATAAAAAAAAAAATCAATCTATCGTTTTAGAAAATCTCGTCTCTCAAACAAGCAAGCGAGCTAGCCATCGATTGATCCCGTTAAGAAAAAAATTGTCTTGCCATCTTACGTACAAATCTAAAAATAAAGATCGTAGAAAAAAGACCAACCTCAGCCTGTCCACCTCGGATGGCTGGATTGCTCCCTCCTTCATTTTTGTTGTTTCAGAATATTATTTTATGCACTCTGCTTTCTGACTTTCCCGCATGCATCACTGTATCATTTCATTTTCTTAGGTTTCTGACTAATCTTCCTGCTTATTAAACATAATGATCTTAATCAGCTGAGGTGATTTTTTTTTTTAATATCCTCTGTTGTTTGACCTAGTTTATGATGCGAGATATGCATAAAAAGTTTTAAGGTTGCGCATCAAATTATCTAGCTAGTACTTTGACATGCATGCATCTTCCGACTGTATCATTAATATCTAGCTAATACTTTGGACATGCATCCATCAAAAGTTTTAAGGTTGTGCAACAAATTATCTAGCAAGCAGAACGGCGAGGAAACATCAAGCTGCTCGCTCTTTAACTTTAAGATTTATATTTTTGTCACTAATTGTATCATTAATATTTTTCACTTGCAGTGGTAACGAGAATGCATAGCAAATATATATTATTATTTTTAATTTATTTTTAGCCTAATTTGCTTGTTTGACTGACCGAATATACTCTTACTATTTATTTATTGACGAAAGTAAGCGGTTGTGACGTTGCTTTGGGTTGGATATGGGACCGAATCATTGTGGTTGTTTTTTTTCCTTATTATAACAAAGCCTTTTCAGTAATCATTTTGCATCTTTTTTTCTTTATTATAATTACCACCTGATGTTATGACATAAGCGAGAATAGATTTGGAGCGTCACACTCTCGCCCATTGGTCGGCCTGGTAATTCTATTTAATTTTTTTTGGTTACAGGTAATTCTATTTATTGGTAATTGGTAGAATGTCTCAAAAGGAGTGTTAATTAATTTAATTTGCTGGTTTCATTTCTCTGTTCTGACTAGGTCATGATCAATGCCTTTATTTCATAGTATAAGCAAGCCAAATTAATTAGTTATCACCTTAGGTTAGGTTGAGAAAAGTATTTAACATTACTCTTAATTTATATGTTTTAGAATGAAAGTTCAACTTACTAGCTATCTAGCTAGCTATTGGAAATAGTTTTTTAAATCGAAGTTTGAAATTGAAATGTTTCATATTTTCAAGTTACATATAGCATAGAACCTGATTTGAATTAGACATTATTTTCATGTACGTATTGAAAGCTAAATATATGATTTTCTTTACATAAAGATAATGGTATTATTATAAGCTCCAATGACGCAAGATTCTATGCATAGTATTTCTGTTATCTTATTTTACAAATGAGTTCATAAGATGAACATATCCTCTAGGCATGTATATTATATACATTAATGAAAACATGATACCTATTCAAACTATGTTTCTAATAAAAAAATTTTTAATGATTTAGGGTTTTTGATTTTTCTTTTTGTGAGATTGGAATGTTATTGGTCTCTATGTTTTTCTGTCATAACTCTGAAGGCTGAGTGAGTTGTTTTTTGCTTCGTTTTTATGTTCCCATTTGTCTTTTGAGTGTTGTTACAGAATGATAACGTATTCTTATTATTTCGACATTTCGAAGTTTTTGGGTACTCTTCTAACCTGTTCAGAATTATGTTTCCCTTACTCACACTATTAATCAAATTAGCTTAGCAAAAAAATAAAAAATAAAATAAAAACATGATTATATATATATCACACACTCAAGGGTGTTTTGGTGCCTTAATCTTTTAATTATTTCATTTTAATCCCAATATCCTTTTCAAATTGTTATAATTTAATCCATCTAAAAGATTGTATTGGTTAAAATGAATGAAACTGTTGCTATTGGCAATCACACCTTTTTGACAGGTGGATATTTGATTTGAAACGAAATAAAAAAAATAGAAAGAAATCATTGGAACAAGTTCTGTTTTTGAAGATATCTCCCTTGTCCATGTGTATAGAGAAGTGAATCATTTTACGGACTATCTTACTAAATCAGGAGTTTACCGAAACTCTAATTTGATTGCTTGATTGTAACTCTCTTTTTTTAATAATATTTAAATTTTCAAAAAAAAATAAATCATTAGAACAATTCAAAGATATTTAACATCTATATCAAAATTGTCATGCGAGATGGAAGAGGATTATGAGATTTTGCATTCCCTTCCAGCTGTTCTGACAGAGTTATTGGAAGAGTAGTTTGATGTAATTTCTGTAAGTAGAAGGTCAAAGACGTATGAGTTATGAGTTTTTGTAAAGAAGTCATGGAAAACAAAATCAATCAAAACAAATTATTAATGGCAAACAAGAAAAAAAAATTAAAATTAAAATTAAAATAAAATAAAAAGATATAGTTGCATAACCTTATCTGAATTTATTTTTCTCAGCCAAAAGAGGATTTCAGTAACATTGAAATTCTGGTACATCTACGAAAAAATGGCTGACAAACAGATAAAAAGCAAATTGACAAATAACAAAAAAAAAATCTGAAGATTAAGAACAAAATGAAGACTCTGAAACTCAAAACCAAACTCTAGTATTACCACCACACCATGCAACAAAATTTTCATCAACATCAACCTTAGTTAAGACGTCAGCCATCCCATTTGCCTCTCTAAAGATCTTACAATGAAAAAAAATCAATCTATCGCTTTAGAAATTCATCAACTCTTGAGTAAGCAAGCAAGCAAGTGAACGATCGACCGATTATGTCTAAAAAGAATTGGTCCTGCCATCTTACGTACCAATTAAACATAATGATCCTAATCAATTTAGGAGACCTTTTTTATATCTAATATCCTCTGTCGCTTGACCTGTTTTATGATAACCATGTAATTTATCAAAAGTTTTAAGGTCGTTTATCCAATTATCTAGTACTTTGGCATGCTTGCATTTTTCTAAGAGAAAATGGAGCCAATCGATATATTGAAAGTGATGGGTCTTCCAACTGTAAGGAGCAAGCAGCACGACAAGGAAATATCAAGCTACTTGCTCTTTAACTTTAAGGCTTTGGTTTGTATGGTGGAAAGAAAGAGGTAAGGAAAGAAAATAAGTTAATCAAATGATTAAGTTATAAAGTAAGAAAGTTGTTAGGAAACATAAACATTTGATTAACTAGTTTTCTTTCCTCACCATTTTCTTTTTATCCTACCAAACAAAACCTAAGATCTATATTTTTGTTACTAAATGTGTCGTTAATATTTTTTACTTGTATCGGTAATGAGAATGTATAGCAATTATATATTTTAAATCAAACATAAAATATTATTCTATTAATGAATAAAGCTAAAAAAATATAATTTCCTAAAAATAAATATTATTAATAAATTTATTTTTGAACATGTGAATATTTTTAACCTAATTTGCTTGCTTGAGTGACCGGATATATTAAATCATTTATTTAAGAAAGTAAGCGGTTGTGATATTGACTTGGATTTTGCAGAGCCGAGATATGCGGAGAATCATTTTGCTTGTCTTTTTTTGTATAATATTAAAGCCCTTACTGTAGGAATTTAACTAAACTACCATGACATCATGTTTCGACGTACGCGCGAGAACAGACACGTAGATCACACTCGCGGCTATTGGTAGATCTGACAATTCTAACATATATATATATATATATATATATATGATACGAAAATTATATTAATAAAACATGTAAAAATAATAGAAGATAAAATTTGATAAAATTTATATATAAATATGAAAAAAATTAAAATATATATTTAATAAATTCACACAAAATTTTTATATTTTATATAATATTAATATAATTTTATCATATTTGAATACGAATTATACATACGAATAATCAAATCTATTATGTGATTCTAGTTCATAGATGTAAGACTTTGATTTTGTAAACAATGGAAACACACCCTTTATATATAATAATAAATCTATAAACCAATAATATGTGATAATATTATAAATAATAATCTTAATATAATAAAACTCTTTAATTGCATATGAAAAAATCTATTAAGGGGGAAGTATGGTTCGTTCGTCAGACGGGGATAGACCTTTGCGTCAAAGTGTGCATTCCAATTTTTATTATTTTTTATGCACAAAAATAATATTCATTAAAAACATGTAAACAATTTAAATCAACTTAAAATTAATTTCGAACATATGGGTATTTTGAGGGCAACACTTTGGATTTTCTTTATGATCTTACCCACTTATTATTTTATGCATATAAAAAAATCTCCCGCAATTTAAACATACTACTATTCAAAACTAACAAAATAAGCTTACAAAAGTTAGAACGAAAGTCTTTATTTTTTTTTTGTCCTAATATTATTGTATATGCATCTCGCGTACAAAACGATGATCTGATAAAGATCCTAATCGGCTAAATTAGTAGAATGAACAAATATTTACACTCACTTTAAGGTTGTGCAGAAAGTATTCTTGCATTGACTAACAAAGACAGAGAAATACATATGCACGAAATATTCAAACTTTTTCTTGCGATCATATTTTATTTTAAAGGCTCGATAGTTAAATATATCTTTAATTTTTTTGGTTAAAATGGGTATAAATTGTCAACTTTTTATTTTATTATAAAAGTTTAGAAATTTATTATTGTTTACAAATCTCAATATTTTTAAAATAATGTAATAAAACTTAAATTTGTGAAATGACATTAATTATTATTTGAACATCTTACGTGATAACTGACATGTATAATTTTGCGAGTTGTCCTGTGACATGTCACGTGTACAATACAAAGAAAAATAAGTGTCATTTAATGGATTTGGACTTAAGTTATTTTAAAATATTGATGATTTAATTATAATAAAATAAAAGTTCATAAACTTTTTTAATAAAATAAAGGCTTAATAGCCAAATAAGCCCTCAACCTTTAGCGCAAAATGGAATTCAACCCTCAACATTTTATCGCATGAAATTCAGTTCATAAACTTTTATTTCAGTGGAAATAAACCCTCAACCTTTTACAATTATGCAATTAAGTCAAAATCTGTTAAATGACACTAACTGCCGTTAGTTTTGCATACGTGGCAGCTGACGTGGATAGCTTAGTTAGCTGCCACGTGGCATGCCACGTATGCAAAATTAACGGTAGTTAGTTCAATTAACAGATTTGGTCTATTTCCATCGAAATAAAAGTTTATAGACTGAATTTCATGCAATAAAACGTTGAGGGCTGAATTCCATTTTGGGCTAAAGGTTGAGGGCTTATTTGGCTATTAAGCCTAAAATAAAATATTTATGACTTGTCCCCAAAATATTCAAAAGGTTAAGGGTATATATGATTATCAAACTAATTTAAATAAATATATATTTTCTTTGTTTGCTCTAATCAGAAACGCTGCAGGTTCACTCTATATAAAGTATGAAGGTACAAACTTCAAAGACAGAGAGCTTGAAACCAAATTACAATCTTCTTAGCGTTACGTCTTTTGTGAAGCGTTCGTGATGGCGGTGATCTTCGACGATGTTCTTCAGCAAAACGATTTAGTAGCGTACCGCTTTACTTATAATGGCAACGAGCTCCCTCCTGGAAATCCATTCCGTTTGGCCTGCGTTACAGATCATGAAGGAAACGCGTGGGACTTTGAATGCACGAGAAATGGCAACGATTACTCCATCCAAGGTAATGGGTGGAGAAATTTTGCTCGCAACATGCTTAATGTAAGGGTCGTTCTTTCCAAAAATGGTGGGAATTACACCATTAGAGTTCATGGATGAAATTGACCTCTAGAAATCAATCAAAAAAACCCTTCTGTTGTTACTTTTTCTTTCATTATACCTAATGAATAAAGCCGCTAGATCAGATCAAGTGGCACTAGTTTGTGTGAAAAGGGTGTGCCAGGAATAAAGAAGCTATCTGCTTTGTATCTCTCTTATTTTGTTTGTTTGTGTGAAAAGGGTGTGACTGGAATAAAGAAGCTATCTGCTTTTGTAAGTTTGTTTAAAGATTTCTCTGTTGATGGATAAAATAATGTTCAATTCATCAATATTCATTGCTGTCTCAAATTAAGTCTCAACACATCTGCTAAAGCATTCCATCTCTAGCTCTCTCTCCTCCGGCCAAGATAGCGAGCTGCAATTCCTGCGCTCCTCACGTACAAAGCGCATGCACAAGCAAAAGCATACACTTGGTTGCTGCCAGCGGCAGTAGAAAACATGATGGTATTGGTGAGAGCGACAAAGGGCCAATTATATTCTCCCAACCTTCAATTAATTAATTAATTCAACAACTAATTTTGTCGGGCGGAAAGTAAATAATTAAATCCTCATCCATTTGTTCTGACTAAGACGTCGTATTTAGAGAATCATTGATACTATAATTTACATAATTAAAAATGAGTTAGAGATGAAGTTCTTTGCGGCAAGCTTCTTAGATGGGATAATTTTATATCCAATATGAAAATATATGAATAAAAGACATTAATGTAACATATGTTAAAATTTGATATTTTGAAATGTGACACGAATTTTAATGTAAAATTTTTATATTTGACATGATAAAAGTATGTTTTGATATAATAGAAATTAAAATTATAAAATGAATAGAGAGCTCCACATTTTGCCCTTTTACCTTCTATTCAAAACAAGCAAAATAAGTTTACAAAAGTTTAACGTAAGTCTTGAATTTTTTTTTGTCTTAATATTATTATATATGTAAACTATCTGTTCACGATATATTTAGTGCAAATTACCTCGCGCGATCTTCTTAGCAATACAAATTAATTACTGGATTATTGTTATAATGTTGGACCACAAAATATTCTTGAATTAAACCTGAATTTGACAATGAAAGAAGCCTAAACCTTGGGTGGTAATTGGTAGAATGTCTCAAAAGGATAAGTAGTGTTACATAATTTAATTTAATGGTTTTATTTATTTGTTCTGACAAGATCATGATCAATGCCTTTTCAACAAATGAATGATTGGATAAAATGAATGAAAGTGTTGTTGTAGGCAATCACACAACTTTTTGACAGGTGGATATTTTGTAAAGAAAAATTTTAATAGAAGCAAATCATTAATACAATTCTGTTGGGGTTTGCCTTGAATCCCACATCGAAAGTATAAGAGAAGTTATAAGGGTTATTCCCTTATAAATAAAGTGTTAGGCTTGGTTTGTAAAATATCCCAGAGAGTTATAAAGTTGGGCTATTATAAAAGGGTGTAGTTGGGCTCTTTGGGTAGTTGGGTTGGGTTTGTAAGGAGTTTGCAATTTTTCTCTTCTAAAAATTGCACAGTTGTAGTTGTTTGATTGTTTATTAAATTGGTTGGGTGGTTGTATGCCAAATTGGTTGGGCCAAACCACATTAAAATTATTGTGTTTATTTTTGCTTTCCTCTATTTTTGTGGGTGTTTGGTTTGAGGGATATTTTTCCCAACAAGTGGTATCAAGAGCTGAAGGTTCGTGATCCTGCGAGAGGAGGAAAGCTATGACTGAAGGTATGTCTGGAGGTATGCCTAAGTTTGAGATTCCTTTATTTGATGGTAAAAGTAATTTTATGTTATGGCAAAGTACGATTCAGGATCTTCTAGTGCAACAAGGTCTAGATTTGGCATTAGAAGAAAATAAGCCAGATGGAATGTCTGATAAAGATTGGGTTAGAATTCAGAAGAGGGCTGTGAGCACAATTAGATTGGCACTTGCTCCAGAGATTAAGTATACTGTATTGACTGAGACGACACCAACCGGATTGTGGAAGAAGCTGGGAGACATCTATGCGTCAAAATCGCTGACGAATAGATTGTGTTTGAAGATGGATTTGTATTCTCTGAAGATGGATGCAGGTAAGAGTCTCCATGATCACTTAAATGAATTTAATAGATTAGTTTCACAATTATTAGCTATTGATTCTAAAGAGTTGAAAGAAGAAGAGAAGGCATTGCTGTTGTTGTCATCTTTGCCCAAATCCTATAGACCGTTAGTTCAGACTTTATTGGTAGGTAAAACTGCTTTGACGTTGGATGATGTGATTGCTGTGCTGCGTGAGAATGAAAGATTTATGGGCAAAGAAGATTCTTCATCTGCGAGAGGTGTACTAGCTGCTGTGGAAGATTCTACTCGAGGGAGGACTAATGAGAGACATGGTGGATCAAGAGGGAGATCAAGATCAAGATTCAGAGATTATAGTGAGGTGGAATGTTATTATTGTGGAGAGAAGGGTCATATTCAAGCACGTTGCAAGACATTAAGAGAGGATATGACTGCATTCAAGAAGGCTCAACAAAAGAGTGATGATGGAAAGAAGAATGAGACATGTGTTGTTTGGACTGATTCGGATGATGATGTATTGGCAACTTGTTTAGATGGGCCTCATACTTATGAGAAAAGTTGGGTTTTGGATTCAGCTGCATCGATGCATATTTGCAATGATAAAGATCGGTTTGATGAATTGAAAGAGGTTGAAAGTTTAGGCAATATTGCGGTTGGGAATGGTAATCGAGTGAAGATTGAAGGTATTGGGAGTGTTCAACTCAAGCTTCATGATGGTGGTGTCAAGACTCTTCGTAATGTGAGGTATGTACCCAGTTTTAGCTACAATTTGATTTCTTTGGGTGAGTTAGCTTCACGTGGGTACACATATGTTGGTAATAATGATTGGTGCAAAGTATACAAGAATGGTGGTTTAGTTTTGCAAGGAAAGAGGAATGAGAAACAACTATATTTGCTTGATGATGCAAAGGATAGAGTTGTTTCCAAGAGTAAGAAGATTAAGAGGCATGTTAGTTTTTCAGATGTTGTTGAGCAGTTTGGGGAGTTTGGGGATTCAAGTCAAGGGAGGATTTGTTGGGGTTTGCCTTGAATCCCACATCGAAAGTATAGGAGAAGTTATAAGGGTTATTCCCTTATAAATAAAGTGTTAGGCTTGGTTTGTAAAATATCCCAGAGAGTTATAAAGTTGGGCTATTGTAAAAGGGTGTAGTTTTGGGCTCTTGTGGTGGGGGGTTGGGGGTGGGGGGGGGGGGGGGTTAAGTTGGGTTGGGTTTGTAAGGAGTTTGCAATTTTTCTCTTCTAAAAATTGCACAGTTGTAGTTGTTTGATTGTTTATTAAATTGGTTGGGTGGTTGTAGGCCAAATTGGTTGGGCCAAATCACATTAAAATTATTGTGTTTGTTTTTGCTTTCCTCTATTTTTGTGGGTGTTTGGTTTGAGGGATATTTTTCCCAACAAATTCAAAGATATTAATTGACGTTATACTAGGAGGTGAAGGACTTATAAGTATGAGTTATTGTTAAAAAGTCCCCGAAAATGAAATCAAGCAAATAATCAAGGCTCGGCTTAGATGTTGCTACCTCTCTTTAGGAAGGCTTAAATCCAAAGTTTAATTTCTCATTTATTCTTTGTACCTCTTATGAACAAAAAAAGGAAAGTGAAATAAAAAAAAACAAATTATTGGAAAACAAGGAAAAAATAAAAATAAAACAAAAAGATATAGTTGCAAGACCTTAGCTTGTTTAACTTGTTAACATGTTCCCACAACAAAATAAATATAAAAAATCAATCTATTTCTTTAGAAATTCATTATCTCTCAAGCAAGCAAGCAAGTTGATTGATCGATCATGATTAGAAAGAAATTGTCTCGCCATCTTACGTACAAATCGAACACAACAATCTTAATAAGTTTAAGAGATTTTTTTTTAAATCCTCTGTGGTTTGACCTAGTATATGATGCCAGATATGCATTAAAACTTCTAATATTGTGCATCAAAGTATCTAATATTTTGACATGGATGCATTTTCATAAGAGAAATTAACGGGCCAATCAATATATTGAATGTGACGAGTCTTCCAATTGTATGGAGCAAGCAGCACCGCAAGAAATACCAATCTGCTAGTTCTTTTAATTTTACGATTTAGGATCTTGTCACTAATTGTGTCCTTAATATTTTTTTTTTTGAGTTGTAATGATATCGTATAGCAATTATTATTTTAATTAAATATAAATTATTATTTTAAGAGTGAATAAAGTTAAAAATATATAATTTTTTAAAAATAAATATTATTAATAAGTATTTTTAATTTAATCTTAAAAGTATATATTTTTTAACTTAATTTGTTAGTTTGCTGACAAAATATACTCTTACTATTTAATTCTTTAAGAAAGTAAGAGGTTTTGATGTTGACTGATTTGGATAGCTACAAAGTGGGGCCGAATCATCTTGCTGGTCTTTTTTCCATATAATAATGACGCCCTTTCTGTATGCTTTCAACTAAGCAGCCACGTGATGTTATGACGTACGCGAGAATCGACTTATAGCGTCACACTCTCGCCCATTGGTTGCACTAACAATTCTAAATATATCACAAAAATGATTTATTTATTATAATTTGATAAAAAAAAAATTATATTTAATGTGCTTTCATGAATTTTAAGATGAATTTTTGACATTTTACCCAATGTAAATATGTTTTTACATAACACTAATTCAAATTATACATACGCATTGATAAATCTACTATAATTCTTGTTCATAAAAGTCACTTTAATTTTGTAAAGAAAAGAAAATGGAAACGCACCCTTTATGTATGTAGTAATACATCTGAATAATTATTCTATATATTATTGGTAGAATTTTTTATCTCTACAAATAGGATTAGAATGATGACATGTCCTTTAAAAATATTTAAAAAATAAAAAATAAATAAAACATGACATATGTCATCATTCTAATCTCCTTTGTAGAGTAAAAAAAACTCTACTAACGGTGTATGAGATATTAATCTTAATTCTTAGTACATCCATAAACCTATAATCTATCATAATATTATAAATAATAATATTAATAAGATAAAACTTTTTAATATACATATGAAAGAAATCTGTTAAAAAGGAAATATAATTCTTTCACACGAGGATAAACATTTGCATCAAACCGTGTATTCCACAAATTTTTATTTTATTATTCACAAAAAAATTAAAATTCATTAAAAACAAACATGAATAACTTAAATCAACTTCAACAAAATTTCAAACGTGGTTGATTTTTAAAGCAAAACGTGGATGGTTTTTGATTTTCTTTTGGTACGAAGGGTTTTATAAGGATTGCAAAACTTAGATGGTTTTTTATTTTCTTTTTATGACACTAAAATATTATTGATCTATATTTTTTTGTCATGACTCTAAATTTTTTTTTTTGAAAAGAGACTCTAAAAATTAAGCGAGTGGTTTTCTTCTTCGTTGTGTGTTCTTGTTATTTTTTTAGTGTTGTTACAAAATGATACCATGTCCTTTTTACTTCTATTTTCGGAGTTTTTAGGTGCTCATTTAAATCTATATTGAACTATGTTTTACTTGCTCACTCTATTAATCAAATTAGCTTAGAAAAATAACAAATAAAATAAAAACATGAGGAACTAATATATATAAATGTGTGTGTGTCTCACGCACTCAAGGCCGTTTTGATCCCTTAATCTTTGAATTATTTCATTTTAATCCTAATATTAATTTTAATTGTTATAATTTAATTCATTCTAAGGGAATGTTTGGTTAAATGAATGATAGTGTTGTCGTAGCAACCACACCTTTTTGACTTGAGGATATATTTTGTAACGAAAAAATTTTATTCATTAAAACAATTCAAAGACACTAAGGGAATGTTTGGTTAAATGAATGATAGTGTTGTCGTAGCAACCACACCTTTTTGACTTGAGGATATATTTTGTAACGAAAAAATTTTATTCATTAAAACAATTCAAAAATTTTATTCATTAAAACAATTCTGTACAGGGGGTAAAGGAAAACAAACTCAATGCTAAATTATTTGGTGTTGATTTATGTTCATGTTGGTCCTTTGATGCTGGTTCTTCAGAATGAAGATGTTGTTTCATTCTTGGGCAGCCTCAAATCCCAAATCAAGTGCCGACCAGACAAAATTTTTTGCAAACCAGATGTTTGTTTTAATGTCGCCCTTTATAATCCTGTTCTGTTTTGCTCCTTGTTAACCTTGTCCCAGGATGTTTACTGCTTGCTTGCTTCTAGGAGTAATTTATCAATTTTGTAATTCCTGGGATGCTAGATGACAAGTGAATCATGAGGATGTATGATGTTTCTAATTTGGACATTTAATAGTCCAATTAAATAAAGTTTTAACTTTAAAAAAAAAAAACAATTCAAAGACACTTAACAGACAAATGAAGCTATAATAGAAGGTAACAGACTTACGAGTAATAAGTTTTTGCTAATAAGTCATGGAATACCGAAAATGAAATCAAACAAAACAAATTAATGACAAACAAGAAATAAATAAAAATAAAATAAAGAATATAGTTGCATCATGCATGACCTTATCTTAATTAACTTTTCAACATGTTCCCACCACAAAATAAAAAATAAAAAATTAATCAAGCACTTCAAAATTTCATCATTTCTCTAGCAAGCAAATTAACTAACCATCAGTCGATCATGTTTAGATAGAAATTGTCTCACTATCATCAAAAGTTGAAGTTTGTGCATCAAATTATCTAGTAATTTGACATGCATGCATTTTCCCAAGAGAAATTAATGCCCATCAATATATTGAAAGTGACGGGTCTTCCAACTGAAAGAAGCAATCCTAATTGATTGTTGGATTTTCTGTTATATTCTTTTACAATAATTACATGCGTATGAAACATTGTTTTAATAATAAAGTCAACACTGTTTTTAAATTTTATTTTGAATGTAATTCTTTTTGAACGATTCAATATAGACTTATACAAAGAAATTTAAAATCTTGGATGCTGTTAAGATTTCTCAAACGGACAGATTGCATTGGCTTGATTTATTTAATATTTGTTGTTACGAGGTCATGAATACCTTCAAATTAAAGTAAAAATATATTATTATTTATTCCATAATATAGATAGAAAACAGAAAATTAGTCATCTGAGGATGAGAAAATAATTTGTATTTTTATATATTAATTAACTACTATATATAAATGTTGGTATGGAATTTCAACTAGCTAATCGTAGTTTGAAAAACAATTTATGATTATCCAATTCCATTTATCATAAAAAAATTGTAATTTCAAATCAAAAACTTTGGATTGAAGAGAGAGTCTCAACAATAGAGACAACTGCAATTGCCAATGAGTGATACCTTTGTTGGAGTTTGCCTTGAATCACATATCGAAAGTATATAATAAGTTATAAGTGTTATTCCCTTATAAATAATGTTTTAGACTTAGTTTGTAAAATGTCTCAAAGAGTTGTAGACACTGATAGAATAGCTAGGGTTTGGGCTATGTACTTGGGCTTTGGAATCTTTGCTAGGAGTTTGCAATTTTTTCCGCTAAAAATTGCATAGTTGTATTTGTTTGATTGGTTTTTAATTTGGTTGGGTGGTTGTAGGCCAATTTGGTTGAGCCAAACCACATTAAAAATTATTGTGTTTATTTTTTGCTTTTTTGTTTTTGTGGGTGTTTGGTTTGAGGGATATTTTCCCAACAAGTGGTATCAAGAGCTGAAGGTTCGTGATCCTGTGAGAGGAGGAAAGCTATGGCTGAAGCTATGTCTGGAGGTATGCCTATGTTTGAGATTCCTTTATTTGATGGTAAAAGTAATTTTATGTTATGGCAAAGTACGATTCAGGATCTTTTAGTGCCACAAGGTCTAGATTTGGTATTAGAAGAAAATAAGCCAGATGAAATGTCTGATAAGGATTGGGTTGAAATTCAGAAGAGGGTTGTGAGCACAATTAGATTGGCACTTTCTCCAGAGATTAAGTATAATGTATTGACTGAGACGACACCAACCGAATTGTGGAAGAAGTTGGGAGACATCTATGCATCAAAATCGCTGACGAATAGATTATGTTTGAAGATGGATTTATACTTTGAAGATGGATGAAGGTACGAGTCTCGATGATCACTTAAATGAATTTAATAGATTAGTTTCACAATTATTAGCTATTGATTCCAAAGAGTTGAAAGAAGAAGAGAAGGCATTGCTGTTGTTGTCATCTTTGCCTAAATCCTATAGACCTTTAGTTTAGACTTTATTGGTAGGTAAAACTACTTTGACATTGGATGATGTGATTGTTGTATTACGTGAGAATGAAAGATTTATGGGCAAAGAAGATTCTTCATCTATAGGAGATGTACTAGTTGCTATGGAAGGTTATACTCGAGGAAGGACTAATGAGAGACATGGTGGATCAAGAAGGAGATCAAGATCAAGATTAAGATTTAGAGGTTATGTGAGGTGGAATGTTATTATTGTGGAGAGAAGGGTCATATTCAAACACGTTGCAATACATTAAGAGAGGATATAACTGCATTCAAGAAGGCTCAACAAAAGAGTGATGATGAAAAGAAGAATAGGACATGTTGTCGTAACGGCTTCGCGCTCGACGATTTTGAAAAAAAAAACGTTTAAAAACAAAAAGAGGAGTCGCCACCAATCTTTTTTTACTAGGTGTGATTGGCCACCTAAAAATATTTATCTTTTTAACCAAATCTCAAAATTAATTAAGTTTTATTAAAAAGACAAATTTTTGGTCTGCGAAAACAAAATTTGGGTTCGGGGGTACGGTTACGAGTGGGGAAGGATTAGCACCCCCACGACGCCCGTTAAAAAACGGTACCATAATAATCACGTGTTATCCTTTTTGTTTTAATGAAATGATCTTGATTTAATATTTAAAATTAATTCCTTTTTATTCCATTTTTGAAGCATTTTATTATTTATCAAAATTATTTTTTCATTTTTAAAAAAAAAGGGTTAAATTTTATTTATCGAAAGCGAGTGTGAACCCTTTTGTATTGAATAATTAAATCAAATACTCCAATACTTTTGGCAGCATTTGAAATAATTTTCCTCACCTAGAGATTTCTTAAGAATCACTACTTGTGACTTCTATAGAATCTCATCCTCGGAAAATTCACACTTGCTTCGAAAATGATTATATATGCACATGATACAAACAGATAATATATTATGCAAATGAATTTTTAATTTTAATTTCATTACTTATTTATTGATTTATTTATATATCTTTGTTTAAAAAAAACTTATTCATTTTCATTTTTTATTAAAATTTCAAATTATTGAAAAATCATACTAAATATTCCAATACTTTTGGCAATAATTAGTACGACTCTTCTCACCTAGGGATCAGTTAGGAATCACTACTTGTGACTTCCGTAGCATCCCATCATCGGAATTTTATTTAATTAAATTTAAAATTTATTATTAATTTTCTTTTTCTATTTTCTTTTAAAAACTCATTTATTTTTATTTTTAATAAAAAACTAAATTATTGAAAAATCATACTAAATATTCCAATACTTTTGGCAACACTTAGTACGACTCTTCTCACCTAGGGATCAGCTAGGAATCACTACTTGTGACTTCCGTAGCATCCCATCATCGGAAGAATTTCATTTAAATTTAAATTTTATTATTGATTTCTTTTTTTTATTTTCCTTTAAAAACTTATCTATTTTTATTTTTAATAAAAAATAAATTATTGAAAAATCATACTAAATATCCCAATACTCTGGTAACATTTAGTACGACTCTTCTCACCTAGGGATCAGTCAAGAAATCACTACTTGTGAGTTTCATGACATCCCATCATCGGAATTCATTTATTTACTTATTTTATTATTTTTAAATACATTTTCTAATCAATAATAATTAATGAAAATAAAAGTAAAAGAAAAAATTTTAATTTCTTATTTTGTAACATGCACTAATAATAATAATAATAATAATAATAATAATAATAATAATAATAATAATAATCTTTTTAACCTAATTTTTTTAATTTTTTATTGTTAATTTCCTAATTAATAATAAAATTTAACAAAACAAATAAATACTAAATAAATAGATAAATAAACAAATGAGAAAAAGAAAAAATACCTAAATGGGTTTGGACTTGAAACCCAAAAGAAATGCTTGTAAACAGCCCAATTACTTTGGCCCAAGGCGTGTGGGCCCAGCAGGAAACAGGTCTGGCCCAAACAAGATGGACCGGACCGGGTCAAGACGGGTCGGGCGAAGCAGGTCGGCTGGCACGCGGGTAGGACCGGGTCACGCGGATCGGGTCGGGTTGGTTGGCACGCACTCGCGCGGGTCGGGCGCGCGGATCCCGGGTCGGATCCGGGTCCACGCGCGGGTCAGCCTCTCCCTATAAAAGCCTCCCTTTTTTTTCTTTCTTCATTTTTTTCTTCTTTCCCTAAAAAAAACTCAGAGCCCCGAAGGGCTCTCGGCTGGGCGATTTCCGGTCGTGCCGGACCGCCGTGCGCCGCCGCCGGTGACGAAAACCAAAAAAAAGAAACCACTTTCCGGAGGCTCTCCACTCCCTGAGCTCGATTCCGGCCTCCAATTCACCTAAAAAAGTCCCTAGCCTACTAGATCTGAACTCCCCGATAGCCTCCTTACCCTTTTTTGTTTTTGTTTGTGGTTTTTGGTTGATGGTTTCAGATCTGTTTTGGCTTGTTGTTGTTTTTTCTTGTTTGTTTGTTTTTTTTGCAGGTTCGGAGTGGGGCTGGTTTGGGATCTAGGGGTCTCGGTTGGGTGAGGGTGATGGCTCGGGTGAGGGCTGTGGGTTGAGGTTTTGTGATGGCGGTGGTGGCCTCGGGTGATGATGGCTCACGGTTGGGGTTTTGTGATGGCGGTGGTTCCGGTGAAGGTGATGATGGCGGTGAGGGTGATCTGTGTGAACGTGGGGTCGGGTCTGTGAGGATTTTTTGATTTTTTCCGTCAAGGTTGAAGCTTCGGTCTTTTTGGTGTAATCGCCCCCTCTGGCTGTGTGTGTGTATGGTTTGGCTTTTAGAAGGAAGTGTGTAGGCAGAGGCTGACCGGTGGGGATGGGACTGCCTGGGGAGAAGGATTTGGGCAGTTGGCAGTGGCAGACCTGCCGGTGGCAGGAGCTGGTGGTGATTGATTGGATTGAAAAAACAAAAAAACAACAAAAAGAAATAAAATAATAATAATAATAATAATAATAATAATAATAATAATAATAATAATAAAAAAAAAAAAAGAAAACCAAATAATAAAAATAAATATAAACAAATAATAATAATAATAGTAATATAACAAAAAGGGACAAAATTAGGTGTCAACACATGTGTTGCTCTAACTGATTTAGATAATGATGTATTGGCAACTTGTTTAGATGGGTCTTATATTTATGAGAAAGGTTGGGTTTTGGATTCAGCTGCATCAATGTATACTTGCAATGATAAAGATCGGTTTGATGAATTGAAAGAGGTTGAAAGTTTAGGCAATATTGCGGTTAGGAATGGTAATTGAGTGAAGATTGAAGGTATTGGGAGTGTTCAACTCAAGCTTTATGATGGTGGTGTCAAGACTCTTCGTAATGTGAGGTATGTACCCAGTTTTAACTACAATTTGATTTCTTTGGGTGAGTTAGCTTCACGTGGGTACACATATGTTGATAATAATGATTGTTGCTAAGTATACAAGAATAGTGGTTTAGTTTTGCAAGGAAAAAGGAATGAGAAACAACTATATTTGCTTGATGATATGAAGGGTAGAGTTGCTTCCAAAAGTAAGAAGATTAAGAGGCATGTTAGTTTTTCAGATGTTGTTGAGCAGTTTGGGGATTCAAGTCAAGGGAGGATTTGTTGGGATTTGTCTTGAATCACACATCGAAAGTATAGGAGAAGTTATAAGGGCTATTCTTTTATAAATAATGTGTTAGGCTTAGTTTGTAAAATGTCACAAAGAATTGTAGACACTGATAGAATAGCTAGGGTTTGGGCTATTAAAAGGGTGTAGTTAGGCTTTGGGATCTTTGCTAGGAGTTTACAGTTTTTCTCTTCTAAAAATTGCATAGTTGTATTTGTTTGATTGGTTATTAATTTGGTTGAGTAGTTGTAGGCCAATTTGATTGGGCCAAACCATATTAAAAATTATTGTATTTATTTTTTGCTTTCTTTTGTTTTTGTGGGTGTTTGGTTTGAGGGATATTTTTCCCAACAACCTTCAAATAACATTTAGCGCATAACATTATATTAGAATTAGGCATAATAGCCTTTATAAATTGAATTCTTTACTTAAGTTAATTAATGTGTGATCTTCTTTGAGAAATAAGATTACTTATTCAAATCTAAAGAAGATTAAATCCAAATAATTAATATACAATCAAGGCATAATAATAATAATAATAATAATAATAATAATAATAATAATAATAATAATATGCAATGCTAGGCTTTCATTTTTATCCCTTATTCTTTTGATTTATTTCATTTAATCACAAGACTTTTAATTCGTTAGAATTAAATCTTTAATTAATTTACATTACAATTTTTTTTGTTAAAACGGATGAGAAAAATATTCATCTTCTCAAAAACGATTTTTTTTATATGTGGATCTTTTCCGGATGGAATCACTATTTAATCATTGGATGTTATTGAAAACAATTTAATGATAGCTATAACCGAAATGAAAGAATTGAAAAGTTGGGCATCGAAACTAAGTTTTACTATAAGGTAAAGGACTAATTCAGAAATTTAGTTGGCTACAGAATAAGCACTTATTGACCTTTTAGTTTTTTTATAAGAAAGTAGTTGCAAGACATGGAAGACTATGCAACCAAAAAGCAGATGCCAGCTGGAACAATCGAACCAAAAAATATTGTTTTATCTCTTCAGTTAAATACAGGTCTTTCAAGCAAGCTGAAGGTAGCGAGCGATAACGTTTAGAAAGAAAATGGCGTTGGCATCAACTTTTCTCGCTTAGAAATGTTTACATGCGCAAAACATTCTGGGAAAACATTTGACTTCGCAGAATGTAGGAAGCTTTTTTTGTTTTCTCGCGATGATATCAACTTCATGTATAATTTTTTTTCTTTGGCTGCTCGAGTAAGTGAAGCTGGCTTACCTCTATATAAACCCTTCGACGGAGGGACAAACCACTTCAGAAACGAAGCTTGAAAGTGCAATCAAATTACAATCTTTTAAGGGCGAAGTTTGTGAGGCGTTCTATTATTCATTTGGGGAGCTGCAGAAATGGTGGAACGGATCGCGGAAGACCCTCTTGATCAACGCCGTAAAATATCGTGGACGTTCAGTTATAGTGGCGGTGCACTTCCTGATGGTAGAAGTTATTTGCCGGTTAAAATGGGATCTAAGAAATGGACCTTCGAATGCAAGGATTTAGGAAATGGCTACTACACCATCAGCGGTGCTGGTTGGAAGGCTTTCGCTGGAGACCGGGGGAATGCTAGTGTCACTCTTTATTCCAAAGAAGTTGGTAAGGACTTCTACACAGTGGAAGTGAGGGGTGCTCAGGCAGGTTGATATAATCGTATAGAAATTATGAAACCCTTCGGTATTAGAGGTCCTAGTTGTTTGCTTTGTTTTTATTACCTTGTTATGAATAAATAAGCCGCATGACCAAGCGCTTGCAGTTGCAGATCTGGTATCTGCTTCTTCCTGAGTAATTACTATCTATCTTTGTAAGGCTTTGCTATTAACAATAAAGTATTTGTCTGCTTTTCATTTTTTTTATTATTCTTTTAATTTTTGAGAAAGTGGTTTTTGCATGAGCCATTATCACTCAACATGCTTGAACTCAAAGGTGCTGTCAACTGATCCACTTCTCTAGCTATCATTGTCAAGTGGATCCAAAATAAAAAGAAAATGCCTTCATCTTCCTTCGGTTCATATACTAAAATAGGACGACGGACACCAACAAGAGAGAAATTTGATTTCAAGGTTTTTCATATTTCATCATTCTCATGCCTAATTTAAGATGGCGAGCCTCGCCGAAGACGTGAGCTCACAGGTTTTTCGAGAGCTCAACTGAATTCAAAATGATGTCCAAAAATTAACTACGGCAAAGTAAATTAGAAGCTTGTTTATTCACAATTTTATTTATTTCTTTGTTTACATATATAAACAAACAAATTTTCAGGCTTGGAAAACCATACAAGGAATTGAAACTCTTGTATTAATTATGAACTACGTAATTTACGACGCAACATATTTAACAGGAAAAAAAAACCTTATACGGTAACTATTTATTCTAAGAGTTCGAACTTTTTTTTTTTTTGAAAGGCATGAGAGTTTATTAAAAAGAACCAAGACAAGCTCAAGGGATAATCCAAGAGGCAGGTCTGGCAAGGATACAGAGAACAAGCCCAAGAGGCAAGTCTGGCAAGGATACAGAGTACAAGCCTGAATGTAAACACGTACTAAACGAAAGAAAGGGAAGAATGACAAAAGTGCAGCAGACACACGACAGAAAACAGCTAATTGACACCAACTAATAAAGCCAACACGCCAATAGTCGAGATTCGAACTTGATACATTATTTCTGAAAAGTTTTAATTTCGTAGGTGAGATTAAGTTATTATCATATTAATCGCTTTGTGAAACTTACTCGTAAAATCTAAAATTTCTACAGGTGGTGTATCAATTTAACAAAAAGGGTAACAAATACCATAGATAAGCCTTATCGTCATCGAGTAGACTCATCATCGTTCGTCTGGATAAAATATTAATTAGAAGCAAAAGGTTAAAAAGGGCCATTAAAAGGGTAGGCGTGACGAACAGACATAAAATTGTTGGGTGTGAACCATTGGCCCGTATTCATCACATACTCACAGTTCATAGTTGCCTTGTTTTTGGACTCAGTTTGCTAGAGAAGAAGCCCATCTAATGTTGGGTTTACATTTGATGAATTGGCTTGAGTTAGCTATAGGCTTCGCTGTTGCAGTAACAGCTAGAGAGTATCAGCTCAAGCCCAGACAATTAAAATTTCGTTAATATTTAAATCTTCATTAAAAATGCACTGAAAAAAAGTACTGGCAATTGACTGCTTGAAATTCAAGTGATTCATGAATGTAAAGTTTTGATCAAGTGTGATTAGAGCTCCTCACTCAAATATGTTTACAAGAAAAAGGAACTTTTGTATTGATTTTTTTACTGATAAATGGATAAATATAAATAATAATAACAAACAATACAAATAACAAATTAAATTCAATCTCATATTTAATAAGACTCAAACTTGAATCTTTAAAGTCCAATGACCTCGTTTTGTCACTAAACTAAAATCTCATTGGAAATATTTTAAACTTCATTCATTTTCAACTAACTTAATTAGGTTTCTATTTTCTATAAGTTGATTTTATAGGCGTTGCACAGTCAGGAGCTTGTGTACTGTAAAGCGACTAAATGCTCATATGCCAAAAAAAAATATGTCAATATGCTTATACTTAAGTTAAAACTAACTTTACCAACTAATAATTTTTTAAACCATTTCAACATTTTTAATCAAAACCAAAAGTTGAAAGAAATGAATGTGTAAGATTATCCTCAAGTTTAAAAAGGTAGACTTAACCCTTAATTAAAAGTTTATATACGATACATTAATAGTGTATAATTTCTATACATTGTCAATAAAAAGTGTCCATGAGCCAAATCAAGCCTAGACTATATATTAACAAATTGTATATAAGCTTGAGCTTGGCCTTGCCCCTTTATTCAGGCTTGATTTTTTACTCAAGCTCGATTTTAATTTTATTACACAAATTTGGGTGTTGACACCTAATTTTGCCCCATTTTTTGTTATTATTATTATTATTATTATTATTATTATTATTATTATTATTACTTTTATATATTATTATTTTTATTTTTATTTTTATTTTTATTTTTATTTTTATTATTTTTATTTTTATTTTGTTTTTATTTTGTTTTTTGTTTTTTTTTTCTTTTTTTTTTCTTCCAGTCTCCTGTCACCCATCAACTGTCCATCAGCCATCAATCACCATCGGCTCCTGCCACCGGCAGGTCTGCCAGCCACCAACTCCACCACCGGCCTACTCCATCCCATCACAGCAAACTCTATACGAGACCTCCCTTTAAAAGCCCAACCATTTTTTTTCACCACCCGGGGGGGACCTTCCCTGATCAAAAAAACCCTTAACATCATCTTCACTACCCACAGCTCAACCCACAGGCCTCACCCGAGCCATCACCCTAGACCACCATCGCCATCACAAAACCTCAAACACCGAAACCAACCAAAGCCACAAAAACAAACACAAAAAAAAAGGGGGAAACAGAACACCAGATCCGAAAACCGAGGGTTTCCAAATCCAAGATCTGAATCCCCACCTGCAAAAAAACAAAAAAACCAAAAAGAGACCAACAACAACAAAAACTCAGCAGATCCAAACATCTAAAATCAAAAAAAAAAAGGGAAAGTGGCTTCGGTTTCCGTCAGATCTGGAGGCTTAGGGAAATTTTCAGGTGAAAGGGAGGCCAGATTTGGTTAGAGGAGAGTAAGAGCTTTCAAAAGGTCAAAGCTTTTTTTTCATTTTTGCCACCGGCGACGGCGGCCGGCGGCGGCGCACGGCGGTCCGACGGCTGTCGGAAATCGCCTGGCCGAGGGAAGCTCTGAAATTTTTAGAAAAAAAAAGGAAAAAGTGAAGGAAAAAAAAAGGGAGGCTTTTATAGAAAACGAGCGACCCGCGCGTGGACCCGGATCCGACACGGGATCCGCGCGCCCGACCCGCCAGTGAAGCAGATCCGCGTGCGCCCTTGCCGACCCAACCCGCGCCTGCCGACCCGATCCGCGCGCCCGACCCGACAGTGGAGCAAATCCGCGTGCGCCCTTGCCGACCCGACCCGCGCCTGCCGACCCGATCCGGCCCACCTATTTTGTGCCACGTGGAAGGCCTTTTGGGCCCTCAATTTGGGCTGTGTTTTTGGGCCATTCAAGAGCTTATTTGGGTTCCAAACTCAAATCCATTTTGGTAAATTTTTTTTCTTCCTTTTCTTATTTGTTTATTATTTATTTAGTATTTATTTATTTTATTAAATAAAAATTAAAAATTAAAAATTAAAAAATTAAAATTTAAAAATTAAAATTTAAAAATCAAAAATTTTATTATCATCATGTGTGCTTTTAATATATTTTCATGGCAATCAAAAAATATATAAATAAAAAATAAAAAGAAAATTTTTTAGAAAGAAAAGGGAAACTAATAATAAAATTAAAATTTAAATAAAATTCCGATGATGGGATGTTATGGAAGTCACAAGTAGTGATTCCTTAACTGATCCCTAGGTGAGAAGAGTCTGCTAAATATTGTCAAAAGTATTGAGGTATTTAGTATGATTTTTCAACAATTTAAATTTTTAAAAATAAAATTAAATTTTCAAAATTAATAATAAAATTAAAATTAAATAAAATTCCGATGATGGGATGTTACGGAAGTCACAAGTAGTGATTCCTAACTGATCTCTAGGTGAGAGAAATCTTGCTAAATGTTGCCAAAAGTATTGGAATATTTAGTATGATTTTTCAATAATAATAAATTTTTATTAAAAAAAGAAAATGAATAAGTTTTTTAAAAACAAAGAAATATAAATAAATAAATAAGGAAATTTAAAATAAAAAATTCATTTGCATCATATATTATTTGTTTGCATCATATGCATCCATTTAATTTCCAAATAAGCGTGAATCTTCCGAGGATGAGATTCTGTAGAAGTCACAAGTAGTGATTCTTAAGAAATCTCTAGGTGAGGAAAATTATTTCAAATGCTGCCAAAAGTATTGGAGTATTTGATTTAATTATTCAATACAAAAAGGTTCACATTTACTTTCGAAAAATAAAGTAAAACAAAATAAATTTGCAAATAAAAAATGATTTTGAATAAAAAAGTTGGAATAAAAAAGGAATTAATTTTAAATATTAAATTAAGAACATTTTATTAAAACAAAAAGGATAACACATGATTATTATGGTACCGTTTTTTAACGGGCGTCGTGGGGGTGCTAATCCTTCCCCACGTGTAACCGTACCCCCGAACCCAATTTTTGTTTCGCAGACCAAAAATTTGTCTTTTTAATAAAACTTAATTAATTTTGAGATTTTGTTGAAAAGATAAACGTTTTCAGGTGGCCAATCACACCTAGTCAAAAAAGATTGGTGGCGACTCCCATTTTTGTTTTTAAACGCTTTTCCGAAAATCGTCGAGCGCGAAGCCGTTACGACAGCTTGGCGACTCCGCTGGGGACGCTTTTTGAGGGTCAAGCCATTCATTAATCATGTGTTATCCAAAGTTTTAATTTAATAGTCTTGATTGATATTTAAACTTAATTCACTTAGATTTTGAAAATAATTTTGTTTGCATTTGCATTTTATGTATTTTATTTTATGTTTTATATTTGTATATATTTGTTGTTAATAAATTGTTGAAGCATTTAGGATAGAGAAAATAATTTAATCTGAGTCTGACATGTTCCCTCATGCACACACTTGCACTTGCATTTGCATCACATGAGCTCTATACCTGGGTTCAGTCCTTCTTAGGAGGGAGTAGAGTACCTTTGCTCTCGTGAGGTAATCACCTCCGCAATGGCAAGCGAAATACTCCCACTCAAATTAAATCTTACTAGTCCAGTGTAGATGTCAGTGAGGTATAATTTGGGAGCCTTTTGACCTTTTAGAAACCTAAACCAGCATATAGAAAAACCTAAGAGGCCAGCCTTAGCTAGAGCCATGTCCGATTTTTGTAGAAATCATCCCGAAATTAAGACACACGAGGGAACATTTTACTACTTTTTTTCATATCAGAACTCTATTGATTTTTCTAATTAATGCTCTCATAAAAACAAAAGATATTTGTTTTCAAATAAAATTTCACATTTTTACAATTTTATAGAATAAAACAAAGATTTATTCGGTTTTTCTTCTTTGTCAGAAATAACATGAAAATATTCCTTCGTTCTTTAATACAATTTGCAAAAATAACAATAATTTTTTTTAAAACTAATGCATAGACATTAAAAAGAAAGAGGAATTTTGATGAGAAAATAAAAGGTAAGTGCATTGTCACATTCTTTTAAAAATAGATTAAATAAAAAAGGAAATTAAAGGAAAATAAATTGTGGTGTGAAAATAATATATTTTTTTAAAAAAAAGAGAGAAAAAAAGAAAATGGGAGGAGAAATAATCAAATTCTAAAATGAAAAAAGAAAGAAAGAAAGAAAGAATTCATTGAATTTAAATGAGAAAAAAATTTTGATTCTTTTATTCTTAAGTTTTGGCATAGCATATCTCATTACATTAATACATTCACATAACATAATAAGGAGAGTATTTTTCTTTTTGGATTAAAGGAAGTCAAAGACATGGGAGATCAATTAGAAGCTAGATTTACTATTTTGGAGATTAATCGAGAGGAGTTTGGACATGATATACGAGAGATGAAAGGAAAGCAAGCTAAGATAATGTAGAGGCTTGAAAGTTTTGGAGAGGCTAAATTGGTTCATTCTTAAGGATAGTTGTTGTTTCCAGAACGACTACATGTTGAATCATCAGCAAGTGGAGATCAATTGACTTGTCATATAAGGAGAAAGGACTGATTGATGCAAAGTCCTCGATATAAGGGAGGTGGCTACAAAACTTTTTATAGGTTTGCATTCACTTCATTCATATGTGCATAACATGATTTTGACAGAAAATAATAAGGCTAACAATAACTGTTTCCTTAAAGAAAAAAGAAAAAAATATATTAAAAAAAAGGAGAGAGAAAGAAAAATAGTGGATCAAAACAAAGGAATAGACAAATGGCAATTTTCAGTTTATAATTTCCCTTTTTGCTTTTAGTATACAGCTTGTGATACTCTGAAATAACAACAAGGTTGAATTTTCTTTTTATTTCACAATTTCCATACAATAAAAGCATCATACTAGCATGGCAAGCATGACATCTAATTTTAGTTTGTAACAGATTTGGTGGAAAGATAGCTTGATCATTGGAAAACTTTGAAGATAGTTTTGGACCATGGAAGAGACAGAAATGACTCGGATGGAAAGGATGGAAAGAGCTCAACAAGAGATGAGAGAGCAACTGTCACAGATGGCAGGTTTGTGGGAGAAGCTGAACAATGGAAAAATGGGACAATTAGCTACTCAAGAGTGGCATCAATTGCAAAATGCCGAGAATTCTTTTTGTCCAAATAACAACGGCTCACGAGAAACCCAATCATCTCGAGAGCCACAAGCAATGCCCACCGAGGGTTATGTGTGCCCTAATATGCCGTCTGCAGTCGACCCTAGTCAGTTTCAAGGGCACGCAACTCCCACCATGAACCCCCTCAAACCAGTTCATGTTGCTAATTTGGATAGTCATAAAGAGCAAGGGATGCTACAAGTGGAAGGAGGCTCAAATTCTCGGCAAAAGATAGAGCTCATAGAAGAAAGGCTTCGAATTGTTGAAGGAATGGATTTTCATGGATCTTTAGATGCTGCCGGATTATGCTTAGTACCTGGTGTGGTCATTCCTTTAAAGTTTAAAGCTCCAAAATTTGAGAAATATGATGGGACCACTTGTCCAAAGGTCCATATCACTATGTACTGTAGAAAGATGGCAGCGCATGTGCATGATGACAAGCTGTTAATCCATGTTTTCCAAGACAGCCTTAAAGGATCTGCTGCTAGGTGGTATACACAACTGGGCAGGGGCGATATTCACTCATGGGAACATTTGGCAAGGGCATTTGTCGCCCAATATAAGCATATTGTGGATTCGGCCCCAGATCGTTTATCCTTGCAAACTATGGAGAAGAAAGCTACTGAAGGCTTTAGAGAATATGCCCAGAGATGGAAGAATGTTGCCACCCAGGTCCAACCTCCCCTCACGGAAAAAGAGAGTGCAAATTTGTTTCTTAGTACCCTTCATGCACCATACTATGATAGGATGATTGGGAATGTTACTAAGAATTTTGCCGACATGGTGGCCTCCGGAGAGATGATTGAGAATGCAATCAAGAGAGGCAAGATCAAGATAGGTGACATGGCCGATAACAGACTTGAAGGAATGGAAGAAGAAGTGCAAGCTGTGACATTTGAGGGGCAATTTCCCAGAAATCCCACTCCACATAATCCCTATTTGGCTCACCCATCATACGGTCCAACCTTGAATAATGCTTCCTGTGATCCTTATCTTTATTCAACAATCCCGCAACCGGGATTCCAAGGAAACCCTTACCCTTTAACAATTTTTCCTACGCCTATCTTCATGCCTAGGCCAGTAGCTCAACCTCTTCAACCATCAATAAACAACAGAAAAAGATCGAGAAGCAATCAAGGAAAAATCCTAATCCCAATCTCCGATCTTTTGCCCTTTTTGGTAAAAAATCAATATTTGGCTCCTATACCTTTGAGGACAGCACCAAACCCATTGGCCAAGAGCTATGACCCGAACAGCAAATGTGACTATCACATGGGGGCAATTGGGCATGCAACAGAAAAATGCAGACAGTTGAAAGAAAGGATTGAAGAGCTCATCAATGGTGGAATCTTGACTCAAGAACTCATGGAACAATGGAAGTCCACTTTGGTGTAAAATCATGGCATTTTGGCAAATCAATCTGGAGGGAAACGAAGATTTTGAGATTTTGAAGCCTGTATTTTGTTGAAAAAATGCTGGTCATTCTCGTTGGCCTAGGTGACAATTGTATGAGCACAACCTTTTGCATAATTTATTTTCCAGTGGCATGTGACAAGAATGTTTCTTTTTTTTCACAAAAATGATAAAAATGTTTCCAAGAAAATCGGTGATTACGGTCAAAGATGAACGTCTTAAATCATTTTTGGATCATGTCTCTATAAAATCTAAGTCAGTCGAGAGCTAAAAAGCTAAATTGGGGCATAAGATTTTGAAAGTTCTATTTTGTTTTCACTTTGACCATGATAGGGCTTTACTGTTAATGATTTTCAAAGAAATGATTGATTTGCAAAAACTTTTCGAGAATTTTTTGGGAATCAATGACAATCTCAAAGATTCTGGACAATGGCGGTCGATCGTGGCAAGATCATTGTGAAATATATTTCCACCTAAATTCTTGTACAAATCCCAGATTCTTCAACCTTGTACTCCCAAGATGCCTTTGCCCATGTTTTGAAAAAAACAAAGAAAAAAGAAAAAAACAGAACCAAAGTTGAGGATTTTCCATCGATGTCCATCTGCATAATACCTTGAGTCGCGCATCACTTTTTTTCTCAAATGAATATGTGGTGTGTAAGGTCAAGCTCTGTCATACTAAAGGGGTGCATTACAAGAAAATCAAAAAAAAAGAAGAAAAAAAAATCAAAATAAAAAAAAAAGAGAAGAAGAAAAAATGAAATTGAATGTGACACCATGCAAGCATGATATTTAGATGATTTCAAAGCCAAAAGAAGAACTTGTCCTAAGAATTGCTTTTTAATGGAAGCATCTTAATTTGAGATGATGAATGGCCGTCTTTCATATTCCATTCGCAAATATAAATATTATCCTGTTGCTACCTTTTTTGAGCCTGATAATTTCCTTCATAATAAACCTCCTCCAAGGATCACCCTCCACACTGGGGGGCATGTGCAAAAAGTATCTTTTCGAAGAAAATAAATGATTAAGCTTTTGTTTTCAATCAAATAAGATTTACTATGTTTTTGAAGTCTTGGATATGAATCAATGAAAAAAGAAAAGAAAAAGGAAAGAGAAAGGAGGAAGGATACATGTGAAAGTACACAAAGAAAGATGCTTCAAAGGATGAATAGGATGTTAAAAAGAAAAAAAGAGAGAAGAAAAAAAGAAGAAAAAAAAAGAAGAAAAAGAAAGAAAGAAAAAGGAAGAAGAAGAAGGAGAAGAGATACATGGAAAATTGGAAAAAGAAAGGTGCTTCGAAGAGTGAAAATGATGGACAACCATAGGAGAAGAAATGATCCTTGGATTGATCACCTTCAAACACATTTTGGGCCTATTAATCCATTCTTTCAAAACCCCGAACCATGGCCTACATTACGTACTTAAAAGTCCATTTTGATTAAGTAAGGATGCTTGTATTGAAGAGCTCTTCTTTGGAAGATTCTCGCCATTCTTTGGTTTGAATGAAATTTGAATTCTTAAATGCATGGTGGAACAATCAATCAAAAAGAAGAAAAAAGAAAAGAAAACAAAAGAAAGAATGAGGCTCTAGGGTGAAAACCCGAAAAGGGCAGTCTAGAGCGAACAATGAACTTTTCATGCAACCAAGTCAAGCAGTGACATAAACTGAAAATGTGGAAAAAGAATTAACAAGCCTTGAGAAACCCTCCAAATATCCAAAGATTTTGATGTCATTTGATTGCTGACATTTTTTTGAAAAAGTTTGAACCTTTCTTCTTGTAAATACTCTCCCTGAACAGGAAAGACCTCAGTCATTCATGCCTGATCTTGGCATTTGAAGAACGCCAGTATTCGGGAATTTAAGAGATTGTCAAACCGAGTTATAAATATTTTGTTTCTCTTCTCATTCAGAATTTTGTTTAAAATAAAAAAAAAAGATGGAGAAAAAGTGGTGGTATTTTGAGAAAGCTATTTTAAGCTAAGTAAGGAACCATTGTTTTTTTGTATAAATGGCAAAGTATCCCCCAAACAAAACATCTGGGTGCATCAAACTTTCAATTGACCAATTGAAGATATCCGAGTAGGATTTATGACACTCATCTTGAAAAGTAATCACTAATATTTTGAAAGAATTAAATATCACTTGTGAAATTTGGATTCATTCCCTCTTGGAAAATAGTTATGGAAAATTTTTCGTGCTTTTTGTCAAAAGGCTATGGTGTGAGTACAAGAAATCTGCAGAAATAGGAAATAGAAAGGAGCTTTCATGATCATGTTGGGGCAAAGAAAATAAAAAGACAAATAATGTGCCTCTTTTGGCAAGACAAGATAGAGTTTCCAAGTTAGAAAATGTACAGGATTGAGTATCATGCATACATGCATACATACACTATCATACAGCATCAACATTGAAAGTTTTTGTGTAAAATTTTGAGATGAAAACATGTCTCTCAAGCTAAAGACTCAACACCATTCAATCAAGATTTCAAAGGTTATGCAACCTTTTCCAAAAAAACAGAAGAGAATACAAAGAAAGAAGAGAGAGAAAAACAGAAAAAGAAAAAAAAAAGAGAAGAGAAAAGAGGGGAAAAACAGAGAGAGAGGAAAAAAAGAGAGAAGAAAGAGAGAAGAAGAGAAGAGAGAAAAAGAAGAGAAAAGAGAAGAAAGAGAAAAAGAGAAGAGAGAAAAAGAAAGAAATAGAGAAGGGAGAAAGAAGAGAGAAGAGAGAAAAGAAAGAAAGAAAAAGAGAGGGGACAAGTTTGCTCATGATAAAGAAAACTTCAAATCTACTTTTACCAGTGCCATGGTTAATCAAGATTAAAGATTAATTTTCAGAAGATAAGCAAATTTTCAAGTCCTCCGGGCAAAATTTTTAAAGTTTCATCGCCTCTGCTGCAAGAGGAGCACATTTCTAGAAAAAGAATTTAAAGTTTCATCGCCTCTGCTGCAAGAGAAGCACTTATCAGAAAAAGAATCTAAGTCCTTCGGGCACAAATTCTAAGTCCTCCGGGCAAAATTTTTAAAGTTTCAATGCCTCTGCTGCAAGAGGAGCACTTTTCAAAAAAAGAATCTAAGTCCTCCGGGCACAAATTCTAAGTCCTCCGGGCAAAATATTTAAAGTTTCAATGCCTCTGCTGCAAGAGGAGCACTTTCCAGAAAAAGCATAAGACCTCCGGGCACAAATTCTAAGACCTCCGGGCAAAATTTTTAAAGTTTCAATGCCTCTGCTGCAAGAGGAGCACTTTTCAGAAAAAGAATCTAAGTCCTCCGGGCACAAATTCTAAGTCCTCCGGGCAAAATATTTAAAGTTTCAATGCCTCTGCTGCAAGAGGAGCACTTTCCAGAAAAAGCATAAGACCTCCGGGCACAAATTCTAAGACCTCCGGGCAAAATATTTAAAGTTTCAATGCCTCTGCTGCAAGAGGAGCACTTATCAGAAAAAGAATCTAAGTCCTCCGGGCACAAATTCTAAGTCCTCCGGGTAAAATTTTTAAAGTTTCAATGCCTCTGCTGCAAGAGGAGCACTTTTCAGAAAAAGAATCTAAGTCCTCCAGGCACAAATTCTAAGTCCTCCGGGCAAAATATTTAAAGTTTCAATGCCTCTGCTGCAAGAGGAGCACTTTTCAGAAAAAGAATCTAAGTCCTCCGGGCACAAATTCTAAGTCCTCCGGGCAAAATATTTAAAGTTTCAATGCCTCTGCTGCAAGAGGAGCACTTTCCAGAAAAAGCATAAGACCTCCGGGCACAAATTCTAAGACCTCCGGGCAAAATTTTTAAAGTTTCAATGCCTCTACTGCAAGAGGAGCACTTATCAGAAAAAGAATCTAAGTCCTCCGGGCACAAATTCTAAGTCCTCCGGGCAAAATATTTAAAGTTTCAATGCCTCTGCTGCAAGAGGAGCACTTTCCAGAAAAAGCATAAGACCTCCGGGCACAAATTCTAAGACCTCCGGGCAAAATATTTAAAGTTTCAATGCCTCTGCTGCAAGAGGAGCACTTTTCAGAAAAAGAATCTAAGTCCTCCGGGCACAAATTCTAAGTCCTCCGGGCAAAATATTTAAAGTTTCAATGCCTCTGCTGCAAGAGGAGCACTTTTCAGAAAAAGAATCTAAGTCCTCCGGGCACAAATTCTAAGTCCTCCGGGCAAAATATTTAAAGTTTCAATGCCTCTGCTGCAAGAGGAGCACTTTCCAGAAAAAGCATAAGACCTCCGAGCACAAATCATAAGACCTCCGAGCACAAATTTTAAGTCCTCCGGGCAAAATTTTTAAAGTTTCATTGCCTCTGCTGCAAGAGGAGCACATTTAATTAAAACAAAAACAAAACAAAAAAACAAAAAAATGGATGATTTAAATTTAAAGTTTCATCGCCTCTGCTGCAAGAGGAGCACATACAAAAAAAAGAAGAAGAAGAAAAAAGGAAAAAGAGAGAGAGGAAGAAAGGAAAAAAGAAGAAAGAAAGAAGAAAGAAAGAAAAAAGAAAAAAAAGAAGAAGAGATTAGGTTATGAGCCGGACAAAATTAGTGTGTATTGTCTTTGCTCTATTCCTGATCCTCAGCAATTAGCAAAGAGGGGCAGCTGTTGACACCTAATTTTGCCCCATTTTTTGTTATTATTATTATTATTATTATTATTACTTTTATATATTATTATTTTTATTATTTTTATTTTTATTATTTTTATTTTTATTTTGTTTTTATTTTGTTTTTTGTTTTTTTTTTCTTTTTTTTTCTTCCAGTCTCCTGTCACCCATCAACTGTCCATCAGCCATCAATCACCATCGGCTCCTGCCACCGGCAGGTCTGCCAGCCACCAACTCCACCACCGGCCTACTCCATCCCATCACAGCAAACTCTATACGAGACCTCCCTCTAAAAGCCCAACCATTTTTTTTCACCACCCGGGGGGGACCTTCCCTGATCAAAAAAACCCTTAACATCATCTTCACTACCCACAGCTCAACCCACAGCCCTCACCCGAGCCATCACCCGAGACCACCATCGCCATCACAAAACCTCAAACACCGAAACCAACCAAAGCCACAAAAACAAACACCAAAAAAAAAAGGGGGAAACAGAACACCAGATCCGGAAACCGAGGGTTTCCAAATCCAAGATCTGAATCCCCACTTGCAAAAAAACAAAAAAACCAAAAAGAGACCAACAACAACAAAAAACTCAGCAGATCCAAACATCTAAAATCAAAAAAAAAAAGGGAAAGTGGCTTCGGTTTCCGTCAGATCTGGAGGCTTAGGGAAATTTTCAGGTGAAAGGGAGGCCAGATTTGGTTAGAGGAGAGTAAGAGCTTTCAAAAGGTCAAAGCTTTTTTTTTCATTTTTGCCACCGGCGACGGGGGCCGGCGGCGGCGCACGGCGGTCCGACGGCTGCCGGAAATCGCCTGGCCGGGGGAAGCTCTGAAATTTTTAGAAAAAAAAAGGAAAAAGTGAAGGAAAAAAAAAAGGGAGGCTTTTATAGAAAACGAGCGACCCGCGCGTGGACCCGGTTCCGACCCGGGATCCTCGCGCCCGACCCGCCAGTGAAGCAGATCTGCGTGCGCCCTTGCCGACCCAACCCCGCGCCTGCCGACCCGATCCGCGCGCCCGACCCGACAGTGGAGCAGATCCGCGTGCGCCCTTGCCGACCCGACCCGCGCCTGCCGACCCGACCCGATCCGGCCAACCTATTTTGTGCCACGTGGAAGGCCTTTTGGGCCCTCAATTTGGGCTGTGTTTTTGGGCCATTCAAGAGCTTATTTGGGTTCCAAACCCAAATCCATTTTGGTAAATTTTTTTTCTTCCTTTTCTTATTTGTTTATTATTTATTTAGTATTTATTTATTTTATTAAATAAAATTTAAAAATTTAAAATTTAAAATTTAAAAATCAAAAATTTTATTATCATCATGTGTGCTTTTAATATATTTTCATGGCAATCAAAAAATATATAAATAAAAAATAAAAAGAAAATTTTTTAGAAAGAAAAAGGAAACTAATAATAAAATTAAAATTTAAATAAAATTCCGATGATGGGATGTTATGGAAGTCACAAGTAGTGATTCCTTAACTGATCCCTAGGTGAGAAGAGTCTGCTAAATATTGTCAAAAGTATTGAGGTATTTAGTATGATTTTCAACAATTTAAATTTTTAAAAATAAAATTGAATTTTCAAAATTAATAATAAAATTAAAATTACATAAAATTCCGATGATGGGATGTTACGGAAGTCACAAGTAGTGATTCCTAACTGATCCCTAGGTGAGAGAAATCTTGCTAAATGTTGCCAAAAGTATTGGAATATTTAGTATGATTTTTCAATAATAATAAATTTTTATTAAAAAAAGAAAATGAATAAGTTTTTTAAAAACAAAGAAATATAAATAAATAAATAAGGAAATTTAAAATAAAAAATTCATTTGCATCATATATTATTTGTTTGCATCATATGCATCCATTTAATTTCCAAATAAGCGTGAATCTTCCGAGGATGAGATTCTGTAGAAGTCACAAGTAGTGATTCTTAAGAAATCTCTAGGTGAGGAAAATTATTTCAAATGCTGCCAAAAGTATTGGAGTATTTGATTTAATTATTCAATACAAAAAGGTTCACATTTACTTTCAAAAATAAAGTAAAACAAAATAAATTTGCAAATAAAAAATGATTTTGAATAAAAAGTTGGAATAAAAAAGGAATTAATTTTAAATATTAAATTAAGAACATTTTATTAAAACAAAAAGGATAACACATGATTATTATGGTACCGTTTTTTACGGGCGTCGTGGGGGTGCTAATCCTTCCCCACGTGTAACCGTACCCCCGAACCCAATTTTTGTTTCGCAGACCAAAAATTTGTCTTTTTAATAAAACTTAATTAATTTTGAGATTTTGTTGAAAAGATAAACGTTTTCAGGTGGCCAATCACACCTAGTCAAAAAAGATTGGTGGCAACTCCCATTTTTGTTTTTAAACGCTTTTCCGAAAATCGTCGAGCGCGAAGCCGTTACGACATTGGGCTCGGTCCAATCCAGTTTAAATATTATTATTATTATTTATTATTTCTTTTAAAGTTTAATTTCGTTTGTCAAACTTTATATTTCAAATTTCGAATTAAATACATACAATCATCTTTATTAATTGATAATATTTTATATATGTCATAACGTATTAAGTTTTGAATAAAAACCTAATAACTAGACACAAAGATATGGAGTCGCCACCAACCATTCTACCTAGGTGTGATTGGTCACCTATTCATACTAAGGATAAGGCTTGGTCTATCTTCAAAGATACTAGGGTTCGGGAGTACGGTTACGTGTAGGGAAGGATTAGCACCCCACAACGCCCATCCTAAAATGGTACCACTTAGTTTTAGGTCATTTGCTAAATTTGCTTATGTTGATCTTTAATCTCGATATGATTAATATTGAAAAATATTTCTAAGTATCCTCCATTAAGCTGGTGGGATAACTCAAAAATCTTTTTCACCTCAGGAGTATTCAAGTAGTACTATGCGACTTGCTTGAAGAGGCTCCGTCGTCGGATTCATTTTAATATTTTATGAGAAATTCCTAACTCTGACTCCTTCTACCCAATTTATCCTTACCATCCTATTATTTATTAATTCTTAATTTTATTTGTTTATTTTTATGCGAAAATGAATATGAATTATTTTTATCAAAAATTCCTTTTAGATCTTCCATTAAGCTGGTGAGACCCAAAAGAAATTTTCTTACCTAAAGATTTTCAAATCATTACTTAAGCGTAATTCTACTTGGAATCTCATCATAGGAATAATCAATATTCATTCTCAATAACTCCTATTTTTTATTGCCTTATTTTATTATTTCATTAGATTTTATTACTATTTATTATTGTTATTTTATTATTATAGTGAACACGAATTATTAAAATTTTTATCTTCTTAATTAATTACTTTAGTTTTTAATTTTAATTTAATAATGTTTTTAGATAAAAATCACCTATTTTATAACTTTAAAAGGTGAATAAAAATCACTTATTATTGAAAACTATCTCTAGGCCATCCATTAAGCTGGTGAGGCCTTGAAAATAATCTTCTCACCTAGAAAATTTCAAGAAAATCACTTATGCGTAATTCTTTCGATATTTCATCGTTGGAGTAATTCATATTCACCTTCATTATAATTTTCATATCTAATTTTTATTCATTCCATTCCTTATTTTGTTACTCATTATTATTTCTATTATCATGGATTATTAATTATCGTTTCTAATTAATCTTGTTCTAATTCAATGACAAATCTACTAATTATTCATATTTTAATTTTAGAAAAAATGAATATAAATTACTTTTTATTGAAGACCCTATTTAGACCTTCCATTAAGTTGGTGAGGCCTTGAATAGAACTTTCTCATCTAGAAATCTTTAAGAAAATTACTTAAGCGTAATCCTCTTAATATTTCATCATCGAAGCAAATTATATTCATTTCATTATTATTTTAATATCCAACTCTAGTTATTTTATTTATTTCCTTTGTTATTTTATTGTTTGCTGTTACTATAATCATTAACATCTTTTCTAATTTTGTAAATAATTATTTTTATTGTTATTTTATGATAAACTTATTTTATTTTATTTTTAAAAAAAAATGAATATGAATTATTTGTTATCAAAAATCCTATTTAGACCCTCCATTAAGCTGGTGAGGCCTTGGATAGAATTTTTTTACCTCAAGATCTCTAAAAGTACCACTTGAGCGTAGTCCCTTTAAGAGTTCCCTCGTCGGAATAACTCATATTTATTATATTTAAAATGTTTATTATTGTATTCTTCTAAGGCATTGCAATTCTAAATTACTTCAGTCATACACTAAATTGAGCATATCATATAAATTTTATTCGAAAAATTAAAGAAATCATACCAATTATATTGAATCATGCTAATTAAATTAATCATACTAATTAAATTAAACTAAACAATCAAGCCAATAAAAACAAATTACATCAATCTAAATACACAAACCACATTACACCAATTAGATCTTACAAATATTCATTAAATTATACTATTCACATATCCAGTAAATCTGTTAACCTACTGTTATTGAGTTTAATCAAATTAATTATTTAAATCATATTATCACATAAAAATTTTTAGTTGAATTATCGCATTAATTATAAATATACAAAAAAACATCAAACAAAATAGATAAAAAATAATATTATTATTAAAAAAAATCATCGGAAAATAGAGAGGAAAAAAACCTGCGATTCGGGTCGGGTCAGGTCGGGTCGGATGCGGGTAGCACGCGGGTCCAGGCGCGGGTTGTGGTTGCTCAAAACGACGTCGTTCCGGGATAGGTATTTAAACCCTATTTCCGAGTTTTTCGGTCGAATTTCCACATCCCAGAAAAAAAAAGAAGTTTCAAATTCTCTCGACTCCAATGAATTCCGGTGGCCGGAAACTTCAAACGGTCACCAGAAAGCTCAAAATCTCCAGATCCCGGCAATCTTCTTCACCGTGCACCACCATAGTCACCAGATCTACGTCTATACACGCCCAAAAATCCTCGCTGACACTCCCACACGCCAGATCTATAGATCCCGATTACTCAAACCCCTTCAGAAATCCACAGATCTAACTCCTAAAAAATCGAAACCCTACACTGCCTCCACTCGAAAACCCTCGACTATCCCCCCTCTGTTTGTTTTTTTGTTTCTGTGGTTCTGGTTGTTTTTTTGGTTGTGGTCACCGTTGTTTGTGGTTGTGGTCACTGTTGTCTTTTTTTTGTGTAGCTGTCCCTTTTAATAAAAATCAGATCTGAGTATTTTGGAAAGTCAGAAATCAGATCTCAGATCTGATTCTGATTTAACTTTTTGAAATCGAATCTCAGATCCAATTGTGATTGTGCTTTTAATGTCATGATTTTATTTTCTTTGATTTCCTTGCAGATTCTGAAGACAAGGCATTTCCTTTTTCGTGTCTGGCGGCCATTAGGGTTTGGATTTCATTTTGGGGTCACGGTTTGTTTAGGGTTTGGTGTGGTTTAGGGGTTTGGATTAGGGTTTGGTGTGGGGTTAGGGGTTTTGTTTGGTTTAGGGTTTGGTTTGGGGTTAGGGGTTCTGTTTCGGCTTTGGGGTTTCAGTCAAGGTTAGGGATTTGGGTCTCGGTGAGGGTTTGGGTTTAGGGTTTCATGGACTGGGTTTCTTTTTACATTTTTTCATTTTTTGTCAAAAAGAATAAATATTCAAAAAAAAGGAAAGATATGAAAAGAAAAGATAAAACAAAATAAAATAAAAGTAAAAATAATAATAGAAAAAAAAAATAATAATAACAAAAAAATGATAATATAATAAAAATGGAAAATAAAGTATAAATAAATAAATAATAATAATAATAAAAAAGAAAAAAGAAAAGAAATAAAAAATAAAATAAAATAAAATAAATAAAAAAGTAAATAAATAAAAATAATAAAATAAAATTAATTGTTCAAACGTGAGTTTATTCCACCTTCAGTTTTTAGAATTCATGTCAAGTGACTCGAGATTCACAATTCCGTACTGCTCAGCTCCGGACAAAAATTGGTGTCTACAGTTGCCCCTCTTTGCACATTACTGAACATCAGGAATAGGGCAAAGACTTTAGACACCGATTTTGTCCCTTCCGTGAAAAATAACCCTCCAAACATCGAGACTTTTAGAACTTCAAATTTTCTCATCTTCAATATGCTTCTTTGACTAGGAAAACCCTGAAACTCTAAATTTTCTCATCTCTTAAATGCTCATTCGACTAGGAAGGCCCTGAAACTTTAAATTTTTCATCTCTTAAATGCTCCTTCGACTAGGAAGGCCTTGAAACTTTAAATTTCTCATCTCTTAAATTCTCGTTCGACTAGGAAGGCCCTGAAACTTTAAAATTTTCTCATCTCTTAAATGCTCCTTCGACTAGGAAGGCCCTGAAACTTTAAAATTTTCGCATCTCTAAAATGCTCCTTCGACTAGGAAGGCCCTGAAACTTTAAAATTTCTCATCTCCAAAATGCTCCTTCGACTAGGAAGGCTCTGAAACTTTAAAGTTTCTAATCTTCAAAATGCTCCTTCGACTAGGAAGGCCTTGAAACTTTAAATTTCTCATCTCCAAAATGCTCCTTCGACTAGGAAGGCCCTGAAACTTTAAAATTTCTCCTTTCTAAAATGCTCCTTCGACTAGGAAGGCCTTGAAACTTTAAATTTTCCCATCTCTAAAATGCTCCTTCGACTAGAAAGACCCTAAAACTTTAAAATTTCTCCTTTCTAAAATGCTCCTTCGACTAGGAAGGCCTTAAAACTTTAAAATTTTCTCATCTCTAAAATGCTCCTTCGACTAGGAAGGCCTTGAAACTTTAAATTTCTCATCTCCAAAATGCTCCTTCGACTAGTAAGGCCCTGAAACTTTAAAATTTCTCCTCTCTAAAATGCTCCTTCGACTAGGAAAGCCCTGAAACTTTAAAAATTTCTCATTTCTAAAATGCTCCTTCGACTAGGAAGGCCTTGAAACTTTAAAAATTTCTCATCTTAAAAACACTCAATTATGCCCGGAAGTCTTATAAATTATACTCGAAGGTTTTAGTGAATCATGTTCGGAGGTCTTACAAGTTGTACCCGGAGGTTTTAGTGAATCATGCCCGGAGGTCTTACAAGTTGTACCCGGAGGTTTTAGTGAATCATTCCCGGAGGTTTTAATGGATCAAGCCCGGAGGTCTTACAGATTGTACCCGAAGGCTTTAATGAATCATGCCTGGAGGTCTTATAGATTGTACCTGGAGGCTTTAATGTATCATGCCCAGAGGTCTTATAGATTGTACCCGGAGGTTCTAATGAATGATGCCCGGAGGTCTTATAGTTTGTACCCGGAGGCCTTATAGTTTGTACCCGGAGGCTTTGATCTTATCTCATCATTTCAATTCTATCTTCTAGATCATCTTATCATTCCAGTTTCTTCTTTTTGTTATTTTCTATCTAAATATCACATTTTTCATCTCATCACATCTTTCAATCCCTTTTTCATTATCCATCATATCCATAACTTTTTAATTTCCTCTTTCTTTCCAAATTTTAACATTTTTGTTTCAAAACTTCATACCTTTTTTTGTCACATCTTATTCCTAATCTTTCTCACATTTTCTGATTTTTTTTTAATTTTCCAAATTTTTAGTCATCTAGTCTTTCAAAACCTTTTTTTTTTATCCTATTGTCTTAACAAACAAACTCTTTTTTTTTTGTGTCAGAATGCATGTAATGGAATGCAATGCCATGCATGTCATGAATGCAATGCAAAAGATAAACAATGCCTTACCAAGTCACATCATCAGCCTACCTTATTCCTTTCTTCAAAAATTTGTCATCCTTCAATCTTCTCTTTGCCTTATCATTCAATCTTTCAATGCCTCATCATTCTTCTTTCTTCAAATTTAGCAATCCTAAAATCATTTGCCCCATCACCATCGTTCATTCAATCTTCTTCTTACCCACAATTCTTCTTTCTTTAAATTTAGCAATCATCACTCGTTCAGTCTTCCCATTGCCCCATCATCATCATTCATTTAGCGTTCTTCTTGCCCCACAATTCTTATCAAATTAAAACTCATCTATCCAAATCATAACAACAAAATCATCCCAAACTATTCACAAGAACACTTCACCACTTCTCATATCTTCACGAAAATTCATGCTCTCGTAACAACTAAAGATTCCCCCAAGAATAGTCTTAAAAAACACCATCACCACACTTGATTTCTTTAAAACAAGAGCTTGCCCCCATAAAATCACAAAACTCTCATTTTTCACTTCTTCAAGTTTCTTTTAGAAAATAGAAAATTGCCCCACATAATAATTTTCCAAGATAAAAACATTCGACATTTAACTCTCTTAAAAATTGGTTATTACTATCGAGAACAAATAGAATGAGTCATAACTTGGTCTAGCTGAATAAGTGTACTGATTTGGTTATCAAGAAAGGTTCTATTGATCAATGCCTCTTCATCTTGGCTCACAAATGAAACAAATTCCTTGAAAATCAAAATTCCTTTTGTAAAAGTAATTTTCACAGAACACAATCCGTTTTAGCACTCTCTTAATTTGTTGATATGTGGACTTTAACAAATGTCAAGACTAACTGTGATGGCTCAAATTTCTGGGTAAGGAAACCAAAGATACAAATCTCAAGTCAAAATTTCAAGGTGATGGTTTTTGAATTTCTCAAAAGGTCTTCACTAAAAGCATCACTCCTCTGGTTTTTCTTCTTTCTTGGTATTGCCTTAGCATAGTCACAAACAATGGCCTTGAGTTGTTTCAAATTTGCTCTAGACTGCCCTTTCATGGGTTTTCACCCTAGAGCTTCATTCTCTTTTTTTCTTTTTCTTTTTCTTTATCTTTATTGATTATTCTACCATGCATTTGAGAATTCAAATTTCATTCCAAACTAAATAATGATGATGGTTTCTCAAAGAAAAACTTTTCAATACAAGCATCTTTATTTGATCAAAATGGACTTTTAAGCACGTACTGTAGGCCAAGGTTTAGGGTTTTCAAAGAATGGAAAATAGGCCCAAAATAAGTGTTTTCAAGGTTTATCGAACCAAGGATCATTTCTTCGATTGTGAACATCTATCCTTCCCACTCTTCGAAGCATTTTTCTTTTCTTTTCTAACCTTTTATTCTCATTCATTTCTTTTTTTTTCTTTTTTTTTTCACATCTATCTTTTTCATTTTTTTTCAATTTCTTGTTTTTTTTTTCATATTGATTTCCATCTTCACATATCCTTCTTCTCACATTTGCCCCTTAACATAGGGCATCATTTTCTTGCATTTGACATAAGACCAGTCACCAATGCTTCTAAAACTCCTCTGATGTATTTGCCTCTCCAATGTGGAGGGTGATTCTTGGTCAAGGTTCATTTAAAAAGAAATCAATAAGCTCAAAAGGGGTAACAAATGGATGATTTCATTTCAGTAATAGGAATATGAAAGATGGCCATTTGTCATATCAAATATTAACACTTCTATTAAAAACCAATCCTTAAGATGAAAATTTGGCTTTTGAAATCATTTGAATATCCCTCATGCATGGTTTCACAATCAATTTTTTCTTCTTTTCTTTTTTCTCTTCTTTTTTTTTACTTCCTTTTTCTTCATTTCTTTTCACAACTCATGCCCAGAATGTATCAACTCAACTTTATGAAGGCCATATGTAGCAATTTTCATCATCATGGTTTAAGATCGGAAAAAGGATATCAATCAAATTAAGAATGGCCATTAAAAGATATTGAGGTTATCAAAAGCTTAGCTCTTTCAATCATTTTGCCCCAAGGTGTAGCAAAGGATGATTTGAGTTAGAAAGTTCAAGTTATAAGAAAGAATTTTGGGTTGATGTGTTTGGGACTCTTAGCTTGGCCTTAACATCTATCAAATTTCCAAATACAAAGTCCTTAAGAGAATGCTTCATGAATTGGTCCTTCAAAACAATTCAAAAAGTTTTGCAAATTCATCAATCATTTCATTGCTTATCGCCTTAATGAAGATCATTGACTTCAAAAGTTCATCATGGTAAGCAAAAATGAATGAATTTCGAGCTTGTTTGTCTCTATAGATTCCAAGTTTTCACTGAATCGGAAAGCATACTGGAAATGTAATGTAATGACTAGGTCTATTCATTCTCAATAAAAATCACCAATGTTTTCAAAATTATTTTTATTTCATCTACTTGGAAAGAAAATTATGGAAAGCTTTCAAAACAACTTGATGAAAATTTCAAGAATCCTGAGAACATCTCACATCCACAAATTACAATAGGAAACTTGGCCTATGGAGAAACAGACTTCCATTGTTCAATAAGCTCTTGATTCAAGGCACCACTACTGATGAGTTCTTTAACCTTTTCCTTCAATTGCCTACACTTTTCTGTTGAATGCCCAATTGCCCCTATGTGATATTCACATTTGCTATTTGGTTCATAACTTTTTGATGCTGGGTTTGGAGTTGTTTTCAAAGGCATAGGCACCAGATACTTGGTTCTTTATTAGCAAAGGCAATAGTTTAGAAAATGGAATTGGTAATCTCTCTACACTGTTTCTTAGCCTTCTTGGATTGTTTGGTAAGGCAAAGAGTGATCGAGGACAAAAGTTAGGCTGAAAACCATTTTGAGGAATTGACTGATAAGGATATGGACAAAGGTGGTGGGATTGTTGTATGGGGTATGGGTAATATGGGGTATAACTTTCATACTGCTTTTCATTAGCCACAGCCTGAACATCTTGACTCTCGTTATTGAATGTTGCACCTCTCCTTGTATTTACCCATTCGATCTTTCCACTTTTTATAGCATATTCGATTATCTCACTAGAGAGTACCAAATCTGCAAAGTTTTTGGCAACATTACCAATCATTCTCTCATAGTATGGAGCCCTAAGTGTATTGACAAACAGAATTGTGGAGGTTGAACCTGAGCGGCAATGTCTCGCCATCTCTGAGCATATTCTCTAAAGCTCTCGGTAGCCTTCTTTTCCATATTCTGTAACAATAATCGATCTAGTGCCATATCCTTTGCATGTTGTTATTGAACCATAAAGGCCCTCACAAGATCCTTCCATGAATGGATGCGTCTTCTATCTAATTGGACATACCACTTTCCTGCGGACCCAATAAGGCTATCTTGAAAACAGTGGATTAGCAACTTTTCATTGTGAGTATGCCCTGCCATTTTTCGACAAAACATTGTAATATGGGCTAATGGGCATTTAGTTCCATCATATTTGTCAAAGTTGGGGACTTTGAATTTTACGGGTAGCACCAAATCAGGAACCAAACTCAATTTTTCCACATCAATGTTTCCATAAATAGTGCTCCTTTCGATAGCCCTTAGTCTCTCCTCTAACATATCACACATACGATGCATCCCCTTATGAGAGCCTAGTTCAATCGCTTCCCTCCTAAGCTTCTCTTGCTTGATGGGGTCCTCCATTTGGGGTTCCACTCTAACGTTAGTGTCTTCATCAAGTCCCTTCCCTTTTGCCAAGCTCATCATCATCTCCGTCATCTTGGCCATTTGTTCCTTAGACTCTTCTTGGGCCCTGACAATCTCTTCTTGCACCTTTTCAATTCCATCAATTCGTGCCAATTGCTCATTCTCTATTGTTCTTGTCTGCAAACAAGTATCGTATGGATGGTTGACAATTTTGACGACCAAGCTATCTTCTCACCTTTATTACCATAGTCTAAGTCAAGATGCCATGATACGCACATACAAACCTATGCATGAGATGCATGCTCAATTTATGTATGGCCAAAAATGTCTAAATGTATAGGTGCAATGTTCAAATGGACATGTTATGCATCACAAATTCAAAGGAAAGCCTCATGTGATGAACAGACACATTTCATCTCTTTATTTTCTTTATTTTGATTTTTTAATATTATATTTTTTGAAAAGAAAAATTTTTCCTTCATGTGTCCTAATCCTTAGTTATCTCTACATGGTGAGTTGACATGGCCCTAACTTAAGTTGGTCTCTTAGGTTTCTTTACATGCTTGGTTTGGATAAGTAAGAATTCTAAAGGTTCTCAAATTGTTCCTCACTATCATCCACATAGGACTAGTAAAGCACCCAATCCTCACCCATCACAGGTTACAAACGGAAAGGTTCTATTTGAGTGGGAGTATTTCGCTAGCCATTGCGGAGGTATTACCTCACGAGAGCGTTGGTACTTTACTCCCTCCTAAAAAGGATCGAGCCCGGGTCGAGGGCTTATGTATGCTAATGCAAAGTGATGTGTGTGTATGAAGGAATAATGTTTTATTTAATGTTCGTTTTCTATTAAGATCTCTTAAGCAAATTCTAAGATAACCTAAAACTAAGTATTGGCCTGACTCTCTTAAGTCCCCAGTGGAGTCGCCAAACTGTCATAACGTATTAAGTTTTGAATAAAAACCTAATAGCTAGACACAAAGATATGGAATCGCCACCAACCATTCTACCTAGGTGTAATTGGTCACCTATTCATACTAAGGATAAGGCTTGGTCTATCTTCAAAGATACTAGGGTTCGGGAGTACGGTTACGTGTAAGGAAGGATTAGCACCCCATAACGCCCATCCTAAAATGGTACCACTTAGTTTTAGGTCATTTGCTAAATTTGCTTATGTTGATCTTTAATCTCGATATGATTAATATTGAAAAATATTTCTAAGTATCCTCCATTAAGCTGGTGGGATAACTCAAAAATCTTTCTCACCTCAGGAGTATTCAAGTAGTACTATGCGACTTGCTTGAAGAGGCTCCGTCGTCGGATTCATTTTAATATTTTATGAGAAATTCCTAACTTTGACTCCTTCTACCCAATTTATCTTTACCATCCTATTATTTATTAATTCTTAATTTTATTTGTTTATTTTTATGCGAAAATTGTCACGACCCGATAGTCGTGACGTACGCTTATCACTCCATTCACTAATTACCAAATTGTGTCAATTTTACGAACTAACTTTTTCTTTTCACTTTAGGGTTTGTATTCGGTGTCAGTGTCCTCTCTAAACTAACTTCACACTCTTAACTTGATCTGTATTCATTATTTAATTGTCATTTCTTAAGATTATTCGACTTAATATTCTTGTTTTCAATATTAAGCCATTAAAAAAAAACGTCGAAAACTCCCCCTTATATAAAATCGACTTTCCCCAGCTTAATAACCTGCAATAAACTCAACTATTTCCAGCCACATATCTCAATCCAGAATTTCTCAGTTCATTCAACTAGATACAACACATACTTCCAAAGTCAACAAATAGATATAAGAGACAGTTTACAGTTCAAAATCACTACAATTCATTTTCTCGGATCGTGCTCGATAATCATAAAGCCTATAATAATCTAGGACGATCCTAAGTTACATCCCAAAAGCAATCCCATAAGCATGTACTGTGCAAACTTAACATGTCATACATGGATAACAAAATAAACGATATTATACCTCAAGTGCAACAAAAACAGCACTCGGAGGAGTCGGACCGATATAGCTACTCAAAGTATGTCCCCGAGGCTTCGCACCCAATCTCCAAGTGAGAGCCTAACTGGTATGATCTGCGATGTTATTAATAAGGGGTGAGCAAAACCACGGCTCAGTAAGTAGCTTAAGTAAATGCATGCTAGACTCATGTCGTTCTATATGCACTTGTGGAAAACAATACCGAAGTAATAAGCGAACTCGATATTTAATGCATGATCATAAACCAAACACTTCTTTATTGCATTTCTGTTATAGAACGCTTTCAATATGAACTTAATTAAAACAAAACTTACTACGGAATTCATTTAAATGAGTTCGCTATGCCTTCGGTTGGATTCAGTATGTTGTGCATTTCAAATAAACTATCGGTATAATTCGATAAGTCAATCTGTAATTACTTTGATAAAACAGTCAATAAGCATTCTGTAACGATCAATAAGTATTGCAATCATTTCGATCCATATAGATTTTCAAGAACACATTAGTCATAAATCAAGAAAATCGATAACAATTAGGCATATTGCCTCAGTTCACTAAAAGCAGTATTAGAAATGAAACAATGGTAAGTAGAGATTAGGCAATGATCCTCAATCAATCAATCAATCGATATCCATCCTAGCTAGCGATGGAATGGTGTTGCAAGCAACATTAAATCTATGGCCATAGAACGATATCCAGTCTCGCTGATCAGTCGAGAGCTGGAACTTGCCTGCTGGTTTTCCAGACAAGTATCAGTCTACCTAGAGCACTAGGCTCGATAGGTACAATACGATAGTCTAGAGCACAAAGCTCAATAGACGGGAAATAAGGCCTAGAGCTAAGCTCGATAGGCTAGAAGTGACCCGAAGGTCGTAGGACATGCCTGCACTCAAAAACAGTTTGAAATCAATTTCCTCGCGTAGCACTTGGCTTCCACGGATTCCAAATCAGTATTAAATCAGTTTTGAGTTCGAAATATAAAGGACTTTCGATTTATTTCAAATATTGGTTCAAACCAAGCCTTTGCAAATATAACATATGATGCAAGTCATTAAACCATAAACATTACGTAATTTAAACTCAAAACATGCTATATGTAAATGCATGTATGCATCGGTTCATTCCACTTAAAATGTACGCTTGGTTGGCCACAACGCTCAAAGCAGAAATAAGTTTCGATCTAGCCCAAGCATAAACGATTTTATAAAATTAAACCCTTCCTACGAGATGGTGCTACCAAGCTTTACTTAACCCACTTACTTTATATTCCTAGTGAGTATCTTCCCCGTTCTTCTGGATTGGAAGGTTTGGGTCCTTTAACCGCTCCGATCCACTACACAAAATCAGTTAACTTGAATAATTATACGTCATTATGCTTAATCGCTCACTTTAAAATATCTATCTAGTAGTCGTAATTAACACTAGTTCACATTTGTATCACCGCTAAATTCTTCGTCTTCATGTATTGGTCGTGTACATGTATATATATATATATATATATATATATATATATACATTCTTGTGTATATATATATATACACGTTTTCAGTACAATTGTAATTACGCATATATCTTACATTGAGGACCAAAGCATAATTTTCTCACCTTGATGAGCCTTATCAATCGGATCTCGTATTACCAACCTTCCTTAAGATTTCGGATCCAACCCTACATCAAGAGTTCATTCTTCATTATTATTTCAAATCAAGACTCCCATTGTTATATGTGTATATATATATATATATATTGTTGTATATATATATATCTATGTATATATGTATATGCAGTTACGAATTTATGCTCAAATCATTCCCTTCATATCAACTTGATATGTATTTATACATCTCCATATGTGCTCATATAGGTATATATATAATTGTGTTTATACACGTGCATATATACACATTTCCTTAAATAATCTCAACTAATAATCAAGACTAATCTAAAGTATATTATCCTGAATATTCATGATTTCTCATCAATCAAATAATGCTCCTATATATGCACATATATATATATATATATATTTGCATATAATACTCATATATTTGAATTCATCCACAAAGAGCCTTACCCTCTCGGTTTAAGTTCCTTGTGCTTGTCTTCTTTTCCTTTAAAGGCTCTTGGATGACTCTTATTACTGTCCTTTTGTTCAACCAGCAGAGTGCCTTCTGCTACTTAGATCTTTGACCGATGTGTGGCTTCAAACGGCAGCCTAGTAGTCACCTTTGCTTTAACTGGAAACAGCAGTCTGCTACTGTGTTATTTCTGAACCGCGGCAGCCTCTAGTTCATGCTAAACTTCTTCACTCCAACAATAGCTTCCGACATTTCCAGCCCCTTTCCCTTAATATTGCAACTTTAGCTACAATCCTCCTCTAGTGTGCCTTGTTTACTGGCTACTCTAGACCACTGAACAACCTTGAGCCCGACTCAATGTACATCCAATATCTTACCAACATGGTCAGGAAGATCACCCCAAAACGGTGCTACTAACAACGCTTATTTAAGCCAGGAAATCAACCCTCAAAGACCCTCAAGAGCAGCCCTTAAATCTACCATGAAAACCACTTCATAGCTCCCTTTCGGTCTGCACCATTTTCAGCCAAAACATGCCCTGTCCATGCCTCCATAACAGTATTTTTTTATGCCCCTGTTTCAGCCACTTTGGAGCCCCTATTTTAAAGCCTTCAAGATCACTCAATGTACGTCCAAATGCTCTTCAAACACAACTTAATCCAGCCTTTGAATCCAGCACTATCTTTGCCCCGTGCACAGCCCACAACTCAACTAATATCACCTAAAACCAACGTCATTTACAATTTTGTTTCTGACCATTGAACCAACTAAACACAGATTTGCTGTAGCTCCTACCTTATTCACGCACCCAAATGTTCCATTAACACAGCCCCAATTTTGTCTTCATTCCAGTCAAGTTTCCCGCCTAAGTAGCCATTAATCTACCCCACCAGATCAGATTTTCTTGCTGTGTGTAGGTCCCCTTTTGTGCGTGACCTGCTTGCTCCTCTTGTTCAATTGGGTTATAAAAGAAATGTTTGCCTTACACACCTTTAATCTTCTGTTATTCAAGCCATGAGATCATCAACCAATGCAGCTCCAATTAACATCTAGGATAACATAAAACCCTACCTTCACGAGCTCTTCTTCTCTTCCCGATCACAACACCTATTTCTTTTCTCGAGTTCAGCTGTTGCCGCTACTGCAGTTTCCTTTCTTCCTCTCTTTCCGGCTAGCTGCAGTGTTTCAGATCTCTCTTTTCTTTCTCTCTTTTTCCTTTTCTCCTTATCTTTTTTCCTTTTCTCCTTCTCTTTTGAATCGGGTTTGCTTTTTCTATTTCGTTTTTTGGCAGAAGCAAGCTTCTGCCCATTTCTTTTCAATACAAACCTGCTCCTCACGTGGGAGCAGGTGACATCTCGGATTGGCTTCCTTAGGAAGCCAATCATATTTCTTTATATATTAATATATATTATATATATATATATGTTTTTCCTATTCAATCTTTATATATATATATATATATATGTACTTATATTTAAAAATCTTAATTATAATAAAACATATATATATCATGTCTAATATATATATATATACCTATATATATATATATATATATATATATATATATATATATCTTTTTGTATGGATATGTGTATACATATGAATTCTTCAATTTATTTTTAATCATTCAACATTCATGCACACTACACTTCCTTTAGTATATTTGTGTATTTTGTCTTATTAAAATAACCTACTTATGTATTTTGGGAAATATATGTGTCTTATTAGTTCTTATTTAATTCTTGAACTTAGTTATGAGATTTTCCAAATGACACAAAAGTATAATTTAACTGTTTTCTAATTCCACTAATTTGAGGTTTCATCCTCATTACTTGACATAAGATTATGACTTACAATGTATCATAGTACTCAACTTACTCCATGTCCTTTATTTATTCATCCACATGGTACAAAGTTTGTAGTTTTTACAAAAATGAATATGAATTATTTTTATCAAAAATTCCTTTTAGATCTTCCATTAAGCTGGTGAGACCCAAAAGAAATTTTCTTACCTAAAGATTTCCAAATCATTACTTAAGCGAAATTCTACTTGGAATCTCATCATAGGAATAATCAATATTCATTCTCAATAACTCCTATTTTTTATTGCCTTATTTTATTATTTCATTAGATTTTATTACTATTTATTATTGTTATTTTATTATTATAGTGAACACGAATTATTAAAATTTTTATCTTCTTAATTAGTTACTTTAGTTTTTAATTTTAATTTAATAATGTTTTTAGATAAAAATCACCTATTTTATAATTTTAAAAGGTGAATAAAAATCACTTATTATTGAAAACTATCTCTAGGCCATCCATTAAGCTGGTGAGGCCTTGAAAATAATCTTCTCACCTAGAAAATTTCAAGAAAATCACTTATGCGTAATTCTTTCGATATTTCATCGTTGGAGTAATTCATATTCACCTTCATTATAATTTTCATATCTAATTTTTATTCATTCCATTCCTTATTTTGTTACTCATTATTATTTCTATTATCATGGATTATTAATTATCGTTTCTAATTAATCTTGTTCTAATTCAATGACAAATCTAATAATTATTCATATTTTAATTTTAGAAAAAATGAATATAAATTACTTTTTATTGAAGACCCTATTTAGACCTTCCATTAAGCTGGTGAGGCCTTGAATAGAACTTTCTCATCTAGAAATCTTTAAGAAAATTACTTAAGCGTAATCCTCTTAATATTTCATCATCGAAGCAAATTATATTCATTTTCATTATTATTTTAATATCCAACTCTAGTTATTTTATTTATTTCCTTCGCTATTTTATTGTTTGCTGTTACTATAATCATTAACATCTTGTCTAATTTTGTAAATAATTATTTTTATTGTTATTTTATGATAAACTTATTTTATTTTATTTTTTTTAAATGAATATGAATTATTTGTTACCAAAAATCCTATTTAGACCCTTCATTAAGCTGGTGAGGCCTTGGATAGAATTTTTTTACCTCAAGATCCCTAAAAGTACCACTTGAGCGTAGTCCTTTTAAGAGTTCCCTCGTCGGAATAACTCATATTTATTATATTTAAAATGTTTATTATTGTATTCTTCTAAGGCATTGCAATTCTAAATTACTTCAGTCATACACTAAATTGAGCATATCATATAAATTTTATTCGAAAAATTAAAGAAATCATACCAATTATATTGAATCATGCTAATTAAATTAATCATACTAATTAAATTAAACTAAACAATCAAGCCAATAAAAACAAATTACATCAATCTAAATACACAAACCACATTACACCAATTAGATCTTACAAATATTCATTAAATTATACTATTCACATATCCAGTTAAATCTGTTAACCTACTGTTATTGAGTTTAATCAAATTAATTATTTAAATCACATTATCACATAAAAATTTTTAGTTGAATTATCGCATTAATTATAAATATACAAAAAAACATCAAACAAAATAGATAAAAAATAATAATATTAAAAAAAATCATCGAAAAATAGAGAGGAAAAAAACCTGCGATTCAGGTCGGGTCGGATGCGGGTAGCACGCGGGTCCAGGCGCGGGTTGTGGCTGCTCGAAACGACGTCGTTCCGGGATAGGTATTTAAACCCTATTTTCGAGTTTTTCAGTCGAATTTCCACATCCCAGAAAAAAAAAGAAGTTTCAAATTCTCTCGACTCCAATGAATTCCGGTGGCCGGAAACTTCAAACGGTCACCAGAAAGCTCAAAATCTCCATATCCCGGCAATCTTCTTCACCGTGCACCACCGTAGTCACCAGATCTACGTCTATACACGCCCAAAAATCCTCACCGACACTCCCACACGCCAGATCTATAGATCCCGATTACTCAAACCCCTTCAGAAATCCACAGATCTAACTCCTAAAAAATCGAAACCCTACACTGCCTCCACTCGAAAACCCTCAACTATCCCCCCTCTGTTTGTTTTTTTGTTTCTGTGGTTCTGGTTGTTTTTTTGGTTGTGGTCACCGTTGTTTGTGGTTGTGGTCATTGTTGTCTTTTTTTTGTGTAGTTGTCCCCTTTAATAAAAATCAGATCTGAGTATTTTGGAAAGTCAGAAATCAGATCTCAGATCTCAGATCTGATTCTGATTTAACTTTTTGAAATCGAATCTCAGATCCGATTGTGATTGTGCTTTTAATGTCATGATTTTATTTTCTTTGATTTCCTTACAGATTTTGAAGACAAGGCATTTCCTTTTTCGTGTCTGGCGGCCATTAGGGTTTGGATTTCATTTTGGGGTCACGATTTGGTTAGGGTTTGGTGTAGTTTGGTGTGGTTTGGATTAGGGTTTGGTTTGGGGTTAGGGGTTTGGTTTGGGGTTAAGGGTTCTGTTTGGGCTTTTGGGTTTCAGTCAAGGTTAGGGATTTGGGTCTCGGTGAGGGTTTGGGTTTAGGGTTTCATGGACTGGGTTTCTTTTTACATTTTTTCGTTTTTTGTCAAAAAGAATAAATATACAAAAAAAAAAAGGAAAGATAAGAAAAGAAAAGTAAAAACAAAATAAAATAAAAGTAAAAATAATAATAGAAAAAATAATAATAATAACAAAAAAATGATAATATAATAAAAAATAAAAAGTAAAATAAAGTAAAAATAAAGTAAAAATAAATAAAAAATAATAATAATAATAATAATAATAATAATAATAATAAATAAGAAAAGAAATAAAAAATAAAAAAATAAAAAAATAAAATAAAATAAAAAAGTAAATAAATAAAAATAACAAAATAAAATTAATTATTCAAACGTGAGTTTATTCCACCTTCAGTTTTTAGAATTCACGTCAAGTGACTCGAGATTCACAATTCCGTACTGCTCAGCTCCGGACAAAAATTGGTGTCTACAATATACATATAATTACATTATAAATAGTAAATATATATAAACTCAATATTAATTATTTTTGGATCGAGCCAAACCTAGATTTCAAATGGTAAAGCTCTACCCAAAAATTCATCAAGACTAATTTTTTTGTTTAAATTCGTTTATTATACTTAATAATTTTTTTTGTTCAAACTCGTTTATTACAATCAAGGCATAGCTTAACCTTTGTTACCTTTCATTAAAAGAGATTAAGTCCAATGTTTGATTCACCCAATTTCTATGAATCAAAAAAATAATTTTTTTCAAATCCGCTTAAAAAAAAAAGCTAACTCTCAAGTTTTGACGGACTACTTAATCTATTGACAAATTTGTACTATCAAAGCATAAATGTTGACATCTTATTAGCATACAAAATTGAAGAAATACCAAGCACTTAAATATGTTTAATCATGTTTATTAATCCCGATCTATAATTTTAATCGGCATTCAGTACATTGGAAGTGATGGGTCTTACAACTATAAACAGCAATGGAATAATATCAAGCTGCTCGCTTTTTAATTTTATGGTGTTTAGTAATACTAATGATATCCGACAAAAAAATAGTACTAATGATAATAACATATTCATAAAGAACCGTACGTTTCTCTGTAAGGAAAAGTGACTTCACTTGGACAGCCGCAATATCAAAATTTGAGTTTAAATAAGACATATGGATAAATTACAATTCAGAAATTACGACACAAAAAGCAACAACAAAAGAACAAAGCCTAGGCAAAAAAACAAAACCAGGCGCAATGAAGCCAAGAAAAAACAAGAAGTATTGAACCGGGAAGCGAGTGACAAAATGAGGTGGAACACAGGGGACCTCATGCAAAGAAAGAAAATTCAAAACAGAGGTCATTCAGACAAAGAAACAAACGCCATCCAATACAGCGTCATATTTATATTTGACACACAACTTTTTTAGTAGATATTCGATGCACTTTAATTTATAAATTTTATATACAATTTTATATGCCATTTTATTAATTTACAAGTTTTAAAATAAAAAATAAAAAATAAATATTATTAAATTTACAAATTAATAAAATATCATGATATGATTTGATGATCATAATGCATTCATGAGCAATACATCAAAATAAATCAAAAAATGCAACAAATATAAAACTTATAACGTGTGTATGCATATATATATATATATATATATACATATATGAAAAAAAATTAGTCAAAGATGGAAAAAAGCTCTAATTTAAAATAATATTATGTTATAAATAATAATAAAAGCAAAATTTTAAAATAAATAATAAAAATCTATTAAGAAAATACATCCCTTTCATCCATGCTAATACTGATATTTATTTTCTCAACAATCTCTTAAACTTGAACTCTTAACGTGTAGGCTAGTAGCATCGGTGAAAGACCTTTGAAAAACATGTTGAATTTGTCAAAGAATTAAAACAACTTAATATGTTAAATCATTCTTAAATTTCAAGTTTTTCTGGTATTGTGATATATAATTAATGTTGCTCGATCCAGCTGTTTTTTCAAGTTCATGACTGGATAAATTCACTATGGACAATCACTTGATAACTTTTATTATCATTTTAATAAACAAATTTAATAATATAAAAAAAAAACCTCGCAAAATCTTAAAACTAAATCATGCAATTGTCGGTCTAATTAATAAACTATAGCGTTAAGTTTGCAAAGGACGTGGGTGTGGTTTGTTAGAAGAAGCGATAACAACATAGTTGTAGCACGAAATCTTTTGAACTAAACCGCGATATCGTCAGAGAATTAGAGAAAATTCTAACTGTATATAGAAATAAAGTGCTTGCTTTCTATGTCTGAATTTGCAGCAAAGAAAAAAACTCAAGTTCTTGTTGAGGTTTACCTTGTATCTCACATAAAAAGTATATGAGAAGTTATAAAAGCTATTCCCTTATAAATAATATGTCAGGCTTAATTTGTAAAATGTCCCAAAGAGTTATAGGCACCAATAGAATAGTTATAGAGTTTGGGCTATTATAAAAGGGTGTAGTTGGGCTCTTTGGGTAGTTGAGCTTTGGGTTTGTTAGAAGTTTGCAATTTTTCTCTCTAAAAATTACATATTTGGGTTTTGTTAAGAGTTTACAATTTTTCTCTTCTAAAAATTACATAATTGTAATTGTTTGATTGGTTATTAAATTGGTTGGATGAATCACATTAAAAATTATTTTGTTTGTTCTTGCTTTCTTCCATTTTTTTGGGTATTTGGTTTGATGAATATTTTTTCTAACAAGTGGTATCAGAGCTGAAAGTTTATGATCCTACGAAAGGAGGAAAGCTATGGCTGAAACTATGTCTGGAGGTATGTCTAAGTTTGAGATTCCTTTATTTGATGGTAAAAATAATTTTATATTATGACAAAGTACGATTCAGGATCTTCTAGTGCAACAAGGTCTAGATTTGGTATTAGAAGAAAATAAGCCAAATAGAATGTCTGATAAGGATTAGGTTGGAATTCAGAAGAGGGCTATGAGCACAATTATATCAGCGCTTGCTCCAGAAATTAAGTATAATGTATTGACTGAGACGACACCAACCGGATTGTGGAAGAAGCTGAGAGACATCTATGCATCAAAATCGCTGACGAATAGATTATGTTTGAAGATGGATTTGTATTTTCTGAAGATGGATTTGTATTTTCTGAAGATGGATGAGGGTACGAGTCTCCATGATCACTTAAATGAATTTAATAGACTAGTTTCACATTTATTAGCTATTGATTCTAAAGAGTTGAAAGAAGAAGAGAAGGTATTGCTGTTTTTGTCATCTTTGCCTAAATCCTATAAACCTTTAGTTCAAACTTTATTGGTAGGTAAAACTACTTTGACATTGGATGATGTGATTGCTGTGTTGCGTGAGAATGAAAGATTTATGGGCAAAGAAGATTTTTCATCTGCGAGAGGTATACTAGCTGCTGTGGAAGGTTCTACTCGAGGGAGGACTAATGAGAGACATGGTGAATCAAGAGAGAGATCAAGATCAAGATTCAGAGATTATAATGAGGTGGGATGTTATTATTGTGGAGAGAAAGGTCATATTCAAACACACTGCAAGACATTAAGAGAGGATATTACGGCATTCAAGAAGGCTCAACAAAAGAGTGATGATAGAAAGAAAAATGAGGCATGTGTTGTTTTGACTAATTCAGATGATGATGTATTGGCAACTTGTTTAGATGGGCCTCATACTTATGAGAAAAGTTAGGTTTTGGATTTAGCTGCATCAATGCATATTTGCAATGATAAAGATCGATTTGATGAATTGAAAGAGGTTGAAAGTTTAGGCAATATTACGTTTAGAAATAGTAATTGAGTGAAGATTGAAGGTATTGGGAGTGTTCAACTCAAGCTTCATAATGGTGGTGTCAGGACTCTTCGTAATGTGAGGTATGTACCCAGTTTTAACTACAATTTGATTTCTTTGGGTGAGTTAGCTTCACGTGGGTACACATATGTTGGTAATAATGATTGTTGCAATGTATACAAGAATGGTGATTTAGTTTTGCAAGGAAAGAGGAATGAGAAACAATTATATTTGCTTGATGATGCGAAGGATAGCGTTGTTTCTAAAAGTAAGAAGATTCAGAGACATGTTAGTTTTTCAGATATTGTTGAGCAGTTTAGGGAGTTTGGAGATTGAAGTCAAGGGAAGATTTGTTGGGGTTTGCCTTGAATCCCACATAAAAAGTATAGGAGAAGTTATAAGGGCTATTATTTTATAAATAATGTGTCGGGCTTAATTTGTAAAATGTCTCAAAGAGTTATAGGTACCGATAGAATAACTAAGGTTTGGGCTATTAAAAGAATGTAGTTGGGCTTTGGGATCTTTGTTAGGAGTTTGCAATTTTTCTCTCTAAAAATTTCATGGGTGAGTTTTGTTAGGAGTTTGCAATTTTTCTTTTTAAAAATTGCATAGTTAGGTTTGTAAAGAGTTTGCAATTTTTCTCTTCTAAAAATTACACAGTTATAATTGTTTGACTGGTTGGATGATAAAATTAGTTTGGCCAAACCATATTAAAAATTATTGTGTTTGTTCTTACTTATTTCTATTTTTGTGGGTGTTTGGTTTGAAGGATATTTTTCCAAAACAGTTCTCTCTCAAATTACAACCTTAATTATCAAAGGTAGAGCTATGGCTATTTACTCAAAGACGCTTGACCAAGATGACATGAGGCAACTGACGATTACTAAGTCATTTAACGACGAGCCGTTCCCCGAGGTTGCACATAGTGGTGTAATGAGCGTGCAAGTCGAGGACCGGGACGTTATGGAAGTTCATATACAGGGTTGGATCGAGAAACAGAACGGTCTTGTCAGGTCGTTGGACGCTATTCTGTAAAGACAAGGGCGTTCAAGTTGGTCACAGGGGTCGCTTTTTACCAGGATGACCACTGGCGCTCTGCTGCAACAGACTAAAAAATTGAAGTAATCAGAGCAGGCTACTAACAAATTGCAGCAATTGCAAGATTATCGTCACTATATTATGATTCTACCTCTATCTTAGAATGAATAATTTGTTAGCAAAGTTGTTTAATAGGGTGTTGCACTTTATATTTTCTATGTATTCATTTGGATGTGGATTCCATTCCATCACACCGAAGCAACAAAAAGACATTAAACGTACGCTTAAAGGTTTAGGGACAAAACGACAGCTTCAGTGCTGAAATAAAGGCTTAACCATTATATATGTACTAAACTATTGTAGCATTTATTATGATAATTCTTATTTGGGAATTGTTTTTCAGTTTTTTTTTCCATACCTATATATAAATCATGTGGTTGCATGACATATTTATTTTTAGCCAAGATCAAAATGTATTAAGAGTATGTTGTGCTTCATAACATGGTTGAGTTCAATTAAATGAATTGAACTACAAAAAATTGAATCAAAGAGTATATGCTGTTATCAACATCTCTAACTATCATTGTCAAGTGGGTCCCAAATGAAAAGAAATATGTTCATCTTCCTTCTATTCATATACTAAAATAATTTATGCTAAGTTTTCTCATATCTCTCAACATTCGAATATCTCATTCCCTCTGCTGATAAAAAATAAATGTGCTCTATTTTGCATTGTTTTCGTCAGGCAAAACACAGACTTCTCTCGCTCGGATCCACCGGTGAGAATGATCGCTCAATAGGTTATAGTTAAAATTGTAGTTTCCCAGTATTAAATTTTAAAAAAAATACCGTATGTTAGAAAAATATATGGGAACTTAAATTTTTAACCTTATAATAAATTTTGTGTTATTAGATATAAAATATATTAAAAATATTGTAAATATATTAAAATAAATGTAAAATTAAAATTAATAGACGTAAAATTATGATGATTTTGCAACAAAATATATTGGTGTTTATCCTTATTTGTTTACGATATTTTTAATATTTTTTACGTCCAATGACACTAAATTTTGCGTTACAATAATGTCAAATATTTTGATTTCACAGTAGAATTTTATATATATATATATATATATATATACACACACACACACACACACACACACCCTATCAACTCCCAAATTAATAATCGACTCAAAGATATTGAAATGTCTTACATGTTAATGAATTAATTCTCTGAAAACATCTTAGATCATGTTATAAAAAAAATATTGTTTAGATATGGACATAAAATTCTTATTAACCTAATAGCTTAATTAATTAACTCATTTTACATATTTATTTTTGGATTATTATTCAATACATTTTTAATGGAGTTTTCTAACTTCATAAGCGGAGTTAAGATAATAACACATATTTTTTAAAAAATTAAAAAATAAGAAAAATAAATTGAATTTTATATTATCATATTAATCCTGCTTGTAGAATTTAAAAACTCTATTGCCAACATATTTTTCAATTAAGTTAAATATCATCATATTAACTTTGTTTGTAGAATTTAAAAACTCCTTTGACATTTCTTTTTTGCTAAACACTAACCATGTATTGAATAATAATCTTTTATTTTCTTAGAACATTTACCTATGTCCAATTCAAAACAAATTCAAGTCGAATTTTTCGTGCTACTTAGTACTTAAAAGTGGTGAGAGCACGACAAGGGTCCACTTGGATTAAAAACTGTCATTGTCACAAAATCATTTAATTAATCAACTAATTTTTTTTTGAAAGGTAAATTAATCAACTAATTTTGTTTCGTTAAAAATGGATGAAAGTGGTTGTATGAACAACTAATCACACCTTTTGGAAGTATTTTATAATTAAAGGAATAATTTAGTAATAAGATATCTTTAAAACAATTTTAAAAAATATATAAATATATATATATATATATATATATAATATCTCTAATTGAAATTTTAGTAGATTTGTAATCAAACTGAGTTGAGACCATTCAATACTAGACTCAAGTTTTGCTTACTTAAAACTCAAACCTCGAAGTTTAGTTTGAACTCGATTGAACTTCATTTTTGAAGCTTGAGCTTGATTTGACAAAATACTCGAACGACTCAAGCTAGAATCAATAGGCTCGAAATCAACTCAATAGGTTCGATTTGTAAATTTTTAATTATATATTATGAGTGTTGAAGAGGGTCATATTAAAAGTTATTGAGTCTTGATATAAGTTAGGCTAAAGAACATTAGGCCTAATGATAGTCTAAGCTCAAAAAGAAAGGGGACTCAAAAAGACCATTAAAGATCCACTAAATTATCATTTAAGCTATGGGTCTTAACCGTAATTACGCACTAAATACCTCTTATAAATAGGTCACATGTATCAATTTTAAACCCTAATCTCTAGTTTGTTTATGTAAACTCTGCAAAAATCTTACCTGATTTAAGTATCGGAGTGTACGAGCAAGAAAAGCTTTTGAGACAGGCTAGCATCATCAAAAATCTATGGGAACAAGCAACAACAACTAATGCCATTGGTGGGAACCGACATAAGCTATGCACTCAAAACCATTTCAATCTGTTTTTCAAATATTTGAAAATGTATCAAATCTGTTCTCCATAATTCTGCTTCCAGGGATTCGATCTTCAGAACCTGTTGAATTGCTTCACGATCTTCTTTTCAATACCAGATTTTGTACGATGAGAGGATTAGTGTTGTCAAATCTGTGTGCAAAACGAACATCTAACGATCCTACCCAATTTAATTATTAGTAGAATCAGCTAATTGTTTAGACTCACTTTTGGGGGAGAATATGGCATGCCATTTATGATTATATTATAGTATACTAAAACAGCTAGCACATGCATTTAACGTTACTATCTTCTTAAACAAGTTATAAATCCCATTCTTTTTAATAACACAATTGAATTCATGTCTGGGATTTCTTTGTTAGATGTTTTTTTTTTCTAGGTCTTAACTTTTGTTGTTTGGAGTGAAAAAGTTGTCCAAGAACTTAAAGTTGTGTGATTTGATTCCATCACTCTCTCTCTCTCTCGCTCTCCCAAGATAACGAGCAGCAGTAATTCTAGCTATATGCTCACTTGCAAAGCACATGCACAAACTAATGAAATTGTGAAACTCACTCACTCGTATAGTTTAGGTATGTAAATTATGTGCATTAATAAAAACGGGATGCAATAAAAATGATATACACTCAAAGGCACTTTGATCTCTTAATCTTTTAATTATTTTATTTTAATCTTAATAACCCTTTTGAATTTTTATAATTCAATCCTTTCTATTAGAATATTTGGTTAATTAAAACAGATAAAAGTACTCATCTAAGCAATCACATCTTTTTTACACATTGATATTTTGTAACTAAAACAAGCTAAGGATATTTAACATCTAAATGAAGTTTTACTAGAAGGTAACGACTTAAGAGTATTTTAATTCATCATGACACATTTTTATAGTAATCAAACATTTAAAATTTCTTTCAAAAAAAATTAAACATTTAAATGTTTAAAGTATACTATATTTTTTTTACTTAAAAGCATACTATATTTTTAAACGCACTTTTTTAATGACGACAACAATTTTAATTTAGGGTTAACTATAAAAAGTTAAAGAAGGAATTGTTATCAATCTTCGGCCTAACATTTGTCCAAATAACCATTGGGTTTGATCTAGTGTATGGGCCCAAATGAGTTCCCAACCTTTAATGGGCCATTTAGCTTATTGCAAGACCATTCTTGCAATTAATAGTCAATCCATTAATGTTTCGAACAACCAAGATTGAAAAGAAACAGATGGGTCTTGTTACAACTGCAAGAAGCACAAGAAGGGAATATCAAGCTGCTCTCTCTTTTAACTTTACGACTCAAAATTTTTTTTATAAAAAATTTGAACTTTGAAAATAAAAAATTATAGGTATTACGCTATGAATTTATCAGATATTTATTTTTAAAACTAATTATATGAAATATTTAAATTAAACTTCGAATTTAATTTTTTAACAAATATTTTTATTGTGTTCTGTTAAGGCTTAATTTGGATTTTACTTCTTATTAAATACAGTCATAGACAAAAAGAACAATGCCATAAAAAATAAATAAAGAAAACCGCACGTTTGTTTGTTCGTAAAGTGCGCGATGTTGGTGTTGTTGACTTTCCGACAGCCGCAAATTTGATATGTTTAGTTTATGCAAGATTTGTGGGGCCCAGGCATCTTTTGGTTGTCTTTTTGCCGCGTAACAAAGTCCTTTTCGAAAACTTTTAACGACGACAAACCGTTATCGCAAGCAAAACGTCAGATTTTACAAGGAAATCGACGATTCATAATATACCTGCAAAATATTAGTCAGAGTTTTCGAAGAAAACAACTTAATATATTAAATCATTCTTAAATTTCAAGTTTTTCTCGTGACTGGATCGTTGATATACAATGTTTTTCCAACTGTTTTAAAAGTTCCGGATAAATTTATTGCGGTCGATCACTTGAATTTTTCTGTGATTTTCTTCATCATTTATCCACTTATCATTCTCAAACCTTATATCACACGCTCGCGCTATTAAAACATTAATCATGAAAATATATGTCCAATCAATAAACTGTAGAATAAAGTTTCGAAAGAACGCGAAGAACCAATAACAACAGAGTAGTGGCAGTGTGCATGGCACGAAACCTTTCGAACTAAACCGCGAGATCGTCAGAGAATTAGAAAATGCTGGTTTGCAACTCTTTCTCTATAAATAAAATGAAGAGCTTGCTGCTCTGTGTCTCAATTTGTAGCAAAAGAAATCAAGTTCTCTCTCAAATTCAACCCTAGTTATCAGCCATGGCTTTTTCCAAAAAGACACTTGTCGACGCTGACATGAAACAGCTGACGATTAGTGGGACATTTGGCTCCGGGAAGTTCGCCGTGGGGACACGTGATGTGATGAAGGTGAAAGACGAGCAGACGACGTTGATATGGGATTTCCAATACAGGGTTAAATCGAGAAGCGAAGTGGTCATATCAGGTGATTGGGAGAAATTCATTGGAAACAATCGCGTTCAACGTGATCATGAGGTCGCTATTCACCGCAATGACCAGTGGTGCAGCTCTGGAGCAGCCTACAAAATTGAAGTAATCAAGGGAGGCCTTGGAACCAATTAGGCAATCACATCAATTAAAGATTATCGTCATTTCAGAATTCTACTCCATCTTAGAATGAATAATTTGTTAGTCAAGCTGTGAAACAGGGTGTTGCTATTTGTATTTTCTGAGGTTTGATATGGATAGATGATCATGTCGCACTGAATTAGCGAAACTACACTGAATCCATAAGGTTTAGTGGTGGAAAAATAGTTTCGATGTCCAAATAAAACATATATCATTCTCTATGTACTAAACTATTACAACATTCACTATTATTTGTGAATTGGTTTGACTATAGTATTTTATTTGTGGTTTAAAGTAGTGGTTCTCTGTCTACCATGTGTCCCCTGTTTTTCTGACTCTGCTTCTTGGGTCTTTGTGAGCCCGCCATTGCCGCCATTGGTTTTTTCCTATTTACTTGCTAGCTTCATCTTTAATTAAATTTTTGGTTTAAAAAGAATAAATCGGTCAGAAATTTCAAGCTTGAGCATGAAGTTTCATAATTCTTTGTGTGATTTGCGCGTTAGCGATTATAACACAATTAGAAAAAGACTGAGAAGTTATAAAAATCTTCATGATATTCATACACTCTTAAAATTGATGTTTTAAGTTCGTGCGAAATATAGCGATGAACGTTGGCAGCAATGAGCTGGTTTGGCTGGTGATATCTTGCCGAAGAAGAGACATATTGGATAGCGGCATTGATGTTAGTTCAAAGAAAATATTGAGCTCCCGTATCCCTTATGCTATAGCCAAAGTCAAGACATTCACACTTGAACGTCTCACTCTCGCTACTCTCGCAAGATAGCGAGAAAGTACTCTAGCCATTCTCTTTCTCTCTCTTTTTTATTTTCAGTGCATTTTGTAATAAATTAACAACTAGCATTTCAACATAATATGTATTATTTATGTTGGCTATATATTTTATACATTTTATTAAGTATTTATAACTTAAATAGATAAACAGATTCATCTGCTTTTCTAAGTATGCAAAATTTAAAAATCGATTGTATGACAAATAAAAAAATATAGATATAGAAATGAAAATCTTATTGACCTAATAAATAGTTGAATTAATTGAGGTATTGTACTATTTATTTGTTTATTTCTTTTTTTCTTGGCGTGCAATTTTGCTTTTCCAACTTGCTCTTGTTGATATATATCATCTCCGGCCATACAAAAAGTAAAATGGTAAAAGATGAATTTTAGACGTTTTCTCTCAAATTGACAAACTTTAAAAGACTATAATAGCTTGAGTTAATTGACCATTATATTTCTCTCAAAAAGGATAAACCACAAAAAAAAAAGATTATTTTTTAATTTTTTCCATATCAATGAATTTTCATTAAACTGAATCAATTTATAAATTTTTATTTGATTATTTTAATAAAAAATTTCAAGAAATTCACATAAAAAATTTTACTTACATTTTGGTTTTTAAAATTTATAATCACGTTAATTAGTAGACATTACTTAATTAATTTATTTCGTGAGATGTAATTAAATTGATTGTCCTTAATGTTAAGAGATCGCTCGAGAATTAGTAGAATCAGCTATAAAGCAGGTTAAAAAATATATTGGCTATATATTTTATACATTTTATGAACTATTTATAACTTATATAGATAAACAGATTCATCTGCTTTTACAAGTATGCAAAATTTAAAAATCGATTGTATGACAAATACAAAAAATATAATGAAAATCTTATTGACCTAATATATAGTTGAATTAATTGAGGTATTGTACTATTTATTTGTTTATTTCTTTTTTTCTTGACGTGCAATTTTGCTTTTCCAACTTGATCTTGTTGATATATATCATCTCCGGCCATACAAAAAGTAACATGGTAAAAAATGAATTTTAGACATTTTCTCTCAAATTGACAAACTTTAAAAGACTATAATAGCTTGAGTTAGACCATTATATTTCTCTCAAAAAGGATAAACCACGCACAAAACAAAGTTATTTTTTAATTTTTTCCATATTAATAAATTTTCCTTAAACTTAATCAATTTATAAATTTTTATTTGATTATTTTAATAAAAAATTTCAAGAAATTCACATAAAAAATTTTACTAACATTTTGGTTTTTAAAATATATAATCAAGTTTTTTTTTAGAAATAAAATCAAGTTAATTAGTAGACATTATTTAATTAATTTATTTCGTGAGATGTAATTAAATTGATTGTCCTTAATGTTAAGAGATCGCTAGAGAATTAGTAGAATCAGCTATAAAGCAGGTTAAAAAATATTTAACCTTCTATTAACGTTTCCACTTGTAAGTTTTCTCGCACGAACAAATTAGAAAACATTCACTTGACAGATTGTCGAAACATTAAGAAAGTAGACAGTTGCATGATATGGAAGATTTTTCAACATGTTTTCGATTACAAATTAAATGCAAGCCCCGGCTGGAACAATCGAGCGATCTCGTACGTTTGGAAAGAAAATGGCGTTGGCATGCATCACACGTGCAAAACGAACATCTAATTAATGATCCTAATCAGTTTAGTAGAATCAGCTAAATGTATAGACTCACTGTCTCATTTGGGGAGAAAATGACTAAAACAATAAGCACATACATATATAATATTATTGTCTTCCAAAATATTGAATTTTTCCCTGTGATTTTCTTTGTCGGGTGTTTTGTCTAGTTTCGAAAGTTTTCTTTTTAACAACTAGGACCGAAAACGAAAGGTTGCGCGATTTGATGGTCGCGTCTCTGTTGTTTGACCTAGCTTATCATGCATACCAAATATGCAAGAAAACTAGCTTTAAGGTCGTACAAAAAGTTTTCTTGCATTGACTAACGAAGACAAATATCACATGTGTATTTTTTAACTTAATTTGCTCATTTGTCTCTGGCTCTGCTCTATAAATACATTAGTGCTCAGAGCTCTCAAAATCAACTTCTTTAATTTTCTCTCTCAAGTCTCTAACAGTTAAATTTACCTACACATTTTAGCTCGCATCCATGGCCCCACTCTTTGAGAAGAAGCTTACCAGAATCGATAACGAGCAAGGGTTGAAGATTAAGCAAGAGGAAAGGCTCCTTCTCTCTTATAATGCAGTTAATTTGCCTTTCAAAGTTGCAAGCACAGGAAAAGTGTTCGTCCCCCGTTTTACGAAGACAGGTGAACTTGTTATTGGAGAAAATAATTGGCTGAATTCTATTCCTTAGTATAGAGAAGGTGCTACCCTAACCATCGACCAATATGAAGGGTCTGACGCTGACGCTGCCTACAGAATCAAAGTGAAATAGAATTCAGACAAATAAAGAAAGTTTGCCTGCTCTTCTTCTATTTTTAGGTAATAGTAAGAATACTTCAGCTGGATTAAAGCGTGTTTTTGTAATAAAAATTATAGCTTTTCAGCAAATATGTTGGCTGTTTTATACATTTTATGCATCACGATCATTTATAGCTTATCAATTGGCGCTTGCACTTTGCCGGGTAATGACCTTTGTTTCTCTCTCGTACACGCTCGAGCCCGAATAAAATAAATACAATTGATGTGGTAAGTTTATGATATGTTAAAATTTGACAAGATTTAGATAGAGTTTTTGAAGTAAAATTTGTGAAAATTTTAATTAAAAATGATAAAATAAAAACTGAAACAGAAAATTCAAATCGATAAACTAAATGATCTTGGATTAAAAAAAATTAATAAATTTTGACACATATTTTAGAAAAAAAATTTTGCAATCAATTTTGAAAAATTTTTACCCTTAAACGAGTACTGATCATTTTTTTTATATGTAAAAGAATATTTTTAATAAAATTTTTACATGTTATTAATCTTTTTATTGAATTCTATATTTTATAAATTTTTGTTTTAAAAATAAAATTACGCTATCATTAAAAAAATCACTAAACTTTTCGGAAAACTCTACATAATTTTTATTTTTTAAAAAATTTATCTACAATTTGGTTGGCATTCTGATATATATATATATATATATATATATATATAAAGTTTGTATATGATGCACTGACAGTGTATAGTTTCTATACACTGTCAATGCATTAGAGGTTGACACCTCATCAATAAGCCCTTATTGGCAAATTAAAAAAATTTATTTATATTTGCATATAAGGGCTTATTGATGAGGTGTCAACTTCTGATGCAATGACAGTGTATAGAAACTATACACTGTCAGTGCATCATATATAAATCCATATATATAAATATATATATGAGTTTATATATGATGCACTGACAGTGTATAATTTTTATACACTGTCAATGCATTAGAAGTTGACACCTCATCATTAGGTCCTTATATGCAAATATAAATTAATTTTTTTTATTTGCTCATAAGGCCTATTGATGAGGTATTAACCTCTGATGCATTGACAGTGTATAGAAACTATACACTGTAGTGCATCATATATAAACTATATATATATATATATATCGTACTTTTGTTAAGGATAAGAAATGGATGTTGGAAAGATTGTGAATTAGAACTTTCTATTTTCAAACGCAAAATAGATAAATAAATAAAATTTTATATTTTTATTAAAAAAACCTGTTGATATTATATTATGGTCTAACTCACGAACTCATTGTCGTAACCGTCATTGTCGGAGGCTTATGGCAAAAACATCAATTAATTAAATAATTAGTTTTGCTCGTTGAAGAATAAACTAATCAATCATTCGTACTTTTGTTGTCGTAGCTCTCAAGGCAATAATCACTAACGCTACAAACGAGTGTAATTATAGTGAGATTATGTGAGATCATTTAATATCAATCATTGGATTATAGTGAGATAATAACACACGGTTGTATTTTCTTTCACAAAGTTTAATGAAATTTTCAATCAAAATTGTTTTAATTTATCATCCTCGTGCGATCAAGCAATTTTAATTAATTGTTGGATTTTTTGTTATATGATTTGACAATAAATACCTGCATATGAAACATTTTGGCTTAATACTCAAATATATCTTCAATGTTTATTATAAAATAAGATGAAGCCATCAACATTTAATTGCATGAAAATCAAATCATTAAATTTTATTTTAAATAATTTAAAGCTAAATATTTTAAAATAATATAATTAAGTATATTTTCGTTAAATCCCCTTAACTGCCATTAAATTTTAATTGTTGTGCAAGGATAAAGATAGTTAAAAATTATAACACAAATGTATTTAATTCTATTATTTTAAAATGTTTAAATTTTAATTGCTTAAAATAATATTTAACAAATCAATTTTTATGTAATTAAATGTTGAGAGCATATGTAGGTATGAAACCAATATCTTTTAACAATAGTCAAAACTTATTTTAAAATTTTATTTTGATTGCTATTCTTTTTGAACAATCCTAAAATGACGTGTACAAAAAGTTAAAATCATGGATGCTATTGGTATTGCACAAAAGGATAAATACGGTTATATTGACTTTTTTAATATCTGCTGTGCGAAGTTTATGAATTTAGAAGTGTAATTTAATTGAATTGAGACGATTAAATATCAAATTTAAATTCGATTCGATTTGAAAATTCAAAACTTGACTCAAATATGATCAAATTTAGTTTTTGAAACATAAGCTTAATTTGAAAAAATATTCGAACAACTTGAACTTGATGCATTAAGCTCGAACTCGATTTAATGAGTTCAGATTATCTTTTTTTTTAATGTATATTATAAGAGGAATATACAATTAAGCCGAATCTATAAATATGAATCTGTGGCAGTTCCAAATAATGTTGAAAATCTTAGTAAGGGCCAAAAATAGTGTGGGCTTTGACGAACACAAATTATATAAATGTTGGTGTGAACCGTTGGCCCGTGTTTTTCACAGTTCATATATTGTTTTTCCAAACCCAAATTTGTTTTCGGACTGAGTTTTACTGGAGAAGAAGCCTAACTGCTATGGGTTTATATTCGATGAGTTGACTTGAGTCAGCCGTACGCCTGACGATTGCAAAAACAACGGAGGAGTGTAGCCTTAAGCCCAGACTATTAAAATTTCTGCAATAAAGAAATCTTTATGAAAAAAAATACGCTGAAAACAAGTACGTCATTTAACTACTTTTGCAAGTGTTTCATGATTAATGTTAGGTTTTGTCGTTTTGATGAAACATGATCGGAGCTTCTCACTCATATATGTCTAGAAGAAAACGACAACTTGAATGTCGATTTTTTTAACAAATAGGCCATATGATTATATTTAAACCTAAAATATAAAGACTTTTTAACTTTTTTTTTGTGAAATCTAAATATTAATATTATGACTATTATTATAAAAATTGATGAAAATTTTATTGTTTGATCGTTTGCTTTATGTTTTTATTAAATTTATTTATTTAAATCAATATAAAAAATTGTAAAAATTTGAATACTTATTATGTGTATAAATGTAATTAACTAAATTTAATTGGGATCTGATCTCACAATTTATGCATGATTATACTTATTATTATATGTTTATATCGACTGACATAAAATAAATTAATCTTAGGAGTTGTTTGGTTAGCAAAATTTTAAATTTTTAGCCAGAATTTTTTTTTCATTATCATTTTTTTTTGTGAAAGGCGAGGGATTTTATTAAGTGAGCCGAAGAACCTCTAGGGAGAAAGACAAAATGTCCCTGGAGGCCAGGCAAAAGCACAAATCAGCTCTAAAAAAAGCGGTACAAGAAGTAATGAAGAGTATAAAAGGGACCAAGTCAGCAATCAGGAGAATCCCAAAATAAAATGAATGCGCAGACAGTCATCAAAGATCGAGAGGACAGAGCAGCAGAGTCCATAGATGGTGAGGACCAAAACACTGATGTGTGGTTCTTCACCCGAAACAAAAACGGAAGCAGGAACATGGCAGAAGGACCCAGGCTCGTGTCAAAAAAGAGTAGGAAAGACAAGAGAACACAGGCATAAATGACCAGCAGGCAACCAGACGGAGAAGTGATGAAGAGTCCCAGGCTCGTTATCATTTTCCCTTGTTTGGTTATTGCATTTTCTCCTACATCAGGAATTTTATATTCTCAACAGTGTCAAATGGAGGGAAAATAGGGGGCAATCAGATTAACTCCATCACCTAAGGTTTTTTGGAATTCTTGGAGGAAAATGACTTTTTTTTTCCCATTTTGTCTTCACTAATTATTTTTTTGGACCATATTATCCTATTTAGTCACTTAAAATTTCAAAATAAAGTATTTTATTATTTCACAATCTTACATCCCTCTTGTACTGTTGAGTTATATTTCCAACCCAACCATTAAATATTATTTACATGTTAAATAAATAAATAATTTACATATTAAAGAATGTAAATAAGAAATTTAAATTTAAAACAAATAAATAATTTAATTGATAAGTAAATTAGTATATAATTTACATGTTAATGTTAGATAAATATATAAATAATTTAAATTTTAAATAAACAAACAATTTACATGTTAAATAAAAAAATATACATGTTAAATGCATAAACAATTATACATGATTTTCTTCTATATTGAAAAGTTCTAATTGCAATTATATTTAAATTTGATTTAATAGAAAGATAAAAAAAACTGTTTAAGTATAACTTTTAAATATTATTTATATGTTCAATACTAAATAATTTAATATGTTAAATAAATAAGTAAGTAATTTAAATTTAAATATTTGTCATAAGTTGTTAACTTGACACAACTATTAATATATAATGGCAATATAGTAAAATAAATTATTAGGTAATCTTACATTCTTTCAACCAAACACAAAAATCTTACTTTTCTTCTAATTAAACCACGTGTCAAATTTTTATTAGACAATCAATGTCATATCAGCTTTTTCCTAACGGTATTAGACCCAAGTACTAAAGTGTGTGACAGAAGTGAAGTTCAAATACCAATGTAATAAATTTTTTTATTTAGATATCAAAGTGAAAAAAGTGATATAGCTTAAGAACAAATGATATATTGATTTTTTTTTGTTCATTGATGTTAACTGATTTGGATAGCTAAACGTTGGGCCGAATCATTTTGCTTGTCTAAGCCCTTTCTGTAAGCTTTCAACTAAACAACCACATGGTGGTTTTTTTTTTTTTTTTAAGTTACCACGTGACGTTATGACGTGCGTGAGAATAGACTTATAGCGTCACACTCTCGCCCAGCGGTTGCACTAACAATTCTAAATAATATATCACGAAAATGATATATTTATTATAATTTGATAAAATTTAAAAAAAAAACTATTTTTAATGTGTTTACATAAATTTTAAGATGAATTTTTGATATTTTACAGAATATAAATATATTTTTACATAACACTAATATAAATTATACATACGAATCGATAAATCAACACATAGACCTTGTTGGCTGTCGACCGATTGCTGTGCTGCCAGAAAGAGGACTCAATAGGAAAGTGCGAGGAGGCTCGTACACGGTCAAAAGTCAGAGAAGCACGTTCCGGAAAAAGCGAGAGAGAGGTCTATCAAATCACATTTCCTCTGTCTAGTTTTTTTGTTTATTTTAATACCTTGGATGCATTTTTACTTTTTGTTATTACTAGCAAATAACGTGAATTAAGTTGGAAACCGATATTGTAGCTTTTAGCCTTGGGTTATATTGTTGCTGCATGTGCATTATATTTTTTGTTCATTGGGTAATAGGAGGTACCACATGTCCGTGGCAGATGGGCTTTTATTTGTTTAACCAATGCATGGCATGTATTTCCACTAATTTGCACGTTTCACTTATTTGTTAGCTTGTTTTGATACACGCACAGAGTTGCCTTATTTCAATGCTTTATTTGATGAGTCAACCATAAATTTACTTGGTTTGAGTATTTCCACTAATTTGCACGTTTCACTTATTTGTTAGCTTGTTTTGGTTGGCTAAAATATCACCCTCTGAATATTTACTTTACTAAGTCAACTTGTTGGTTCGTTTTTTCCTTTTGATGAAACTTGATGGTTAGTGTTTTTTATATATACACACACAGTTGCCTTATTTCAATGCTTTATTTGAGGAGTCAACCGTAAATTTACTTGGTTTGAGTATTTCCACTAATTTGCACGTTTCACTTATTTGTTAGCTTGTTTTGATTGGCTAAAATATTTGTATTGAGTAGTCCCCCATGTGAACAATTAGTTTGACTAAGTCAACTTGTTGGTTCTTTTTTTTTTTGATGACTATATATATATATATATATATATATATATATATATATATATATATATATATATATATATATACACACACACACACAAACATAGTTGCCTTATTTCAATGCTTTATTTGATTAGTCAACCATTAATTTACTTAGTTTGAGTTTTTTTATAGGTACACGATCTTCATGTTTTTACTTGTTGTTTATTTGTAAGTTTTTAGAGATGTGTTTTTGATTGTATATCTTTTTTTTTAAAAAAAAGGTAAAATTGAGTGAGTATAATACATAATTTTTAATCTATAAAACAAATTTATAAAATTAAAATCATAAATTTTATTTGTGAATGAAAATTTATTTTATGGATAGAAGATAACCATTAAGTTTTAATTTAAATAAAAAAATTCTATCAATGACGAAAGTTTAAAAGAATTGTGAGTAGACAATAATTTTAGAATTTTCTAGATAATAAAAATTTTCGACGTTCGATCGCAGTTTAATATTGGCATAGGCTTAATAAAATGGTTTTTGTACATTGATGCTACATAAAGAAAAGGTTGCACTTTCGCAGGATTGGATTTTTTTTTTTGAAAGATAAAATTTATTAATGATTGAAAGAACAAATTACAACCAAGCATGATTGGAAATAATTCATTGTAAAAGACAATTCAAAAGAAATTACAATTTCCCTGTTAATTGTTATTAAATTACAATTTCTTTACCAATACATGTGAAATTGTCTCCTTAAATGTGTTTGTGCTTGTTTTGCAGATTACTAGTCCTGTATATTCCCTATAGTATAACTTTAATTTTGGCTGATCTGGTGGATAGATATGTTGATTCTTATGTTACTTCAAGTTCATCTTACTCTCCTTTTTTGTTTGGATTCTTTTTTTTTGAAAATTCAAAGGGAGAATTTTATTGATAAAAGAAATTACATCCAAGCAAACAAATCAGAGTTACGTAGAACTCCGGATTTAGCAAGGAAGTCAGCCAAACTATTGGCTTCTCTAAAAACATGATTAAAAGTGACATCTTTAATGCAAGAGAAAAGGTTAAGTAGTTTGTTTATCAGATTACTATATCTCCATGGGCTGTCCTTTAATTTCTTGAGCCAATCGATTACCACCTTGGAGTCGCTTTCAATGATTAGAGGAGGGAGGTTGCTAATATCTGCTTTGACAATACAAGACAAGGCTTCAGCAACTGCTAGGAGTTCAGCAAGGTTCGAATCAACCACTCCAATATTCTTTGAAAATATAAGAGATATGATATGGCCATTATGGTTCCTCAACACACCGCCAATGCCCGCCGGCCCTGGTTTTCCATAAGCTGAGCCATCAACATTAATCTTCCAGACACCTTTAGGAGGAGGGATCCAGGAGTTTTTGGGCCTGGTTTGCTTGAGATGTTTTGGAACAGAGATGGAATGAAGATCAGCTACCACTTTGCAAGTTTCAATCGTTGGATACTTTGCTTGCAGCCACCAACCTGTTCTAGTCGATATAACAGTACAAATATGATCTAAGGAAATTTCTTTACCGTTAAAAACCTTATCATTTCGAGCCAACCAAATAGACCAAACCACCGAGTAGAAGAGAGTAACCCAAACCTCCTTTTTAGATGAAGCAATGCTGAAATCATTCCATACCAAAAACAGAGCACTTAAGTTCCTTGGGATAATCCATGAGAAATTCCAGGCCTTTATAAAACAGCTCCAAATTTTCCAGCTAAACTCACAAAAGGTGAAGAGATGGTCAACTGATTCAGGATAGTTGCAAAAGGAACACTTATTAATCTGATTTTCCATACAACCTCTGTTTTGTAGCACTTCAATAACCGGGATCGTACCTCGAATCGCATTCCAGCAAAAGAGTTCCACTTTTGGTGGAGCAATACCTTTCCAAATCAGCTTTTCAATCCCTTCCTCGTTGTTTCTTGAGCCTTCAATGACCTTTCTGTAAGACCTTGTAGAGAAAATCCCATTTGTAGTATGAATCCAGATCAATCGGTCATTAGTGAAGGGAGAGATAACAATTGAGTCTAGAAGCTGCATGAGATTTTTCCAAGTATGTTTCTCCCAATCAAAGAGATTTCTTCTCAAAGTAATTTCCCACACCCAACTGCTTCCCGCCCATCTCCCATAATTTTTTATGACACCACTTTTATTTACTGCTAAAGCATAAATTCTAGCAAAGGAAGATTTAAGGATGATGTTTTGACACCACTTGTCGCTCCAAAACCGAGAACGATCCACCCCCCCCCCCGCCCCCCCCCCCCCCCTGGATCCATCACCTGCACAAAAACAAAAACTAGAATTTATAATGTTAGAGGATTCACTCGTTAACCAATTGTTTTGTATATCACTCCACACTCTAGAGAGAGATCCAATTTTACAAGGTTCAGGCCACAAAACAGAAGGAGAAATCTTATATTTTTCACAGATGACGTCTTTCCACAATGCTTGCTTATCAATGCTGAATCTCCATGGCCATTTCAAAAGAAGTGCTTGATTACAGGTTTTAAGATCAATGATACCCCATCCTCCATTACTTTTGCTTCTAGTAACTGTCGACCAATCAACCATTCTCATTCTTCTTTTCTCATCAGAATCTCCCCACAAAAACTGTCTTTGAATTTTCTCCAGTTCTGTTTTCACACCAGCAGGCATTTTGAACATCGACATGTAGAAAATTGGGAGGTTGGCTAAGGTAGATTTAATAAGGGTTAATCTACCTGCTGAAGAGAGGAGCTTGCTCTTCCATAAGTTTAACTTATTCTTGAAAGCATTGATCACCGGTTGCCACGTTGATAAGGACCTTGGGTTGGCTCCTAAAGGCAGACCAAGATACTTGAAAGGAAGATTATCAACTTTACAATGAATTTTGGATGCCCATTCAGCAATTCTGTCATTATCAACTTTGATTCCAATAAGAGCAGATTTTGAGAAGTTAACCTTCAAACCCGCGGAGACTTGAAAGATTCTAAGAATACGTTTAGAATTCGACACATTATTCTCATTTGCTTGACAGAAAATGATAGTGTCGTCTGCGAATTGGAGATGAGAAACTTGAAGATTTCTTTGACCAATGTTAACACCCGATAGCAGACCCAAAGAGGAAGCTTTTTCCAGTAGCAAACTTAGGCCTTCAGTCACCATGATAAAAAGAAAGGGGGATAAAGGATCCCCTTGACGAATACCTCTTTTCATCTTAATAGGATTTGTTGGAGAACCATTGATTAAAACTGACATTGAGGCTGAGGAGAGACAACTTGAAATCCACGATATCCATTTATGACCGAAACCCATTAATCTCAGAGTCTCCAACAGAAAATTCCATTTAACATTGTCGAAAGCTTTCTCAAAATCCACTTTAAAGATTATGCCACCATTGTTGGATTTTTTCAACGTGTCTATGACTTCATTTGCAATCAGGCTACTATCGAGAAGTTGTCTGCCTACTACAAAAGCTGATTGTGAAACATTTATAATGGAAGACATTACCTTTTTCACCCTGTTGGCAAGAACCTTGGCCAGAATCTTATAAAGACTACCAATGAGAGAGATTGGTCTGAAATCATTTAGTGACTCTGTACATTGCTTTTTAGCAATAAGAGCGATAAATGAATGGCCAATACCTTTGGGAATTTTTGCAGTTCTATGAAAATCCTGAAGAAATTCAAAAACCTCAGATTTCAATAGCTCCCATTTGTTCTTAATAAAGGAAAAATTGAATCCATCCGGCCCAGGAGATTTCTCACCGTCACAGCCATTTACTGCCTCCCAAATCTCCTCTATAGTGAACTGAGACTCCAACTCCCTCGATTGAAATTGAGAAATTTTTTTGTAATTCAGAGAATTAAAATTGAACAGTGATGCTTGGTCAACCACATCAAATTGTGCTCTGACATGAGACTCCACAGCTTGTCTGATCTCTTTTGGAGTTTGAAGTAACCTGCCTTTATGCGAAATATGACCCAAGAAGTTGCTTCTCCATCGACTGTTTGCTATACAATGAAAAAACTTTGAATTTTTATCTCCATGTTGGTGCCATTTGAGTCTTGATTTCTGTTTCCAGCAACTTTCCTCAATATTTTGTAACTTCCACATTTCTCTCTTTTTTGATGAGATAAGATTAAAAACTGATTCATCATTCGGAGAGCCTTCAAATGTTTTCTCCAGATCAGAAATTTCTTTGTTAAGAGCTTCAATTTCTGTGCTAACTCCACCTTTCTTATATCCCTTCCAATTCCTGATATCCCTCTTAAGAAATTTAAACTTCTGTAAAACTCTGAAACCTGCATACCCATCAACCTTATAAGACTTCCAGTTCCTGTTAACCATCTCGTTAAACTCTTTATCTGCAAGCCAATGATTAAACACTTTGAATGGCTTCGGGCCCCAGTCATACTCATCAATTCCCAAACAAATAGCGACATGATCAGAAACAGAGCATTCCAACACCCACTGATTAATTGTATAGAAATAGTCATTCCAATTCACAGAGAGCAAAAACCTGTCTAACCTGCTCATGGAGTTTCTTGAGTACCATGTGAATTTTCTGCCAACCAAGGGAATATCCATCAATTCAGCATTGTCAATAAACTCCTTAAAATCCAGTTGAGATTTAGAAATATCTGAAACTCCAACTCTTTCCGCATCATTCAGGACCGCGTTAAAATCGCCCGCGAAACACCATAGCTCCCTGTCATCATTTTTCAAACTGGACAAAGACTCCCATAAAACTTTCCTATCACTGACTTGATTTGGGGCATACACATTGAAAAGATTAAATACCAGAGATTGATTCTGGAAATTACCTTTAAGCCAAATAACTCTGTCCTTTACCATGATCGAAGAGACAAAAAAATCATCCTCAGCCCACAAACAAAGCAATCCTCCCGCTGATCCTTCAGCATCGGAATGAATAAACTTAATACTTTTATTACTCCAGAGCTGTTTAACAATCTTGTCATTGACTCCTGTAAGCTTAGTTTCTTGAAGAAAGACTATACTCGGTTTTTCTCTATTTAAAAGCTTTTTTATGGCATTTCTCTTACCTTTGATACCCAAGCCTCTTACATTGAAAGAGATGATCTTCATGATGATGAAAAACAACCCAGCAAAATAAAAATGATAAACCGGAAACTAACCGTCCACAGTATCTTCCTTTTCCAATTCGATCAATTTTTCTATAATCTCTTCATCAGCCGCTTCTCCTTGGAGACCCATAAGCATCGCCACTTCCAGAGTTTTTTGGGCTTCAAGTCTAATAGCTCTATTTCTATTCCTGATGTCCTCGTCAGAAACTTCTGCTTCTTGAGAAGGTTGATCACCTTGATTGCTACGCTTCCTTTGATTCTTGGTTGTTTTTCCAGTTTTCTTTCTTGTGTTTTTAGCAGTCTTTACATTCTCTTCGTGATGAGAATCAAGATCCATGATTTTGGTGGAAGAAAGTGAGACATATTTTCTTCTATTTCTGTTTTTAATTAGCACATTTTCTAGATTCATCGTGGCACTTTCAGTCTCACCTTCCGAATCTGGTAACATCCTTTGGGCTCTAAGATGCCTTCTCCCAGCCGTGTCCAAAATATTTTCGGGCTCTTGTTCTGAACCCGAGGACTGATATTGAAGTCTATCCAAATCAGATCCATCTTGCAAGCACCCATTTTCAGAATTTCCAAAACTCCTTTTATTAATCATTGGGCTTTGAGCTGATTGCAGCTCCACTGGACAACCAGGAAGGCCCAAGAGTTCCAGTTCTTTCTCCTCATCCCGGAATAAATCATCGACCACTGATTTGAGTCCAAAACATCCCTGGAAAGTGTCCACCTCTTCCGATCTGTTTAAAAGCATGTCAACGTCTTCTGTTCCTGGGGAACTGAAATTGTTTGGAAAAGGCTGCTGTCGCAGACAAACAGCTTCTGAAAGCACTTGGCTCGATATCTGATCATTAATGTCTTGTCTACCGGAGCATTCTTTGGGAAGTTCTGATGGTTCATCTGCCTCTTCGTTCTTCTCAGACCCTGAGCATTGATTTTCCTCTGTAATACTCTTGTGACTGTGAGCATTTTCTGATCTAACTAAAGACGATTCAGAAGAACTTGAACAAATCGGACTTGCCTTATTTACCGTTTTCACATACGGATTCCCCAAGAATTCTGGACCTTCTTCAATCAATAAATTAACCATGAAAAATCTCCCATTAACAGATACTGAAATGATATTCGGAATATTGGAGTTCTTTTTCACCAGTGAAAGAATTCTAGCAACATCAAGACGCTTCTTTCGTGAAGTGCTATCATCAATTGTGATAAACTCTCCCCAATAGTCACCAATCTTCTTGAAGACATCACAGTTCCAAGCATGCAGCGGGAGATTCTCTACTTTGATCCAGACGAATTTCTCATCACTGATTAGCTCTGGAGACCAAGGTTTCACCCAATTGAACCATTCACTCAGCCAGACCTTACCTTCTTCAAGCATTCCTATCATCTCGTCTTTAGACTCAAAAGTTAAGAGAACCCAGCTGCCTCCCATCATTGTGATTGAGAAGTCAAGAACCCCTTCCTGCAAAATGCGTTGGCGAAGAAAATGAATAGACTGAGGATTTCTAACACAAGCCACAGCTGCTTTTTCTAACCACTTTAAGTTTGCCTCGTCTACTTCAGCAGTGATCACGTCCCTTATTTCAGAAACTTCTTTTTCAACCGAGGAATTTATACCATCATTTTCTAACCTGGCAAAGTTGCCATTGACATTTACACCACTACCTGTGGCTATATCATTTGGGAGATTTTGCTTAACTACATCTGCATAAGAAAGTGCACCCATGGCATTCTCAAAATTCTTGCTGGCCCTCCCATGATTATCCTTTGGACTCTCTCTTCTTATTTCCCTTTCGTTTGAGTTATTTCTTCTGTTCCGTTCATACTTGGCAAGGTTAACTTTAAGTCTCCAGCCATTCCAAGTGACACCATCCAATGCTCTGATTACCGACAGAGCTTCTCTTAAATCTTTAAATCTGAAGAAGCCGAACTTACTCCTTTTTTGTTTTTCCATGTGAGAGGAATATAGAAATCTAAAACCCTGCCATATTGCATTAATAAATCCCTGAGCTCTGCTTCCTTACCAGAAGGATTAATGTTTCCCACAAACACTGTGATAAGTTTGCTCCTCCATTGTTCAACCTCTCCTTGCTTGTACCATCCATGTCTGTCATAGACTTGCTTCCTAATGAACAATCTCTGTTCTCTATCTGAGAAGTGGCCATGAACTCTGCTGTTGAGGATTCTCTCTCTTTCTCTCAATCTTGCCTATGTAGGTTTATATATCATTAATGCTCAGTTTTGGTTGAATATCCGGCACCATTGGAACTACGTTGTAAATCCACATTTTTTTTAATGCTAAGCAACGTTGTAAATCCACATGATTAGTATTGCTTTCATTGGAGAGACGCATCTTTATAATCTTTATCTAGTTTAGAATCCTTTATTCTATGTTTAAAGTTCAAATATTGTAGAAATTCTTATACTTTATTTTTTAAGTTTTTTTTTTTGTTATATCTTTCTAGTTATGTTGTATTTAAAAATTGAGGATTTCAAACTTAGTATTTTATGTTGAATTTTTTTAGTTTAAATCACATGTAGGATTTATTTAAATATGTTTAATTTTAGTTTACTATTTATTTAGTGTTCATGAACATATATTCACAAACATAATTGTTTAATTTTTTTAACAATGTTTATAAACACGTTTGTTTATATCTTTCACGAGCACTTTTGTTTAAATGTTCCCGATCAAGCGTCACAAAAATTTCATGAACAAACCTAATAACTTAATGAACCGAGCTCGAATGAAAAAAAATCAAATTTCTTATCGAGCACGAACCAAGCACGAACACATTTATAAAATAAATGAATGAAAAAAGACATTGTTTGATTCGTTCATGATCAATTCATTTACAACCCTAATTATTGCTCGTATTCTCTTTTAATAGTAATTTATTATTTTTTTCTTTTTAAATTATGTAATATATTGTATTGATCGTTTGCTAATAATTGTTTGTTGCATTTTCAAGTGATACAAACTCACAATCAACACTATCACCCTCGACTCAAGAATAGAATTAAGATCTACAATTTAAGCTTGTTCTAGTTATTTCTTAAATTTGGTACTTTTTGTTTAAAACTTTCAAATTTATTAGGTGATCTTGATTTTTATTTAAATTTCTGAATATTAGACAATTTGAATTTTATTAGTTTTAGTGTATTTTAAGCAATATTATTTCTATGTGATTTACATTGACTTTATAATAATATCGGTCGCCTAGACTCTTTGCATAGGGAGGAGACCGTTAAAACTTTGGAGATTATAAAACTTTGTGTTCAGCATGAAAAGTGATCAAGAGATCACTATTAACAAGATGAAAAGAATTGAAAGAAAGGAAGGAGCTGATATTGATCTATGGATTACAAAACTTGGATGGTTTTCCATTTTCTCTTTGTGAGGCTGGACTGTTATTGATCCATGCTTCTTTGTCATCACTCTAAAGGTTGAGTGAGTGTTTTTTTGCTTCATTTTGTGTTGTTGATCATCCTTTGAATACTGTTATAGGATCATAGCGTATTCTTTTTGTTTGTATTTTCTGAAAATTTTGGATATTCTTCTAAATCTGCACTGAACTATATTTCTTTTTCTCACTCCATTAATCGAATTGATTTTGCAAAAATATAAAAAATAAAATTAAAAAAATCAATCTTTCGTTTTAGAAATTCATCATCTCTTAATCAAGCAAGCGAGTTAGCCATCGATTGATCTCGTTTAGAAAGAAATTTTCTTGCCATCTTACGTACAAATCTAATAACTAAAGATCGTAGAAAAAAGACCAACCTCAGCCTGTCCACCTCGGATGGCTGGATTGCTACGGATCCTCCTTCATATTTTTTTTTTTGGTTTCAGAATATATTATTTTATATAATCTGCTTTCTGACTTTTCTGCATGCAACACTGTATCGTTTCATTTTCTTTGGTTTCTGACTAATCTTCTAGCTAGTTAAACAAAATGATCCTAACCAGCTGAAGTGATTTTATTTTTAATATCCCCAGTCATTTGATCAAGTTTATGATGCCAGATATGCATTTACGGTTGTGCATCAAATTATTTGGGTAGAGCGTTCCTTCCTTCTTGCTTAGATACCATAATAGATATAATAATGGTTTGAATTATTTCTCTTTGATAAAAATATACAATATAAATATAGCAAGGAGTGTAAAGCTAATCTCCTAAGAATAAGTACACATATAAGAAGATACCTAAGATTATGCTAATCTCTTAAGAATAAGTTACAGCTCATACACACTTTTGAATACAAATAAAGATAGACGGTTATCTTTATATAGGCAACCACACCTTTTTGACTTGAGGATATATTTTGTAACAAAAAAAATTTTAATCATTAAAACAATTCAAAGACACTTGACATATAAATTTTAATCCTATACTAGAAGGTAACGGACTTACGAGTAATAAGTTTTTGCTAAGAAGTCATGGAAAACAAAACAAATTAATGGCAGACAAGAAATAAATAAAAATAAAATAAAGAATATAGTTGCATCATGCATGACCTTATCCTAATTAATTTTTCAACATATTCACATAACAAAATAAAAAAATAATTCTAAAGCTTCAAAAATATCAATTCTCAAGCAAGCAAACTAACAATCAATCGATCATGTTTAAATAGAAATTATATCACTGTCTTACGTACAAATTATACATAATGATCCTAATCAGCTTAGGAGTTTTTTTTTTTTTTTAATATTCTCTATTGTTTGCCCTAGTTTATGATGCGAGATATCATCAAAAGTTTAAGTTTGTGCATCAAATTATCTAGTACTTTGACATGCATGCATTTTCCCAAGAGAAATTAATGGGGCCAATCAATATATTGAAAGTGATGGGTCTTCCAACTGAAAGGAGAAATCCTAATTAATTGTAGGATTTTCTGCTATATTTTTTTTACAATAAATACATGCATATGAAACATTTTTTTAATAATAAAGTCAACATTACTTTTAAAATTTATTTTGAATGCAATTGTTTTTGAACGATTCTATATAGACATGTACAAAAAAATTTAAAATCTTGGCTGCTATTAAGATTTCTCAAAAGGATAGATTGCATTGGCTTGATTTATTTAATATTTGTTGTTATGAGGTCATGAATACCTTCTAATTAAAGCAAAAATATATTATTATTATTATTATTATTATTATTATTATTATTATTATTATTATTATTATTATTATTATTATTATTATTATTCCATAATATATATAGAAAAAAGAAAATTAGTCATCTTAGGATGAGAAAATAATTTGTATTTTTATATATTAATTAACTATTATATATATATATATATATATATATATGTGTGTGTGTGTGTGTGTGTGTGTGTTGGTATGGAATTTCAACTAGTTAATTGTAGTTTCAAACACAATTTATGATTACCCATTTCCATTTATCATAAAAAAATCGTAATTCCAAGTAAAAAACTTTGGATTGAAAAGAGAGTCTCAACTATAGAGACAACTGCAATTGCTAATGAGTGATACCTTCAAATAACATTTAGTGCAAGCATAATAGCTTTTATAAATTGAATTTTTTACTTATGTTAATTTATGTGTGATCTTCTTTAGAACATTAAATCCAAATAATTAATATACAATCAAGGCAAATTTATTATAATCCTAAACTATAATAATAATAATAATAAGAATAATAATAATAATAATAATAATAATAATAATAATAATGAATGCAATCCTAGGCTTTCATTTTTATCCCTTATTCTTTCGATTTATTTCATTTTAATCATGAGAATTTTAATTTGTTAGAATTAAATCTTTAATTAATTTACATTACAATTTTTTTGTTAAAACGGATGAAAACAATATTCATCTTCTCAAAAACGATTTTTTTTTTTTTATATGTGGATCTTTTCCAAATGGAATCACTATTTAATCATTGGAAGTTATTGAAAACAATTTAATGATATCTAAAACCCAAATGAAAGAATTGAGAAGTTGGGCATCAAAACTAAGTTTTACTACAAGGTAAAGGACTAATTCAGAAATTTGGTTGGTTACAGAATAAGCACTTACTGACCTTTTAGTTTTTTAAGAAAGTAGTTGCAAGACATGGAAGAACATGCAACAAAAAAGCAGATGCCAGCTGGAACAATCGAACCAAAAAATATTGTTTGATCTCGCTTAGAAATGTTTAGATGCGCAAAACATTCTGGGAAAACATTTGACTTCCCAGAATGTAGAAAGCTTTTTGTCTTTTCTCGCGATAATGTCAACTTCTTGTATAATTTTTTTTCTTTGGCTGCTCGAGTAAGTGAAGCTGGCTTACCTCTATATAATTTTTTTTAATATTTCCTGTCGTTTGACCAAGTTTATGATGCCAGATATGCATTTAAGGTTGTTTATTATTATTATTATTATTTAGGTTTTTATTCATAAAAAAATAAAATGGATTAAAAACATATGCAACTTAAATTAACTTAAACGTAATTTCAAGCATATTTGATCTTTAAGGAAGAATTATTATTCAAAATATTAAACCTTTCGAACTAAACCATGCTAGCAACAAAGTCGTGGCAGCGTGACACGAAACCTTTCGACGAACAAACCGCGAGATCATAAGAGAATTAGAGAATGCTGGTTGAACTCTCACTCTATAAATAGAAATGGAGAACTTGCTGCTCTGTGTCTTAATTTGTAGCAAAAGAAAACAACTTCTCTCTCAATTCAACCTTAGTTATCAAAGGTAGAGCAATGGCTATTTCCATAACGACACTTAGCGCAAATTACATGCAAGGGCTAACGATTGCAGCCACCGAGCCGTTCCCCGCGGCGGCACTTTGTCGTACGATAAAGGCGAAAGATGAACAGGGGCGGGTATGGATGTTCAAATATGGCAATAGGGTCATATCAGGTCCAAGGTGGCTGGACTTCCTTAGAACAAATGATGTTCAACCTGGTCACAGGATCGCTATTCACCACAATGACGGCGGCCTCGCTGAAGCAGACTGCAAAATTCAAGTGATCAGGAGAGGCTAGTGACAAACTTAATGTGAGCGTCACTCTTTCCAATAATGGTGGGAATTACACCATTAGAGTGGATGGAAGAAACTGACCTCTAGAAATTAATCAAAAAACCCTTCTGTTGTTTACTTTTTCTTGCGTTATACCTAATGAATAAAGCCACAAGATCAGGTCAAGTGGCACTAGTTTGTCTGTTTGTGTGAGAAAGTTGTGCTAGGAATAAAGAAGCTATCTGCTTCGTATCTCTTTTATTTTGTAAGTTTGTTTAAAGATTTCTCCGTTGATCCATAAAATAATGTTCAATCATGCATCTTCCGGTTCATCAATATTCATTGCTATCTGAGTTAACACATCTGCAGATCGGCTAAAGCATTCCATCTCTAGCTCTCTCTTCTCCTGCCAAGATAGAGAGCTGCGATTCCTGCCCTCCTCACGTGCAAAGCGCATGCACAAGCAAAAGCATACATGTGGTGGTTTTGCGGCCAGCGGCAAAAGAAAACCTGATGGTATTGGTGAGAGGGACAAAGGGCTAAATATATTCTCGCAACCCTTTAATTAATTAATTAATTCAACAACTAATTTTGTCCGTTGGAAAGTAACTAATTAAATTCTCATCCATTTCTTCCAACTAAGATGTCATTTTTAGAGAATCGTTGATACGATAATTTACATAATTAAAAATGAGTTAGAGATGAAGTTCTTTGCCGGCAAGCTTTTTAGAAGGGATAATTTTATACACAACATGAAAATAATATAAATAAAGACACTAATGTAAAACATGTTAAAATTTAGTAAATACAAAAAAAAATTTGTGTTTGAAATATGACACGATAAAAATCGTCTTTGCGCAAGCTTCTTAGATGGGGATATTTTATACGCAACATGAAAATAATATAAATAAAATATATAAATGTAACACAATTTAATATTTAATAAATACGAAAAAAATCTATGTTTGAAATAAGACACGAATTTTGAAATAAAATTTTTGTGTTTTACACATAAAAATACGATTTGACATAATACGAATTAAAATATTAAATGAATTTTAAGCTCTCTTTTTTGCCCATTTACCTTCTATTGAAAACTAACAAAATAACTTTAAAAAAATTAAACGTAAGTCTTGATTTTTTATTTTTGTCTTAATATTATTATATATGCAAACTAGCTGTTCACCAATTATTTGGTGCAAATTACCTTGCGCGAACTTCTTAGCAATACAAATTAATTATTGGATTATTTTTATAATGTTGGACCACAAAATATACTTGAATTAAACCTGAATTTGACAATGAAAGAAACTTAAACCTGGGGTGGTAATTGGTAGAATGTCTTACATAATTTAATTTACTTGTTTTATTTATTTGTTCTAACTAGATCATGATCGGTGCCTTTTTAACAAATGAATGATTGGATAAAATGAATGAAAGTGTTGTTGTAGGCAATCACATACCTTTTTGACAGCTGGATATTTTGTAAAGAAAAATTTTTATGGAAACAAATCATTAATACAATTCAAAGATATTTAACTTCTAAATGAAGCTATACTAGAAGGTAAAGGACTTATGAGTTATTGTTAAGAATGTTAGTATATCTCCTCATTTATGGAAATAAATATTTGGTTGACCAATTCCGGATATGGTCCATAATTTCACGGTGAATCTCAACTCAATATTTGGCTATTAAAACACGATTTTATGATGGTTAAAACGTGATTTTATTGCCATAATTAGCACGCTCTCATTACTATTTAAGGAGGGCTCCTTCCGGTCCCCAAGTACGTTAACCTAAAAACACACAAACACCATCTAGTAAGGTTTTGAGTGCTTGGAAGATTTGGAAGGTCTGTGATCGACACAGAGTAGACTGTCAGATTCGGCAATTGCTTCAACAGCAGAGTTACAGAGTGCAATGGCTGGAGGTTAGATCCTATCGCTTCCGCATTTTATTTGTTTAACATGTTTCATATTGTGTAGAAGCATGTTAGGCTTGTTATGATGCACTTACATTTGGCATCAGAGCCGTAGTTTAACCTCTGTCTTGCTAGAGATCTGTAGAAAAAAGCCATAAAAACCCATATTTTGAAACTTTAAGTCTCGGATTTCATAAAACTCATTCTGTTTTCCTGTGATTTTGGTTCAAATACTTTAGATCTATTGTTGTAAAGCTCTAGGGATGAAAAATACATGAAAAACGAGACTGTTTGAAGGGTTTTGTGCCGGGTCGGGTCAAAAGACCCAAAATTCTGCAAAACACCCATTCGGGTGAAGAAGAAGCCTCGGGCGAGCGGGCGCGTGAGTCTCACGCGCCCGCCTGTTGTACAGTGCAGTGACACTGTGCAAAAAAAAAAAAAAAAACCTTTGGGCTTCGGGTTTTGGGCCACTGTTTGGGTCCTTATTTGGTTAGTTTTGGGCCATTTATTTTGGGCTCTTTTGGTTGATTATTTGGGCCATATGGATTAAATAAAAGGGTCATTTGGTTTATTTTAGACATTAAGGATTTATTTAATTTAAGTAAATTTAAATTATTTAATTTAGGCCAAATAATTATATTTTTTGATAGTTTTATATCAGATTTTCAATTCTGTAATTTTCATAATTTTATGAATAATTAGATTATTTTCACAAAATTAATATAATTATGAAAACTTCTCATTATTTGGATTTTATGAGGATTTTTCATAAATTTGGAATTTTTATTAATGCTATAATTTTAAATTGAATAATTTTGTGAAAATTATCATAAAATTATGATTAAATTATGAAAATTTGATTTTGAATGTGCATATGTGCTTATTTTGAATATGTATAATTTTGTTATTTTTTATACTAAAAGCACATGTAGCTAAGTTATTCATATTATTTGGAATTAAAATTGCCTTGTGTTAATTGCAATTTTTAAAATATGAATAAACTTAGAATTTTACCAATATGTCTAAGTGATTTATAGTTTATTTAATTAGGGCTTAGCCACAGCAACCTTAATTAAGTAAAATTATTTTGTAAAATCACATAATGATATTAGACATAAATTGTGATTAGTTATAAGGTTATAGTAAATTTTATCCCACAGGAATTTTTATTATAATTTTATAACTAATTAGGATAAAATATCAAATTAGTTTCTTAATTTACCCACAGGAATTAGGAAATGATATAATTTGATAGTTTTATCATTATGAAATAAATCTATTAGAATTAGAACTTTAGCCCACAGACAAGTTTTATGTCTGAGATTCATTAATAAAATATGTTTACATTGGTAGACATAATTAAGTTTGCCTCAAAAATTCTAGATACATAAGCATGTTTATTTTCTATATGCAGTGTTTCCTCAGGCTAGTATTAACCTAGAAGTTCCCGAGCTGGATGGAGAGAACTACAAGGTTTGGAAGGAGAGAGTTCTCCTCCAATTAGGGTGCATGGATATAGACTATGCTATAAGGAAAGACGAGCCCGTATTGACTGAGACCAGCACTCCTGCTCAAGTAGCTTTACATGAACGTTGGGAGCGATCCAATCGCCTTAGTGTCATGTATATTAAGACAAAGATATCTGCTGGGATACGTGGTTCAGTCGAACAGCATACCAACGTTAGGACCTTACTGAAGGCCATAGATGATCAATTTGTCACTTCAGACAAAGCGTTGGCCAGCACCCTGATAATGAAGTTCTCATCGATGAGGCTCACCAGTGTCAAAGGAGTGCGTGAGCACATAATGACCATGAGAGATATAGCGGCCCAACTCAAGAAGCTAGAGGTGGAGATGTCTGAGTCTTTTCTTGTGCACTACATATTGAACACTCTACCAAAGCAGTACGGACCATTCAAGATATCCTATAACACACATAAGGATAAGTGGACCATCAATGAATTGATGACCATGTGTGTTCAAGAGGAGGGAAGACTGCTTATGGAATCGGGTGAGAGTGCATTTTTTGCAAGCCAAGGAAAGACCAAGGATCGAGCCAAGAACAAGGGAAAAGGTAAAATCCCTGCCCAAGCTGATATTAAGAAAGAGTCCAAGTGTTTCTTCTGTAAAAAGAAGGGACACATGAAGAAGGACTGTGCCAAGCTTCAGCAGTGGCTCGTTAAGAAAGGTAATCCACTCTCATATGTTTGTTTTGAATCAAATATGGTTGAGGTTAATCATAACACATGGTGGATTGATTCTGGATCTACAATTCACATTTCGACTTCCTTACAGGGTATGACAAACCTAAGGAAGCCAGTGGGAAATGAGGAGAGCATCTATTCAGGAAACAAGATGCGCTCGCGTGTTGAAGGCGTTGGAACATGCACTTTAGTTCTTAGGAGTGGTTTTGTTTTGCAATTGGAAAAGACCTTTTATATTCCTAGTTTTTCGAGAAATTTAATCTCTGTTTCTAGGCTGGTACCTTATGGATATTCCTTTCAATTTTCAAATAAATCAGTATTGATATATTTTAAGTGTGATATTGTTGGGAATGGTACCTTATGTGATGGTCTTTTCTCTATTGATTTGCAAAATGACACTGCTCATAACGCCTTGCATGTTCAAACTGGTACTAAAAGATGTGTTATGAATGAGGACTCCTCTACGTTATGGCACCGGAGATTAGGTCATATCTCCATAAATAGAATTAAGAGATTGGTAAATGACGGAATACTTAGTACTCTCGATTTTACTGATTTCGACACTTGTGTGGATTGCATTAAGGGTAAGCAAACCAACAAGTCTAAGAAAGGTGCCAATAGGAGTTCAACCATATTAGAGATCATACATTCTGACATATGTTGTCCAGACATTGATGCATATGGTCAGAAATACTTCATCACCTTTATTGATGATTACTCGAGGTTCATGTATCTCTACATGCTTCATAACAAGAGCGAAGCATTAGATGCCTTTAAAATCTTTAAGGCTGAAGTAGAGAAACAATGTGGAAAACCCATAAAGATAGTAAGAACTGATAGAGGTGGGGAGTATTACGGTAGATACACTGAAGATGGACAAGCACCTGGACCATTTGCGAAGTTCCTTCAAGAAAATGGGATTGTTGCCCAATATACCATGCCTGGTTCACCGGATCAGAATGGTGTTGCAGAAAGAAGGAACCGAACTTTGATGGAAATGGTGCGTAGTATGCTTAGCAACTCGAAGTTGCCTAAGTCCTTGTGGATTGAAGCTCTTAAAACGGCAGCGTATATATTGAACCGGGTTCCAACCAAGGCTGTTCCAAAGACGCCTTTTGAATTATTCAAAGGTTGGAAACCGAGTTTGCGTCATATGCGCGTTTGGGGATGCCCTTCTGAGATAAGAGTTTACAACCCATAGGAAAAGAAACTGGATCCTAGGACCATAAGTGGGTATTTCATTGGATATGCCGAACGGTCCAAAGGCTACAGATTCTATTGTCCATCTCATAGCACTAGATTTGTGGAATCAAGGAACGCCAAGTTTCTTGAAAATGACTTAGTTAGTGGGAGCGATCAATCTCAAGACCTAGTTTCTGTGAGAGATCAACCCTCTACCTCGAGTCAAGGATTGGTTATCATGAACAATGTCCCTTCAGTACAACTGGACATTGAACAACCAATCGTTGAAGATCCACAAGTAGTTGATAACTTACCAGTAGACGAGGCTCCTCTGGATACACCAGAATTGAGTGAGCAACCAGTTGAACAACATGATCCTTCGGAGAATGTTGAACCAACATTAAGAAGGTCTACTAGGGAAAGGAAAACAGCTATTCCTAGCGATTATATTGTGTATCTACAAGAGTATGATTTCAATATTGGGCCCGTTAATGATCCAGAGACGTTTTCACAAGCCATGAACAGCAAAGAATCAAAACTTTGGTTCGATGCTATGAAGGATGAGATGGATTCGATGGCATCTAATGGAGTATGGGATCTTGTCGAGTTGCCTAATGGGGCCAGGGCTATAGGCTGTAAATGGGTCTTTAAGACCAAAACTGACTCATTAGGCAACATTGAACGTTATAAGGCAAGACTCGTAGCCAAAGGATTCACTCAAAAGGAGGGAATCGATTACAAGGAGACCTTCTCTCCTGTATCTAAGAAAGATTCTCTTCGCATCATAATGGCGCTTGTTGCACATTTTGACTTAGAGTTGCAACAAATGGATGTGAAAACGGCATTTCTCAATGGTGATCTAGAGGAAGAGGTTTACATGAAACAACCTGAAGGTTTTTCCTCTAGTAATGGTGAGCATTTGGTCTGTAAGCTCAAGAAATCCATATATGGGTTGAAACAAGCTTCCCGCCAATGGTATCTAAAATTCCATGAAGTCATCTCTTCATTTGGTTTCGTTGAGAACATCATGGATCAATGCATATACCAGAAGGTCAGTGGGAGCAAGATTTGTTTCCTTGTGCTATATGTGGATGATATTCTGCTTGCAACCAATGATAAGGGGATGCTACGTGAGGTGAAACAATTTCTTTCTGAGAACTTTGATATGAAGGATATGGGCGATGCATCTTATGTCATTGGCATTAAGATCCATAGAGACAGACATAGAGGTATATTAGGTCTGTCACAAGAAGCCTATATCAATAAAGTCTTGGAAAGATTCAGAATGAAAGATTGTTCACCAAGCCCAGCTCCCATTGTGAAGGGTGACAGGTTCAATTTGAGCCAGTGCCCGAAAAATGATCTTGAGCGGGAACAGATGAAGAACATTCCATATGCCTCAGCTGTTGGAAGCATTATGTATGCACAGGTCTGTACCAGGCCTGATATTGCTTTTGCTGTGGGAGTGTTGGGTAGATACCAAAGTGACCCGGGGATGGACCACTGGAGAGCTGCGAAGAAGGTGCTTAGATATTTTCAAGGCACTAAGGATTACATGCTTATGTATAGACGGACTGATGAGTTGGAGGTGATTGGCTACTCAGACTCAGACTTTGCTGGCTGTGTTGATACCCGGAAATCAACATCCGGTTACATCTTCATGCTTGCCGGTGGAGCTGTTTCATGGAAGAGTGCTAAGCAGACACTGACTGCCACTTCCACTATGGAGGCCGAGTTCGTTTCCTGTTTTGAGGCTACCTCACATGGTGTATGGCTTAAGAGTTTCATTGGTGGGCTTAGAGTTGTTGACTCCATATCTAAGCCATTGAGGATATATTGTGACAATTCAGCTGCGGTATTCATGGCTAAGAACAATAAGAGTGGAAGTCGAAGTAAGCATATCGACATTAAGTACTTAGCCATTAGAGAACGTGTTAGAGATAAAAGAGTGGTCATTGAACACGTTAGCACTGAATTGATGTTAGCTGATCCTTTGACTAAGGGCATGCCACCGTTTAAATTTAAGGATCATGTAGAGAGAATGGGACTTGGTCCCACATTTTGATTGTAATTGAAACTCTTATTAATAATATGATGTTTCTCATTTTGATTTGTATACACTAAAGTTTTATTTGAGAAATATCCTTGTTGTTTGGACCGAGAATAAACATAAGGTTTATTATTAAGTAAAAATGGGTTGATTTAGAAACATTTTACATAGTAATACATGGAAGATAATACTCGCCACTTGAGGAACTGTCGCCATGATTCATGTGATTTGTTTCTTCTATAAGTGAAATATATGGACCAAGTGGGAGAATGTTAGTATATCTCCTCATTTATGGAAATAAATATTTGGTTGACCAATTCCGGATATGGTCCATAATTTCACGGTGAATCTCAACTCAATATTTGGCTATTAAAACACGATTTTATGATGGTTAAAACGTGATTTTATTGCCATAATTAGCACGCTCTCATTACTATTTAAGGAGGGCTCCTTCCGGTCCCCAAGTACGTTAACCTAAAAACACACAAACACCATCTAGTAAGGTTTTGAGTGCTTGGAAGATTTGGAAGGTCTGTGATCGACACAGAGTAGACTGTCAGATTCGGCAATTGCTTCAACAGCAGAGTTACAGAGTGCAATGGCTGGAGGTTAGATCCTATCGCTTCCGCATTTTATTTGTTTAACATGTTTCATATTGTGTAGAAGCATGTTAGGCTTGTTATGATGCACTTACAAAGAAGTCTAGGAAAATGAAATCAAGCCAAACAAATTAATGGAAAACAAGGGAAAAAAATAAAAAGATATAGTTGCAAGTCCTTAGCTTGTTTAACTTTTCAAAATGTTTCCACAACAAAATAAATATAAAGAATCAATCTATCGCTTTAAAAATTCGTCATCTCTCAAGCAAGCAAGCTGATCTATCAATTATGATTAGAAAGAAATTGTCTCGCCCTCTTACGTACAAATTGAACACAATAATCTTAATAAGTTTAAGAGATTTTTTTTTTTTACGAAATCCTCCGTGGTTTGAATTAGTATATGATACCAATATGCATAAAAAATTTTAATATTGTGGATCAAATGATCTAGTACTTTGACATGGATGCATTTTTGTCATCACGTATTAAGTTTCGGGGAAACCTAATAGCTAGACACAAAACTACGGAGTCGCCACCAACCATTCTAACCTAGGTGTGATTGGTCACCTATTCAAACTAAGGATAAGGCTTGGTCTGCGTTAAGAATCCTAGGGTTCGGGAGTACGGTTACGTGTGAGGAAGGATTAGCACCCTCACAACGCCCATCCTAAGATGATACCAAGTGATCTAAGGTTATCTTAATTTTGCCTTTTACTTTAATTTCGATATAATTAAATATTGAAAAATCTTTTAAGTCTCCTCCATCAAGCTGGTTGGACAACTTAAAAGTTACTCTCACCTCAAGAGTATTCAAGTAGGACCAATCGCCTTTCTTGAAGAGGCTCTGTCGTCGGATTGTTTAAATATTTTATGCGAACCCTATTTTGACTTCTATCCAATTTATATTTATTATTTTATCCTATTTTATTCTATCGTTATTATTTCTTTATATAAATTATTATTTCATGTATTTTTATATCTTTAAATAAACATGAATGATTTGATATTGAATATTTTCTTAAAGACCTTCCATCAAGCTGGTAAGACCTTAAAGAAACTTTCTCACCTTAGGAATTTTTAAAGAAATTACTCAAGCGCAATTCCCTTTAAATTCCATCCTCGGAATAATTCACATTTATTAAAATATTTAATGTAATTTAATTTCTATTTATTTTAATTATTTTCTAATTTTAATTCCAATTTATTTATTTGATCTTTATTCTTTATTATAATAAACTTAATTTTAATTTACTATTTTTTAATCTAATCTAATTTAATTTATTAAATCTTGGAAATGTCCTATAAATCTTCCATCAAGCTGGCAAGATTTAAAAGAACTCTCCTCACCTCAAGACATCTAAAAGTACTACTCAAGCGCAGTCCCTTTAGAATTCTGTCGTCGGAATATTTTATGATTTATTTGTTTCTTCTAATTTTTTTATTTTGTCTTATACTTTTTTAGTGTATTTGTTTAATTTACTTATTTTATATTAATTTTCTATAACCGAAAAGATTTTTCTTTGTTTTCCTTAAGACTTATATTTCCTATAATTAAAACTCCAAGATCTTATCCCATAATTTTTACAACTATATTATCTAGCACATGCAAAAATAAAAATATCATATTATCATCATGTAAACGTATTACATTATGTACATACATGCAAATGACCAAATTATTGATCAAAATTAAAAAGAGTCAAGTCATATCATATTATCCTGCTCATTATCGTGCAAGGAATTATAAAATCTATGTATCAAGTTAATAATTAATCACCAAGTTATAATATTACATTATTTAATAACTATTGATCTATTAATTAATTAATGAACAAAATAAAAGACAAACCTGATGAAGCTAACGTCCTGCTCTTTTTTACTTCTCTTTAATCTTTTAAAGATATTCCCCTCTGCTTCTACTATAGCTGCAACGTTAATCAATACCAAGCAAATGAGTAGCGGGTTGTTGGAGCAGTCGACGATGGTGGCGCAAGCAGGGCTGGAACAGCGATGAAGCAGCGGCAAGCACAGGCAGCAAAGAAGACCGGCGATGCTAAAGGTGTTCAAGGAAAAAGCTGCAGCTGCACTGTTTTATAGATGGCTTTTTATCTTCGGGAACTTCCTTGCTCTTTCACGTACGGCTCGAATCTCTTGCCTCTTCACGTTGTAGTGGGCAAAACACAAAAAAATAATGATAATAATAACAGAACAACGGGGCTTGACGCAGCGGATAGCAGTAGGTGGTGCTGCAACAGCAGCTAGTAGGCCGCAGGCGATGAAGATGGTGTCGGAGCAGCGATGCAGTTCAGGAAACAAGATGGTTGTGATGGCTACGGTGCTCAATGAAGATGACGAGGAGATGTGGCGATGGAGTCGTGACAGTGCAGCAGTGGTTTGGTGTAGGACTGAGCGGGCGACAGAGGAGCGGAGGTACAGTGATGGTGGCGCTGTGCAGGATGGCTTGGCAGTGCAGGGAAGTCAGCGGGGAGCGGGATGAGGTGATGATGGACATAGCAGAAGATAATGGACAGGGATCGAAACGCAGCAGCAATGGAGAGGCAGCACCGGTGGCAGGGAACGATGGTGAAGGTGGCCCTAGCTAGGGTTTTTTTTTTCTCTAACTAGGTTTTTTCTTTCTAGGGTCTCTAGGGTTTTTTTTTCTCTCCAGGTTTTTTTTTCTGTGTTGTCCTCCTTTTTTCTAGGGTTTTCTCCCCTTTTATACTAGTCAAAATTTCATGGAAAGAAATAAAAAAATTTATAATTGATCCCATGATTATGGGATTTTTCATTTATTTTGTTTGACTTTCTCTTTTTTTTAAAAAAAATTTATTTCCTTTTTATTATTTTTTTGGCAATGAATTTTCAGATTTAATTTCAACCAATTTCCTTCCTTTTGTTGATTTATTCATTGATTTAATGGCTGATTATTTTTTCTTTTATTTTTGGCAACAATATCAACTTTAGTCAACTCTTGAAGATGTGAATTTTGCATGTGCTTCACATGAGATTTGACCAAAATTGACTTGTTTCTTTTTATCATTATTTATTTTTTGATTTTTGATTTTTTGATTATATATAAAAAAAAATTGTTCGGACAAAATTAGGTGTCTACAGCTGCCCCTCTTTGCGCTTTGCTGTGAAACAGTAATGGTGCAAAGACATAGACAACCATTTTGTCCGAATGCAAGACCTATCAATGATTTTTTTTTTGTAAAATATGATATTTCCTAGCCTCTTCTATCATAAGGCTAAGGAATAAATGCAAAATGAAATTTCCTAATCTTCCTCTCTTATAAAGATTGAGGAATAAATGCAAAATGAAGTTTCCTAGCCTCTTCTATCATAAGGTTCAGGAATGCAAAGTGAAATTCCTATTTTAGTCTCTCCTATCATAAGACTAAAGAATACAAACATGAATTTTCCAAATCTTTTCTACCATAAGATTAAGGAATGCAAAGTGAAACTCCTAGTCTCTCCTATCATAAGACTGAGGAATGTGAGATGAAATTTCCTGGTCTTTCCTATCATAAGACTAAGGAATGCAAAGTGAATGGGATTTCCTAATCTTTTCTATCACAAGATTAAGGAATGCAAAATGAAATTCCTAGTCTCTCCTATCATAAGACTAAGGAAATGCAAAAATGAATGAGATTTCCTAATCTTTTCTATCACAAGATTAAGGAATGCAAAGTGAAATTCCTAGTCCCCCCTATCATAAGACTAAGGAAATGCAAAAAATGAAGTTTTCCTAGTCTCTCCTATCATAAGACTAAGGACTGTGAAATGAAATTCCTAGTCTTTCCTATCATAAGATAAGACCAAGGAAATGAAAAATGATCATGAAATAAAAGCTCCTCTCACCAGAGGCATTGAGACTTTTGAAAAATAACATTGTGCTCCTCTCACCAGAGGCATTGGAACTTTGAAAAATAAACTTGTGCTCCTCTCACCAGAGGCATTGGAACTTTTTGAAAAATAACTTTGTGCTCCTCTCACCAGAGGCATTGGAACTTTGAAAAATAATCTTGTGCTCCTCTCACCAGAGGCATTGGAACTTTGAAAAATAATCTTGTGCTCCTCTCACCAGAGGCATTGGAACTTTGAAAAATAATCTTGTGCTCCTCTCACAAGAGGCATTGGAACTTTGAAAAATAATCTTGTGCTCCTCTCACAAGAGGCATTGAGACTTTTGAAAAATAAAAGTTTCATTCAGAATGCCAGTTAACATGGGTTTGACTGGGCTTAGCTTTCGTTTTGATGCCAACAATATTAGGCTTTATTCTCCTCTAAGGTGCCAGCTAAACTGGACTTTACTCTCATCTAAGGTTTTTTCAAAAAGTATTTTTCTCATCATCTTCTCATACCTCATCATTTTTTCAAATTACAATCTCTTATATTTTCTCTCAAAATTCAAATCATTCAAAACTTCTTATCCTAATGTCTTAACATATAGTTCAATGTCCAAAATGCACTAGTGAAATGTCATGCATGCCATGAATGTTATGCACATGTCAATGTCATGCTTCCTGAATTATTCCATGAATGTATGCAAATGCATTCTCAATTGTGGTAACAAGATTCTCAAGCTCATCTTGCCTTTCTCAAGTCCCAAATATCTGCTGAATTCTTTAAATCTCCTTTCATTTAACATCCCATCTTTTATTGAGTCCTAGCCCAGTTATGCCCGAAGACTAGCCATCATGTTTTTAGATTTGTATATTCATCATTCACATTTGTTTCCTTCTCTCTCTTAGTAATGCAAGATTTCTCAAAAAAAAAATTTTTTTTTTTTTAAAATTTACCCAAAAAGGTTACCAACATTTATTTATTTTCCTTTCAACTTGACTACCAATATAATGCACTCATACATCTTCTCAATTATTATAGGGGTGGAATAAATGATCATGAGAGGTATAGATATTCATTCTTAGAAAAGGAACATGAAATCCAGAAAAACCAATGGGACAATCTGTTTGGAATAAGGTTTTTAGTATCCATTTAATGAACATTCTGACAATTTCAATCAAGTCAATCTAAAATTCTTTTCCAAAAGCCCACTCTTAGGTTGATATGTCCTTTCATGTAGTGTCTGCCAATCTTGCCCTCGTATCAAAACTTTTTGATGTTGATATTTTCCTGAGTCGCCTTTTTCGGTTTTCAACTTAGGTGCCCCCCTCAACTGATTCAAACTGCCCTTTTCGAGTTTTCAATTTGAATCCTCCTTTTTCTTTTTCTTTTTCTTTTTCTTTTTCTTTTTCTTTTTCTTTTTCTTTTTCTTTTTTTTTCCTTTTTTTTCTTTTTTTTCTTTTTTTCTTTTTTTTCTTTTTTTTTTCTTTTTTCTTTTTTTTTATATTTTTTTCTTTTCTTTTTTTCAACTTCATTGGCTTTGACAAACTTTAACATTCAGTGCTCAATCCAAATTGATGCCCCCTAATAGGCATTCTTGATTTTGATCCAAGATATCTTCTAAATCTCATGTTTTCTTCATTCAACTTGATCTACTTCCTTCAAAGGATCATTATCTCATTGTACAAGTATGTTTTCATTCAACGCATGATTCTTCAATTCAAACATTTACATTTGATCAAAATGGACTTTTAAAGGCACGTAATGTAGGCTCGGGTGAGGGTTTATGAAAGAAAAGGATATAGTAGGCCCAAAATGTGTTTCAAGGTTTATAAACCAAGGGATCACTTTCTTTATCAAGTAAAACATTCAGGCATTTTGCACCTTCTTGTTCTTTTTTTTTTGGGGTTTTCTTTTTGAATAGAAACCCTTTTTTCTCTTTTTTTTTTCACAAAAATGGGCCTTTTTTTTTGCCCCTTGATTCATCATGAACACTTTCATTTTTGCCCCCAAAATTTCTTTATTTCATCTTCCTTGCCCCTAATGTGGAGGGTGATCCTTGGTGGGTTATATTACAAAAATATAATAGGCTCAAAAGGGGTAATCAAAGGATAATTTTACTCATGCTTGAAGGATAGTGAAAGAAGGCCATTTATCATTTCAAATGTAAGCGCTCTCCTTAAAGATCATTTATTGAACAATTACAAACTTGTTAGAAGCTTTTGTAAGAGATTCACCTTTCTCGTACTGTCTATCAAGTGTGGATGGTGAGCAACCTTTCCTTCATTTTCTTGCTTTCGCAACATTGGCATACTATTAATTCATCAACAATAGTAGTTCTTTCAAAATTGAACCCTAGATTTATTGACATCATTATCATCATGTTCATTATTTGGATACTTGTGAATGAAAGATATGGTGAGTATGTGGAGAAATGGAAAATGAATGGAATGAGAAATTGACAGTGCATCACACTAGTCGCTTTATTGAAAAGGAAATAAATAAAAGTTAACCCATACATAAAATTTATTTCGTGCTTATGGGCTTAAGCACTTTCAAAAACTATCTTGCATTACTTGAAGAAATAAAAGAAAGCAAAAACAAAACTAGAATTTATAGATCTTCAAAATTGTCAGGCTCGAACCCTTCATGCCCCCACAAAACTCATCCTTCATTAGTATGGTTAGGCAATGGGTTTGCATTCGTAGTCGGTTCCCCTTTCGCTTCAAAACTCAACATACCAGCTTTTATCAATCCTTGCACTCTATACTTTAGTGCAGTGCAATTCTCCAAAGAGTGACCCACGTTCCCGAAGTGATACTCGCATCGAGCATTCTCATCATACCACTTTGGATATGGGGGCTTGAGAGGTTCCACATAAATGGGTGCAGTGAGTTGTCCTTTGATGAATTTCGGGTATAACTCAGTGTAGGTCATGGGGATTGGGTCAATGGGAGTCCTTTCTCTTTTTGGCCATGATGCATTATGATTGCCCTCTTGTTTATTGAACTGCTTAGTTGGTTGAATATTTGGGGCAAGTGTCTGGGGATTAGGTTGAACATTAACCTTGGGGTAAGAATGGTAAGGATTCTGAGCAGGATAGTAAGGTTGTGGCATGTGATAAGGGTGTTGTGGGACATAGCCTCCATATTGCCTTCCATATGCTACAGCATGGACTTCTTCTTCCCTTCTTTTGTTGGCTCCTCCTTTCTCTCTCAATATTGTTGGGAGCTTCAATCTTTCCACTCTTGATTGCATTCTCAATTATCTCACCAGACAATACCATATCAGCAAAATTCTTAGTGGCATTACCGATCATCCTATCGTAGTATGGAGCCTTCAAAGTATTAACGAACATAATGGTAAGCTCCTTCTCCGAAAGTGGAGGTTGCACTTCCGCAGCCATATCACGCCACCTTTGGGCATATTGCTTGAAACTCTCATTAGCCTTCTTTTCCATGCTTTGTAAAGACAGACGATCAGGGGCCATGTCAGCAACATGTCGATATTGAGCCATAAATGCTCTTGCCAAGTCATTCCAAGTGGTGATTCGAGTTCCATCCAATTGATTATACCACTTCGCTGCAGACCCAGTAAGGCTTTCTTGAAAGATATGAATAAGAAGTTTATCATCTTGAGCATAGGCAGCCATCTTTCGGCAATACATAATAAGATGAGACCTAGGGCAAGAAGTTCCATTGTACTTCTCAAACTCTGGTGCTTTAAACTTAGGTGTAATAACCAAGTCTGACACCAAACATAACCCAGTAGCATCCATGGAACCATAAAAGTCTAAGCCTTCAATAGCTCGAATCCTTTCCTCCAACATATTAATCTTTCGTTGCGACTTCGCCTCATCTTTCTCTTCTGCTTGTTTGGTTTTCAACTTCTCAATTTCCCTTGGGTCATCTAAGTCGGGCACCTCAATGGGATCAGTAGATTTTGCGCCTTGGGAAGGATAGGCGGGTCCTTGGAATTGAGCTTGTCCAAACGCTTGGGGTATAGCAGTGTAAGCAGGTGGATATCTTCCTTCTTGGGATGTTTGACTTGGAAATGGACCAAATCCGGGAGGATAGACAAGGTCTTCCATACTGCGTTGTTGAACCCCTTCTTGGACTACAACTTCCTCTACCACTCCTTTGCCCTTGCTTAGATTTTTCAACAGCTCTGTAATTTGGGCCAATTGCCCTCTTCATTTCCTTTCCTCTGAGCTTTTTCCATCTCTTCCATGCGCATGCTTGATTCTTCTTCCATGATCTTAGCTTGATAACGAGTGTTGTGTGAATGAACCTTTGGTCGAGCTATCTTCGAATCTTTATTACCACAATTAGAGTTCATCATTTTTCATGTGGTGATGCTTGAAAAAGTTTGAAAATACTTTATTTAAAAACAATGATTGAAGATGAATAGAACGAGTGATTATATACATGTGTATGAATGGAATGCTATGGTAAAAGTTACCATGTAACAATAATGGGTGAGTAATGCATGAAATGTTTGGTAAAAGACTCATGGTACCCTCTTAATGTCTCATGTGTAAACCAAAATCAAACAAACTTGATCAAACATGTCCTAAGTAATGGGCATTTTCTATAGCATGGGTGATATGGCTCTATCTTACAGTTGGTCTTCTTAATTTCACTATATGCATGGCTTTAGATAAAAGGCTAAAGGTTCCCAAATTGTTCCTTACTGTCGTCCACCAAGACTAGTAAAGCACCCAATCCTCACCCATTATAGGTTACAAACGGAAAGGTTCAATCTGAGTGGGAGTATTTCACTGGCCTGTGTGGAGGTTATCACCTCACGAAGGCAAAGGTAGTATACTCCCTCCTATGAAGATAAGCCCGGGTCAAGGGCTAATGCATGCACATGAATGTTAAGTGTGTGCATTATGAAATTTAAAGTTTTAGGCAAAATCTTAATAACCTTAAACTACCTAATGGCCTGACTCTCTAATGTCCCCAGTGGAGTCGCCAAGCTGTCATCACGTATTAAGTTTCGGGGAAACCTAATAGCTAGACACAAAACTACAGAGTCGCCACCAACCATTCTAACCTAGGTGTGATTGGTCACCTATTCAAACTAAGGATAAGGCTTGGTCTGCGTTAAGAATCCTAGGGTTCGGGAGTACGGTTACGTGTGAGGAAGGGTTAGCACCCTCACAACGCCCATCCTAAGATGATACCAAGTGATCTAAGGTTATCTTAATTTTGCCTTTTACTTTAATTTCGATATAATTAAATATTGAAAAATCTTTTAAGTCTCCTCCATCAAGCTGGTTGGACAACTTAAAAGTTACTCTCACCTCAAGAGTATTCAAGTAGGACCAATCGCCTTTCTTGAAGAGGCTCTGTCGTCGGATTGTTTAAATATTTTATGCGAACCCTATTTTGACTTCTATCCAATTTATATTTATTATTTTATCCTATTTTATTCTATCGTTATTATTTCTTTATATAAATTATTATTTCATGATGTATTTTATATCTTTAAATAAACATGAATGATTTGATATTGAATATTTTCTTAAAGACCTTCCATCAAGCTGGTAAGACCTTAAAGAAACTTTCTCACCTTAGGAATTTTTAAAGAAATTACTCAAGCGCAATTCCCTTTAAATTCCATCCTCGGAATAATTCACATTTATTAAAATATTTAATGTAATTTAATTTCTATTTATTTTAATTATTTTCTAATTTTAATTCCAATTTATTTATTTGATCTTTATTCTTTATTATAATAAACTTAATTTTAATTTACTATTTTTTAATCTAATCTAATTTAATTTATTAAATCTTGGAAATGTCCTATAAATCTTCCATCAAGCTGGCAAGATTTAAAAGAACTCTCCTCACCTCAAGACATCTAAAAGTACTACTCAAGCGCAGTCCCTTTAGAATTCCGTCGTCGGAATATTTTATGATTTATTTGTTTCTTCTAATTTTTTTATTTTGTCTTATACTTTTTTAGTGTATTTGTTTAATTTACTTATTTTATATTAATTTTCTATAACCGAAAAGATTTTTCTTTGTTTTCCTTAAGACTTATATTTCCTATAATTAAAACTCCAAGATCTTATCCCATAATTTTTACAACTATATTATCTAGCACATGCAAAAATAAAAATATCATATTATCATCATGTAAACGTATTACATTATGTACATACATGCAAATGACCAAATTATTGATCAAAATTAAAAAGAGTCAAGTCATATCATATTATCCTGCTCATTATCGTGCAAGGAATTATAAAATCTATGTATCAAGTTAATAATTAATCACCAAGTTATAATATTACATTATTTAGTAACTATTGATCTATTAATTAATTAATGAACAAAATAAAAGACAAACCTGATGAAGCTAACGTCCTGCTCTTTTTTACTTCTCTTTAATCTTTTAAAGATATTCCCCTCTGCTTCTACTATAGCTGCAACGTTAATCAATACCAAGCAAATGAGTAGCGGTTGTTGGAGCAGTCGACGATGGTGGCGCAAGCAGGGCTGGAACAGCGATGAAGCAGCGGCAAGCACAGGCAGCAAAGAAGACCGGCGATGCTAAAGGTGTTCAAGGAAAAAGCTGCAGCTGCACTGTTTTATAGATGGCTTTTTATCTTCGGGAACTTCCTTGCTCTTTCACGTACGGCTCGAATCTCTTGCCTCTTCACGTTGTAGTGGGCAAAACACAAAAAAATAATGATAATAATAACAGAACAACGGGGCTTGACGCAGCGGATAGCAGTAGGTGGTGCTGCAACAGCAGCTAGTAGGCCGCAGGCGATGAAGATGGTGTCGGAGCAGCGATGCAGTTCAGGAAACAAGATGGTTGTGATGGCTACGGTGCTCAATGAAGATGACGAGGAGATGTGGCGATGGAGTCGTGACAGTGCAGCAGTGGTTTGGTGTAGGACTGAGCGGGCGACAGAGGAGCGGAGGTACAGTGATGGTGGCGCTGTGCAGGATGGCTTGGCAGTGCAGGGAAGTCAGCGGGGAGCGGGATGAGGTGATGATGGACATAGCAGAAGATAATGGACAGGGATCGAAACGCAGCAGCAATGGAGAGGCAGCACCGGTGGCAGGGAACGATGGTGAAGGTGGCCCTAGCTAGGGTTTTTTTTTTCTCTAACTAGGTTTTTTCTTTCTAGGGTCTCTAGGGTTTTTTTTTCTCTCCAGGTTTTTTTTCTGTGTTGTCCTCCTTTTTTCTAGGGTTTTCTCCCCCTTTTATACTAGTCAAAATTTCATGGAAAGAAATAAAAAAATTTATAATTGATCCCATGATTATGGGATTTTTCATTTATTTTGTTTGACTTTCTCTTTTTTTTTAAAAAAATTTATTTCCTTTTTATTATTTTTTTGGCAATGAATTTTCAGATTTAATTTCAACCAATTTCCTTCCTTTTGTTGATTTATTCATTGATTTAATGGCTGATTATTTTTTCTTTTATTTTTGGCAACAATATCAACTTTAGTCAACTCTTGAAGATGTGAATTTTGCATGTGCTTCACATGAGATTTGACCAAAATTGACTTGTTTCTTTTTATCATTATTTATTTTTTGATTTTTGATTTTTTGATTATATATAAAAAAAAAATTGTTCGGACAAAATTAGGTGTCTACAGCTGCCCCTCTTTGCGCTTTGCTGTGAAACAGTAATGGTGCAAAGACATAGACAACCATTTTGTCCGAATGCAAGACCTATCAATGATTTTTTTTTTTGTAAAATATGATATTTCCTAGCCTCTTCTATCATAAGGCTAAGGAATAAATGCAAAATGAAATTTCCTAATCTTCCTCTCTTATAAAGATTGAGGAATAAATGCAAAATGAAGTTTCCTAGCCTCTTCTATCATAAGGTTCAGGAATGCAAAGTGAAATTCCTATTTTAGTCTCTCCTATCATAAGACTAAAGAATACAAACATGAATTTTCCAAATCTTTTCTACCATAAGATTAAGGAATGCAAAGTGAAACTCCTAGTCTCTCCTATCATAAGACTGAGGAATGTGAGATGAAATTTCCTGGTCTTTCCTATCATAAGACTAAGGAATGCAAAGTGAATGGGATTTCCTAATCTTTTCTATCACAAGATTAAGGAATGCAAAATGAAATTCCTAGTCTCTCCTATCATAAGACTAAGGAAATGCAAAAATGAATGAGATTTCCTAATCTTTTCTATCACAAGATTAAGGAATGCAAAGTGAAATTCCTAGTCCCCCCTATCATAAGACTAAGGAAATGCAAAAAATGAAGTTTTCCTAGTCTCTCCTATCATAAGACTAAGGACTGTGAAATGAAATTCCTAGTCTTTCATATCATAAGACCAAGGAAATGAAAAATGATCATGAAATAAAAGCTCCTCTCACCAGAGGCATTGAGACTTTTGAAAAATAACCTTGTGCTCCTCTCACCAGAGGCATTGGAACTTTGAAAAATAAACTTGTGCTCCTCTCACCAGAGGCATTGGAACTTTTTGAAAAATAACTTTGTGCTCCTCTCACCAGAGGCATTGGAACTTTGAAAAATAATCTTGTGCTCCTCTCACCAGAGGCATTGGAACTTTGAAAAATAATCTTGTGCTCCTCTCACCAGAGGCATTGGAACTTTGAAAAATAATCTTGTGCTCCTCTCAGAATTAAGCATTCAGAATGCTTTTGAAAAATAAAAGTTTCATTCAGAATGCCAGTTAACATGGGTTTGACTGGGCTTAGCTTTCGTTTTGATGCCAACAATATTAGGCTTTATTCTCCTCTAAGGTGCCAGCTAAACTGGACTTTACTCTCATCTAAGGTTTTTTCAAAAAGTATTTTTCTCATCATCTTCTCATACCTCATCATTTTTTCAAATTACAATCTCTTATATTTTCTCTCAAAATTCAAATCATTCAAAACTTCTTATCCTAATGTCTTAACATATAGTTCAATGTCCAAAATGTACTAGTGAAATGTCATGCATGTGCATGCCATGAATGTTATGCACATGTCAATGTCATGCTTCCTGAATTATTCCATGAATGTATGCAAATGCATTCTCAATTGTGGTAACAAGATTCTCAAGCTCATCTTGCCTTTCTCAAGTCCCAAATATCTGCTGAATTCTTTAAATCTCCTTTCATTTAACATCCCATCTTTTATTGAGTCCTAGCCCAGTTATGCCCGAAGACTAGCCATCATGTTTTCAGATTTGTATATTCATCATTCACATTTGTTTCCTTCTCTCTCTTAGTAATGCAAGATTTCTCAAAAAAAAAATTTTTTTTTTTTAAAATTTACCCAAAAAGGTTACCAACATTTATTTATTTTCCTTTCAACTTGACCACCAATATAATGCACTCATACATCTTCTCAAATTATTATAGGGGTGGAATAAATGATCATGAGAGGTATAGATATTCATTCTTAGAAAAGGAACATGAAATCCAGAAAAACCAATGGGACAATCTGTTTGGAATAAGGTTTTTAGTATCCATTTAATGAACATTCTGACAATTTCAATCAAGTCAATCTAAAATTCTTTTCCAAAAGCCCACTCTTAGGTTGATATGTCCTTTCATGTAGTGTCTGCCAATCTTGCCCTCGTATCAAAACTTTTTGATGTTGATATTTTCCTGAGTCGCCTTTTTCGGTTTTCAACTTAGGTGCCCCCCTCAACTGATTCAAACTGCCCTTTTCGAGTTTTCAATTTGAATCCTCCTTTTTCTTTTTCTTTTTCTTTTTCTTTTTCTTTTTCTTTTTCTTTTCTTTTTCTTTTTCCTTTTTTTTCTTTTTTTTCTTTTTTTTTCTTTTTTCTTCTTTTTTTTTCTTTTTTCTTTTTTTTTTTTTTTTTCTTTTCTTTTTTTCAACTTCATTGGCTTTGACAAACTTTAACATTCAGTGCTCAATCCAAATTGATGCCCCCTAATAGGCATTCTTGATTTTGATCCAAGATATCTTCTAAATCTCATGTTTTCTTCATTCAACTTGATCTACTTCCTTCAAAGGATCATTATCTCATTGTACAAGTATGTTTTCATTCAACGCATGATTCTTCAATTCAAACATTTACATTTGATCAAAATGGACTTTTAAAGGCACGTAATGTAGGCTCGGGTGAGGGTTTATGAAAGAAAAGGATATAGTAGGCCCAAAATGTGTTTCAAGGTTTATAAACCAAGGGATCACTTTCTTTATCAAGTAAAACATTCAGGCATTTTGCACCTTCTTGTTCTTTTTTTTTTGGGGTTTTCTTTTTGAATAGAAACCCTTTTTTCTCTTTTTTTTTTCACAAAAATGGGCCTTTTTTTTTGCCCCTTGATTCATCATGAACACTTTCATTTTTGCCCCCAAAATTTCTTTATTTCATCTTCCTTGCCCCTAATGTGGAGGGTGATCCTTGGTGGGTTATATTACAAAAATATAATAGGCTCAAAAGGGGTAATCAAAGGATAATTTTACTCATGCTTTGAAGGATAGTGAAAGAAGGCCATTTATCATTTCAAATGTAAGCGCTCTCCTTAAAGATCATTTATTGAACAATACAAACTTGTTAGAAGCTTTTGTAAGAGATTCACCTTTCTCGTACTGTCTATCAAGTGTGGATGGTGAGCAACCTTTCCTTCATTTTCTTGCTTTCGCAACATTGGCATACTATTAATTCATCAACAATAGTAGTTCTTTCAAAAATTGAACCCTAGATTTATTGACATCATTATCATCATGTTCATTATTTGGATACTTGTGAATGAAAGATATGGTGAGTATGTGGAGAAATGGAAAATGAATGGAATGAGAAATTGACAGTGCATCACACTAGTCGCTTTATTGAAAAGGAAATAAATAAAAGTTAACCCATACATAAAATTTATTTCGTGCTTATGGGCTTAAGCACTTTCAAAAACTATCTTGCATTACTTGAAGAAATAAAAGAAAGCAAAAACAAAACTAGAATTTATAGATCTTCAAAATTGTCAGGCTCGAACCCTTCATGCCCCCACAAAACTCATCCTTCATTAGTATGGTTAGCAATGGGTTTGCATTCGTAGTCGGTTCCCCTTTCGCTTCAAAACTCAACATACCAGCTTTTATCAATCCTTGCACTCTATACTTTAGTGCAGTGCAATTCTCCAAAGAGTGACCCACGTTCCCGAAGTGATACTCGCATCGAGCATTCTCATCATACCACTTTGGATATGGGGGCTTGAGAGGTTCCACATAAATGGGTGCAGTGAGTTGTCCTTGATGAATTTCGGGTATAACTCAGTGTAGGTCATGGGGATTGGGTCAATGGGAGTCCTTTCTCTTTTTGGCCATGATGCATTATGATTGCCCTCTTGTTTATTGAACTGCTTAGTTGGTTGAATATTTGGGGCAAGTGTCTGGGGATTAGGTTGAACATTAACCTTGGGGTAAGAATGGTAAGGATTCTGAGCAGGATAGTAAGGTTGTGGCATGTGATAAGGGTGTTGTGGGACATAGCCTCCATATTGCCTTCCATATGCTACAGCATGGACTTCTTCTTCCCTTCTTTTGTTGGCTCCTCCTTTCTTCTCAATATTGTTGGGAGCTTCAATCTTTCCACTCTTGATTGCATTCTCAATTATCTCACAGACAATACCATATCAGCAAAATTCTTAGTGGCATACCGATCATCCTATCGTATATGGAGCCTTCAAAGTATTAACGAACATAATGGTAAGCTCCTTCTCCGAAATGGAGGTTGCACTTCCGCAGCCATATCACGCCACCTTTGGGCATATTGCTTGAACTCTCATTAGCTTCTTTCCATGCTTTGTAAAGACAGACGATCAGGGGCCATGTCAGCAACATGTCGATATTGAGCCATAAATGCTCTTGCCAAGTCATTCCAAGTGGTGATTCGAGTTCCATCCAATTGATTATACCACTTCGCTGCAGACCCAGTAAGGCTTTCTTGAAAGATATGAATAAGAAGTTTATCATCTTGAGCATAGGCAGCCATCTTTCGGCAATACATAATAAGATGAGACCTAGGGCAAGAAGTTCCATTGTACTTCTCAAACTCTGGTGCTTTAAACTTAGGTGTAATAACCAAGTCTGACACCAAACATAACCCAGTAGCATCCAATGGAACCATAAAAGTCTAAGCCTTCAATAGCTCGAATCCTTTCCTCCAAACATATTAATCTTTCGTTGCGACTTCGCCTCATCTTTCTCTTCTTTTCTGCTTGTTTTTTTCAACTTCTCAATTTCCCTTGGGTCATCTAAGTCGGGCACCTCAATGGGATCAGTAGATTTTGCGCCTTGGGAAGGATAGGCGGGTCCTTGGAATTGAGCTTGTCCAAACGCTTGGGGTATAGCAGTGTAAGCAGGTGGATATCTTCCTTCTTGGGATGTTTGACTTGGAAATGGACCAAATCCGGGAGGATAGACAAGGTCTTCCATACTGCGTTGTTGAACCCCTTCTTGGACTACAACTTCCTCTACCACTCCTTTGCCCTTGCTTAGATTTTTCAACAGCTCTGTAATTTGGGCCAATTGCCCTCTCATTTCCTCTTGAGCTTTTTCCATCTTCTCCATGCGCATGCTTGATTCTTCTTCCATGATCTTAGCTTGATAACGAGTGTTGTGTGAATGAACCTTTGGTCGAGCTATCTTCGAATCTTTATTACCACAATTAGAGTTCATCATTTTTCATGTGGTGATGCTTGAAAAAGTTTGAAAATACTTTATTTAAAAACAATGATTGAAGATGAATAGAACGAGATGATATTACATGTGTATGAATGGAATGCTATGGTAAAAGTTACCATGTAACAATAATGGGTGAGTAATGCATGAAATGTTTGGGTAAAAGACTCATGGTACCCTCTTAATGTCTCATGTGTAAACCAAAATCAAACAAACTTGATCAAACATGTCCTAAGTAATGGGCATTTTCTATAGCATGGGTTGATATGGCTCTATCTTACAGTTGGTCTTCTTAATTTCACTATATGCATGGCTTTAGATAAAAGGCTAAAGGTTCCCAAATTGTTCCTTACTGTCGTCCACCCAAGACTAGTAAAGCACCCAATCCTCACCCATTATAGGTTACAAACGGAAAGGTTCAATCTGAGTGGGAGTATTTCACTGGCCTGTGTGGAGGTTATCACCTCACGAAGGCAAAGGTAGTATACTCCCTCCTATGAAGGATAAGCCCGGGTCAAGGGCTAATGCATGCACATGAATGTTAAGTGTGTGCATTATGAAATTTAAAGTTTTAGGCAAAATCTTAATAACCTTAAACTACCTAATGGCCTGACTCTCTAATGTCCCCAGTGGAGTCGCCAAGCTGTCATCACGTATTAAGTTTCGGGGAAACCTAATAGCTAGACACAAAACTACAGAGTCGCCACCAACCATTCTAACCTAGGTGTGATTGGTCACCTATTCAAACTAAGGATAAGGCTTGGTCTGCGTTAAGAATCCTAGGGTTCGGGAGTACGGTTACGTGTGAGGAAGGGTTAGCACCCTCACAACGCCCATCCTAAGATGATACCAAGTGATCTAAGGTTATCTTAATTTTGCCTTTTACTTTAATTTCGATATAATTAAATATTGAAAAATCTTTTAAGTCTCCTCCATCAAGCTGGTTGGACAACTTAAAAGTTACTCTCACCTCAAGAGTATTTCAAGTAGGACCAATCGCCTTTCTTGAAGAGGCTCTGTCGTCGGATTGTTTAAATATTTTATGCGAACCCTATTTTGACTTCTATCCAATTTATATTTATTATTTTATCCTATTTTATTCTATCGTTATTATTTCTTTATATAAATTATTATTTCATGTATTTTTATATCTTTAAATAAACATGAATGATTTGATATTGAATATTTTCTTAAAGACCTTCCATCAAGCTGGTAAGACCTTAAAGAAACTTTCTCACCTTAGGAATTTTTAAAGAAATTACTCAAGCGCAATTCCCTTTAAATTCCATCCTCGGAATAATTCACATTTATTAAAATATTTAATGTAATTTAATTTCTATTTATTTTAATTATTTTCTAATTTTAATTCCAATTTATTTATTTGATCTTTATTCTTTATTATAATAAACTTAATTTTAATTTACTATTTTTTAATCTAATCTAATTTAATTTATTAAATCTTGGAAATGTCCTATAAATCTTCCATCAAGCTGGCAAGATTTAAAAGAACTCTCCTCACCTCAAGACATCTAAAAGTACTACTCAAGCGCAGTCCCTTTAGAATTCCGTCGTCGGAATATTTTATGATTTATTTGTTTCTTCTAATTTTTTTATTTTGTCTTATACTTTTTTAGTGTATTTGTTTAATTTACTTATTTTATATTAATTTTCTATAACCGAAAAGATTTTTCTTTGTTTTCCTTAAGACTTATATTTCCTATAATTAAAACTCCAAGATCTTATCCCATAATTTTTACAACTATATTATCTAGCACATGCAAAAATAAAAAATATCATATTATCATCATGTAAACGTATTACATTATGTACATACATGCAAATGACCAAATTATTGATCAAAATTAAAAAGAGTCAAGTCATATCATATTATCCTGCTCATTATCGTGCAAGGAATTATAAAATCTATGTATCAAGTTAATAATTAATCACCAAGTTATAATATTACATTATTTAGTAACTATTGATCTATTAATTAATTAATGAACAAAATAAAAGACAAACCTGATGAAGCTAACGTCCTGCTCTTTTTTACTTCTCTTTAATCTTTTAAAGATATTCCCCTCTGCTTCTACTATAGCTGCAACGTTAATCAATACCAAGCAAATGAGTAGCGGGTTGTTGGAGCAGTCGACGATGGTGGCGCAAGCAGGGCTGGAACAGCGATGAAGCAGCGGCAAGCACAGGCAGCAAAGAAGACCGGCGATGCTAAAGGTGTTCAAGGAAAAAGCTGCAGCTGCACTGTTTTATAGATGGCTTTTTATCTTCGGGAACTTCCTTGCTCTTTCACGTACGGCTCGAATCTCTTGCCTCTTCACGTTGTAGTGGGCAAAACACAAAAAAATAATGATAATAATAACAGAACAACGGGGCTTGACGCAGCGGATAGCAGTAGGTGGTGCTGCAACAGCAGCTAGTAGGCCGCAGGCGATGAAGATGGTGTCGGAGCAGCGATGCAGTTCAGGAAACAAGATGGTTGTGATGGCTACGGTGCTCAATGAAGATGACGAGGAGATGTGGCGATGGAGTCGTGACAGTGCAGCAGTGGTTTGGTGTAGGACTGAGCGGGCGACAGAGGAGCGGAGGTACAGTGATGGTGGCGCTGTGCAGGATGGCTTGGCAGTGCAGGGAAGTCAGCGGGGAGCGGGATGAGGTGATGATGGACATAGCAGAAGATAATGGACAGGGATCGAAACGCAGCAGCAATGGAGAGGCAGCACCGGTGGCAGGGAACGATGGTGAAGGTGGCCCTAGCTAGGGTTTTTTTTTTCTCTAACTAGGTTTTTTCTTTCTAGGGTCTCTAGGGTTTTTTTTTCTCTCCAGGTTTTTTTTTCTGTGTTGTCCTCCTTTTTTCTAGGGTTTTCTCCCCCTTTTATACTAGTCAAAATTTCATGGAAAGAAATAAAAAAATTTATAATTGATCCCATGATTATGGGATTTTTCATTTATTTTGTTTGACTTTCTCTTTTTTTTAAAAAAAATTTATTTCCTTTTTATTATTTTTTTGGCAATGAATTTTCAGATTTAATTTCAACCAATTTCCTTCCTTTTGTTGATTTATTCATTGATTTAATGGCTGATTATTTTTTCTTTTATTTTTGGCAACAATATCAACTTTAGTCAACTCTTGAAGATGTGAATTTTGCATGTGCTTCACATGAGATTTGACCAAAATTGACTTGTTTCTTTTTATCATTATTTATTTTTTGATTTTTGATTTTTTGATTATATATAAAAAAAAATTGTTCGGACAAAATTAGGTGTCTACAGCTGCCCCTCTTTGCGCTTTGCTGTGAAACAGTAATGGTGCAAAGACATAGACAACCATTTTGTCCGAATGCAAGACCTATCAATGATTTTTTTTTTGTAAAATATGATATTTCCTAGCCTCTTCTATCATAAGGCTAAGGAATAAATGCAAAATGAAATTTCCTAATCTTCCTCTCTTATAAAGATTGAGGAATAAATGCAAAATGAAGTTTCCTAGCCTCTTCTATCATAAGGTTCAGGAATGCAAAGTGAAATTCCTATTTTAGTCTCTCCTATCATAAGACTAAAGAATACAAACATGAATTTTCCAAATCTTTTCTACCATAAGATTAAGGAATGCAAAGTGAAACTCCTAGTCTCTCCTATCATAAGACTGAGGAATGTGAGATGAAATTTCCTGGTCTTTCCTATCATAAGACTAAGGAATGCAAAGTGAATGGGATTTCCTAATCTTTTCTATCACAAGATTAAGGAATGCAAAATGAAATTCCTAGTCTCTCCTATCATAAGACTAAGGAAATGCAAAAATGAATGAGATTTCCTAATCTTTTCTATCACAAGATTAAGGAATGCAAAGTGAAATTCCTAGTCCCCCCTATCATAAGACTAAGGAAATGCAAAAAATGAAGTTTTCCTAGTCTCTCCTATCATAAGACTAAGGACTGTGAAATGAAATTCCTAGTCTTTCCTATCATAAGACCAAGGAAATGAAAAATGATCATGAAATAAAAGCTCCTCTCACCAGAGGCATTGAGACTTTGAAAAATAACCTTGTGCTCCTCTCACCAGAGGCATTGGAACTTTGAAAAATAAACTTGTGCTCCTCTCACCAGAGGCATTGGAACTTTTTGAAAAATAACTTTGTGCTCCTCTCACCAGAGGCATTGGAACTTTGAAAAATAATCTTGTGCTCCTCTCACCAGAGGCATTGGAACTTTGAAAAATAATCTTGTGCTCTCACCGAGGCATTGGAACTTTGAAAAATAATCTTGTGCTCCTCTCACAAGAGGCATTGGAGACTTTGCTGAGGCATTGAGACTTTTGAAAATAAAAGTTTCATTCAGAATGCCAGTTAACATGGGTTTGACTGGGCTTAGCTTTCGTTTTGATGCCAACAATATTAGGCTTTATTCTCCTCTAAGGTGCCAGCTAAACTGGACTTTACTCTCATCTTAAGGTTTTTTCAAAAAGTATTTTTCTCATCATCTTCTCATACCTCATCATTTTTTCAAATTACAATCTCTTATATTTTCTCTCAAAATTCAAATCATTCAAAACTTCTTATCCTAATGTCTTAACATATAGTTCAATGTCCAAAATGTACTAGTGAAATGTCATGCATGCCATGAATGTTATGCACATGTCAATGTCATGCTTCCTGAATTATTCCATGAATGTATGCAAATGCATTCTCAATTGTGGTAACAAGATTCTCAAGCTCATCTTGCCTTTCTCAAGTCCCAAATATCTGCTGAATTCTTTAAATCTCCTTTCATTTAACATCCCATCTTTTATTGAGTCCTAGCCCAGTTATGCCCGAAGACTAGCCATCATGTTTTTAGATTTGTATATTCATCATTCACATTTGTTTCCTTCTCTCTCTTAGTAATGCAAGATTTCTCAAAAAAATTTTTTTTTTTTTAAAATTTACCCAAAAAGGTTACCAACATTTATTTATTTTCCTTTCAACTTGACTACCAATATAATGCACTCATACATCTTCTCAATTTATTATAGGGGTGGAATAAATGATCATGAGAGGTATAGATATTCATTCTTAGAAAAGGAACATGAAATCCAGAAAAACCAATGGGACAATCTGTTTGGAATAAGGTTTTTAGTATCCATTTAATGAACATTCTGACAATTTCAATCAAGTCAATCTAAAATTCTTTTCCAAAAGCCCACTCTTAGGTTGATATGTCCTTTCATGTAGTGTCTGCCAATCTTGCCCTCGTATCAAAACTTTTTGATGTTGATATTTTCCTGAGTCGCCTTTTTCGGTTTTCAACTTAGGTGCCCCCCTCAACTGATTCAAACTGCCCTTTTCGAGTTTTCAATTTGAATCCTCCTTTTTCTTTTTCTTTTTCTTTTTCTTTTTCTTTTTCTTTTTCTTTTTCTTTTTCTTTTTCTTTTTTCCTTTTTTTTCTTTTTTTTCTTTTTTTCTTCTTTTTTTTTTCTTTTTTCTTTTTTTTTATATTTTTTTCTTTTCTTTTTTTCAACTTCATTGGCTTTGACAAACTTTAACATTCAGTGCTCAATCCAAATTGATGCCCCCTAATAGGCATTCTTGATTTTGATCCAAGATATCTTCTAAATCTCATGTTTTCTTCATTCAACTTGATCTACTTCCTTCAAAGGATCATTATCTCATTGTACAAGTATGTTTTCATTCAACGCATGATTCTTCAATTCAAACATTTACATTTGATCAAAATGGACTTTTAAAGGCACGTAATGTAGGCTCGGGTGAGGGTTTATGAAAGAAAAGGATATAGTAGGCCCAAAATGTGTTTCAAGGTTTATAAACCAAGGGATCACTTTCTTTATCAAGTAAAACATTCAGGCATTTTGCACCTTCTTGTTCTTTTTTTTTTTGGGGTTTTCTTTTTGAATAGAAACCCTTTTTTCTCTTTTTTTTTTCACAAAAATGGGCCTTTTTTTTTTGCCCCTTGATTCATCATGAACACTTTCATTTTTGCCCCCAAAATTTCTTTATTTCATCTTCCTTGCCCCTAATGTGGAGGGTGATCCTTGGTGGGTTATATTACAAAAATATAATAGGCTCAAAAGGGGTAATCAAAGGATAATTTTACTCATGCTTGAAGGATAGTGAAAGAAGGCCATTTATCATTTCAAATGTAAGCGCTCTCCTTAAAGATCATTTATTGAACAATTACAAACTTGTTAGAAGCTTTTGTAAGAGATTCACCTTTCTCGTACTGTCTATCAAGTGTGGATGGTGAGCAACCTTTCCTTCATTTTCTTGCTTTCGCAACATTGGCATACTATTAATTCATCAACAATAGTAGTTCTTTCAAAATTGAACCCTAGATTTATTGACATCATTATCATCATGTTCATTATTTGGATACTTGTGAATGAAAGATATGGTGAGTATGTGGAGAAATGGAAAATGAATGGAATGAGAAATTGACAGTGCATCACACTAGTCGCTTTATTGAAAAGGAAATAAATAAAAGTTAACCCATACATAAAATTTATTTCGTGCTTATGGGCTTAAGCACTTTCAAAAAACTATCTTGCATTACTTGAAGAAATAAAAGAAAGCAAAAACAAAACTAGAATTTATAGATCTTCAAAATTGTCAGGCTCGAACCCTTCATGCCCCCACAAAACTCATCCTTCATTAGTATGGTTAGGCAATGGGTTTGCATTCGTAGTCGGTTCCCCTTTCGCTTCAAAACTCAACATACCAGCTTTTATCAATCCTTGCACTCTATACTTTAGTGCAGTGCAATTCTCCAAAGAGTGACCCACGTTCCCGAAGTGATACTCGCATCGAGCATTCTCATCATACCACTTTGGATATGGGGGCTTGAGAGGTTCCACATAAATGGGTGCAGTGAGTTGTCCTTGATGATTTCGGGTATAACTCAGTGTAGGTCATGGGGATTGGGTCAATGGGAGTCCTTTCTCTTTTTGGCCATGATGCATTATGATTGCCCTCTTGTTTATTGAACTGCTTAGTTGGTTGAATATTTTGGGGCAAGTGTCTGGGGATTAGGTTGAACATTAACCTTGGGGTAAGAATGGTAAGGATTCTGAGCAGGATAGTAAGGTTTGTGGCATGTGAAGGGTGTTGTGGGACATAGCCTCCATATTGCCTTCCATATGCTACAGCATGGACTTCTTCTTCCCTTCTTTTGTTGGCTCCTCCTTTCTTCTCAATATTGTTGGGAGCTTCAATCTTTCCACTCTTGATTGCATTTCAATTATCTCACCAGACAATACCCATATCAGCAAAATTCTTAGTGGCATTACCGATCATCCTATCGTAGTATGGAGCCTTCAAAGTATTAACGAACATAATGGTAAGCTCCTTCTCCGAAAGTGGAGGTTGCACTTCCGCAGCCATATCACGCCACCTTTGGGCATATTGCTTGAAACTCTCATTAGCCTTCTTTTCCATGCTTTGTAAAGACAGACGATCAGGGGCCATGTCAGCAACATGTCGATATTGAGCCATAAATGCTCTTGCCAAGTCATTCCAAGTGGTGATTCGAGTTCCATCCAATTGATTATACCACTTCGCTGCAGACCCAGTAAGGCTTTCTTGAAAGATATGAATAAGAAGTTTATCATCTTGAGCATAGGCAGCCATCTTTCGGCAATACATAATAAGATGAGACCTAGGGCAAGAAGTTCCATTGTACTTCTCAAACTCTGGTGCTTTAAACTTACTTAGGTGTAATAACCAAGTCTGACACCAAACAAACCCAGTAGCATCCATGGAACCATAAAAGTCTAAGCCTTCAATAGCTCGAATCCTTTCCTCCAACATAATCTTTCGTTGCGACTTCGCCACATCTTTCTCTTCTGCTTGTTTGGTTTTCAACTTCTCAATTTCCCTTGGGTCATCTAAGTCGGGCACCCAATGGGATCAGTAGATTTTGCGCCTTGGGAAAAGGATAGGCGGGTCCTTGGAATTGAGCTTGTCCAAACGCTTGGGGTATAGCAGTGTAAGCAGGTGGATATCTTCCTTCTTGGGATGTTTGACTTGGAAATGGACCAAATCCGGGAGGATAGACAAGGTCTTCCATACTGCGTTGTTGAACCCCTTCTTGGACTACAACTTCCTCTACCACTCCTTTGCCCTTGCTTAGATTTTTCAACAGCTCTGTAATTTGGGCCAATTGCCCTCTCATTTCCTCTTGAGCTTTTTCCATCTTCTCCATGCGCATGCTTGATTCTTCTTCCATGATCTTAGCTTGATAACGAGTGTTGTGTGAATGAACCTTTGGTCGAGCTATCTTCGAATCTTTATTACCACAATTAGAGTTCATCATTTTTCATGTGGTGATGCTTGAAAAAGTTTGAAAATACTTTATTTAAAAACATGATTGAAGATGAATAGAACGAGATGATATTACATGTGTATGAATGGAATGCTATGGTTAAAAGTTACCATGTAACAATAATGGGTGAGTAATGCATGAAATGTTTGGGTAAAAGACTCATGGTACCCTCTTAATGTCTCATGTGTAAACCAAAATCAAACAAACTTGATCAAACATGTCCTAAGTAATGGGCATTTTCTATAGCATGGGTTGATATGGCTCTATCTTACAGTTGGTCTTCTTAATTTCACTATATGCATGGCTTTAGATAAAAGGCTAAAGGTTCCCAAATTGTTCCTTACTGTCGTCCACCCAAGACTAGTAAAGCACCCAATCCTTACCCATTATAGGTTACAAACGGAAAGGTTCAATTTGAGTGGGAGTATTTCACTGGCCTGTGTGGAGGTTATCACCTCACGAAGGCAAAGGTAGTATACTCCCTCCTATGAAGGATAAGCCCGGGTCAAGGGCTAATGCATGCACATGAATGTTAAGTGTGTGCATTATGAAATTTAAAGTTTTAGGCAAAATCTTAATAACCTTAAACTACCTAATGGCCTGACTCTCTAATGTCCCCAGTGGAGTCGCCAAGCTGTCATCACGTATTAAGTTTCGGGGAAACCTAATAGCTAGACACAAAACTACAGAGTCGCCACCAACCATTCTAACCTAGGTGTGATTGGTCACCTATTCAAACTAAGGATAAGGCTTGGTCTGCGTTAAGAATCCTAGGGTTCGGGAGTACGGTTACGTGTGAGGGAAGGGTTAGCACCCTCACAACGCCCATCTAAGATGATACCAAGTGATCTAAGGTTATCTTATTTTGCCTTTTACTTTAATTTCGATATAATTAAATATTGAAAAATCTTTTAAGTCTCCTCCATCAAGCTGGTTGGACAACTTAAAAGTTACTCTACCTCAAGAGTATTCAAGTAGGACCAATCGCTTTCTTGAAGAGGCCTGTCGTCGGATTGTTTAAATATTTTATGCGAACCCTATTTTGACTTCTATCCAATTTTATATTTATTATTTTATCCTATTTTATTCTATCGTTATTATTTCTTTATATAAATTATTATTTCATGTATTTTTATATCTTTAAATAAACATGAATGATTTGATATTGAATATTTTCTTAAAGACCTTCCATCAAGCTGGAAGACCTTAAAGAAACTTTCTCACCTTAGGAATTTTTAAAGAAATTACTCAAGCGCAATTCCCTTTAAATTCCATCCTCGGAATAATTCACTTTACATTTAAAATATTTAATGTAATTTAATTTCTATTTTTTTAATTATTTTCTATTTCTAATTTTAATTCCAATTTATTTATTTGATCTTTATTCTTTATTATAATAAACTTAATTTTAATTTACTATTTTTTAATCTAATCTAATTTAATTTATTAAATCTTGGAAATGTCCTATAAATCTTCCATCAAGCTGGCAAGATTTAAAAGAACTCTCCTCACCTCAAGACATCTAAAAGTACTACTCAAGCGCAGTCCCTTTAGAATTCCGTCGTCGGAATATTTTATGATTTATTTGTTTCTTCTAATTTTTTTATTTTGTCTTATACTTTTTTAGTGTATTTGTTTAATTTACTTATTTTATATTAATTTTCTATAACCGAAAAGATTTTTCTTTGTTTTCCTTAAGACTTATATTTCCTATAATTAAAACTCCAAGATCTTATCCCATAATTTTTACAACTATATTATCTAGCACATGCAAAAATAAAAATATCATATTATCATCATGTAAACGTATTACATTATGTACATACATGCAAATGACCAAATTATTGATCAAAATTAAAAAGAGTCAAGTCATATCATATTATCCTGCTCATTATCGTGCAAGGAATTATAAAATCTATGTATCAAGTTAATAATTAATCACCAAGTTATAATATTACATTATTTAGTAACTATTGATCTATTAATTAATTAATGAACAAAATAAAAGACAAACCTGATGAAGCTAACGTCCTGCTCTTTTTTACTTCTCTTTAATCTTTTAAAGATATTCCCCTCTGCTTCTACTATAGCTGCAACGTTAATCAATACCAAGCAAATGAGTAGCGGGTTGTTGGAGCAGTCGACGATGGTGGCGCAAGCAGGGCTGGAACAGCGATGAAGCAGCGGCAAGCACAGGCAGCAAAGAAGACCGGCGATGCTAAAGGTGTTCAAGGAAAAAGCTGCAGCTGCACTGTTTTATAGATGGCTTTTTATCTTCGGGAACTTCCTTGCTCTTTCACGTACGGCTCGAATCTCTTGCCTCTTCACGTTGTAGTGGGCAAAACACAAAAAAATAATGATAATAATAACAGAACAACGGGGCTTGACGCAGCGGATAGCAGTAGGTGGTGCTGCAACAGCAGCTAGTAGGCCGCAGGCGATGAAGATGGTGTCGGAGCAGCGATGCAGTTCAGGAAACAAGATGGTTGTGATGGCTACGGTGCTCAATGAAGATGACGAGGAGATGTGGCGATGGAGTCGTGACAGTGCAGCAGTGGTTTGGTGTAGGACTGAGCGGGGACAGAGGAGCGGAGGTACAGTGATGGTGGCGCTGTGCAGGATGGCTTGGCAGTGCAGGGAAGTCAGCGGGGAGCGGGATGAGGTGATGATGGACATAGCAGAAGATAATGGACAGGGATCGAAACGCAGCAGCAATGGAGAGGCAGCACCGGTGGCAGGGAACGATGGTGAAGGTGGCCCTAGCTAGGGTTTTTTTTTTCTCTAACTAGGTTTTTTCTTTCTAGGGTCTCTAGGGTTTTTTTTTCTCTCCAGGTTTTTTTTCTGTGTTGTCCTCCTTTTTTCTAGGGTTTTCTCCCCCTTTTATACTAGTCAAAATTTCATGGAAAGAAATAAAAAAATTTATAATTGATCCCATGATTATGGGATTTTTCATTTATTTTGTTTGACTTTCTCTTTTTTTTTAAAAAAATTTATTTCCTTTTTATTATTTTTTTGGCAATGAATTTTCAGATTTAATTTCAACCAATTTCCTTCCTTTTGTTGATTTATTCATTGATTTAATGGCTGATTATTTTTTCTTTTATTTTTGGCAACAATATCAACTTTAGTCAACTCTTGAAGATGTGAATTTTGCATGTGCTTCACATGAGATTTGACCAAAATTGACTTGTTTCTTTTTATCATTATTTATTTTTTGATTTTTGATTTTTTGATTATATATAAAAAAAAATTGTTCGGACAAAATTAGGTGTCTACAGCTGCCCCTCTTTGCGCTTTGCTGTGAAACAGTAATGGTGCAAAGACATAGACAACCATTTTGTCCGAATGCAAGACCTATCAATGATTTTTTTTTTGTAAAATATGATATTTCCTAGCCTCTTCTATCATAAGGCTAAGGAATAAATGCAAAATGAAATTTCCTAATCTTCCTCTCTTATAAAGATTGAGGAATAAATGCAAAATGAAGTTTCCTAGCCTCTTCTATCATAAGGTTCAGGAATGCAAAGTGAAATTCCTATTTTAGTCTCTCCTATCATAAGACTAAAGAATAAAACATGAATTTTCCAAATCTTTTCTACCATAAGATTAAGGAATGCAAAGTGAAACTCCTAGTCTCTCCTATCATAAGACTGAGGAATGTGAGATGAAATTTCCTGGTCTTTCCTATCATAAGACTAAGGAATGCAAAGTGAATGGGATTTCCTAATCTTTTCTATCACAAGATTAAGGAATGCAAAATGAAATTCCTAGTCTCTCCTATCATAAGACTAAGGAAATGCAAAAATGAATGAGATTTCCTAATCTTTTCTATCACAAGATTAAGGAATGCAAAGTGAAATTCCTAGTCCCCCCTATCATAAGACTAAGGAAATGCAAAAAATGAAGTTTTCCTAGTCTCTCCTATCATAAGACTAAGGACTGTGAAATGAAATTCCTAGTCTTTCATATCATAAGACCAAGGAAATGAAAAATGATCATGAAATAAAAGCTCCTCTCACCAGAGGCATTGAGACTTTTGAAAAATAACCTTGTGCTCCTCTCACCAGAGGCATTGGAACTTTGAAAAATAAACTTGTGCTCCTCTCACCAGAGGCATTGGAACTTTTTGAAAAATAACTTTGTGCTCCTCTCACCAGAGGCATTGGAACTTTGAAAAATAATCTTGTGCTCCTCTCACCAGAGGCATTGGAACTTTGAAAAATAATCTTGTGCTCCTCTCACCAGAGGCATTGAGACTTTTGAAAAATAAAAGTTTCATTCAGAATGCCAGTTAACATGGGTTTGACTGGGCTTAGCTTTCGTTTTGATGCCAACAATATTAGGCTTTATTCTCCTCTAAGGTGCCAGCTAAACTGGACTTTACTCTCATTTAAGGTTTTTTCAAAAAGTATTTTTCTCATCATCTTCTCATACCTCATCATTTTTTCAAATTACAATCTCTTATATTTTCTCTCAAAATTCAAATCATTCAAAACTTCTTATCCTAATGTCTTAACATATAGTTCAATGTCCAAAATGTACTAGTGAAATGTCATGCATGTCATGCATGCCATGAATGTTATGCACATGTCAATGTCATGCTTCCTGAATTATTCCATGAATGTATGCAAATGCATTCTCAATTGTGGTAACAAGATTCTCAAGCTCATCTTGCCTTTCTCAAGTCCCAAATATCTGCTGAATTCTTTAAATCTCCTTTCATTTAACATCCCATCTTTTATTGAGTCCTAGCCTAGTTATGCCCGAAGACTAGCCATCATGTTTTCAGATTTGTATATTCATCATTCACATTTGTTTCCTTCTCTCTCTTAGTAATGCAAGATTTCTCAAAAAAAAAATTTTTTTTTTTTAAAATTTACCCAAAAAGGTTACCAACATTTATTTATTTTCCTTTCAACTTGACCACCAATATAATGCACTCATACATCTTCTCAAATTATTATAGGGGTGGAATAAATGATCATGAGAGGTATAGATATTCATTCTTAGAAAAGGAACATGAAATCCAGAAAAACCAATGGGACAATCTGTTTGGAATAAGGTTTTTAGTATCCATTTAATGAACATTCTGACAATTTCAATCAAGTCAATCTAAAATTCTTTTCCAAAAGCCCACTCTTAGGTTGATATGTCCTTTCATGTAGTGTCTGCCAATCTTGCCCTCGTATCAAAACTTTTTGATGTTGATATTTTCCTGAGTCGCCTTTTTCGGTTTTCAACTTAGGTGCCCCCCTCAACTGATTCAAACTGCCCTTTTCGAGTTTTCAATTTGAATCCTCCTCTTTTTCTTTTTCTTTTTCTTTTTATTTTTCTTTTTCTTTTTCTTTCTTTTTTCCTTTTTTTTCTTTTTTTTCTTTTTTCCTTCTTTTTTTTCTTTTTTCTTTTTTTTATATTTTTTTCTTTTTTCTTTTCTTTTTTTCAACTTCATTGGCTTTGACAAACTTTAACATTCAGTGCTCAATCCAAATTGATGCCCCCTAATAGGCATTCTTGATTTTGATCCAAGATATCTTCTAAATCTCATGTTTTCTTCATTCAACTTGATCTACTTCCTTCAAAGGATCATTATCTCATTGTACAAGTATGTTTTCATTCAACGCATGATTCTTCAATTCAAACATTTACATTTGATCAAAATGGGCTTTTAAAGGCACGTAATGTAGGCTCGGGTGAGGGTTTATGAAAGAAAAGGATATAGTAGGCCCAAAATGTGTTTCAAGGTTTATAAACCAAGGGATCACTTTCTTTATCAAGTAAAACATTCAGGCATTTTGCACCTTCTTGTTCTTTTTTTTTTTGGGGTTTTCTTTTTGAATAGAAACCCTTTTTTCTCTTTTTTTTTCACAAAAATGGGCCTTTTTTTTTGCCCCTTGATTCATCATGAACACTTTCATTTTTTCCCCCAAAATTTCTTTATTTCATCTTCCTTGCCCCTAATGTGGAGGGTGATCCTTGGTGGGTTATATACAAAAATATAATAGGCTCAAAAGGGGTAATCAAAGGATAATTTTACTCATGCTTGAAGGATAGTGAAAGAAGGCCATTTATCATTTCAAATGTAAGCGCTCTCCTTAAAGATCATTTATTGAACAATTACAAACTTGTTAGAAGCTTTTGTAAGAGATTCACCTTTCTCGTACTGTCTATCAAGTGCGGATGGTGAGCAACCTTTCCTTCATTTTTTTGCTTTCGCAACATTGGCATACTATTAATTCATCAACAATAGTAGTTCTTTCAAAATTGAACCCTAGATTTATTAATCCTAATACATCTATAAACCTATAATCAATCATAATATTATAAATAATAATATTAATATAATAAAGCTTTTTAAAATACAGATGAAAGAAATCTATTAAAAAGGAAAAATAATTCTTTCACGCGAGGATAAACATTTGTATCAACGTGTGTATTCCACAAATTTTTATTTTTTATTCAAAAAAATCAAAATTTATTAAAAAACATGTGAAAAACTTAAATCAACTTAAATCAACAGGCAAATCATTGTTATTATGTGATGATAACGAAAGGCTTTTATCTTTTGGTCACAAATAGGGGATAAAAGGCTTATTTAAATATATGTTTGCTGAATACATGGCCATGGCTGCTAAGTGCTAAATTTCTAAGCCGGGCGGATAAAGGTTGCAGGCAAATTTCAAGGCAGCGGCCATTCTTGTTCCCATTTCCCACAACTCACGTGGTAAATAAAACACGGTACGCCTAGTAATTCATGAGAGTACTGTAACTTTGGAGTTAAAGGGAAGGTCCATTTCGATTTGTGTATGACAGACCAACTCGTTTGACTAATTAACATTTTCCCAGCCACAGGCCCCAGTTCATTGAATCTTGTCTAAGTACAGAAAATGATTCGCAATCCAATCTGGCTCGAATAATAGCCGCAACAAGATCTCTTTAGTTGTCTTTATATAATTTCTTATACAATCATATCTAAATGTGATAAAAATTGATTTGACTCGAAAAATCAATTCAAATAACTTGAAACCGAATTCAATCAATTCGATTTTGATTAAAAAAGTAAACAATTCAAATCTAATCTAAATTTAAATTGATCTGAATTCATATTCATCCAAGCTTAATTTGATTCGAACCTAAATTAATCCGAATTTAAATTAACCTAAAATCGAGCTGGCACGAACATAAATTGATCCGAACGTAAATTAACCTAAACTCAAATTAATCTAAATCCAAATTAATCCAAACCTAAGAGGACTCAAACTTAAATTTAAGATTATTAATAAATATTTAAATGTTAAAATTAATGATCAAAGTATTTTATTATAGTAAAAATATAATTTTTTTGAATAATACCAGTGTGATTTTTTTTTGAATTTGGTTAAACTTTAAATATTCACTTTTATATTGTATTTATTGTAACTTAACCAAAAACGAAATTCTACAAGAGCTAATGTATAATTATTTAATGGAATAATAGCCAAATAAGCCCTCAACCTTAAGCCCAAAATGGAATTAAGCCCTTAACGTTTCATTGCGTGGAGATCAGTACATAAACATTTATTTCAGTGGAAATAAACCCTCAACCTTCTAAAATTATGCAATTAAGTCTAAATCTGTTAAATAACACTAACTGCCGTTAGTATATCTAACGTGGAAGCTGACGTGTATAGCTTAGTTGGCTGCCACGTGGCATGCCACGTGTGCAATATTAACGGCAGTTAGTGTCATTTAACAGATTTGGACTTAATTACATAATTTTAGAAGGTTGAGGGTTTATTTCCACTGAAATAAAAGTTTATGGACTGATTTTCACGCAATAAAACGTTAAGGGCTTAATTCCATTTTGGGCTCAAAGGTTGAGGGCTTATTTGACTATTTTGCCTTATTTAATTGCTAACTTATTACAAAGTACAAAAGCTACATCACCTACACTTAATGCCTCCAATTATTCTATAAAAACTAAGAGAAATTAAAAAGATATATAATAGTGTATTATAGTATTTAGTAGAGATTATTAAATCACTTTGATGCATAGAGTTAACAATTATTATAGATAATAGAAAATAAATGAAAAAATACAATTAATTTATGAATATTGTTAAATATAGTATAAAAAAACTATCATACAGATTATTAAATATTTTGAATATTTCAATCCTAATTTTATTATACGTCTTATGTTAGAAAAATATTTTATTTTCATGATTTTTTGATTCTTATAAATATGGTTTTAGTTTATTTTCATACCAGGCAACTCATACCAAGATGACTAAGGTCTAACCTAAAAAAACCTGTCTGCTCGATTCAAATGCAAATTCGACCAATCCGAATTGACTAAAAAAGTCAACAACTCGAACCTTACCTAATTCGAATCCGAATTGATCTTAACTCGAATTGATCCGAATTCAAATTAACCCAAGCCCGAAATGATTCGAACCTAAATATATCAATTTTTTTTTACTCAAATCCGACTTGATCCGAAAGTGAAATGATCTTAACACAAATTGATCTGATTTCTTTATCTCAAATTGATCCAATCTAAAATAACCCAACTCAAAGCCAATCTAACTCATTCATTTGCCACCTCTACCCATTGTTGTAGAAGGTTTCTGTGTTCCGAGAGTATCTTAATTTATTTGCAAGAAACTGTTTTAAAGCAAACGGTAAATCATGTTGGCTACACTGATTGTGGGCATGCATGCAATTAAATTTACTCAGACTTGTCTTCTGCATCATTGGAATTTCATTTGGTCTGAGGGCGAATCACTTATGACAATTTTATATTATTTTTGAAGCTTCAGATTTGGTTTTAGAAAAACTCAACTATCTGTCGGATATACTTATGTTGAGGCACTCAGAGTCTCAAATTAAGATTACCACGCATACCCAAACTAAAATTTTGCATTGCCTTGCTGATTATGCCGGCCGGTAATTATTTTTTTATTCTTTTCTACAAGTTCTTTATACAAAATATGGATCACATGTTTAATGCACACTTTATCAAACTATGAGGAGCGCAACATCGTAGCTGTAAATTATATTTCATGAATTCTTTAATGAATGTTTATTCCTTGATATTCAACCACTATCAGGGAAGATGGGACCCTATTTTGAATTTTCTACGCATGGAAACCGGTTCTTTGTCAACTTCTCCGTATGACACTAAATTTAAGATTAATCATGTATGTTTAAGTTAATCTTATAATAATACCAAATATTTTGATCTTACTATAAAATTCCATATATATATATATATATATATATATATATATAAAACAATAGCATGGAAAAGAGAGTGCAATCTGCCATCCACTCCCAAATTAATTAATCAACCCAAAAATATTGAAATGTCTTATACGTTAATGGATTTCTCTGAAAACATCTAAGATCATGTTATAAAAAAATAGTTTAGATATGGACATGAAATTCTTATTAACCTAATAGCATATTTAATTTATGCATTGTGCATATTTAATTTTGGATTATTATCTAATATATCTTAATGAAGTTTTCAAACTCCATAAATAAAATTAAAATAATGACATATTTTTTAAAAATATTTAAAAAACAAAAATAAATAAAGTAAGTTATGTATTATTATCTTAACTTTGTTTGTAAAGTCTGAAAATTCCATTAGCAATACATTTTTTATTTTTTGCTATGCACTAACAATGTATTGAATTTGAATAATAATTGTTTATTTTTAGGACATTTACCTACGTTGAATTCAAAACAAATCCAAATCTTGAATTTTTCGTGCTACTTTAATAGTTAAAACTGGTGAGAGAGCGACAAGGGTCCACTTGGGTTCTACCAACCACAAAAACTGTCATGTCGCAGAATTTTTTAATTAATAAACTAGTTTTGTTTCGTTAAAAATGGATGAAAGTGTTTGTACGAACAACGAACCACACCTTTTTGAAAATATTTTATAATTAACGGAATAATTTTGAAATAAGGTATCTTTAAAACAATTTAAAGATATATATACATATTTAATATCTCTACTTAAAGTTTTAGTAGCTATAAGGTAGATGATTTATGAATATTATACTAAAATATAATTTAAAAAAAGTTAAATACTCAATTCAGGATTAAACATTTACGGAATTTTTCAATTAATGATATAATCTTTAATTTTGATCAATTAAAGATTAAATATTTTCGAATTTGCTCAATTTAGGACTTTTTTTTATTTGTGTGAGTTACACGTGCCGTTAAAGAGTGTGAGCTGCCACTTGTCCCACTAAAATGTTGTCACGTGTCTCACGTATTTTACCTATTAAAAGAAAATAAATATAAATACATTGCCACGTGGCCCACTAAAATGTTGCCACGTGTCCCACGTATTTTTACCTATTAAAAAAATAAATATAACTACACTGCCACGTGACCCACTAAAATGCTGTTATGTGTCAAATGATGCCACGTATCCCACTTAAATGCTATCACGTGTCAATTGCTGACACGTATCTCACTAAAATGTTGTCACGTGTCACATGTATTTTTATCTATTAAAATAAAATAAATATAAATACATTGTCACGTGCGCACTAAAATGTTGCCACATATCTTTATCCTACTTAAATGCTGCCACGTGTCAATTGCTGACATGTATCTCACTAAAATGTTGCCACGTGTCACACGTATTTTTACCTATTAAAATAAAATAAATATAAATACACTGCCACGTGGCGTATTAAAATGTTGCCACATATCTTTATTTAACGTAGTTATTATTTTTAACGGCGCATGTACTTTAGTTTCGTTGAAAAATCATAAATTGAGCAAATTCGAAAACATTTAGTACTTAATTGATTAAAATTAAAGATTGTATCCTTAATTGAGAAATCCCGCAAAGGTTTAACGTTTGGACATGCAAGTTTTTTCGCACAGACAAATTAGAAAACATTCGACTTGGCAGAACATTAAAAAAGTAGACGGTTGCATGATATGGAAGACTTTTCAACATGTTTCCGATTACAAATTAAATGCGAACACTAGCTGGAACAATCGAACAATCTCGTACGTTTAGAAAGAAAATGGCGTTTGCATTACTAATGAAGACAAACAGTACATGTATATTTTTTTAACTTAATTTGCTCATTTAACTCTGGCTCCGCTCTATAAATACATTAGTGCTCAGAGCGCTCAAACTCATCTTCTTTAATTCTCTCTCTCTCAAATCCCTAATAGTTAAATTTACCAACACATTTTAGCTCGCATCCATGGCACCGCTCTTTGTGAAGAAACTTACCATAATCGATAAGAAGCAAGGGTTGAAGATGCAACTTCTCTCTTATAACGCAAATTTGCGTTTCAAAGATGCAAGGACAGGAGAAGTGGTGTGCTTCGACTACCGTGTTACGGATGCATCTGACGCTACTATTCGAGGAATTAACTGGCGGAACTTTATTGGCTCCTATAGTGTAAGCGATACCGTAACCATGAGAAAGGATTATATGAAACAGTTACACCACGTCAGCATATATCACTTACATTTAAATCATGTCACGTAATCACATTATTAAAAAAAGTCAATGATTTATTATCAGAATCATTAATGAGTTTCTTGAAATAAATATTCATCATTTAATTATATAATAAATTATTGATTTTTTTCAATAATGTGATTACGTGGCATGATTTGAATGGAAGTGATATATACTGACGTGGTGTAACTGTTTCATACAATCCTTTCTCCCGTAACCATTGACAAAGATGAAGAGTCTGACGCCGTCGCTGCCTACATCATTAACGTGAAATAGAGATTAAACAACACTGGCAGTGGCACTGCTAATGATACCGGTAATAGTGTTTTCGACCAATAAAGAAAGTTTGCTTGCTCTTCTTCTAATTTTATGTAATAGTAAGAATACTACTGTTGGATTAATTAGTGCTATAATAAATCCAGCCTAAATAAAATTGTTAGCCAACCTATCTCGGTCTGTCTGTCTCTATTTTGTATTTTCAGTGTGTTTTTGTAATAAAAAATATAGCTTTTCAGCATATATGTTGGCTATTTTATATATTTATGCATCATGATCATTTATAGCTTATCAAAGGGTGCTTGCAGTTTGCCGGATTATGACCTTAGTTTCTCTCTAATTCAAGCGTTAGCCCCCGAAAGAAATAAATACGATTGATGTGGTAAATTTATGATACGTTAAAATTGGACAAGATTTAGATAGAGTTTGTGAAGTTAAATTTCTGAAATTTTTTTTTAAATGATAAAAATTTTACAATATAGATTGTAAAATTTTTATCCTAAAATAAGTACTGATCAATTTTTATTTATAAAACAATATTTTTAATAAAATATTTTTATATGATCTTAATATAATATAAACTCAAGAAAAAATAATTAAGGTTTCAATTATTAAAAAAAAGCTGTTCTCAACTTTAACAGTAACACGAAAGTCTAAATGGTTAAGGTTTTAACATCATCAGTCTTGAGCCCATATATTGTCCAAACAATTAAACCAAATTCAGATGTTGCCGTCAGTCTTAACCTTTTCTGAGGGTTAGTTTGGACAAAAAAATTATATGAAATGCTAACGTGTTTCGATGCAATCATAACTATAGATGTAATTGAGTCGAATGGGGATTATATAATATTATATTTAAGTTTGATTTGATTTGAAAATTTAAAATTCAAAACTTGACTCAAATTCAATCGAATTTATTTTTTAAAATTCGAATTTGATTTGAAAGAATACTCATGTCGTTCGAACTCGACTTGATAAGTTTGATTAATTAATTTTAACTATATATTATAATGACAAATTGATAAATTAATCATAAAGATTAAAATTACATATTAAAAAAACTCGATAAAACTCAGGTGCTGCTCAAGTCGAATATTAAAAAATTCGAATTTAACTCAACTCGTTACTTGAATAGCTTAAACTCAGTTCAAAAATAAATTAATTAAACTCGAGTAATCATGAAATCAAGTTTGAGTAACTTGATTTGTTTACCCTCTTAATTGTAGCTCGGATAGTAAAATAAATGTGATGAAAAAAAAATTAAAAATATTATATTAAAATAAAAAAATAAAAAGAGAAAAAAAGTATAATTGGAAACGCTGCAACACCAATCTTCCACAAACAAATCCTTAAAAACAAGTGTGGATCCCAAATGAGATTCTAACGTTTTAAGACCTTCATTATGTTGCAGTTACTAGTCAATCCACTGCAGTTTCCAACTGTAAACCGCTGTCTCTTGTTTGTATACGGCGTTTAAAAATAAATAAAATAAGAAAATAAAAGAAAACGGTACGCACGTTTGTCGCTAAAAGACAGACAATTTGAGAAATTTATTAGTTTAATCAAGAAATGTGAAACAGGATCTTTTTCGTTTGCTTTTTTTTTCTCTGCAAAACAATAACTTTTATTATCCAAACAAAAAGCGTCACACATTGCGTCACACATTGTTCAAACAAAAAGCGTCAGACTTGACAAGAATTAGACTCTTTAATAATATATCTTCGGAAAATTAGTCAGAGTCGGCAGAGAGCTCCAGTTTAATATATTATAATGGATTATTAATTGATGAATTGTTAATGAAATTTTTAAATTTTATAAATAATGTTAAAAAGTGATATGTATATATTTTTATTTTATTTATTTTTTATTTTTAATTTTTTAATTTGGATTTATGTTTTTATTTTAATTTTATTTTTACTAACAGTATATTAGATAATTATTACATTATAATAATATAACAAATTTTTTAAAATGCCTAATACTCAAATATAACTTCAATTTTTTTCACAAATAAATATAAGCTTTTAACATTTAACATATTTTGATTTAATTGTATAATTCTAAAATGCTGGGAGAGGGTTTATTTATAATAAAATAAAAATTTATAAACTAATTGACCTAGAATAAAACACTGAGGGCTTATATCCATTTTATATAAAAGATTAAGAGTATATTTGTATTAAGCCTTTTTTTTAAATAAATATGAAAATATAAAGAAAACCTATGTATATATGTAATAGCAATCAAAGACCGTTTGCTCCTATTGTGCCCCAGCTCTAATTGCTCATTAGATCAGCAGGGTTTCACTGGAGCAATCAGGGCAATTTCCCCCTCCCCCTTCTTTTTCATTTGTCTTTTTAATTAATTTTTCTTCTTTTTTTAATTTTATTTTATGTTTTTTAACTTATTTTTATTTTAAGTTTTTTATTTTATTATTCTGTATTTTAAAGTTATTTTTTATTTTACTTATTTTAGTATTTTTAATAATTTAAAAAATAAATAATTAATTAATATAAATGTATAAATAAAGTTTTATTTTATATTAATTATATATAATTATTAAAATTTGTGTTATTTAAAATTTTTAATGATATTATTTTAATATTAAAATATACATAATTAATTTTTAAATATTTAATAATAAAAGTATTATTTGACATAAAAATAATTTTATTAATTTTTAATTTATTAACAAATTAATGGCAAAGACAAAAGAAATAAAAATATAATAAAAAAATATAGTTGCATGACCTTATCTTAAATAACTTTTCAACAGTAAAAACAAAAACTTTTCAACAGGTTCCCACCAAAAAAAAAAAATCAATCTATCGCCTTAAAAATTCATCATTTCTCAAACAAGTAAACAAACTATCAATCAATCGATCATGTTTAGATAGAAACTGTCTCACAATCTCACGTACAAATTAAACATAATGATCATAATCAGCTTAGGAAATCTTTTTTACTATTCTCTAAATCTTTGTTGTTTGACCAAGTTTATGGTGCCGATATCATCAAAAGTTTAAGTTTGTTCATCAAATTATCTAGTGCTTTTACATGCATGCATTTTCCCAAGAGAAATTAATGAGGCCAATCAACATATTGAAAGTGATGGTTCTTCCAACCGCAAGAAGCAATCCTAATTAATGTATGGGGTTCAGTTTTCATTACTTGAAGAATTGAAGGTTTCAAGAAGAACTAGATGGAGATATTTGGTCTTGTTTCTGTTTTTTTTTTTTGTTGCATTTTTTTGTTGATATTTTATGAAGCAAAGGTTCACTTCGATTCTCACAATCATAAAATTGATGCCAAGGTTTTTCATATCTCAGGATTCTTATGCTTTAGGATCGCCAACTTCGGTGATCACATGTTTTGCTGGAGCCAATATGAATTCAAAACGATGTTGAAGCGTTAAATTTTCAAATAAATTTTAATCGAATAATAAAAATTTTCAGAAAGTTCAGATAAAAAAATTTACTAAAATTTTGGTTTTTTAAAATTTATGATCAAGTTGGTAGTTATTATTTAAATAATTTATTTCACAAGATCTAATTAAACTTTTTTATGTAAATTACGAGGGTATTCATATTGTCGTAACGGCTTCGCGCTCGACGATTTTCGAAAAACGTTTAAAAAAACAAAAATGGGAGTCGCCACCAATCTTTTTTGACTAGGTGTGATTGGTCACCTATAAATATTTATCTTTCTAACAAAATCTCAAAATTAATTAAGTTTTATTAAAAAGATAATTTTTGGGTCTGCGAAAACAAAATCGGGTTCGGGAGTACGGTTACGTGTGAGGAAGGATTAGCACCCCCACGACGCCCGTTAAAAAACGGTACCATCCTAACTACATGGTATCTTTTGATTTTAATAAGATAGTCTTGGTTTAAAACTAATTTGCTTATTTTGGAGAAATTTGTGTGTTGGCTTAAAAATTACTATTATATGTTTAAGAAAACTTCTTTTTGAAATCAACATGAACCCCATTTATTGAAAAATTAAATCAAATATTCCAATACTTTTGGCAACATTTGAAATAATCCTCCTCACCTAGAGATTTCTAAAGAATCACTACTTGTGACTTCTATAGATTCTCATCGTCGGAAGATTCACATTTTTTGTATATTTGAGTAAAAAGTTATTATATATTTTAAAATAAGTTTTATTTTGAAAATAAACATGAACCCCTTTTATCGAAGAATTAAATCAAATATCCCAATACTTTTGGCGACATTTGAAATAATTCTCCTCACCTAGAGATTTCTAAAGAATCACTACTTGTGACTTCTATAGAATCTCATCATCGGTGGGACCCATGTTATTTAATTCACGTGAATATATGTGATGTACACAGATAACAAATGATGCGCGATGCATGTCTATTTAATGTATTTATCATTTCTTTATATTTTTTATATTATTTGTTTTTTTTATTTTTTGAAAAAATGAAAATTCGTGTATTGAAAAATCATACTAAACATTCCAATACTTTTGGCAACATTTAGTAGGATCCTTCTTACCTAGGGATCAGTTAGGAATCACTACTTGTGACTTCCGTAACATCCCATTATCGGACATTAGCTTTTTACTTTTTATGAATTATTTTATCTCCATTAATTTTTGTCTTTATTTATTTAGATTTATTAACTTAGCCTCTTTTGTCATCATCTTTTATTAAAATCCTATTACCATTTGTTAGGTTAATTTAATTACTTTCGAAACTTTATTATTATTAATTTTTATTGGTTTAAATATTTCGAATTCATATATCTCTAAAGTCCCTCTAAATATTCTTTATTACAAAATATATTATTATATATTTTTAAAATAAACATGAAATAGAATATTGAGAAATTAAATCGAATATCCCAATACTTTTGGCGACGTTTGATAAATTCCCCTCACCTAGAGATATTCGAAGAATCACTACTTGTGACTTCTACGATATCTCATCATCGGAATTCGTGCTTACTTTATTTATTTATTTTACTTTTGTATTTTTATTTTATTTTTTAGCTTCTTAAAATATTCTTTTATGGTAAGTTGTTCAATAATAAAAAGAAAATTATATATACAAATTAAATATTTTATTTATTTACACATTTTATATATCCCATGCACATTTTAAAATTACATAGATTTCCTAACTTCCTAAAAAGATTTTTATATTAAAAAAAAATTATTATATGCATAAAAGAGATTATATAATTATGTAATGTACTTTATATACTTATCCTATGTACTTTATATACATATCTATATACATTTCTTTAATACATATATGATTTTATGCTTATTTGCATATTTATATATATACATTTTAAATCATATATATATATATATATATATATATATATATATGTATATATATCTCCTATGATTCATTTACATATTTTATTTATTTATTTATTTTTTTATATATTTTTTTTGTATATATATAATTTTTTATATGTATATCTTACAACTATATATTTATTATTAATCATGATTAAACTTAAAATTATTAGCTTTTAAAGAATTTTATATACAACAAATATTCATTTTTGTTATGCAAGAGATCAGTTATTTAACAGAATAAATAAATAAATAAATAAACACTAAATAAATAAATAAGTATAAAATATATATACCCCAAATGGATTGGGCTTGAAACCCAAATAAATCTTCAAAAACAGGTCCAAGACCAGGCCCAAACAGCAGGCCCAAGTCAGTTAATGGGAGCGGGTCGGAACGCGGGTCGCGGATCCGGATCAGGCGAGACACGCGTGTCGCGGGAAAGGAGAGCCGGGTCGCGGGCGGGTTGAACGGATCTCGGATCCGGGTCGCGGGTGGCACGCGGGTCGTCTGGGTTCGCCAAAACGCACCGTTTGGTGCTTTATATAAAGTCCTCTTTTTTTTTATACCTTCATTTCCTCCGGCTTCTCAAAAAAAATACCAAATTTCTCTCAAAAATCCTCTCGAGCCCCCTCCACTTCCGACCAAAGGCCACCGTGCCGGCCGCCGTACGCCGCCGTACTCCGATCACTGGTGGTTCCCCGAAAGCCCTAAAACACTCTACTTGTTCCCTTCTCTTCAAATCCGGGCACCGTTTAGCCTAAAAACCCTCCAACCTCCCAGATCTATCTTTCCCGAAAGCCATTTTCCCTCTTTGTTTGTGTTTGTTTTTTTTTTGTTTCTTTTTGGTATATTCCTGGTTGGTGGTTTCGGTGATGTTTTTTTTTTGGCTGTGGTGCTGTGATCTCTTTTTCGGTTTTTGTCTTGTTTTTGCAGGTTTTAGATCTAGGGTTTCTTGGGATCGAGGGGTTTCGGTGGAGGTGATGATGATGATGATGGTGTGTGATGATGACGGTGGTGATGAGGGTGGTGAAGGGTGACTGTGATGATGGTGGTGAGTGGAGTTTAGGGGTTTCGGTCTGTCTCCTCCGAAAAAAATGAAATGAAGAAAAAAACTCAAAAGAATCTGGTCCTCTTAAACTGGTTCCGGATCAACCTTTGATCCAGAGGGTTAGAACCGATTTAGGTTCTTTCGATTGTTTTACAGTCCTCAAGGCAGAGTCAGGATGGGATTGATCTGGGGAAGGTGATTTTTGGAGACACCCGAGACCTAGGGAGACGGGTGGAGGACGCCGGCGTTCGGGAGTGTAACCGGTGATGGACTAGCATTAAATGTGTGATTGTAATATATTAGAAATAATAATAAAACATATATATATAAAAAAAATATTATTAATAAAAGGGTTAATAATAATAATAATAATAATAATAATAATAATAATAATAATAATAATAATAATAATAAAAACAAACAAAATAAGTAAAATAAAATAAAATAAAACAAATAATATAAATAATATATATAATAAGAATAAAAATAAATTAAGAACTAAAAATTAATAATAATAATAATAATAAATAAAACGAAAATAAAGATAAAAATAGAAATGAAGATAATAATAATGAAACACACATATAGAATAATGATAATAAAAACAAATTCAGAATTTAAGATTAACAATGATAATGATAATAATAATAAAAACAAATAAAATAAAAATAAAAACAAAAACAAAAATAAAATAAAAAATGAAACACATATAATAATAATAATAATAATAATAATAATAATAATAATAATAATAATAATAATAATAATAATAATAAAAGAAAAGAAAAGATAAATAATAATAATAATAAATAATAAAAATAAAATACATGTGATAAAATAATAAAAATAAAATAAATAAATAAAATAAAATAAAAAAAAACAATAACAATAATAACATACATAACAACACAATAAAAACAAAAACAAAAACAATTATATATAAAGTAATAAAAAGGACAATAATAATAAAAATAAAAATAAAATAATAATAATAATAAAAACAAATAGATAAAAATAAAATACTGATAATAATAAAAATAAATTTACTCATTTTAATGGGTCTCGAAGTCCAATGTTTTATTTTGGATTTTGAAAGTCCAATTGAGTTTAAAACTATCAATTTGGACAAAATTTAGTGTCTACACATATCATATTTGACATGAAATTAATTTCGTTCGTATTTCAGAACTAACATTATTCTAAAAGAATTTGACTGGATAAGTATTCGAATACGGGACTTTTTGCTATTTTTGAGCTCGATTCAAGAAAAAATTTCAACAGTTTAAACTCGATGTGTTAAGTTCGATTTTGATTCAATGAGTTCAACTTGTCTTTTTTTATCTATATAGTATGAGTAAAATGAGAAATTGATAATAAAATATAAAAAAAATGTGTATTAAAAAAATTCATTCAAAATTGCATTCACTTGAACAACTTAAACTCGCCTTGACTCGCTATTATAACAATGAGACAACTGTAATGACCAATGAGTTATACCTTCAAACATTTAGTGCACATAATTTTTTTTAGGCTGAATGCTCAAATAAGGATATAAAGTTTTCGAAAATATTCAATTCAGGATTTAAACTTTTATTTTGCTCAATTCAGGATAAAACGTTTTCGATTTTGCTCAAATAAGGATTTTTAACGCATGTGAGTTACACGCGCCGTTAAAGAGAGTGACTGACGATGAAAGGATAATTATTGCCACGTGTCACACTCACACTCTGCCACGTGTCACAATTACACTCCGACACGTGTCGATTTATTTTTACCTATTAAAAGAAAGTAATTATAAAATCACTGCCACGTGTCTCACTCATAGGTCGCCACGTGTCTCACTCACACGTCGTCACGTGTCTCACTCACACGCTGCCACATGTCCACATATATTTTTTTACTTTTTTTTCTTTCTTTTTTTTATTAAAGAAAAACTATATATTTTGATAAAATAATATTTTCTTGAATAAATTTTTTAAAATTATTTTTTGAAATAATTAAAAATTTTAAATTTTGTTTTAGAAAATAAATTCTCAAACATAAAAATTATTATAAAACTTTTTTGTAACTAGTATAATTATTATTTTTTCTTTCGTAATTTTTTTTTTCATTTTTACCATAAAAAGGAAAAAAACTATTAGCCATAAAATTATTAGAAATTATATATTTTTTAAAGAATAAATTTTAAATTACTAAATTTAATTTGTATTTTTCTTCTTTTTTTGTTTTCTATATTTTCTTCTAATTGACAAAAAAAGAAAGATAAAAAAACTATAAAAATAAAGAAAAATATGTAAGAATTATCTTTTTAGAAAAATAAATGTAATTAAAAAAATAAACGTATTTCCTAGAAAAACTCAATTTTCTAAAAATAAATATATTTAATTTACAATAAAAAATTATTTTAAATTTAAATCATCTAAAAGAAATAAAAACAGAAAGGAATGAAAAGAAAAACAAAGTGAAAAATTTATTTTTTAACAAATTTTTTTTTTGAAAATGTAATATAAATTTTTAAAAGTTATTTTTTATTAAAAAATTAACTAACAAAATTAACTACTAATTCTAATATTATAAATAATATTTAAATTTTTAATTTTTTATTAATATTTATAACAAAAAAATTTGGCTGAATGCTCAAATAAGGATCTAACGTTTTCGAAAATGTTCAATTCAGGATCTAAACTTTGCCACGTGTCCCACTAATGATTATAAGTCGCTGCCACGTGTCCCACTCACACGCTGCCACGTGTCAATCTTGCCACGTGTCCATGTATTTTTTACCTATTAAAAGAAAATTAATTATATGTCACTGTCACGTGTTCCACCCTTATGCTACCACGTGTCCACTTCTGCCACGTGGCCCAATCACATGCTGCCACGTGTCTTTTATAAACGCCGTTATTATTTTAACGGCGCGTGAGAGTCTTTATTTGAGCAGAATCGAAAACGTTTTATCCTGAATTGAGCAAAATAAAAGTTTAGATCCTGAATTGAATATTTCCGAAAACTTTATATCCTTATTTGAGCATTCAACCTTTTTTTTATTATAAGGGAAATATTAAATAACTGGAGATGGGAGTTGAGTTGCTTGGATTCAAAACCAAGTCTTACAAGATGTCATATTTCATCATTAACTACTCAATCAAAAGGTTATTAGCATATAGTGCATATCATTATATTAGAGTTAGGCGTAATGAGTTTTAAATTGAACACTAAATTTTATGATTTTTTTTACTTAAAGTTAATTTATGTGTAATCTTCTTTGATTTATGAGATTTTAAGACAATGACATAAATATTTTAATTACCTATAAATAGCGAAAAGATTAAATCCAAGTAATTAACATACATTCAACACATTACAACAATCTCCTAACCGAGTAATTAAAGAAAAATTATAACATATTATAAGTTTTAGATCCAACTCCGAACAATTCCAACCCTCACTCCCACCACCAATTATTAAAAAGAAAACCTACACTCAACAAGAATTTATGATCATGGTAAACTATAATAATATAAAATGCAACTTTTGATTTATTTTATTTTAATCACAAGACTTATATATCATTAGCATTAGGTCTTTAATTAAATTACATTATAATATTCAGTTAAAATGGATTAACAATGTACTCATCTTCTCAACAACGATTTTTTTATATGTGGATTTTTTTTCGAATGGAATTGCTATTTAAAGGTAAGACGTTATTGCAAACAATTTAAAGATATCTATAACCCAAATGTAAGAATTGAAAAGTAGCGTATCAAAATGAAGTTTTACTAAAAGGTAAAGGACTAATTCATAAATGTAGGTGGTTCCGTAGTAAGAACGTCTTATTGACCTTTTAGTTTTTTTAGAAAGTAGTTGCATGACAGGGAAGACTTGTCAACAAAAATGCAAACGCCAGCTGAAACAATCTGATCAAAAAAAATTGTTCGATCTCTTCAATTAAACTCAGGATCTTTCAAGCAGGTTGAAGCTTGCGAGCGATAACGTTTAGAAAGAAAATGGTTTTGGTATGCATGTCAGCTCTGGTACGAAGCTAAGATCTAATAATTATCCCAACTAACAAAATATTTATAGGTAGTTTAAATAAATAGTGAGATTGATTCTGATAAAATTAAAAATGATAAAAAAATAATTAAAAATATATTTTTAATAAAATAACAAAAAAAAAACAGACGTGAATAATTTTACTCTCTTGTATTTTGTCCTTTAGTTGCTTAACTGAATGCACTGTGGGCAACCAAACTATGGGATTGTTTAGATAGGTAGTGTGATTAGCTTCGAAAAAATTAAAAAATAAAAAATGATCATGATGAGTACAATTTTTTTAAAATTTTGTTTTAAGGGTAAAAAAGTAATTTAACTGTCAAAAGCTTTTGTCTTTTGTTAAAAAGTGAGCCGCACTGGGGCTCACCGGTAGACTCCCTTTAGCAGGTTGTGCAGAAAGTTTTATTGCATTGACTAAAATAGACAAACATTCGATTTCGAATAATGTCGGAAGATTTAAGCCTTTTCTCACGATCATATTATATATTAAATATTTTTTTCTATGTTTGCTTGAGTCAGAAAATCTGCTACTTCACTCTATATAAAGTGATAAACTTCAAACCGAGAGAGCTTCATACCAAATTACAATCTTCTCATCTTCTACGGGCTACGCCTTTTGTGAAGCGATATAGATGCCGGAGATCTTCGACGATATTCTTCGTGACAACGACGTACGAATGTTCCGCTTTACTTATAATGGCAGCGAACTCTATTCTGCAAGTCGAAGCCGTTTGATAAACATTACAGATATTGAACCGGGAAACCCGTTGAACTTTGAATGCACGAGAAATGGCAACGTCTACTGCATCAGAGGGGATGGGTGGTATAATTTTGCTAGAGACAAAGTTAATGCTAGGATCACTCTTTCCAAAGATGAAGGGAATTACACAATTAGAGTGATGAGATCACCTTGACCTTTGGAAATCAAGAAACCCTCGGTTTTTGCATTTTCTATTATTACCTTATGAAAAAAACCTGAAGGTCCAATGGCAATAGCCCGTGTAAAAGGAAGCATTGTGCTTTGTATTTCTTTTGTTTTGTAAGTTTAATTGTTTAAAGATTTTTCCATTGAGTCCGTGTAGTTTGTTTGTGATTAGTGCATGAGGGTTCGGTTTCATTACTTGGAAGCACTGGAAGGTTTCAAGACGAACTAGATGGAGATATTTGGTATTTTGCATCTTTTTTGTTGATTTTTTGAAGCAGAGGTTCACTTCGATTCTCCCAATCGTAAAAACTGTCTGTAACCAAAAAAAAAAAATTCGTAAAAACTGTCAATTATTCAATTAATCGAACTACGAATTAATTTTCTGTCTGTTCACTAAATATTGTGAGCTACTTTACCTCACATGAGCCATCATCACTCAATATGCTTCGTTTTGTTCATATATACTAAAATAAGTCATGCCAAGGTTTTTCATGTCTCATGATTCTTATGCTATAGGATCGCCAACCTCGCCAATCACATGTTTTGCTAGAGCCAATCTGAATTCAAAACGAGGTTGAAGCGTTAAATTTTCAAATAAGTTTTTATTCTAATAATAGAAAATTTCACGAAGTTTAGATAAAAAAATTAACTAAAATTTTTGTTTTTTAAAATTTGTGATCAGTTTGATAGATATTATTTAAATAATTTATTTCACGAGATGTATTTAAGCTTTTTTATGTAAATTATGAGGGTATTCATATGTAAGTTACGAGGGTATTCATATCACATTGAATAAGAGAATAATTTTTTTTTGCTTTTTAAGATTGATGTTAGTCTAAAAAAATTTGATTTGATAAAAATTCAAAAACTAAACTTCTTTTTATGAGTTTTTTTTCATTAAAAAGTCAATAAAATTTTATATTATTGAACCAACTCTTAAAATTAAACTATTTGTTGATAAGGTTAAAAAATGAAATTATGAAACAGCTGACTAATCCTGAATTAGAACATTCTATTTCAATCAGGGAAAAAAAAATCTACTGCAGCTATGATCACATCCATACTCACTCGCGCGAAGTTAACGACAAAAATCACACGTGCTTTCAAGCAACGACAGCCTCACTGTAGAACATCGCAGTAGTGAGAGCGGAAGTTAACAAGTCAATCGGGACCCACCATCCATTATAATAGAAAAGGTGTGGGGTATTTGTATTTTGGTGTTCGTAAGAGTTCTTTATGGATTATCAGATTTTCTAATATCCTGTTAAATACCAATAATTGATCTTTACCGACTTTTGTCAGCTAATTACACTGTTGAATTCTCTTTCACCAACTCTAGTGACGTTTCCAATCTATATATATTGATGAGCGAAAAAAAAAACTTATAAATTGAACACTGTATCTTATAATTTTCATTTTTACAAAAAATATTAAATAATTGAAAATAAATATGTGATTGTTTGGATTTAAACTTAAACTTTATAAAATAACAAAATCTATCTTTAATCACTTATTCAAAAAGTTGTTGGCTATAATTTTTTTTCTCATTAGACTAATTAATGAGTTATTTTCTTAGACATACAAGACTTTATATTAATTTATGTGTGCTTATCAAAATGTAGAAATAAAAATAACGTATACTCAAGGGGTGTTCTCCGTAAAAATAAAAATAACATATACTCAAGGGAAGCAAATTATTTTGTGAATTCCCTTGCACAATTGGGCTATGTTCGTAATACTGATTTTATTGCTTAGTTGTAATTTTACTTTTGATCAATAATACCTTTTTAATTTTCAAAAAAAAAAACATATACTCAAGGGAATTTATCATTGTCCTAAACTATACTCACTGCCACTTTTTGGGGAGCAAATGATTAGAACAAGTAGCACCTGCGCATATATAATAGTATTGTCCTCCAAAATAAGTTTTCAAATATTGATTCTTCTCTGGGATTTTCTTTGTCGGTTATTTTGTCTAGTTTCGAAAGTTTTTTTGAACAACTACGGCCAAAAACGAAAAGTTGCGCGATTTGAAGATGGCGTCTCTGTTGTTTGACCTAGTTGTATACCAACGATGCATGAAAACTAACTTTAAGGTTGTGCAGAAAGTTTTCTTGCATTACTAACGAAGACAAACATTACATGAATATTTTTGAACTTAATTTGCTCATTTGTCTCTGGCTTTGCTCTATAAATACACAAGGCCTTTGCCATTGATCATGCATACCTTCTCCACCAAAAAGATTAGTGCTTACTGCTCAGAGCTTTCAAAATCATCTTCTTTAATTCTCTCTCTCTCAAATCTCTAATAGTTAAATTTACCGACATAATTTAGCTCGCATCCATGGCACCACTCTTTGTGAAGAAACTTACCACAATCGATAAGGAACAAGGGTTGAAGATTAAGCAAGGGGCAAGGCTACTTCTCTCTTATAATGCAGATGATTTGCCTTTCAAAGATGCAAGCACAGGAGAAGTGTTGTACTTCGACTACCGTGTTACGGGTTCGTCTGACGCTACTATTCGAGGAAATAATTGGCTGAATTTTATTCAGCCCTGTAAAGAAGGTGCAACCGTAACCATTGACAAATATGAAGGGTCTGACGCTACCTACAGAATCAAAGTGAAATAGAGATTAAACAACGCTGGCACTGCTAATGATATGCTGGTAATAGTGTTTTAAACAAATAACGAGAGTTTGCTTGCTTTCCTTCTATTTTTAGGTAATAGTAAGAATACTACGCTGGATTAATTAGTGGTACAATTAATTTGCCTAAATAAAATTGTTAGCCATCCTATCTCTCTCTGTCTCTGTTTTGTATTTTCAGTGTGTTTTTGTAATAAAAGTGTTAGCTTTTTCAGCATATATGTTGGCTATTTTATATATTTTATGCATCATGATTATTTATAGCTTATCAATTTGGTGCTTGCACTTTACTGGGTTATGACCTTAGTTTCTCTCTCGTGCACGCTCGAGCCCGAAAGAAATAAATACAATTGATGTGAGAAATTTATGATATGTTAATATTGGACAAGATTTAGATAGAGTTTTTAATTGAAATAAAATTTGTGAAAATTTTTATTAAAAATGATAAAATAAAAACTCAAAAAAAAAAATTCAAATTGATAAACTAAAAGAACTTCTTACAAAAGATTTTAAAAAATTAATAAATTTTGACACATATTTTAGATAAATTTTTTTCAATCAACTTTGAAAAAAATTTACCCTTAAATAAGTACAGATCAATTTTTTATTTATAAAACAATAATTTTAATAAAATTTTTACATGTTATTAATCTTTTTATTGAATTCTATATTTTAAAATTTTTGTTTTAACAATTAAATTTTATCTACAATTAATTTTATTTTTTCTAAATTTTATTTTTTAAATAATTTATCTACAATTTGATCGACATTCTCATGTATGTATGTATGTATGTATGTATGTATTTTTCGTACATTCGATAAATTCAGGAAATGGATGTCTTTATAAATTAGAACTTTCTATTCTCAAATGAAAAAAAAAATCACTAACTCACTGTCGTAACTGTCATTGTCGTCGATCGACTTACGGCAAAAACATCAATTAATTAAACAATTAGTTTGGCCTTACAAAATTGTCATGGTTTTGAGAGGTGTGTCGTAACGTATTAAGTTTCGGGAAACCTAATAGCTAGACACAAAACTACGGAGTCGCCACCAACCATTCTAACCTAGATGTGATTGGTCACTTATTCAAACTAAGGATAAGGCTTGGTCTGCGTTAAGAATCCTAGGGTTCGAGAGTACGGTTACGTGTGAGGAAGGATTAGCACCCTCACAACGCCTATCCTAAAATGGTACCAAGTGATCTAAGGTTATCTTAATTTTGCCTTTTACTTTAATTTCGATATAATTAAATATTGAAAAATCTTTTAAGTCTCCTCCATCAAGCTGGTTGGACAACTTAAAAGTTATTCTCACCTCAAGAGTATTCAAGTAGGACCAATCGCCTTTCTTGAAGAGGCTCCGTCGTCGGATTGTTTAAATAAATTATGCAATCCCTATTTAGACTCCTATCCAATTTCTATTGATTTTAAACTATTTATTTTATCTTATTTTATTCTATTATTATTATTTCCTTATATAAATTATTATTTCATATATTTTTATATCTTTAAATAAAGATGAATTATTTGATATTGAAGATTTTCTTAAAGACCTTCCATCAAGCTGGTAAGACCTTAAAGAAACTTTCTCACCTTAGGAATTTTTAAAGAAATTACTCGAGCGCAATTCCATTTAAATTCCATCCTCGGAATAATTCACATTTATTAAAATATTTAATTTAATTTCTATTTATTTTAATTATTTTCTAATTTTAATTCTAATTTATTAATTTGATCTTTATTCTTTATTATAATAAACTTAGTTTTAATATACTATTTTTTAATCTAATTTAATTTTTATTTTTATAATTTAATTTACTAAATCTTGGAAATGTCCTATAAATCTTCCATCAAGCTGGCAAGACTTAAAAGAACTCTCCTCACCTCAAAATATCCAAAAGTACTACTCAAGCGCAGTCCCTTTAGAATTCCGTCGTCGGTTAATTTAGTCTGTTTTAATTTTAATATCATGATTAATTTTTACTATACATATCTTTGTTTTTTTTTTTAATTAACTGTAAACTCAATAGCATAAGATCTTTGGCATTATTTATTTTAAACAATTCAACTATATAAACTAAGCAAGTTATTTTATTAGTCAATTATTCACTTTTATTATCCCACTTAATTAGTCCAATAAATTTGATATTTGATTTATTTACATTCTACAAGTTAATTAACTAAACTAATTAATTTAACATACCCTAATAACTATAAGTAACTAAATTTACTAACATCCAAGTAATAACGTGAATGTATACATTGTAATCGTGTCAAGCCTTAAAAAATCAAAGAATAAAATGCAAAAAAATAAATGATAACAGATTAAGAAATGTAAAAAAAAAAATGAATACAAAACTCAAAGAATAAAATAAAATAAAATAAACAATAAAATAAATGACAACATATTACCAATATAAAAACAACAAAAGTTAGCAAACCTGTATGGTAGACAACACTTCCTTTCTCTTTTATTCACCACGTTTCTTATTCTTCTTTCTTGCTTAACTACTGCTCCTCAACAACACAGCAGCTTCCACGTGCAAACTCCCTTGCATGTGGGTAGAGGCAGCTTTGATGAAGAAACGGTGGTTCGTTGCAGCATCGTGGGAGAGCAACTGGTGTGGCGTCGGCGTCAGGCAGCAAACGACAATAGTAACGGTGTCTCTTAACAGCAACAGTGGCAATTGAAGGTAACGTGATGGTGCTGTTCTTCCTCACGTTTCTGTTTGCAGGTTACTCGATCAGTGGAGGCGCACCAAATAGCAGGGGATGGAATGGCAACAGCAAGTCTTGGCTGGTACAAGGCTATTCGGCTTATGGAGTTGAAGTGAAACCGAGGCGAGCTTGATGAATACCCAGACGAGGATGGAAAGAATGAAACCAAAACCAGGATTGCGTGTGCAGCAGGGGCAAAAGAAAACAAAAAAAAAACGAAGAAGATGATGGTGATTTTTAGGGGATCGTGACAGTGCAGCAGTGGGTGTAGGAACACACGTACATACACAGCAGTAGAGAGGTAGGGTGTTTCATTTTAAACAGAAGCAATGAGCATGAAAAAACAGTGAGCAATCGGGACCCCAAACCTGCGCGGGCGACAGAGGAACAGAGGTACAGTGATGGTGGCGCTGTGCAGGATGGCTTGGCAGTGCAGGGAAGTCAGCGGGGAGCGGGATCAGGTGATGATGGACACAGCAGAAGATAATGGACAGGGATCGAAACGCAGCAGCAATGGAGAGGCAGCACCGGTGGCAGGGAACGATGGTGAAGGTGGCCCTAGCTAGGGTTTTTTTTTCTTCTCCAACTAGGTTTTTTCTTTCTAGGGCCTCTAGGGTTTTTTTCCTCTCCAGGTTTTTTTTCTGTGTTCTCCTCCTTTTCTGCCCCTAGGGTTTTCTCCTTTTTATAGACCTAGGTTTTTCTTTTTTTTCTTTTTATATATTTTTTTTATATTTTTTATTTTTGGTAATAATTTGGAAATCAAGAATCAACTTTTTCAGGAAATTTTATATTTCAAGAATCGGACTTGAATCCGATATTAATTTTGACTTTCCTTTTCACAAAATTTTGATTTTCAATCTTTAACAGTCTCATTTAATTTTACTTTCCTATCAAAATTAATTCTGATTTCCTTCCTTTTTTTTATTTTCTTTATTTTATTCTATAAAAATCAAAATCAAAATCCAAAATTTATTTCTAAATCTAAAAAATAAAAATTAAAAATTAAAAATCAAATATAAAAAAACTAATTAATTAGAAATGTTTGAAAAAAAACCGGACAAAAATGATGTCTACAAGGTGCTGTGTTCCTTTATTGGCAAAAAAAAACATTTTCTATGATCTAGGTTGGTGTGCGAAGTTGCCCAGCTACGTGTGTGGGGTTTCCCTGATAGTGGGTGTCTTCAGATCCCACATTAGCTGTCAAGTGTGTATGAATATTAGGTTATAAAGGACTCCAGGTGTCTTCAGATCTCACATCAGCTGTCAAGTGTATATGAGTACTAGGTTATAAAGGGCTCCAGGCCTCACAAAATTGCCATGATTTTGTGAGGTGATATATTCTTTCATTGGCCAAAAAAAAACAATTAGTTTTCCTCGTTGAAGAATAAATTCCTGACTCGCTTCCCTTATGTAGAAAGGGGGTTGTTGTTGTCGTAAGACAACAATCACTAACGCTACGAACGATGCAATTATAGTGAGATTTCTTTTATAATCATATTTTATGAGAATATTTAATATCAATCATTAGATTCTAGTGAGATAATTACCCACCGATGGATTTTCTTTCACAAAGTTTAATGATGTTTTCAATCAAAATGTTTTTAATTTATCATCCTCGTGCGATGAAGTAATTCTAATTAATTGTTGGATTTTCTGTTATATTCTTTGACAATAAATACATGCATATGAAACATTTTTTATGGTAGTCAAAATTATTTTAGAACTTTTGTTGATTGCAATTCATTTCGAACAATCCTAAAGAGACGTGTACAAAAAGTTAAAAAGAAGAAAAATGCTAGAAAGGGGCCATGAAAAAGTCTGGGCTTGAACATCGACATACAATTGTTGGGGTGAACCCTGGGCCCATCGTCATCATAGTCGTTTTATGGTTTTGCCAATCCCAAATTGGTTTTCGGACTCAGTTGCTGAAGACGAAACCCATCTATGAGGATGGGCTTCTTAGTCGAATTTGTTTAGGAAAAACCCAAACTTCTATGTAGCAAATTTAGTCCATGATAGCGAGTCCAATATTCTTAAACTTCATTCTCATTCAACAGGCTTAATTACGTTTTTACAAGTTGATCATCTCGGTGTTGCAAAACCATGAGCTTGTGTAATTTAATGCATCATCAGCACATTTTGCAAGTAAGTTTCCCAAATCTCAGCTGAGCTCTCCACAGAATTTTCATATACAGATTTATTATCTTATACAGACAAATCTTTGTAATTATGTCGTGTTCTTAGCCATAGAAATTTTTTCCTTTCAGCTTTTTTATAAATATATATAAATCAAAATTTTTACTTAAAAATGAAAATATTTATGTGGATGGTTACAAAGAATGAGACACGATTGGATTGATGATTTGCTAGTTTAATTTCATCAATTCTTGATTCTGCTTTGATAGTCAAACAGACAATTAGGGTTAATCTACCTAGCTTATATCTGTATTGGTTCTTTTCAAGTTAGACTTATTTCCTCCATCGCCGTTTTCAGCGTTCAATTTTCTTAGATGTTCTTTGATCCGCTCTTTTTCTTTTCATTCTTCAAATGCAATCTAATACATTCAAATTTTATATGTTTAAATAAGATAATCAGTGAGAGATTTTTTTAAGAGATGAAAGCTGCCTGTAATTTATGACTATTGACTGTTAGAAATAAGAAATGAAAGCCGGCTATGACTACCAAAGCTAGGATAGATATATTTTTTTGAGATAAAAACCAGAATGAGAAAGAAAAAGAAATCCTCCTCTTTGGTCCAATTCGAATTAAATCTTCGCTTCCGAAAAACATTTTGTAGTTGGGTTGACAGAAATGCTAATGTAAGAAACAAGTATCAAAGAGTTTTAAATTTTCATGGCAATGGCTAGAAATAGTTAATTAATGCTTTCAGATTACCATATTCTTTGAAGCTTTTAAAGACTAAAGTTACTTGTTGTTTTTGAGATTCTTGTCCCTTAGATTTTGCTTTTACTTGATTAATTAATAGCATCTCCAATGCCCTTTTGCTCTATGTATATTAAAGGGAATACATTATATTAGGATGATCCTAAAAACTCACTTTTTAGGCATTGATAATAAGTTGCCACATTATATTTTTTTGAACTCTTACAATACTTATTTTGCACACTTCCCCATTGAATCAACACATTAACTAAATAACTTGACTGTAGTTAACTTGATTAAAATTAATAATTAATTTTATTAAATTAAATTTGGTAATCGGTAACCTAAATAGCCTCCAGTGTTGAAGAAGTTTCTTTTATTTCCAAAGGCGCTGGTGGTTCATTCTGTTTTTATCGTGTTTCAGTTGATAGGTGTTGAGTTCCCTTGCTGCATCACAAGTTCCGTTTTCTCTCATTTTTATCAATGTCAGATTACTAACAATATCGTGTGAGCTGCGGATTTGTGTGTGGTTGAGTCAATGGTTTGATGATGATCCCTTAAGACTTTGTTTGTTGCGTTGTTGTCTGGGCATGTTTTTTTATGTTTGATGATTCTTGATTGGGGATTCTCTTATGATGCGGAAGCTTGCTCTGTGAGAGGATAGGTGCTACCCACCAGATGTTTGATGATTCTTGATTGGAAGTGAAGAATTTGAAAGTCAAACCCTAGGCAAAAATTAAGTTCAAAATTTTTTTTCCCTTAAATGTTCAAGAGTGTTTATTCAAGCTTCCTGGAGGCTTTTAGGTTATCTATTATTAGCTTTAATTTAATAAAATTAATTATTAATTTTAATCAGGTTAACTAAAATCAAGTTATTTAGCTAATATGTTGATTTGATGAGAGAGTGTGCAAAATAAGTATTGTAATGGTTTAAAAAAAATATGATGTGACAACTTATTATTGGTGCCTAAAAAATTAGTTTTTATGATCATCCTAATATAATGTATTCCCTATATTAAATTCATTGGTTTACCCCCCAAAAAAGATTATTCTATGAGAAAGAAATAGGGGATAAATGATAAATCCATGTAAGACTCTATATATAATACAACTATACAACAAATAGGGAATAAGGCTTATTTAAATATACATGTTTGCCGTATATCAATGGGACTGCTGATACAAGAATGTCATGCAGACACTAGTAATTACTACAATAGTATAATGAAATTAAAGTGTAGGTCTACAAGGATTTCAGTATGACAAGCCGTAGGTCCTCAACCTTTGAATTAATTCTTGAGTATACCTCCACATCTGTCCTGGTTTTCCCCATACCGTCCCCTCAACATTAGACTTCAATACATTCTCCAACCAACATGACAAAATAATCCTCATGCTTTAGTAGATTTGGCTATTTGTATATTTAATTGTCTGGGCTAGGTTTGGAGTTTGGCTGTACTAAATTGCGGAAAACTTAGGCCATCACTAGGAAACGGTTTTAGGAGGGAACAACCCTATGACACCTACCATGATCTTAGGAAACTCGATTCAAAATTGCCAATGACAAGAAACTTTGGAGTTTAGCAGGCATGTTATATTCCCAAAGAGAGTTGGACCATACCTGTTGATCTTCATTAATTAAAGTTTTTGTCATTCTAGGGTTGATGAAATCCTTTTGACCGAAAAAGATCCAGCTCCAGTCACTTCCCCATAAACTAAGTCTATAGTTTTCATTTCCATTAATGTACATGTTGGCATATTCCTTGATCACAGGTTGACAAAATCTGGTTATTGCCATATATAACCTGTGATAATAAATGCCAAATAAATGGTCCATTATTTCATTGATTCTCTGACCATAAAAGGATGTTCTGTGATGGTTTGAATGATCGTTTTTGAGTTGGTCAGAATAAAAGAGGCTCCAGTTCACAAACAGAGAGCAAGAATCCGGTCCCCAAGCATCACTTGCTCTTTCATACACCATCTAGTGAGCAATCGAGTGCTTGGAAGGCCTATGATTGACACAGAGAAGATTGTCAGATTCAGGAATCGCTTCAACAGCAAAGTTACAGAGTGCAATGGTTGGAGGTTAGATCCTATCGCTTCCGCATTTGATTGTTTTAACATGTTTCATATTGTGTAGAAGCATGTTAGGTTTGTATGATGCACTTACATTTGGCATCAGAGCCGTATTAACCTCTGTCTTGCGTTAAGATGTATACTCTGTATCTTGTTGATTTGCCAAATTGTTTGCCTCTGTTTTGTAAGTTTTGGTTATAATGGATTCCTGGAAAATTGGAATTATATGTTTTAAGACATTTTCAGCCAAAACCAATTTCAAAACCTGTTTTCGTTTCCTCCTTATTGATTTGGGATCAAGAACCACTCAAATCGAAGCAGGGAAGGTTGTTTAGCAAACGGGTGGTAAATCGGGTTGAAAACCAGGCATTCGGGTGAAGAAGATGGCGTTTTTCGCGAAGAAGGAAGCAGCAAACGATGCTGATCGCTGTTCGCCATAAAGGGAAAGGCGGGCGCGTTCGCCATCAAAGTTTGCTCACTTGATCGCCGTTCGCCATAAAGGAAAGGCAGGCACTGTTCTCCATAAGAGGAAGGCTTGTGTCCATTCGCCATTAAACTAAGGGGCGAATGGCGAGTACTCAGTTCGCCATTCCAGTTAGGCGAAATGGGCTCGCCATTCGCCATTCAGCTAATGGCTAATTGACACGCTGTTCGCCATTCAACTGAGGAGTAAATAGCGAGTACTCAGTTTGCCATTCCAGTTAGGCGAAATGGGCTCGCCATTCGCCATTCAGCTAATGGCTAATTGACACACTATTCGCCATTCAACTAAGGGGTGAATGGCGAGTACTCAGTTCGCCATTCCAGTTAGGCGAAATGGGCTCGCCGTTCGCCATTCAGCTACTGGCTAATGGGACACACTGTTCGCCATTCAACTAAGGGGTGAATGGCGAATACTCAGTTCGCCATTAAGTTAAGGCGGACCTACTTCCTCAATCGCGTTGCGATTAAAAGGGCGGGCATAGTTCGCCATAAAATGCCTGGCTAGCACTGTTCGCCGTAAAGGAATGGGCCAACATAACGGGCACTCTGCTCACCATTAAAGCTAAGGCGAATAGTCAGCAAACAGTTCGCCATTTCAGCTGAAAGCAGAATGACGGGCACTCAGCTCACCATTCGTTAAGGCGAAATGGTGGACATGCTATTCGCCATTCGGTTAACGCGAAATGGTGGACATGCTATTCGCCATTCGGTTAACGCGAAATGGTGAGCACGTTCGTTTGCCTTAAGACTAGATCGTCGTTCGCCATATAGATCGCCTGGAACTTTAAAAAAAAATGAAAGGGCATTTTGGCATAATTTTAATATTTAAAATTTTTTATTAATTGTGTGCTTATTATGATTATATATAATCTTGTTATGTACATACTATGATTGATTTAAGCACATGTAATAGAGTTTATTCATATTATTAGGAATTAAATTGCCTTATGTTGATTGCAATTTTAAAATATGAATAAACTTAAAAAATTTGATGATATGTCTAAGTGATCTATAATTTGTTTGATTAGGGCTTAGCCACAGCAACCTTAATTAAATAAAATTATATTCGTCAGAATCACATAATGGTTTTAGACATAAATTGTGATTAGTTATAAGATTGTGGTAAATTTTATCCCACAGGAAATTTTTATCATAATTTTATAACTAATTAGGATAAAATATTAAATTAGTTTCTTAATTTACCCACAGGGATTAGGAAATGATATAATTTGATAGTTTTATCATTATGATATGAATCTATTAAAATTAGAACTTTAGCCCACAGGCAAGTTTTATGTCTGAGATTCATTAATAAAATATGTTTACATTGGTAGACATAATTAAGTTTTCCTCAAAAATTTTAGATACATAAGCATGTGTTTTTCTTTAAGCAATGTTTCCTCGAACTAATATTTACCTAGAAGTTCCCAAACTAGATTGAGAGAACTATAAGGTTTGGAAGGAGAGAGTTCTCCTCCAATTAGGGTGCATGGATATAGACTATGCTATAAGGAAAGACGAGCCCGTATTGATTGAGACCAGCACTCCTACTGAAGTAGCTTTACATGAACGCTGGGAGCGATCCAATCGCCTTAGTGTCATGTATATAAAGACAAAGATATCTGCTAGGATACGTGGTTCAGTCGAACAGCATACCAACATTAGGACCTTACTGAAGGCCATAGATGATCAATTTGTCACTTCAGACAAAGCGTTGGCCAGCACCCTGATAATGAAGTTCTCATTGATGAGGCTCACCAGTGTCAAAGGAGTGCGCGAGCACATAATGGCCATGAGAGATATAGCGGCCCAACTCAAGAAGCTAGAGGTGGAGATGTCTGAGTCTTTTCTTGTGCACTACATATTGAACACTCTACCAAAGCAGTACGGACCATTCAAGATATCCTATAACACACATAAGGATAAGTCGACCATCAATGAATTGATGACCATGTGTGTTCAAGAGTAGGGAAGACTGCTTATGGAATCAGGTGAGAGTGCATTTTTTGCAAGCCAAGGAAAGACCAAGGATCGAGCCAAGAACAAGGGAAAAGGGAAAATCCCTGCCCAAGCTGACATTAAGAAAGAGTCCAAGTGTTTCTTCTGTAAAAAGAAAGGACACATGAAGAAGGACTGTGACAAGCTTCAACAGTGGCTCGTTAAGAAAGGTAATCCACTCTCATATGTTTGTTTTGAATCAAATATGGATGAGGACTCCTCCACGTTATGGCACCGGAGATTAGGTCATATCTCCATAAATAGAATTAAAAGATTGGTAAATGATTGAATACTTAGTCCTCTCGATTTTACTGATTTTCGACACTTGTGTGGATTGCATTAAGGGTAAGCAAACCAACAAGTCTAAGAAAAGGTGCCAATAGGAGTTCAACCATATTAGAGATCATACATTCTGACATATGTTGTCCAGACATTGATGCATATGGTCAGAAATACTTCATTACCTTTATTGATGATTACTCGAGGTTTATGTATCTCTACATGCTTCATAACAAGAACGAAGCATTAGACACCTTTAAAGTCTTTAAGGCTGAAGTAGAGAAACAATGTGGAAAACCCATAAAGATAGTAAGAACTGATAGAGGTGGGGAGTATTACGGTAGATACACTGAAGATGGACAAGCACCTGGACCATTTGCGAAGTTCCTTCAAGAAAATGGAATTGTTGCCCAATATACCATGCCTGGTTCACCGGATCAGAATGGTGTTGCAGAAAGAAGGAACCAAACTTTGATGGAAATGGTGCGTAGTATGCTTAGCAACTCGAAGTTGCCTAAGTCCTTGTGGATTGAAGCTCTTAAAACGGCAGCGTATATATTGAACCGGGTTCCAACCAAGGCTGTTCCAAAGACGCCTTTTGAATTATTCAAAGGTTGGAAACCGAGTTTGCGTCATATGCGCGTTTGGGGATGCCCTTCTGAGATAAGAGTTTACAACCCACAGGAAAAGAAACTGGATCCTAGGACCATAAGTGGGTATTTCATTGGATATGCCGAACGGTCCAAAGGCTACAGATTCTATTGTCCATCTCATAGCACTAGATTTGTGGAATCAAGGAACGCCAAGTTTCTTGAAAATGACTTAGTTAGTGGGAGCGATCAATCTCAAGACCTAGTTTCTGTGAGAGATCAACCCTCTACCTCGAGTTAAGGATTGGTTATCATGAACAATGTCCCTTCAGTACAACTAGACATTGAACAACCAATCGTTGAAGATCCACAAGTAGCTGATAACTTACCAGTAGACGAGGCTCCTCTAGATACCCCAGAATTGAGTGAGCAACCAGTTGAACAACATGATCCTTCGGAGAATGTTGAACTAACATTAAGAAGGTCTACTAGGGAAAGGAAATCAGCTATTCCTAGCTGTCGTAACGGCTTCGCGCTCGACGATTTTGAAAAAAACGTTTAAAAAACAAAAAGGAGTCGCCACCAATCTTTTTTGACTAAGTGTGATTGGCCACCTAAAATATTTATCTTTTTAACAAAATCTCAAAACTAATTAAGTTTTATTAAAAAGACAATTTTGGTCTGCGAAAACAAAAATCGAGTTTGGGAGTACGGTTACGCGTGAGGAAGGATTAGCACCCCCATGACGCCCATTAAAAAACGGTACCATAGTAATCATGTGTTATCCTTTAGTTTTAATAAAATGGTCTTGAATTGATATTCAAAAATAATTCTTATTTTATTGCATTTTTTTTAAAACATTTTCCTATTATTTGTCAAGAATCATTTCCTTCATTTTTTAGAAAAAAACTAAATTTTTTTTTTTTTGAAATTGAATGTGAATCCTTTTGTATTGAATAATTAAATCGAATACTACAATACTTTTGGCAGCATTTGAAATAATTTTCCTCACCTAAAGATTTCTTAAGAATCACTACTTGTGACTTCTACAGAATCTCATCCTCGGAAGGATTCACACCTATTTCGAAAATTATTATGAATGCACATGATGCAAACAAATAAAAATGATGCAAATGAATTTTTAATTTTGAATTTCATTATTTTGTTATTATTTATTTATTTAATTTTCTTTTTTTAAAAAAAAACTTATTTGTTTTTATTTTGTTATTATTTATTTATTTAATTTTCTTTGTTTTTAAAAAAAAACTTATTTGTTTTCATTTTTAATAAAAATTTAAATTATTGAAAAATTATACTAAATAGTCCAATACTTTTGGCAACATTTAGTACAACTCTTCTCACCTAGGGATCAGCTAGGAATTACTACTTGTGACTTCCATAACGTCCCATCATCGGACAATTTTTATTTAAATTTAAATTTCCTTTCTTATTTTCTTTTAAAAAAACTCATTTATTTTTATTTTTCATAAAAAAATTAAATTATTGAAAAATCATACTAAATATTCCAACACTTTTGGCAACAGTTAGTAGGACTCTTCTCACCTAGGGATCAGCTACGAATCACTACTTGTGACTTCCGTAGCATCCCATCATCGGACAATTATTCAATTAAAATTTAATCTTATTATTAGTTTCCTTTTTCTATTTCTTTTAAAAAAATTATTTATTTTTATTTTTAATTAAAAAAAATTAAATTATTGAAAAATCATACTAAATATTCCAATACTTTTGGCAACATTTAGTAGATTCTTCTCACCTAGGGATCAGTTAAGGAATCACTACTTGTGACTTCCATAACATCCCATCATCGGGACAATTATTCAATTAAATTTTAATTTTATTATTAGTTTCCTTTTTCTATTTTCTTTAAAAAAATTATTTATTGTTATTTTTAATTAAAAAATTAATTATTGAAAAATCATACTAAATGTTTCAATACTTTTGGCAACATTTAGTAGATTCTTCTCACCTAGGGATCAGTTAAGGAATCATTACTTGTGACTTCCATAACATCCCATCATCGGGACAATTATTCAATTAAATTATAAAAGTTTATCATTTACTCAAATTTAAATTTCCTCTTAAATATGATTTCTAATTAATAATGATTAATGAAAATGCAAATGAAAGAAAATTTTTCAAAAAAAAACTTTTATTTTATAACATGCATTAATGATAATTGTAGACACCTCATTTTGTCCGGGATCTTCTAATATTAATTAGACGATGAATCTAATTTTTGTATTACTACCTTGTTTATTATTAAAATAAAAATAAAAATAATAACAAAAAAATAGAAAATAGAAAAAAGATAATAAAATAATAGCAAAAAATAGAAATAAAATAAAATAATAACAAAAAAATAATAAAGTGGTCAAAGAAGGAAAACTTGAAAAAAAAAAACAACACAAGGAAATAAAAAGGAAAAAACCCTAGAAAACTTTGAAAAAAAAAAAAGAAGGAAAGATTATAAAGAGGCTGGCTAGGTTTAGAGGAAGAGGGAACTAGGGTTTTTAAAAAAAATATATACATAAAGGGGGGCTAGCCGCCAGGGAAAAAAAAGGAAAAAAAAAGAATTAGGGTTAGAGGGGAGACTGGAAATTAAAAAAGAAAAGACAAGAAAAGAACAGGTAAAAAAATCGAGGAACAGTAGAAAGGACTTGGTTGAACACTGTTCATCATCTTCTCACCACCCGCTGCATCAAGCCAACCTTGCCACAATTCTAGGTTTGCTGTGTCACCGCCACTGTCTTCATCATCCTCCAGCTTTGCTTTGCTCGCATCGTGATTTCTCCCTTGCTGTTTGTTGCATCATCGTCGCCAACCACCATCATCACAGTCCAGCTGCGCCTCACCTACTGCACCGCTCTCTGGTGAAGACTCAAGTCTGCTACGCACCGCACCATAGTTCACACAACACCTTTGGCTGCTCGTTACTTCTTGCTGAGTCATCCCTCCATCAACACCTGCATCAACTCTACGATCTCTGCTTGCTGCCTACTATTGCTGTGATTTGTTGAAGTTATACACGTGAAACAGAGAAAAGGAGAGATGGCTAAACTCGTGGCTATTAAAGTAAGGTATAAGAGGCTGGCGGTTTGAACAGAAAAAGAAGATCAAAAGCTTGATGGAGGGGAGATAAAAAAACAGAGAGAAAAAGAGAGCCTGGCGGCTGGTGTTACGGGATCACACTAACGCCACTGCTTCCAGCCTGGCCACTTCATGCTGCACATATCTTCTCCGTCGCTCCTGCTTCAGTGTCCTGTTCCCCTGTAGTTGCTGCTTGGCTCATCTTCGCTGCATGTGTCCCCATCTGCATCGCTTCTTTTGCTGCATGCCACACTGTTGTGCTATCATGTCTCGTTAGAGTGAAGGGACGTGGAGCTTGTTTGAAAAGGAAGATAAGGTTTTGGTTTTTAAGTCAACCACTCCTGCACTGCTACGTTTCTGGTTCTGTGTTGAGAGCCATTACGAGTCGCAAGCTTTACCGACCCCTGCTGCATCTCCATCTCCATCACCGCATCTCTGCTGCACTGCCTCCAGTCCAGCCACCACGCCTTCCCTTCTTCCACTTGTTGCGGCCACGCCCCTGTGAAGAGAAATCCCCCTGTTGTTGCATCCACGTCGACGCACTGCTCCTTCATTGTCTAGCTGCTGCATGAAATTCCTCATTGCTCGAGTGCACCTTGTGCTGCCTTGGTTATCACCGCTGCATGCAGTTGCGTTTTTGTTCTTCACCGCTAGCCACTTTTAGCCGTTTGTTGCAGCATTAAAACAAGGCCTGAAGACAAGAAAATAAAGAAAAGAAAGACAACAAAAGGTAGACACATGCAGGTACGTATATATATGTTTGTATATATAAAGCTAATGAATAAAATAAAAATATTAAGTTGGTAAACATTTGAATGATATTTTAATAATTTAATATATTAACCACTTGACACTAATATTTAACTTAATGTAAATGTTTTAATTGTATAGGATAATGTATAATATGAGTTTTAATAATTGGCATGATAATTTAATTTGTGGTTAAAAATAATTTATGTTAGTTAATTAATTTAATAACAACTTAATGGTTTAATATGAATTAGTTAATTGTGTATTTATTTGCATGACTTGTATAATATGATTTGATTTACTTTGCATGATTTAATTACTTTGATAATATTTGATTAATATATATGTGTTGAATAAATAATTTGTATATTGATATGATTTGTTTAGTTTAATTTGTATGATATGATAACTATTAGATAAATAAAATAATATAAAAAATAAATTGAATTAGAGGAAAAATGCAAATAAGAACAAAATAGGATAAAGATAGAACAAAATAATAAAAAATACGAATATCCCGACGATGGAACTCCGAGAGGATTGCGATCGAGTAATTCTTTCAGAGATCTTGAGGTGAGGAGATTCTTTTTAAGTCTTACCAGCTTGATGGAAGATTTAAAAATATATTTTCGATATTTAAAACTCAAATTTATTAAAAAAAATTTGAAATAAGAATTAATTAAGATTAATTACAATTAAAAGAATTAATAGTCAAATTCGAAATTAAGAGTAGTGGAAGTTAATATATTTAGAAATAAAATAGAATAAAATAATATAACTACAAATATTCCGATGACGGAATTCTAAAGGGACTGCGCTCGAGTAGTACTTTTAGATATCTTGAGGTGAGGACATTTCTTTTAGGTCTTACCAGCTTGATGGAAGATCTAAGGGGATATTTCCAATATTTAATAAATCAATTTAATTATAAAAATAAAAATTAAATTAGATTAAAAAAATAGTAAATTAAAATTAAGTTTATTATAATAAAGAATAAAATCAAATTAATAAATTAGAATTAAAATTAGAAAAGAATTAAAATAAATAGAAATTAAATTAGATTAAAAAATAGTAAATTAAAATTAAGTTTATTATAATAAAGAATAAAATCAAATTAATAAATTAGAATTAAAATTAGAAAAGAATTAAAATAAATAGAAATTAAATTAGATTAAATATTTTAATAAATGTGAATTATTCCGAGGATGGAATTTAAAAGGAATTGCGCTTGAGTAATTTCTTTAAAAATTCCTAAGGTGAGAAAGTTTCTTTAAGGTCTTACCAGCTTGATGGAAGGTCTTTAAGAAAATCTTCAATATCAAATAATTCATGTTTATTTAAAGATATAAAAAATATATGAAATAATAATTATATAAGAAAACAATAACAATAGAATAAAATAAGATAAAATAATAAATATAAATTGGATAGTAGTCAAAATTGAGTTTGCATAAAATATTTAAATAATCCGACTACGGAGCCTCTTCAAGAAAGGCGATTGGTCCTACTTGAATACTCTTGAGGTGAGAAAAACTTTTAGGTTATCCAACCAGCTTGATGGAGGAGACTTAAAAGATTTTTCAATATTTAATTATATCGAGATTAAAGTAAAAAGGCAAAATTAGGATAACCTTAAATTATTTGGTACCATTTTAGGATGGGCGTTGTGAGGGTGCTAATCCTTCCTCACACGTAACCGTACTCCCGAACTTAGAACTCTTAACATAGACCAAGCCTTATCCTTAGTTTGAATAGGTGACCAATCACACCTAGGTTAGAATGGTTGGTGGCGACTCCATAGTTTTGTGTCTAGCTATTAGGTTTCCCCGAAACTTGATACGTTATGACAATAATAATAATAATAATAATAATAATAATAATAATAATAATAATAATAATAATAATAATAATAATAATAATAATAATAATAATAATAATAATCACAATAATGTAATAATAATAACAATAACAATAATAATAATAATAACAATACAAATATATATATATACATATATAAAACCCAATAATAATAATAAATAATAATATAATAATAATAATAATAAAAACAAAAGGATAGAAACATACCCAAATTAATTGGGTTAAAACCCAATAGCTAGGAGTCCCAATCAACAACCCAAGCTCAAGGCCCAATCTGCCAGCTGGTCGGATCCGGGTCGGGTCGAGGCGGAGCGGGTCGGTGCGAATCGGGTCGGGTCAACGCGTGGGTACCTCTCCCTCCGAAGCGGGTCGGGCGCGCGGGTCCCGGGTCCACGCGCGGATCCTAAGCTTTTTTTTTCCTATAAAAGCTAAATCTTTTTTTTTCTAACTCATTTTCTCCTCTTTCCTAAAAAAAAAAATCCCAGAGCTCTCAAAGCTCCCGGCCAGGCAATTTTCGGCCACCGCCGGATCCGCTGTCAGCCGTCGCCGGCCGCCGTACTCCGGTCACCGGCGGTACTCCCGAAACCTCGAAAATTCTCCTCCTTTCTTCCTCTACCCAGATCTGAACTCCGATCCACCCAAAAATTCCTCTAACCCCGCAGATCTGACTTATGCCGTAGCCCTTTCCCTTTTTTCTTCTTTTTTTTTTTGGTTTTTGTTTTTGGATCTGGTTGTTGAATCTGGTTGTGGTTTTTTGGTTGCTGTTATTTGGTTCGTTTTCCCTTTTTTGCAGGTACGAAAGGGACCTAGATCTCAGATCTGGGGTCCGGGATTCTCGGGTTTTTAGATCTGGGTTAGGGGGCGATGGTTTTCTGGTGGTGAGGATGAGGTTGGGGTCTCGGGTGGTTCGGTGATGGTGGTAATGGTCTCAGGTGATGGCTCGGTGATGGCGGTGGTGGTCTTGGGTGATAGTTCGGTAAGGATTGAGGCTAAGGGTCCATTCTGTTCTCGGTGGTGAGGGGGAGCTGGGTTCCTTTTTTGGTTTCGGGTGATGTTGTCTTTTTGGGGGAAAGGGGCTCGGATTGGGGTTTTGGGTTCTGTTTGACAGTGAGGCTGGGGCTGAGGGTGTTCGAGTTGAACGGGAGAGAGCTTCGGTGAGGCGAGGATGGTGAAGATGATGCCCCCGGTTCCTCCGTTCCCTCCTCCGAGGCTTCTAGGAAGCCCTTTTTTAGGGGAATGGTATGTGGGGTTTAGGAATGGTAGGGATTGATGGATGAGCGGTAGGTGAGGACAGGTGACAGAGACTGGTGGTAGTGGGCTGATTGACAGATTAGACCAAAAAAATAAAAATAAAAATAAAAATAAAAATAAAAATAAAAATAATAATAATAATAATAATAGTAATAGTAATAATAATAAGAATAATAATAAAGAAAATAATAATAATAATAATAATAATAATAATAATAATAATAATAAAGAAAATAATAATGATAATAATAATAATAATAATAATAATAACAAAAATGGGACAAAATTATGTGTCAACAGCTGCCCCTCTTTGCTCATTGCTGAGGATCAGGAATAGAGCAAAGACAATAGACATTAATTTTGTCCAGCTTATGACCTAATTTCTTCTTCTTCTTTTTTTTCTTTCTTTCTTCTTTTTTTCTTCTTCCTTTTTTTTTCTTTTTTCTTCTTTCTTTTTCTTTTTTTTGTATGCGCTCCTCTTGCAGCAGAGGCGATGAAACTTTAAATTTAAATTTGTTTTGTTTTTTATTATTTTTTTTTAGAAAGCTCCTCTTGCAGTAGAGGCAATGAAACTTTAAATTCCTTTCTGAAAATGTGCTCCTCTTGCAACAGAGGCAATGAAACTTTAAATTTCCTTTCTTTTTTTTTCTTTTTTTTTTTTCGAAAAAGCTCCTCTCGCAGCAGAGGCAATGAAACTTTAAATTCCTTTCTGAAAATGTGCTCTTCTTGCAACAGAGGCAATGAAACTTTAAATTTCCTTTCTTCTTTTTTTTTTGAAATGTGCTCCTCTTGCAGCATAGGCAATGAAACTTTAAATTTCTTTCTGAAAATGTGCTCCTCTTGCAACAGAGGCAATGAAACTTTAAATTTAAATTTAAATTTGTTTTGTTTTTTTTCTTTTTTCGAGAAAGCTCCTCTTGCAGCAGAGGCAATGAAACTTTAAATTTCTTTTTATTTTTTTCTTTTTTCGAGAAAGCTCCTCTTGCAGTAGAGGCAATGAAACTTTAAAAAATTTTGCCCGGAGGTCTTATGATTTGTGCCCGGAGGACTTATAATTATGCCCGGAGGACTTAAATGCTTTTTCTGGAAGGTGCTCCTCTTACAGCAGAGGCATTGAAACTTTAAAAATTTTGCCCGAAGGACTTGACATTTATGCCTGGAGGTCTTAGAATTATGCCCGGAGGACTTAGATTCTTTTTCTGGAAAGTGCTCCTCTTACAGTAGAGGCATTGAAACTTTAAAAATTTTGCCCGGAGGACTTAGAATTGGTGCCCGGAGGACTTATGATTTGTGCCCGGAGGACTTAGATTCTTTTTCTGGAAAGTGCTCCTCTTACAGCAGAGGCATTGAAACTTTAAAAATTTTGCCCGGAGGACTTGGAATTATGCCCGGAGGACTTAGAATTGGTTCCCGGAGGACTTATGATTTGTGCCCGGAGGACTTAGATTCTTTTTTTTGGAAAGTGCTCCTCTTACAGCAGAGGCATTGAAACTTTAAAAATTTTGCTCGGAGGACTTAGAATTTGTGCCCGGAGGACTTGGAATTATGCCCGGAGGACTTATATTCTTTTTCTAGAAAGTGCTCCTCTTACAGCAGAGGCATTGAAACTTTAAAAATTTTGCCCGGAGGACTTGAGATTTGTGCCCGGAGGACTTATGATTTTTCTGAAAAGTGCTCCTCTTGCAGCAGAGGCGATGAAACTTTAAAAATTTTGCCTGGAGGTCTTAGATTTGGTGCCCGGAGGACTTAAAATTTGTTTTCTGAAAAGTGCTCCTCTTGCAGCAGAGGCATTGGAACTTTAAATTTTTCTTCGAAATGTGCTCCTCTTGCAGCAGAGGCGATGAAACTTTAAATTCCCCTTTTCTGGAAAAGCTCCTCTTGCAGCAGAGGCAATGAAACTTTAAATTCTTTTCCTTTTTTTCCTTTTCTTTCTTTTCTTTCTTTTTTTTTTTTTTTTTTTTTTTTTTTTTTTTTTTTTTTTTTTTTTCTTTTCTTTCTTTCTTTTCTCTTTTCTCTTCTTTCTTTCTCTTCCCTTTTCTCTCTTCTTTCTTTCTCTTCTTTTCTCTTCTTTCTCTTTTTCTCTTCTTTTTTCTCTTCTTTTCTCTTCTTTCTTTCTCTTCTTTTTTCTCTTCTTTTCTCTTTTCTCTTTTTTTTCTTCTTTTTTCTTTTCTCTCTACTCTCTTTTTCTCTTCTCTTTTCTTTTTTCTCTCTCTCTTTTCTTTTTCTTCTCTCTTTCTCTCTTCTCTCTCTCTCTTCTCTTCTTCTCTTCTCTCTTTCTTTTTTTTTTTCTCTCTTTTTCTTCTCTTTTCTCTTCTCCTTCTCTCTTTTTTTTTTAATCTTGGAAAAGGTTGCATAACCTTTAAAATCTAGATTAAATGGTGTTGAGTCTTCAGCTTGAGAAACATGTTTTAATCTCAAAATTTTGCACAAAAACTTTCAATGTTGATGCTGTATGATATTGTGTATGTATGCATGTATGCATGACACTCAATCCTGTACATTCTCTAACTTTAGATCTTTTTCCTATCTTGCCAAAGAGGTACATCATTTGCCTTTTTTATCTTCTTTGCCCCCAACATGACCATGAAAGCTCCTTCCTATTTTCCTTTTTTGCAGAGTTCTTGCATTCTCATCACAGCCTTTTGACTAATGGCACTAAATTTTCCCATAACTATTTTTCAGGAGAAATGAATCTAAATTTCACAAGTGATACCTGATCCTTTCGAAAGATTAGTGATTACTTTTCAAGATGAATGACATAAACCCTATTCGGATCTTTTCAACTAGACAATTGAAAGTTTGGTGGCCATGATGCTCTTTGTTTGGGGCATACTTTGCCATTTATACAAAAAAACAATGATTCCTTACTTAGCTTAAAACAGTTTTCTCAAAATACCACCACTTTTTCTCCATTTTTTTTTTGTGTTTTAAACAAAATTCTAAATGAGAAGAGAAACAAAATATTTACAACTTAGTTTGACAATCTCTTAAATTCTCGAATAATGGCGTTCCACAAATGCCAAGATACGATACGAATGACTGAGGTCTTTCCTATTCAGGGAGAGTATTTACAAGAAGAAAGGTTCAAACTTTTTCAAAAAAATGTCAGCAATCAAATGACATCAAAATCTTTGGATATTTGGAGGGTCTCTCAAGGCTTGTTAATTCTTTTTCCACATTTTCAGTTCATGTCACTGCTTGACTTGGTTGCATGAAAAGTTCATTGTTCGCTCTAGACTGCCCTTTTCGGGTTTTCACCCTAGAGCCTCATTCTTTCTTTTGTTTTCTTTTTTTTTTTTTTTCATTTTTTTGTTTTTGATTGATTGTTCCACCATGCATTCAAGAATTCAAATTTCATTCAAACCAAAGAATGGCGAGAATCTTCCAAAGAAGAGCTCTTCGATACAAGCGTCCATACTTGATCAAAATGGACTTTTAAGTAGGTAATGTAGGCCATGGTTCAGGGTTTTGAAAGAATAGATAAACAGGCCCAAAACGTGTTTGAAGGTGATTAATCCAAGGATCATTTCTTCTCATATGGTTGTCCATCATTTTCACTCTTCGAAGCACCTTTCTTTTTCTAATTTTCCATGTATCTCTTCTTCTTCTCCTTTTCTTTCTTTCTTTTTCTTCTCTTTTCTCTCTCTCTTTTTTTTTTCGGTTCAGAATCCTATTCATCCTTTGAAGCATCTTTTTTTGTGTACTTTTACATGTATCCCTCCTCCTTTCTCTTTTTTTTTATTGATTCATATCCAAGATTCCTAAAACATAGTAAATCTTATTTGATCGAAAACAAAAGTTTAATCATTCATTTTCTTTGAAGAGATATTTTCTGAACATACCCCCCGGTGTGGAGGGTGATCCTTGGAGGAGGTTTATTATGAAAGAAACTATTAGGCTCAAAAGGGGCAGCAAAATGATAATGTTTATATTTGCAAATGGAATGCGAAAGACGACCATTCGTCATCTCAAATTAAGATGCCTCCATCGAAAAGCAATTCTTAGGATAAATTTTTTTTTGGCTTTTGAAATCATCTGAATATCATGTTTGCATGGTGTCACAGTCAATTTCATTTTTCTCTTCTCCTTTTTTCCTTTCTTTTCTTTTTTTTTCCTTTGTTTTTTTGTTTTTTTTTTATTTTATTTTTGTTGTAATGCAACACTTTAATATGACAGAGCTTGACCTCACACAACACATTGTCATTTGAGGAAAAAGAAGATGCGTAACAGTGGAAAATCCTCAACCTCTTTTTTTTTTGGCTTGCTCCAGATCATGGGCGAAAGGCATCTTGGGAGTACAAGATTGAAGAGTTTGGGATTTGTACAAGAATTTAGGTGGAAAGGTATTTCAAAATGATCTTGTCAAGTGTAAAATTACCAATATCAAGAATATTTAGAGATTGTCATTGATTTCCAAATTATTCTCAAAAGATTTTGCAAATCGGTTATTTCATTGAAAATTATTTACAATGAAACCCTGTCATGATCAAAGTGAAAACAAAATAGAACTTTCAAAATCTTATGCCCCAATTTAGCTTTTTAGCTCTCGACTGACTTAGATTTTATGGAGACATGATCCAAAAATGATTTAAGACGTTCATCTTTGACCGTAATCACCGATTTTCTTATAATCATTTATCATTATTGTGAAGAAAAGAAACATTCTTGTCATATGCCACTGGAAAATAAATTATGCAAAAAGTTGTGCTCATACAATTGTCACCTAGGCCAACGAGAATGACAAGCATTTTTTCAACAAAATACAGACTTTAAAACCTCAAAATCTTCGTTTTCCTGCAGATTAATCTGCCAAAATGCCATGATTTTACACCAAAGTGGACTTCCACTGTTCCATAAGTTCTCGAGTTAAGATTCCACCATTGATGAGCTCTTCAACCCTTTCCTTCAATTGTCTGCATTTTTCTGTTGCATGCCCAATTGCCCCCATGTGATAGTCACATTTGCTGTTCAGGTCATAGCTCTTGGCCAATGGGTTCAGTGCTGTTCTCAAAGGTATAGGGGCCAAATACTGGTTTTTTATCAAAAAGGTAAAAGATCGGAGATTGGAATTGAGATTTTTCCTTGATTGCTTCTCGATCTTTTTCTGTTGTTTGTTGATTGTTAATTGTTGAAGAGGTTGAGCTACTGGCCTAGGCATGAAGATAGGCGCATGAAAAATCGTTAGAGGACAAGAGTTTGCTGGAAGTCCTGGTTGCGAGATTGGTGAATAAAGATAAGGATCACATGAAGCATTGTTCGAGGTTGGACGTTATAATGAGTGAGACAAATAGGGATTATGTGGAGTGGGATTTTTGAGAAATTGCCCTTCAAATGTCGCAGCTTGTACTTCTTCTTCCATCCTTTCAAGTCTGTTATGAGCAATGTCATCTATCTTGATCTTGCCCCTCTTGATTGCATTCTCAATCATCTCTCCGGAGGCCACCATGTCGGCAAAATTCTTAGTAACATTTCTAATCATTCTATCATAATATGGTGCCTGGAGTGTACTAAGAAACTGAGTTGCAGTCTCTTTTTCCGTGAGGGGAGGCTAGACCTGGGTGGCAACATTCTTCCATCTCTGGGCATATTCTCTAAAGCCTTCAGTAGCTTTCTTTTCCATAGTTTGTAAAGATAAACGATCTGGGGCCGAATCCACAATATGCTTAAATTGGGCGACAAATGCCCTTGCCAAATCTTCCCATGAGTGAATATCGCCCCTGCCCAGTTGTGTATACCACCTAGCAGCAGATCCTTTAAGGCTGTCTTGGAAAACATGGATTAACATCTTGTCATCATGCACATGCGCTTCTATCTTTCTACAGTACATAGTGATATGGGCCTTTGGACAAGTGGTCCCATCATATTTCTCAAATTTTGGAGCTTTAAACTTTGAAAGAATGACCACACCAGGCACTAAGCATAATCCGACAGCATCTAAAGATCCATGAAAATCCATTCCTTCAACAATTCGAAGCCTTTCTTCTATAAGCTCTATCTTTTGCCGAGAATTTGAGCCTCCTTCCTCTTGTAGCATCCCTTGCTCTTTATGACTATCCAAATTAGCAACATGAATTGGTTCAAGGGGGTTCATGGTGGGAGTTGCGTGCCCTTGAAACTGACTAGGGTCGACTGCAGACGGCATATTAGGGCACACATAACCCTCGGTGGGCATTGCTTGTGGCTCTTGAGATGATTGGGTTTCTCGTGAGCCGTTGTTAATTGGACAAAAAGAATTCTCGGCATTTCGCAACTGATGCCCCTTTTGAGTAGCTAATTCTCCCATTTTTCCATTGTTCACTTCTCCCACAAACCTGCCATCTGTGACAATTGCTCTCTCATCTCTTGTTGAGCTCTTTCCATCCTTTCCATCCGAGTCATTTCTGTATCTTCCATGGTCCAAAACTATCTTCAAAGTTTTCCAATAATCAAGCTATCTTTCCACCAAATCTGTCACAAACTAAAATTAGATGTCATGCTTGCCATGCTAGTATGATGCTTTTATTGTATGGAAATTGTGAAATAAAAAGAAAATTCAACCTTGTTGTTATTTCAGAGTATCACAAGCTGTATACTAAAAAAGAAAAGCAAAAAGGGGAATTATAAACTGAAAATTGTCATTTGTCCATTCCTTTGTTTTGATCCACTATTTTCTTTCTCTCTTTTTTTTTATATTTTTTTCTTTTTTCTTTAAGGAAACAGTTATTGTTAGCCTTATTATTTCCTGTCAAAATCATGTTATGCACATATGAATGAAGTGAATGCAAACCTATAAAAAGTTTTGTAGCCACCTCCCTTATATCGAGGACTTTGCATCAATCAGTCCTTTCTCCTTATATGACAAGTCAATTGGTCTCCATTTGCTAATGATTCAACATGTAGTCGTTCTGGAAACAACAACGATCCTTGAGAATGAACCAATTTAGCCTCTCTAAAACTTTCAAGCATCTGCATTATCCTAGCTAGCTTTTCCTTCATCTCTCGTATATCACGTCCAAACTCCTTTCGATTATTCTCCAAAATAGTCTAGCTTTCTAATTAATCTCCCATATCTTTGACCTATTTTACTCCAAAAAGACAAATATCTTCCTTATTATGTGATGTGAATGCATTAATGTAATGAAATATGTCATGCTAAAATTTAGGAATAAAAGAACCAAAATTTTCTCTTATTTAAATTCAATGAATGAATTCTCTCCTTTTTCTTTATTTTAAATTTTGATGATTTCTCCTTTTTTTTAAAGAATAAAATTTTTCTTTTTTCCTATCTTTTCTTTCAAAATTATCTTATTTTCACACCACAATTTATTTTCTTTAATTTCCTTTTTTATTTAATCTATTTTTAAAAGAATGTGACAATGCACTTACCTTTTATTTTCTCATCAAAATTCCTTTCTTTTTAATGTCTATGCATTAGTTTAAAAGAAATAAAAAACATTATTGTTATTTTTCAAATATTATTAAAGAATGAATGGATGTTTTTATGTTATTTTTGACAAAGGATAGAAACCGAATAAGTCTTTGTTTTATTCTATAAAATTGTAAAAATGTGAAACTTTATTTGAAAACAAATATCTTTTGATTTTATGAGAGCATGAATTTGAAAAATTATTAGAGTTATGATATGAAAAAAAAAATAGTAAAAATGCTCCCTCACGTGTCCTAATCTCGGGATGATTTCTACAAAAATCGGGCATGGCTCTATCTAAGGCTCGGCTTCTTAGGGCCTTTTACATGCTGGGTTGGGATATGAAGATCTAAAGGTTCCCAAATTATACCTCACTGTCGTCCACACTAGACTAGTAAGATTTAATTTGAGTGGGAGTATTTCGCTTGCCATTGTGGAGGTGATTACCTCACGAGAGCAAAGGTACTCTACTCCCTCCTAAGAAGGACGGAACTCGGGTATAGAGCTCATGTGATGCAAATGCAAGTGCAATTGTGTACATGAGGGAACATGTCAAACTCGAATTAAATCATTATCTCTATCCTAAATGCCTCAACAATTTATTAACAAGAAGTATATACAAATATAAAACATAAAATAAATAACATAAAAATGCAAATGCAAACAAAATCATTTTCAAAATCCAAGTGAATTAAGTTTAAATATCATTCAAGACTATTAAATTAAAACTTTGGATAACACAAGATTAATAAAAGGCTTGACCCTAAAAAAGCGTCCCCAGTGGAGTCGCCAAGCTGTCGTAACGGCTTCGCGCTCGACGATTTTGAAAAAAACGTTTAAAAAACAAAAAGGAGTCGCCACCAATCTTTTTTGACTAGGTGTGATTGGCCACCTAAAATATTTATCTTTTTAACAAAATCTCAAAACTAATTAAGTTTTATTAAAAAGACAATTTTGGTCTGCGAAAACAAAAATCGGGTTCCGGAGTACGGTTACGCGTGGGGAAGGATTAGCACCCCCACGACGCCCGTTAAAAAATGGTACCATAGTAATCATGTGTTATCCTTTAGTTTTAATAAAATGGTCTTGAATTGATATTCAAAAATAATTCTTATTTTATTGCATTTTTTTTAAAACATTTTCTTATTATTTGTCAAGAATCATTTCCTTCATTTTTTAGAAAAAAACTAAATTTTATTTTTTTTGAAATTGAATGTGAATCCTTTTGTATTGAATAATTAAATCGAATACTCAAATACTTTTGGCAGCATTTGAAATAATTTTCTTCACCTAGAGATTTCTTAAGAATCACTACTTGTGACTTCTACAGAATCTCATCCTCGGAAGGATTCACACCTATTTCGAAAATTATTATGAATGCACATGATGCAAACAAATAAAAATGATGTAAATGAATTTTTAATTTTGAATTTCATTATTTTGTTATTATTTATTTATTTATTTTTCTTTTTTTAAAAAAAACTTATTTGTTTCTATTTTGTTATTATTTATTTATTTAATTTTCTTTGTTTTTAAAAAAACTTATTTGTTTTCATTTTTAATAAAAATTTAAATTATTGAAAAATCATACTAAATATTCCAATACTTTTGGCAACATTTAGTACAACTCTTCTCACCTAGGGATCAGCTAGGAATCACTACTTGTGACTTCCATAACGTCCCATCATCGGACAATTTTTATTTAAATTTAAATTTCCTTTTTCTATTTCTTTTAAAAAATTATTTATTTTTATTTTTAATTAAAAAAATTAAATTATTGAAAAATCATACTAAATATTCCAATACTTTTGGCAACAGTTAGTAGGATTCTTCTCACCTAGGGATCAGCTAGGAATCACTACTTGTGACTTCCGTAGCATCCCATCATCGGACAATTATTCAATTAAAATTTAATCTTATTATTAGTTTCCTTTTTCTATTTCTTTTTAAAAAATTATTTATTTTTATTTTTAATTAAAAAAAATTAAATTATTGAAAAATCATACTAAATATTCTAATACTTTTGGCAACATTTAGTAGATTCTTCTCACCTAGGGATCAGTTAAGGAATCACTACTTGTGACTTCCATAACATCCCATCATCGGGACAATTATTCAATTAAATTTTAATTTTATTATTAGTTTCCTTTTTCTATTTTCTTTAAAAAAAATTATTTATTTTTATTTTTAATTAAAAAAATTAATTATTGAAAAATCATACTAAATGTTCCAATACTTTTGGCAACATTTAGTAGATTCTTCTCACCTAGGGATCAGTTAAGGAATCACTACTTGTGACTTCCATAACATCCCATCATCGGGACAATTATTCAATTAAATTATAAAAGTTTATCATTTACTCAAATTTAAATTTCCTCTTAAATAAGATTTCTAATTAATAATGATTAATGAAAATGCAAATGAAAGAAAATTTTCAAAAAAAAACTTTTATTTTATAACATGCATTAATGATAATAATAATAATAATAATAATAATAATAATAATAATAATAATAATAATAATAATAATAATAATCACAATAATCACAATAATGTAATAATAATAACAATAACAATAATAATAATAATAATACAAAAATATATATATACATATATAAAACCCAATAATAATAATAATAATAATAATAATAATAATAATAATAATAATAATAATAATAATAATAATAATAATAATAATAATAAAAACAAAAGGCTAGAAATATACCCAAATTAATTGGGTTAAAACCCAATACTTAGGAGTCCCAATCAACAGCCCAAGCTCAAGGCCCAATCTGCCAGCTGGTCGGATCCGGGTCGGGTCGAGGCGGAGCGGGTCGGTGCGAATCGGGTCGGGTCAACACGCGGGTACCTCTCCCTCCGAAGCGGGTCGGGCGCGCGGGTCCCGGGTCGGGTCCCGGGTCCACGCGTGGATCCTAAGCTTTTTTTTTTTCCTATAAAAGCTAAATCTTTTTTTTTCTAACTCATTTTCTCCTCTTTCCTAAAAAAAAAAATCCCAGAGCTCTCAAAGCTCCCGGCCAGGATATTTCCGGCCACCGTCGGATCCGCCGTCAGCCGCCGCCGGCCGCCAACCGCAGTACTCCGGTCGCCGGCGGTACTCCCGAAACCTCAAAAATTCTCCTCCTTTCTTCCTCTACCCAGATCTGAACTCCAATCCACCCAAAAATTCCTCTAACCCCGCAGATCTGACTTATGCTGTAGCCCTTTCCCTTTTTTCTTCTTTTTTTTTTGGTTTTTGTTTTTGGATCTGGTTGTTGAATCTGGTTGTGGTTTTTTGGTTGCTGTTATTTGGTTCGTTTTCCCTTTGTTGCAGGTACGAAAGGGACCTAGATCTCAAATCTGGGGTCCGGGGTTCTCGGGTTCTAGGGTTTTCTCGGGTTTTTAGATCTGGGTTAGGGGGCGATGGTTTTCTGGTCGTGAGGATGAGGTTGGGGTCTCGGGTGGTTCGGTGATGGTGGTAGTGGTCTCAGGTGATGGCTCGGTGATGGCGGTGGTGGTCTTGGGTGATAGTTCGGTGAGGATTGAGGCTAAGGGTCCATTCTATTCTCGGTGGTGAGGGGGAGCTGGGTTCCTTTTTTGGTTCCGGGTGATGTTGTCTTTTTGGGGGAAAGGGGCTCGGATTGGGGTTTTGGGTTCTGTTTGACAGTAAGGCTGGGGCTGAGGGTGTTCGAGTTGAACGGGAGAGAGCTTCGGTGAGGCGAGGATGGTGAAGATGATGCCCCCGGTTCCTCCGTTCCCTCCTCCGAGGCTTCTAGGAAGCCCTTTTTTAGGGGAGTGGTACGTGGGGTTCAGGAATGGTAGGGGCTGATAGACGGGCGGCAGGTGAGGACAGGTGACAGAGACTGGTGGCAGTGGGTTGATTGACAGATTAGACCAAAAAAATAAAAATAAAAATAAAAATAAAAATAAAAATAAAAATAAAAATAAAAATAATAATAATAATAATAATAATAATAATAATAATAATAATAATAATGGTAATAGTAATAATAATAATAATAATAATAATAATAATAATAATAATAAAGAAAATAATAATGATAATAATAATAATAATAACAAAAATGGGACAAAATTAGGTGTCAACACTAGTGATTATATTGTGTATCTACAAGAGTATGATTTCAATATTAGGCCCGTTAATGATCTAGAGACGTTTTCACAAGCCATGAACGGCAAAGAATCAAAACTTTGGTTCGAAGCTATGAAGGATGAGATGGATTCGATGGCATCTAATGGAGTATGGGATCTTGTCGAGTTGCCTAATGGGGCCAGAGCTATAGGCTGTAAATGGGTCTTTAAGACCAAGACTGACTCATTAGGCAACATTGAGTGTTATAAGGCAAGATTCGTAGCCAAAAGATTCACTCAAAAGGAGGGAATCGATTACAAGGAGACCTTCTCTCCTGTATCTAAGAAAGATTTTCTCCGCATCATAATGGCACTTGTTGCACATTTTGACTTAGAGTTGCAACAAATGGATGTGAAAACGGCATTTCTCAATGGTGATCTAGAGGAAGAAGTTTACATGAAACAACCTGAAGGTTTTTCCTCTAGCAATGGTGAGCATTTGGTCTGTAAGCTTAAGAAGTTCATATATGGGTTGAAACAAGCTTCCCGCCAATGTTATCCAAAATTCCATGGAGTCATCTCTTCATTTGGTTTCGTTGAGAACATCATGGATCAATGTATATACCAGAAGGTCAGTAGGAGGAAGATTTGTTTCCTTGTGCTATATGTGGCTGATATTCTGCTTGCAACCAATGATAAGGGGATGCTACGTGAGGTGAAACAATTTCTTTCTGAGAACTTTGATATGAAGGATATGGGTGATGCATCTTATGTCATTGGCATTAAGATCCACAGAGACAGACATAGAGGTATATTAGGTCTGTCACAAGAAGCCTATATTAATAAAGTCTTGGAAAGATTCAGAATGAAAGATTGTTCACCAAGCCCAGCTCCCATTGTGAAGGGTGACAGGTTCAATTTGAACCAGTGCCCGAAAAATGATCTTGAGCAGGAACAGATGAAGAACATTCCATATGCCTCAACTGTTGGAAGCATTATGTATGCACAGGTCTGTACCAGGCCTGATATTGCTTTTGCTGTGGGAGTGTTGGGTAGATACCAAAGTGACCCGGGGATGGACCACTGGAGAGCTGCGAAGAAGGTGCTTAGATATCTTCAAGGCACTAAGGATTATATGCTTATGTATAGACGGACCAATGAGTTGGAAGTGATTGGCTACTCAGACTCAGACTTTGCTGGCTGTGTTGATACCCGGAAATCAACATCCGGTTACATCTTCATGCTTGCCGGTGGAGCTGTTTCATGGAAGAGTGCTAAGCAGACACTGACTGCCACTTCTACTATGGAGGCCGAGTTCTTTTCCTGTTTTGAGGCTACCTCACATGGTGTATGGCTTAAGAGTTTCATTGGTGGGCTTAGAGTTGTTGACTCCATATCTAAGCCATTGAGGATATATTGTGACAATTCAGCTGCGGTATTCATGGCTAAGAACAATAAGAGTGGAAGTCGAAGTAAGCATATCGACATTAAGTACTTAGCCATCAGAGAACGTGTTAGAGATAAAAGAGTGGTCATTGAACACGTTAGCACTGAATTGATGTTAGCTGATCCTTTGACTAAGGGCATGCCACCGTTTAAATTTAAGGATCATGTAGAAAGAATGGGACTTGGTCCCAAATTTTGATTGTAATTGAAACTCTTATTAATAATATGATGTTTCTCATTTTGATTTGTATACACTAAAGTTTAATTTGAGAAATATCTTTGTTGTTTGGACCGAGAATAAACGTAAGGTTTATTCATTAAGCAAGAATGGTTTAATTAGAGACATTTTACATAGTAATACATGGAAGATAATACTCGTCATTAGAGGAACTATCGCCATGATTCATGTGATTTGTTTCTTCTATGAGTGAAATATATGGACCAAGTGGGAGAATGTTGGCATATTCCTTGATCACAGGTTGACAAAATCTGGTTATTGCCATATATAACCTGTGATAATAAATGCCAAATAAATGGTCCATTATTTCATTGATTCTCTGACCATAAAAGGATGTTTTGTGATGGTTTGAATGATCGTTTTTGAGTTGGTCAGAATAAAAGAGGCTCCAGTTCACAAACAGAGAGCAAGAATCCGGTCCCCAAGCATCACTTGCTCTTTCATACACCATCTAGTGAGCAATCGAGTGCTTGGAAGGCCTGTGATCGACACAGAGAAGATTGTCAGATTCAGGAATCCCTTCAACAGCAAAGTTACAGAGTGCAATAGCTGGAGGTTAGATCCTATCGCTTCCACATTTGATTGTTTTAACATGTTTCATATTGTGTAGAAGCATATTAGGTTTGTATGATGCACTTACAGTACACACTTGACAATTGCCAATACTAGATTCGGGAAGTCACTTTCCCTCCTTTACAGATTTCTTCCTTTGAAATTAATAGACGACCACACCTTTTTGACACAGGGACGCTTTGTGAAGAAAAAAATTAATTAAAACAATTTAAAGATATTTAATATCTAATTGAAATTTTACATGGTAGAAGGTAAAGGAATTTATTTTTATATTTTTAATATTTATTAACATATGATTATATTTATACCCAAAATATAAAGATTTTTAACATTTTTTTGAAATCTAAATATTATTATTATAATAATAAAAGATGAAGATTTTATTTATTTGATCAATGACTATTGCTTTTAGAAAATTCACTGAAATCAATATAAAAAATTGTAAAATTTTAGTATTTCTTACGTGTATAAATGCAATTAACTAAATTTGATTGGGGTACCTCGCAATTTTTGCATGACTACGCCACACCGCCGCTGGTTTCCAGTGTCCAATGCAAGGGCTGAACCTGAAACTTCAGCTTTCGTATTAATTTTGTAGGGAAAATGGTACTGATTTCTGTCATTCTTTACTTGGGCTCTGTGACTCTGGGTTTCCTACGTTTCTATGATTTCAATGTTCTCTTTCTTACTTCCCTAGATGATTTTTGCGTTTACGGTCTACTTTGCTTTCATTATCAGCCATCCCAAACAAACTCATAATTTAGCCATCTAATTAAAGCTTACCGACTTTGATTTTACTAAAGCTCGAGTGATGCAAGCTTTGGAGGCTGGGGTCCATGAGATTGCGCTTTAAATTTTGGAGAAGCTTGAGTGCTGTAGGCTTTAGAGATTGGGGTCCAGGAGATTGCGCTTTAACTTTGGGTTAGGTACGAAAGAGGAATTAAGGAATCAATCCTTGGTTGTTAACTGCGCTTTAAATTTATGTAGTTATCATGAGTGGAAAACATCTTAAACAGCAACATAGGATGCACCCAATTTATTATGGAATAAAATTTTTCTCTTTTTACGTCTTTTCGCATAAACAAACAAAAGCACTGTAACGCAATAACAAAACCCCAAACTTAGAAGACTTCCCACAACGCCTCGTGGATCCACCCACATGCAGTTGGAGAAATAGTCTGAGTCTGGGTGACATGGCATCCAGACCTTTCCTAAGTAAAGCTGCTTTATAAATAAACCCTTTGATGGACAAACCACTTCAGACACAGAGAGCTTACAATCTTGAGGGCTAAATTTGCGAGGCGTTCTATTATATATTCGAAGAGCTGCAAAAATGGCCGCGATCGCGGAAGTCCATCTTGAACAATACCATTGAGCAAAGTGGAGGTTCAGTTACAGTGGCCTTGCATTCCCAGCTGGTCCAAGTTTTTGTTTGCCGGTTAGAGAGGGAACTAAGGAGTGGCCCTTTTTTTTCAAGAATGAAGGACACGGCGAGTTCTCCATCAGCGGTCGTGAGTGGAAGGATTTTGCTAAAGACAAGATTAACAATGCCATTGTCACTCTTTATTCCCAAGAACAGGGTGAGAACTTCTACAGAATCAGTGTGAAGCATTACCGAGGCTGATAAACGTCTAGAAATTTACAAACCCTTCAGTTTTAGTCGTCCTAGTTGTTTGCTTTTCCTTTTATTTCCCTCTTATGTATGTCTAGATTAAGCCGCATTATCAAGCGCTTGCATATCTATATTCTGAGTTTAAGGTTTTTAGGTGTACGGTGTTTCTATCTTATAAATTTAGGTGTTCCAGAGGATGCGGTCCTACTTTTTTGTTGTTTACTATTTGTGTGGGTTTGCTATCTTTCCAGTTCAGCAAGTATTTACAATGTGGGTTTGTTTAATATTTGTGTGGAATCTGTGCCGTCTTTCATGCTCTAGTCCTGTAACCCTCGGTTAATTGATAAATTCTTTGGGCTTAAAACTAAAAATTAACCACTGCTAGAGTAAATACATGCAAACATTTCAAGCTTGGAAAAATATAGAATGAATTGAAACTCTCCCGGCTCAAGTTTTACTGTGTGCTTAAGTTGTATGTCTATTTACATGCTATTTTATTTTATTAATTTAAGCTATTTTTAAATATAATATTTGAATATAATTATAATTTCTCTTGTAATGTATCTGATAGACATTCAAAAGAGAACTAATTGATAATTAAAAAAAAAAGATCTAACTTGAAAATAAAATCACAAAAGAATTGAATACTTAATAAATATGAGATAATATCACTTTAACAATATTGTATCTAAGAAAAAACTCTTAATTAATACTTCATTGGTAAATTAATCAAAAACTAATAATATTTACAAAATTAACATAAAATTCAACTAATATAATTTTTAGACTCTTTGTAGACAATTAATAAATTTTTCTATGAAAACTTATTTCTAATTCAATTAACAAGTTGGGCTTATCACTGGCAAGAAAGAAGTTATAAGCATCATGTATGTATCATTGTTCAGACATGGCCATTATTTCTATTTCCCCCCTAGCCTGCGCGTACCCCAAACTGATGGGACTATTTACGTTATGACCCTCAACCATCGTCGCTCTCGACATGTGTTAGTGGACGCTTGTCGAAGAACTAAAACCCTATGCATTTTTAATTTTTTATCGGACCCTTTCGAGAATCATATCAGATCACACTTCATTATGACCATCATTGTCCCTTTCAATTTACTCCACCTCGGAAGTCCCACAAACGCACATTCTTCTTACTACTTTTTGCTACCCTTATATATATATATATATATATATATATATATATATATATATAACTGGCTTACTACCGTTCCGGCGCTGACAATGACAGCGCCTTTGTTTTGATTTCTGTCAGGGATGTACAAGGAAAAGGACATATCTAAACGGTAGACTAAGTCAAAATATGTGGCGTATATGCAGTGCTGGGATTGGGAATGATCATCTGGAGTATCGATCAACAATTTCTTGCTCGCCTCGTGACTCAATTATCTAAAGGGAAATTTTTTACATCATTAAAAAATCTTAAGTCTTTAATCATGTGTTTGGCTTACACTTGTAAAATCATATAGATTATGTTTGGTACAGCTGAAAAGTAAAAAAATAAAAAGTTATTGGTAAAAAAATGAAAGGAAAACGAATATTAAAAATGTTTAGAAATGAAAGAAAATAAAAGGGATCAGTGTATAATCAATTTAAATTGAAGAGAAAAATAAAAGAAAATGTGGCCCACACTCCATAGAAGCAATAAATCAGATAAAAATATTAAATTAACTCTAATTCTTATTTTATTTTTATTTTTTTCTTCTTACTTTTTTTTTCTACCAAGTACCAAGCAATAAAAGAAAGAAAATATGTTTTTATCCACTTTTCCATTTTTCTTAGCAAGCATATTTATAAAAAAATAATATATAATTTTAACTTTTCACCTTTCGTCATTCTAAGTTTCTATCTTTTTATTTGTTCTTTTCACCCTATTAAATAAAAATATATAATTTTAAATAAATAAATAAAATATTGTCATAAGCTTCATTGTCATCGTCAGGGTAAAAAAAAAAGGTTAAAAAGGGCCATGAAAAAGGTCTGCGCTTGACACACACATAATTCTTACAGTTCATTTATAGTTACGCCAAACCCAATTTTGTTTTTGCACACAGTTCCCTGGAAAAGAAGCCCATCTGTTGATGGGTTTATCTTCAATGAGTCGGCTTGAGTTAGCTATGGGCTTAACTATTGCAATAACAGTGTCGACTCAAGCCCAGACGATTATTTTCTTTTTGAAAATTAAAATTTATTTATAAAGATAAAGAATGTATTGCGACTGAGTGTATCAAATCAAAACTTTTATGGACTGTCAATTTAATAAAGATAAGGGGCAGGTACATTGAAAAATGCACTAAAAAGTACGGTAATTGATTACTTTTTTAAGTGATTCATGCACATCAAATTTTAATGAAACGTGCTTGTATTTTCTCGTTCGAAGTTGGAGATCTCACGGCTTAGCAAAATGATTGATAGTTCATGGAAGTACAATAATTTACTCAACAAACTCTATAATTTATATTCTAAGTCCGGAGATATAAATAAATCAAGTCATTTTAAGTTACTCAAATTCGATTCAATAATTATTTGAGTTTGATTAATTTATTTTTGAATCGAACTTGAATTCAAGTTATGTGAGTAACGAGTCAAGCCGAATTCGAATTTTTTAATACTCGAATTAAGCGGTTCATAAACCTTATCGAGATTTTTTAATATATATTTTTAATACTTTATTATTAATTTACTATTTTATTTTCATAATATATAGTTAAATTTACAAATTAAGCTTATCGAATCGAGCTCGAATGGTTCAAGTATTTTGTCAAATAGGATTCGAGTTTAAACTCAAGCCAAGCTTCAAATCTTGAGTTTTTAAGTCGAACCAAAATCAAACTTAATACTGAATCATCTCAACTCGAATTAATTATACCCCTACGCAAATCTAAAAAATGTGATTTTTGCTCATATTTTTAAGGAAGCAGACTCGTTTGCTGACTTTCATGCCAAATTTGAAAATTATCGAAACTCTGATCTTTTGGCGTAGACACATGGTTGTAATGTGATTCTAATCTTCAATAAATTTTATTGTTCAAAAAATAAGTTTACATTTTAACCAACATCGTCTCTGATAATGATCGATATCCCAAAATTTCATTCTCTTTCAAGTGGCTCAATTTGGCTTTTACAAGTGTATCTCATTAGTGTTGCAAAGCCAAGAGTGTGTGTAAGGTGAAGCCAGTGACTGCACCATCCATGTACCAAAAAGAATTTGATGAAGATATGTCAGTATATTCCTATATCTATATAGATTCTTTTCAAATTAGACTTGTTTCCTCCATCTCCGTTTTCAGCCTTCAGTTTTCTTAGATGTTCTTCGATCCGCTCTTTTTGTTTTCATTTTTCAAATGTAACTTAATGCAGTCAATTTTTTTTTGGTACATTAATGCAGTCAAATTTTATTTCTTTAAATGAAAGAATCAACGAGGGATATTTTTAAGAGATGAAAGCTGTCAGTAATTTATGACTCTTGACTGTCAGAAATAAGAAATGAAAGCCGACTATGATTACAAATCTAAGATAGAGCTATTTTTTTAAGATAAAAACTAGAAAGAGAAAGAAAAAGAAATCCTCTTCTTTAGTCCCATTCGAATCAAACCTTTGCTTTGTAAAACATTTTGCAGTTTGGTTGACAGAAATGCTAATGTTGATAACTATTATGCAATAGTTTTTTTTTTGGCCCAATGTTGAGGGACTTACAACAGTGGATGAGAAGATTCTGGGGAGAATGCTGAAGTAGGCCGCTGAGGGTCAGCGAGTTATCAGCCCGCGGGGGGCTGAGTTGGGGAAGAAAGGTGAGCATGCCCTCTTCAATCCTTCCGAGTCTTCTGCGTGTGGCAGATCAGTCTGTTGACATGTACGGTTGTCTGGGAATGTTCATGTAGCAGTAGCACTATCTTGACAGGTGATTGTCTCTTCGGCAGTATTCATGTAGCTTAATTCTTGTCTGCTAGGACTCCCTTCATTCGGATGGTGCCAAGTGTCTAAATTGTTGATTGTGGGAGCACCAGATTGCACTTGGCGAGTTGGGCTCTGTGGATTTCGCCCTATGGCTACAGTACGCCTCGACCAGTATCTGGGCTTAAGTAACAGGCCCTCTAGCTTGGGCCTAACACATGGATTATGCAATAATTTTTAAATTTTCATGGCAATAGCTAGAAAAGGAGTCGATCCACGCAATACTTGCCATATTTTCTGAAGCTTTCAAAGATTGAAGTTTCATATTGTTTTTGAGATTCTTCTCTCTTAGATGTTGCTTTTATTTGATTAACTTTATCCTGACATCTGTATAGCATCTCGAATGCCTTTTCCCTCTTTATCGATTTAGCCAAAAAAAATTATTCTATGAGAAAGAAATAGGGGATAAATGATAAATCAATGTAAGACTCTATATGATACAAGTATACAACAAATAGGGATAAAAGGCTTATTTAAATATACATGTTTGCTGAAGGTTGTAGGCAAATTTCAAGGCAGCAGCCATTGTCGTTCCCATTTCCCACAACCCACGTGATAGAATAAACCTCAGTAATCCAATTTATCAATGGGACTGCTAATACAATAATGTCATGCAGATACTAGTAATTACTAAAGGTCTACTAGGATTTGAGTATGGCAGACCAACTTGTGTGACTAATATTTTCCAAGCCGTAGGGGACCTCACCCTTTGAATTAATTCTTGAATATACCTCCACGCCTGTGCTGGTTTTCCCCTTACCGTCCCTTCAATATTAAATTTGAGTACATTCTACTACCAACAAGATAAAGTAATCCTCACGCTTGAGCAGACTTGATAATTTATATATGTAATTTGTGTTTATATTATACAAATTTATATTTATATAATGTAAAACACAAATTTTATATTAATTTTTTGTGATATTTATAATATAATTTTTATCAAGTTTAAGTTCACATCATTTTCATGTTTTTATTCTTATTTTTATTGTTTTTGTGGCTGTATTGTTGTGTTGTATTTATTTATTTTTTGTTATAAAAAAAATATTAAATAACTAGGGATGGGGGTGCTTAGATTCGAAACTAAGACTTACAATATACCATAATTCACCTTAACCACTAGATCAAGAGGTTGTTGACACTGTGTTGTATTTATGATTACTATATCTATAGGTGAATCACTAATAATTTGATTAGCAACGGATACTTCGAGTGCATTCCACCACATATGATAAAAATCTTTTTTCAATTCTCAATTGCTTCAATCAACAAGATATATCTAATTTTCTCCCATAAAAAAACCCCCTTACATAGACATAACCATTGCAAACCTCATCATTAATGACACCCCCTCTACCTCTTAGAAAACTCTTTAGAGGCTGCCGATTCAAAATAGCCAACCACAAGAAACTTTGGAATTTTAGAAGGTATTTTAATATCTAAACAGAGTTGGACCATTCCTCTTGATCTTCATTCAAGTTTTTCCACTTTAGGGTTGTGAAATCCTTTTGACCGAAAATGGATCCAGCTCCAGTCACTTCCAATTTCCCATCAATGCACAGAGTGACAATTTCCAGCGATAGATTCGACAAGTCATTTTCCCTTCCTGACAAGGAACAGATTTCTTCGTTTTCTTTTGTGGACAATCATACCTTTTTGCCACGTGAATATTTTTGTAACGAAAAGAATACAATAGTAAGATATCATCAAAACAATTTAAAGAGATTTTTTTTTTTTTTTTAAAGGCAAATGTTGAGCTTTTATTAACAATAGACTACTCAAGGATTAACCCAAGAGAAAGCCTGAAATAGAGGGGTACGACACATCCAGGAGAACCAAAAGCAAAAGCTATAAAGCTGGGCAAAAACATCCAAACTCAAACACAGAAGCAAAAAACGCAGAACCAAAAACAGATTGCCCTAGAGATAAAAACAGATTAGAGGACCTGGACTAGATCTTGAACTCTAGAAACTCCTTGCTTAGCAAGAGCATCAGCCTCCTCATTGATAATCCTAGAAATATGCGTTATGCTCCAATTGATAAATTTTGGTTTTAAATTCTCGATATGAGAAATGATATTCCTGAGCTTCCAAGGGGCAGATTGGGGGTGACTGACCCACTTGACCACATTAGATGAGTCACTTTCAAGGAGAATAGAATGTGTAGAAACCCATTTAGAGGCTGCAAAGATGAGGCATGCCTCCCGAACGGCAAGAAGTTCAGCTTCATTAGAATCAAGAACTCCAACAGATTTCGAAAAAATGATTTTTCTGTTACCCAATTCATCTCTAAGAATTCCTCCAATACCAGCTTGCCCAGGTTTTCCAATTGCGGAACCGTCAACATTAAACTTTAGAGAGCCAGGGAGGGGTGCCTTCCACAAAAGATTCAAGATCTGGATTTTTTGTTTGGAAGGAACAGTGAACAGATTAGGGAGTCTTAGAAAATCCAAAATAGAAGCATGAAGCGTAGGCCATTTAGCTTTGGACCAATAAGCCAATCTGAGTTTGACATTGTCTAATAGTTGGTTCCAATTAAGTGAAGCACCATTAAAGACGACATCATTCCTATTGAGCCAAACAGACCAGATAATGGCAAAGAAAGCCATTTTCCAAACTTTGTCGCAGTGATTCTTAGGAAGAGCATACTGCCAAGCTAAGAAAAATGAAATCGGCTTGGAATGGCACGACCAAGAAATACCCCAAATAAAACAGCAGTGAGTCCAAATTTTCCAAGTAAATTCACAGGTGAAGAATAGATGTTCCACAGTTTCGATTCCTTTACCACAAAAAGGGCAATCAGCAGCTGCAAGCTGAAGTAATCCTCTTCTCACAAGTAGATCCTTAACGACGATCCGACCTCTCAAAAGCTTCCAGCAGAAGACTTCAACATTTGGTGGGGCTAATCCGATCCACATTGATTTCCAGCAAAAAGAAGCAGAATAAGATCTGCATTGAACCATCCTACAATAATTCCCAACTGAATAGTTCCCACATGTAGTGCCTTTCCAAATAAGGGAGTCTTTAAGAGTGTTGCACACTTGAAAGCGCTTCAAGGACGAGCAAAAAGCTTGCCATTGGGGAATTTCCCAGTCAAATAAGTTTCTTCTCAAATCCACCTTCCAATTCCAACCGTTCTCATTCCAAAACCCGAAGTCCTTTACCTTTCCAGTTTTATTAATGGCAAGTGCAAAGATTCTAGGGAAATCGGCCCAAAGGTGAGTACCATCTATCCATTCATCCCTCCAGAAATCAATATAGAAGCCATCACCAAGTGAAAAACCCAAACCAGTAGAAATGTGATGATAAGATGGATTATTGGGGGAGAGGGTTTGGATGATATTTTTCCATAGATGGGAGAAGCCTCTGCTACACCTCAAATGTGGAATAAGATCATTAGTTGAACCTCCATACTTTTCCACAATAATTCTTTTCCACAGAGAGTAGTTTTCCTTTCCGTATCTCCATATCCACTTGTTCAACATCGCTCTGTTTTTTAGCTTAAGATCAACCAAACCTAGTCCACCAAATTCTTTAAAGGTACAAACTGTAGACCAATCCACCAAATTCATTTTTCTAGCTTGCGTAGATCCACCCCAAAGAAAGCGCCTTTGAAGCTTGTCTAGCTCCTTTTTTACAGTAGTTGGAATCGGGAACAAGGACATGAAATACACAGGTAGACAGGACAGAACCGATTTCAAAAGAGCGACCCTGCCACCAATGGAGAGGAATTTAGTTTTCCATCCAGCAAGTCTATTGTGAAATTTTTCAATAACAGGATTCCAGATATTGATGCTTCTAGAATCCGCGCCCAACGGCAGCCCAAGGTATGTAGATGGAAGGTTCTCAACCTTACAACAGATTATCTCAGCCCAAACATTCAAGATTTGATTATCGATCCCAATTCCAAAGAGCCTACTTTTTTGAAAGTTGATTTTTAGCCCCGACATCACCTGGAAGCATCTGAGAATTCTTTTAATATTAATAAGCTGCGCCATATCAGGTTCACAGAAAATAATTGTATCATCGGCGTACTGAAGATGAGTTAACCTAAATTGATCGTGACCGACTCCAATCCCTCGAACAAGGCCAACAGAAAGGGATTTATTCATCAAAGCATTGAAAGCCTCTACCACCAAGTTGAAAAGGAATGGAGAGAGAGGACAGCCTTGTCTTAAACCTCTAGAGATTTTGAAGTCCTTGGTAGGAGTACCATTGACTAAAACAGAAATGGATGCAGTCGAAACACAGGAAGAGATCCATAGTCTCCACTTTGAACCGAAGCCCATTTTCATCATAACAAGATCAAGAAACTTCCAATCAACACTATCAAAAGCCTTCTCGAAGTCTACCTTGAAGATGAGTCCTGCAGATCTGGACTTTTTGATCCCGTCGATCACTTCATTGGCGATAAGAGAGCAGTCGAAAATTTGCCTATCTTTCACAAAGGCGAACTGATTACTCCCGATCACTTCACCAATAACAACACGAAGTCTGTTTGCTAACAGCTTTGCAAGGATCTTGTATATGCAACCAACAAGTGAAATGGGTCTAAAATCATTAAGAGCACTTGGTGAGGAGACCTTGGGGATAAGGGTAATAAAAGAAGAGTTAATTCTTTTGTCTAATTGACCAAATTCATGAAAATTTAATAAAAAATGCATCAGATCACATCTCAAGCTACTCCACTGGTTTCTAATGAAGTTAAGGTTCATTCCATCAGGACCAGGAGCCTTATTGCCATCACAACTCGAGATCGTCTCCCAAACTTCTTCTTCAGAAAACGGTCTTTCCAACCAAGAGGCACTATGCTGATTTAGAGTATTAAGACAACATTCAAAATCAACAACATTGGCAAGCTTTTGCTGGTTAAAGTGAGTTTCAAAGTGGGATGCAACAGCCTCCATAATGTCATGGGGTTTGACCAGTAAACTACCATTGATAACAAGGGAACTAATTGAGTTGGCTCTTTTCCTCGATGATGCGATTTGGTGAAAGAACTTGGTGTTTCGGTCACCTTCCTGAAACCATTTGAGTCTAGATTTTTGAAGCCAGGAGCGCTCTTCAGCTCTGTACAAGGACCAGAGATCAGTTTTCAACAAGTTAATGTACTGTCTTTTGCTATCATCACAATCCCCAGTAATCAGCTCTTGTTCAGATTTGTGAATTTTATCCTCAAGCAGACTAATCTTAGAAGGAGAGATCATCCCTTCGTCAAAATACCATTTCTTCATGGCAATCTTGATAACTCTAAGTTTACTCCAAATATCAGATTCAGCACTACGATTTTGATTGAGATAGGTCCAAGCCTCCTCGACAGCCTTATGAAAACTAGCTTCGTCTAACCAGTGGTTAAAAAAACGGAAAGGTTTTGGGCCCCAATTAACCACTATAGGAGCTAACAGTATTGGATTGTGATCAGAGAGAGAGCAAGGAAGAACGCTTTGTATCAGATTGGGTATAATAGAAACAAGAGCAGGGGATATCAGGAAACGATCGAGCCTGCAGAAAGTGGGAGTTGTTCTGTTGCTGCACCATGTGAAAGAGCCACCAGATAGAGGAAGATCAATTAAACCAACGTTATCAATGAAATTTGAAAATTGGTTCATTGCTCCCAGGTTGAAGGTTTTCCCAATTTTTTCCTCCACATTCCTGACCACATTGAAATCCCCCCCAAGGCACCAGGGAATTTCAAAACTGTCAAGGAGACTTTCCAGCTCTTCGAATAGGGATTGTCGTTCCTCGTCATCATTGGGAGCATAAATATTACCAAACCCACACTTAACATTGAAGGGAGATACATTGCCAATTAGCAGAATGTATCTTGGAGAAGAGAATTTAGCTTCGACATTGAAGAAATCAACATCCCAGAAACTAATCAACCCTCCAGCAGAACCTTCTGCAAGAACAAATTCCTCTTTCATCGAAGGTGGGCCCCATAGCGAATTGAGAACTCTGTTATTCACCCTACTTAACTTAGATTCTTGAATGAAAAACATTTTTGGTTTGTATTTTAAAACCACTCCACGAACAGCTCTTCTTTTCTCCTTCCTCCCTAATCCTCTAACATTCCATGTGACAATAATCATAATGAAAAGGAAAAAAACCCAAAGGATTAGACTCGCTATTACCTGCCCGCCCTACTGTTCCTATCAGCTTCCTCCAGCTTAGAGAAAATATCAATCATCAAATCTCTGCTTTTATCAAACTCCACGCCCAAGACGGAGCTAACCTCCCAGGTGGCTTCTGCTTCCTTCCTGATAGAGGCATTCCTAAACATGATATCACTATCTGACACTGAATTTTCGTGGAGGTCTGAAGCAGTTTCTTGTTCACCAAAGAGAATTTCTCTAATTTCCTTCCTTAACTTCCTCCTCCTCTTGGTTGCAGAGGCTGTCATTTTCTTTTTAAAATTTTCTGAAGACTTTTTCCTCATGGGCTTGAAGGCTTTATTGATTTGTGAAAGGCCTTCGCTGCTAGGTAGACCATCCACGAAAAGTCCAGGCTCAGAAGATGGCCCAACAACATCTTGGGAATCAATTGAATTCCACCCGTTGGTCCCCAAAGGTGAGTCAGAATAAGGCCCAATAGCCAAAGGCACCGCATGGTGAGAAAAGTCCACACTCGGGAGTCGGGAAGGGTTGCGTCTATCAACAGCATTGTCAGAGACGTGATGGGATGAGTTGTTTAATGCTAAAGTTGCCAATTGCATATTACCTCCCACTTGTTCATTTTCGGAGAGGTCAGACCCAATCCCGAGTGAGCAGTCCTTTCTGTCAAGAGAGAGAATGACATCGAGCTCTTCAAAGGAAATGATTTGAGGGCATCGATCAGCGGGAGCAATTATAGCTCTGTCGGCCTGGGAGTCGGAAGAGACGTCGGAAAAGTCGCCGTTTGTATGGAAGCAGGAACAGTCATTTGGTTTGGAATCTTCTGTCGAAATCAAAATTCTGCATGGAGAACCTCTAATATTGACAAGAACCGAAGATGGAATTTTTAATCTTGATTCAACGTTCACGAGAATTCTTGCTTGATCAAGTCGAGTTCTTTTAGCTGTACAATCATCTAACAGAACAAAGGAACCCCAACTATCACCCAATGCTCTGAAAAATTTCTCATTCCAGACAAGAAGCGGAACCTCTTCCAGAATCACCCAAACCGGAACTAACCTTTGACTGGAGATAGAATCCCAAGAACACACACTAGTGAATACATCTTTGCAGATAAATTTATGCTCTTTAACAAAGGATTCCATGGAGTCCTTTTTGTAGAAGGTGAGAAGCACAGACATACCGCCCAGAAAACCAATATGACATGAGACTCCGTTGTCGAGTAAAACCTGTTGAATAACATCTAGTTGCCCATCACTAGCCAAAAGACCCACAGCACTATATTGTAACCATTCCATCTCGCTTCTGGGGATGTCGAGATCGAAATTTACTTCTTGGATATCAGACTTAGGAGGAGTCATAGAAGGAAGGGAGGAGTCACGTGGGCCAACCTTTGATTCGGACGGTGCTCCTTTAGCGAGATTAGCAGATTCTAACAGAACCTGTTTATAGGATCTGTGATCTCTGGTAGCAAGCCTATAGGGTAGTTTATCGGAGTTCTTTCGAGAAAAACCAGCAGCGTACCTCTGACGCAAGGAAGTTTTGTCATTCCATCCAAAGGAAGCCTTTTTTGCTAAAATGTAGAACCCATCAATCTTCCTCAAGTTTCCTTCGTTAGCCGCCTTCAACATTTCATCTTCGTGTTTGTACCTAACAAAGGCAAAGGTGGTTTTCAACCAAGAAGGTCTCCTGTTGTGCATGGAGATAAAAACATCCATCACATTACCGTAAACGTTGAAAGCCTCCCATAAGGCCCTCCTAGAGACTCTCTTGCTTAGATTATCTACGAACACAGTAAACAATTTTGAACGCCAGTCAGAGCCGTCGCCATGGCTAAAAGACCGTAAACCTCTCTCTCTAAATGCCGTCGCCATTGTTTGGCTAATTAATTTGTTTATCAATTTAAAGAGATTTAACATTTAACATTTAACATTTGATTGAAGTTTTCTTTGCTAGATGGTGAAGGACTTATTTTATATATATATATATATATATATATATATATATATATATTTCTTTGGTTACACTTATTTTATATTTTTAATACTTATTAATATATGATTATATTTATACCCAAAATATAACGTGTTTTTAACATATTTTGAAATCTAAATATTATTATTATTATTTTAAAAATAGATGAAAATTTTATTTGTTTGATCATTTTATTCATTTATTTTATTTGTTTGATCATTTTATTTTATTTTATTTGTTTGATCATTTTATTCATTTACTTTATGTTTTATTAAATTTATCGAGATCAATATAAAAAATTATAAAAATTCTAGTATTTCCTACATGTTTAAATGTAATTAACTAAATTTTATTGGGATCAATTCACCTCAGAATTTATGCATGACCACGCGATGCGGTCGATGGTTTCAAGACTCCAACACAAGAACTGAAACTTTAGCTTTTGTATTATTTTTATGGAAAAAAATGGTACTGATTTATGTGGACAGATCACATTCGCAGATCGGATCGGAATTACGCTTTTACTCTGGATTTGCAAAGATCTTTGCTTTGCTAAGAACGTCTTTGTCTTTGTCTTCGGGTGTTCTTTTTCTCACATCCCTAGATGATTTGTCGGCTACTGGCTGTCTGTGTTTGTTATCTCAAAAATTAACCATCGCATATAATTTGGCAGGCTAATTAAAGCTTACCACTTTGATTTTCCTAAAGCTTGGGCTCTTCGCTTTAACGGCAAAGACTGGGATCCGTATTTAAAAGAAAAAAAATAAAAGACTGGGATCCGTGAGATTGCGATTAAGCGAGTTTAAATTATATTTAGATCATGTTAAAAATTGAAATTTTAGGCATAATGAAAAACTTGACACATAATTAGTTTTGAGAAATAATAATTAGTACTATATACTCTTCACTATCAAATAAATCATTTTTATTTTAACTTTATTTCGAAAAAAAATTTTCCAAATTTTTATTTCTTTTATTTTTTGTTCATGGCTTCTTGAAAAAGTTTGATTTTAATTGAAAAATAAGTTTAAATGTTAATTTCTAACTCTTTAGATAATAATTTTTTTTTCAAAATTGTTTTTTTTTTTTACAATTTTTGATATAATATTTAAAATTTACTATATATATTTTTACAAGTCAATTATACATTTTAATTATAATAATTAGTATGATTTAATTGAGTTAATGATAATTAATTTAATAAAAATGAATTTAAGATATTAAGTGTTTTCAAAATAATGTTAGGTGACATTATTTTAATGATATTTAAATACTCACTTTTAAGATAATCTCAATGTAAAGCTAATCCTAATATAAGTTATATCTTTCTTTTTTTTTTGGAAGTTGAAAAATTTTATTGAATAAAGTTTAGAGCCAAGCTACAAGATCAGTTTTTCTATGAACCCCAGATTTTTCTATGAACCCCAGATTTGGCTAAGTAATCAGCCATATAGTTAGCTTCTTTAAAGACATGAGCAAAAGAAATCACACCAAGATATGAAGTAAGATTGTACATCTTGTTGATCAGATTGTTGTATCTCCAAGGACTCTTATCAACATCATGAAGCCACGAAATAACAACCTGGGAATCACTCTCAATAATCAAAGGAGGCAAATTATTCAAACCTGCATTGGTGATGATAGTAAGGGCTTCAATAATAGCAAGGAGTTCTGCCAAAGATGGTTCCGTCACCCCTATGTTCTTTGAGAAGATGAGCTTTATGTTACTATTGCAATCTCGGATAACCCCACCAATTCCTGCCGCACCTGGGTTTCCAAGGGAAGAGCCATCTACATTAATTTTCCAACAGCCGTACGAAGGAAGATCTTTTTTATATAAAGCACAAGTATCTTTATTCATTTTAATGATTTAAGATTAATTTTACTTGAAATTTTATCATAATCAAGACTCTTCACCATTTTTCAAATGTACGTTTAATAAGGATCGAAACCAAAAATACGTCTCACAAATTCAGTTTGGGATTGCCAACTGAACCCAAACCTATGGGTTCTAATATAAGTCATGTCATAGCAAAACATCTTTTAACAGTTTAACTGCTCCACGTGGGTGGACCTGATTAAATAAAAAAATTTTCTCTTTCTACACTGCTCTAATACATACCCAACGTGCAACATCCATTATTTTTGGAACAAGCAACACCATAGCCGACAATGAGAGGAAAACCCCAACCCTAGATTTCACACAACATCTTTAACTCCAGCGCGTGGATGCACCCACATGAAGTTGAAGAAATAGTTTGAGTCTGGGATGCCATGGAGGGTAACATGGCATCCAAGCCTTTCCTAAGTAAAGCTGCTTTCCTACAAATAAATCCTTTGATGGACAAACCACTTCAGACACAAAGAGCTTGAGCAGTGAAATTCATATTACGATCTTCCGAGGGCTAAGTTTGTGAGGCGTTCTATCATATATTTAGAAAGCTGCAGAAATGGCGGAGATCCCGGAAGTCCATCTTGATCAACGCCATGGAGCAAAGTGGAGGTTTAGTTACAGTGGCCTTGCATTCCCGGGCGGTCCAAGTTTTTATTTGCCGGTTAGAGAGGGAAATAAGGACTGGACCTTTTATTTCAAGAAAGAAGGAAATGGCGAGTTCTCCATCAGTGGTTGTCAGTTGAAAGATTTTGCTAAAGACAAGATTAAGAATGCTATTGTCACTCTTTATTCCCAAGAACAGGGTGAGAACTTCTACAGAATCCGTGTTAACTGTTAAGCATTACTGGGGCTGATGAACGTGTAGAAATTTACAAACCCTTCAGTTTTAAACGTCCTAGTTGTTTGCTTTTCCTTTTATTACCTTATAACGACTAAATTAAGCAGCATGATCAATCGCTTGCAGATCTAGTTTCTGAGTTTAGGGTTTCTGAGTTTATGGTTTTTAAGTGTATGGTGTTTTTGGTCCAACTTTTTCGTTGTTTACTATTTGTGGGGTTTGCTATCATTCCTGTTTAGCAAATATTTACAGTGTGGGTTTGTTTAATATTTGTGTGGAATCTGTGTTGTGCTTTATGCTTTAGTCCTCTGACCTTTGGTTAACTGATAGAGTAAATACAAGCAAAAATTTCCGGCTTGAAAAACTATACAATGAATTGAAACTCTCTTAGCAGCTTAACGAGACAAAAAAAAATTCTCATATCCAAATTTTACTACGTGTGTGACTTATATACTTATTTAAATACTGTTTATTTGATTGATTTAAGTGACTTATAAATATAACACTTGATTATAATTGTAATACTGTATTTAATTAATAAAAAACTTTTAATTAAATACTTCATGGATAAATTAATCAAAGCTATTAATAATAACATAATTAACATAAGATCAACCAGTGTAGTTTTTAAGATTTTTTGTTTACAGTTAATGTACTTTTATAAGAGAACATATTTGCAACTCAACAAGTGGGGCATATTACTGGCAAAAAGTAGTCAAGATGTATATATTATGGTTCAGAGTTCAGACAATGGCCTTTTCCTCTTTTCTTCACGCCCTGTGTGTGCCAGTGATGCTGTTACCCCGAAACGGGAAGACCATTTTACATTGCGACATGTCTGATTACCCTATCCTATCCTCAATCATCTTCATTCTTGCCATGTGTTGTGGACACAGAAGAAGTGGTATGGAACCCTCTCTTATTTGATCAGGCGGAATAATGTAATGTAAACCTTATGATGATAAAACCATGCCTCAAATCAAATCAAATCACACTTCCATATGACCATCGCTGTCCTTTTAACTTATTCTACCTCGGAAGCCCAGCTAACGCCAATTCTTATTGCTACTTCTTGCTAGTCATATATACACACACACATATACATATATATATATATACACACACACATATATATATACACACATATACACATATATACACACACATACACACAGACAAGAGGACCTTGGACATGATTCATTAGACAACCATGGAGAACGCAACAAATAAAGTGATGTTTCACACAAACAAAATAATGAGCTTTAATCAACAAGATATATGAAATTTAAGATAAAAATCTTTTTTCAATTCGCACTTGCCTCAATCAACAAGATATATCAAATTTAAGTTCACATTATTTTTGTGTTTTTTATTTTTATTGTTTTTGTGTCTGTATTATTGTGTTGTATTTAAAATTACTATTTCTATACGTGAATCACTAATAATTTGATTAGCAAAGGATACTTCGAGTGCATTCCACCATACATGACAAAAATCTTTTTTCAATTCTCAATTGGTTTAATCAACAAGATATATCTGATTTTGATGGTAAATTCTCCTATAAAAAAACCCCCTTCTCACAGACATACCCATTGCAAACCTTATCATTAATGATACCTTCTTTAACTCTTAGAAAACTTTTTATAAGCTGCAGATTCAAAATAGCTAACCACACGAAACTTTGGAATTTCAGAAGGTATTTTAATATCTAAACAGAGTTGGATCATTCCTGTTGATCTTCATTCAAGTTTTTCCACTTTAGGGTTGATGAAATCCTTTTGACCCGAAATGGATCCAGCTCCAGTCACTTCCAATTTCCCATCAATGTACAGATTTACAATTTCCAGCGGTAGATTCGGCAAGTCATTTTCCCTTCCTGACAATCAACAGTTTTCTTCTTTTTCTTTTATAGACAATCACACCTTTTTGACACGTGAATATTTTGGTAACGAAAAGAATTTAATGGTAAGATATCATCAAAACAATTTAAAGATATTTAACATTTGATTGAAGTCTTGAACAAAAAAAAAAAACATTTGATTGAAGTTTTATTTGCTAGATGGTAAAGGACCTAGTTTATATTTTTAATACTTATTAATACATGATAATATTTATACCCAAAACATAACGTGTTTTTAACATATTTTGAAAACTAAATATTATTATTATAAAAATAGATGAAAATTTTATTTGTTTGATCATTTTATTCATTTACTTTATGTTTTATTAAATTTATTGAGATCAATATAAAAAATTATAAAAATTCTGTTATTTCCTACATGTATAAATGTAATTAACCAAATTTGATTGGGATCAATTCGCCTCAGAATTTATGCATGACCACGCTATGCCGTCGATGGTTTCAAGTCTCCGAAACAAGGACTGAAACTTTATCTTTTGTATTAAGTTTGTGGAAAAAAATGGTACTGATTTCTGTGGACAGATCACATTCACAGATCGGAATTACGCTTTTACTCTGGATTTGCGAAGATCTTTGCTTTGCTAAGAACGCCTTTGTTTTTGGGTGTTCTTTTTCTCACATCCCTAGATGATTTGTCGGCTACTGGCTGCTCTGTTTTGGTTATCTAAAAAATAAACCATCGCATATAATTTGGCAAGCTAATTAAAGCTTACCACTTTGACTTTCCTAAAGCTTGGGCGCTTCGCTTTAACGGCAAAGAGTGCGATCCGTATTTAACAGGAAAAAAATACTGGGATCCGTGAGATTGCGATTAAGCGAGTTTAAATTGTATTTAGATCATTTAAAAAATTGAAATTTTAGGCATAATGAAAAACTTGACACATAATTAGTTTTGAGAAATAATAATTAGTACTATATACTCTTCACTATCGAATAAATCATTTTTATTTTAACTTTATTTCGAAAATTTTTATTTCTTTTTTTTGGTCATGGCTTCTTGAAAGAGTTTGATTTTAATTTTAAAAAAAGTTTAAAAGTTAATTTCAAACCTCTTTAGATAATAATTTTTTTATCAAAATTGTTTTTTTTTATACAATTTTTGAGATAGTATTTAAATTTTACTATATAATTTTTTACAAGTCAATTATACATTTTAATTATAATAATTAATATGATAAATTGAGTTAATGATAATTAATTTAATAAAAATGAACTTAAGATATTAAGTGTTTTCAAAATAATATTAGGTGACATTATTTTAATGATATTTAAATATTCACTTTTAAGATAATCTCAATGTAAAGCTAATCCTAATACAAGTCATGTCTTCTTTTTTTTTTTTTTGTAAATTATAAGTATCTTCATGTAACATCTCGTTACCACCTTTTTCACGAATTTCTATACAACTTTACCGGTTGGGCTGTCTGTGATGCCATTAACATTCAACAGTGACAATAATAAATGATAAACATTTATTAATAATTACAAAATATAAAATTATTTCTTTATGTCCTTACATCTAACATCCCCTACTGACTTTGTTTCACTAAAGTAGTACTGTATACTCATGTCTGAAATGTAGAAGAGAAGGGACTGTACCTGTAATGTTAATCATCCCTCTTGGAGCCACTTCTCTAACTCCGTGTCTTTTATCTGTGGAGTTAAAATAAAGGGGTGAGCGATTCATACGCTCAGTAAAGGAAACATATGCTGCTTTATAAAACCAAAACTATATACCACAAAATATTTGTTTTTCCTAACATCATACCAAGTAGGAAAACAGTGGATATAGTAAACAGTACTCTCAAAACATCATTCAAATCACTGGCTAAACAGTTTACTTTAAAATGTAGTAAACAGTACATAGGATTTCAACAAATCCTCTCAGTAAACAGAAATTGGTAAGTTGAGACTAGGCAACAAATAAATCATGCTATCATCGTTCCCCCTCTCCCTTGCGAGAACGGAATAATCATCCCAAAAAGGGATACAATAGATCTATGGCCACAATCTTTAGGTGGTCCTCGGGTCCACTTGCCAAGTGACCTCGAGACTGCTGATGACTTGGCGGGTCCTTTAGCCCTGTGATTCCCTGAGGTGCACTCGTTGGTCTATCGACCGAGCCACCGCCCCAGGTGGGTCACGCAATAGTAACGCATGAACTCAATGCCTAAAGTCTCAAAAATAACTTTTATATCTCATGAAAACCTTTATGGAATTATCTCACTCATATTATCATTTTCTCAAAATGATTTGATTTCCAAAAGGTTTAGGCTTTCTGTTTACAAAACACGTTGACAACATTTCAAAAATATCAACCTTTAAAACCTACTTGCCCATGGTCTGCTCACCCAATATGATTCGCCCATGGAAGCTCGCCCAATGCGGTGAACTTGTGTTCGCCCGCCAATCATTGCTTTTAAAAACAACAAGCATCAATGGCTCGCCCTCAGTGGCTTGCCCATGACCAGTTCGCCCACTATGGAATTGCCTTGGTCAGTTCACCCAACTGCAACACTTCCATGGTCAACTCGCCCAGTGCGGATAACTTGTGTTCGCCCTCCCAACCTTGCTTTTAAAATCAGAAAGCAAAACTGGCGAGCCATTGTTTATATTTTCTATTTTCAAAAATATTAAAATGGCTCATTTTCGTTAAGAAACACCATCGACATCTGCTCGCCATGGTCAGCTCGCCCAGAATGGCTCGCCCATGGTCACTCCAAAATGGGGTGAACAAGTATTCGCCCACCACCCTCTGTATTTAAAACAAAATACTGGCTCGCCACTTTCGGCTCGCCCATAGTTTTCTTATCAAAACGGGTCGCCCGCCCTTAAAATATAAACGGGATTTGGCTCGCTCGCCAATACCAGTTCGCCCAACATAAAAACACAAGAGCTCGCCCGCCCTGTACCAGTTCGCCCAATCAAAATATAAGGGTCGGCCTTTAGCTCGTCCAAATCAAAACAATTATCAAAATAATGCATGTCATAAAACAAAACAATTTCTCAATAATTTCTATGAAATTTACTACACAGGACATGCATTCACCTCACACACATCTCCCGTACCTGATTCAACGAAGCCCTGCTTCCTGCTCGCCTTCCTGAACGTTTTTTTTTACCAAATTCCTTAATTCCCTGCTGCAAAATAATTTATAATTTCCATTAATATTTTTCTTATATATATTTTTCCATCATTTGGGCGAGACTTGAGATAAATCAATCAGCTCGCCCATAAATATACTACTGGCTCGCCCAACCGAGCTCGCCATTCATCAAATGGTTTACACATGGGAGCTCGCCAATCATTCACGCCATTCACACATTGGCCAATTAGTGGGAGCTCGCCCAAAATCAACACGCACGGTTACATTTCCTTAAATGTGGGAGTTCGCCCACCATCAACTCGCCATTACCTCGGTTTAAACTAACATGTGGCGACCTCGCCACTACCACATTCCAGATCGCCCATGATCACTGAGCTCGCCCATGAATTAAACTAGCGTTGGGCTACCTCGCCCATTTGAACAAAACTTTATGCTTGGCGAGTTCTTATTTCCTACTCGCCTCATTGGCGATTATTAACTTTTAACATGGGCGATCACCATAGTCGCCATTCTCGTCACTTATTCCATTATTTTCCTTGTTTTCATATTCTCTAAGGATCTAACTAAAACAAGGCTGCATTCTATGTTTATTATGTTGTAAACATATAAATCTACCATTGAATATCAAGAACACCTCAGAAATATGAAACTCACCTCAACCAACTGCACTTCCAGAACAGATTGCTTTCCATCTCACGTTGGCCTTCCTTTGCTTATTCCTTTAACTCATCAACTAAGGAGGAAATGTTTGCAAGCAGGTTTATGTGTTTAGCCAACTAAAGAGTGAAGCTCAGTAAATCAAGCATGACAGGAATGGAAGGAATAAACTTGCAGTTGTGTAGCTCTCTCGTGAAGAAGATGAATTTGGCTAAATCAATTTTCCTCAAATGTTTCTTCTTATATAGCCATGCCATCCAATCAGAACCCATCACTTGGTCTTATCCCATTCTTCTTTCATTAATTTCACGTCTTTCATGCATTAAAAATAGAAGAAAAACTGCAGCAGAAGAAACGGCTATGAGAAGCTATTCTCTGCACATTTTGACTTACTTCACTTGCCATTAATTGTCTAAACCGAGAAGCCAATGGCGTGAAGTCCACAGCCTCTTTTCTTGACTTATTACACCTTTTGTCTTATTCCTCAACCAATGAGGTTATTTCCTTTATTGACTTTATTTTTCTCAATTTATTGTCTTCAACCATATGACTTACAAAGTCAATTTTGGCTGCAAAATGGTTTGAATCTATTTTCATTTTTGTCCATGCTGATACCAGTTCGCCTGGTCAACTTGAGCCCTCAGTTCGCCACACTACATCAGTTCGCCAATCATATTTGGTGATTTACGAGCTGATTTCCTTCTCTTGGCGATCACATTGACTTGGCGAGTACTTATTGCCTTATTCTCCTGCTAGACTATCATTTGCCCCTCTATATGTTACTCGCCACACTCATTTCTTGGGCGATCACAAATCCTCGCCCATTCGGGAGATCACCTTACACAACTAGCTGGCGAACTCACCTATTCACCCACACCATCGTCCATTGGCGATTACCTTTTGCTCGCCTGTTTACAAGTTGCCTCATTATTGAACTTGCCCGTAGAGTATTTCAACAAAATTGCTCCTTTTTGCATCTCAAGTTAAGGAGCTTTTCACCTTTTTGGAAATTAACATTCATTATTTATTTAATTTTCATTATCCATTTTATAAAATTAGAGTCTACAGTAGGGTAAAATCAGATCTTACACTTCATCTATTTTAACGGTTTGAGACTAATCTTATTCAAGGTTTCATCACAATTAAAGCTCTTTACTCTTTTCCAAAAGTGTGTATAATGAGGATTGAACCCGAAAACTATTCTCACAAACTCAGTCTGTTTTGTCAACTGAATCAAGTTTTAATATAAGTCATGCCAACAATCTCTTGACCTAGTGGTTAAGGATGAGATGTGGCATATTATAAGTCTTGGGTTCGAATCTATGTACTCTCCATCCCTAGTTATTTAATATTCTTCTTGTAATAAAAAAAATATAAGTCATGTCATGACACAACATCTTTAACAGTTTAACTGCTCCACGTGGGTGGACCTGACTAAATAAAAATTTTTTCTCTTTCTACGCGGCTGTTTATACATACCCAACGTGCAACCTCCATTATTTTTGGAACAAGCAACCATAGCCGACAATGAGAGGAAAACCCCAACCCTAGATTTCACACAACATCTTTAACTCCAGCGCGTGAATGCACCCACATGAAGTTGAAGAAATAGTTTGAGTCTGGGATGCCATCGAGGGTAACATGCATCCAAACCTTTCCTAAGTAAAGCCGCTTTCCTATAAATAAACCCTTTGATGGACAAACCACTTCATACACAAAGAGCTTGAGCAGTGAAATTCAGATTACGATCTTCCGAGGGCTAAGTTTGTGAGGCGTTCTATTATATAGTTAGAGAGCTGCAGAAATGGCGCAGATCGCGGAAGTCCATCTTGATCAACGCCACGGAGCAAAGTGGAGATTTAGTTACAGTGGCCTTGCATTCCCAAGCGGTCCAAGTTTTTATTTGCCTGTTAGAGAGGGAAGTAAGGAGTGGACCTTTCATTTCAAGAATGAAGGAAACGGCGAGTTCTCCATCAGCGGTCCTCAGTGGAAAGATTTTGCTAAAGACAAGATTAACAATGCTATTGTCACTCTTTATGCCCAAGAACAGGGTGAGAACTTCCACAGAATCCGTGTTAAGCATGAATGAGGCTGATAAACGTCTAGAAATTAACAAACCCTTCAGTTTTAAACGTCCTAGTTGTTTGCTTTTCCTTTTATTACCTTGTATGACTAAATTAAGCGCTTGCAGATCTGGCTTCTGAGTTTAGGGTTTCTGAGTTTATGGTTTTTAGTTGTATGGTGTTTTTGGTCCAACCTTTTCGTTGGTTACTATTTGTGTGGGTTTGCTATCATTCCTGTTTAGCAAATATTTACAACGTGGGTTTGTTTAATATTTGTGTAGAATCTGTGTCGTGGTGTATATAATATTGTTCAGACGTGGCCTTTTCCTCCCACCCTGTGTGTGCCAATGATGCTGTTAACCCAGAAGTGGGGAGACCACTATTTTACATTGCGACATGTCTCATTACCCTATCCTATCCTCAATCATCTTCACTCTTGCCATGAGTTGTGGACACAGAAGAAGTGGTACGGAACCCTCTCTTATTTTATCAGGCGGAATGATATAATGTAAAACTTATGATAATAACCATGCCTCAAATCAAATCAGATCACACTTCCATATGACCATTGAAGTTCGGTATTGGGAGTTGTTTCTATTTGTTCTGGTCTGAATTTCTGGTTGTGCATGGGCTGTGGTTTGTATACAGGCTTATCTTGCTTGAAGGCAGTTGTTGGTTTCTGCTGGAAAAGGGGGATATTGGACGCGTATGCTACTGATGTTTATTGTGATGATGAGGCTGGAGGCGTGATTAATGGCTGTGTGAAGCATGGTATAAGTTGCGGCTATTATTCGTGGTTGAAAGGATGGTGCAAGACATACTGTAGTTCGGTATTTGTTTGGTTTTTGCAAGAGACATTACTGCCTCGGTTGCTGGTTCTTCATAGTTCCTTTTTATATTTATATATATATAAAAATTATTTGGCTTAGCAAAAAAAAAAAATGACCATCGCTCTCCTTTTAACTTATTCCACCTCGGAAGCCCAGCAAACACACATTCTGATTACTACTTCTTGCTAGCCATATATATATATATATATATATATATATATATATATATATATATATATATATATATATATATATATCTATATATATATCTATGTATGTATGTAAACACATACACAGAGTCAAGAGGACCTTGGACATGACTCACTAGACAACCATGGAGAGTGCAACAAATAAAGTGATGTTTCACACAAGGAGTACAACAAAATAATGAGCTTTCTTCTAGGAACATGGTAGCTAACTCAAAATGGGGTAAGTTCTATTTCTTTAGAAAATTTAAATTCTTGAAAAACGTAAATGAATTAATCTTTGGTATTTAAAGCATCTAAAAAAGCTAAAAGGAAAAGCACGATTATGAAAAAGAAACATATGAAGAAGCTGGGAGATTAAAGGAAAGACAGGATTGCTAAGGAATATCTCTGCGATGGTGATTTTATTAAAAGGAGAAGAGTTCTTGATAAATTGGTTCGTAATAACTGAGTTAGTGGCGAAAGAAAGGGTTGCTATGGAATCTCTCTCGGATGGTTGTAGACACCTTATTTTGTCCGGAGTCTTAATTTATAAAAATAATTAATTGGATTGGGTAACATTGTATTTTAATTTGACAATTTAGAGTTAGGCTAGAATTAAATTAGAATTTTTAAGTTTAGAATTAACATTAATCAGTAAATTAAAAGTTTAAATAGGATTTAGGAATGATGAAAAAAGAGAAGAGATAAGAAAAAAATAAAATAAGATTAATTTTAGGATAGGATAATTAGATTTTTTACGATAATTATTTAGATTAATATTAAAGTTGATAGAGTTAGATTAGGATTAACATAAAAATTAAATAGATAAAATATTGAAAATAAAAGATAATTAATAAAATAGGTTGAGTTGTATTATGACTCTAACAAGTTTATGACTATAAAAGGGGTTAAACCCCATAACTTTGGGGAGAGCAGTATCAAACAATTGAGAGAAAATTAGAGGGAAATTAAGAGTAAGATACAGAGAACGAGAGAGCAATTTGGAGAGCACAGAAAATTAGAGAGTAGATTAAAAAGGGAGGCAAATTGAGGTGAGTGAGATCAGAAAGCGAGTAAATACAGAAGTTTGGAGGAATTGTTGGCGACTGAAGTAATAGCAACACCGGTGATAGACGACGCTCCAAGAGTAGCTGTTGATACAACAACCATATAGATCTCCGTTCCGTCCATGCCTGGCCGCCTTGGTCCTCCTGTTCTTCTAAGTTCAAGCGAAGTGGGAAGCCCAGCTTTACTTCAATCTTCAATCTGTCTACTCGTGAAGCTTTCATTTTACAGCCTACAAAAGGTAATGTCTCAATAGCAAATTTATATATACACGTGACGTGACTCAATCTCCAAAACCGGTACTGCTGCATCCATCTCTTTGTTTTCATTCTACGATTATTTGTTTCTTATAGTTGCACTTAATATGGATGGTAGGAATGGTAAGTAGTAAATAAGAAAAAATAATATTATAGGAAGATAAGGAGTGTAAAAGAACATGGGACAAAATAAAAGACAAATGGCATTGATGGTGGTCATGATGACGGTAAGAATGTAAGGAATTAAAGAGATAAAAATAAAGGTAGTAATGAATTTAGGATATAAATAGATAATTGAAATAAAAAAATAAAGTAATAAATAACATCGCCAAAGTTATATAATAATAATAAATGAAAGAGGTAAATAAAAAATTTAGAACAATCCAAAATAATAAACTTTGAAAATTGGTTAAGCCTTCCCGATGATGGAATCTTTGAGGCGATTGCGAACGAGTAACACTCAAGGAATTCCTAGGTGAGAGAATCCTTCTAAGTCTATCCAGAATGATGGAAGATTTAAAAGGTATTTTCAAAAAATGAAGGTTAAACTTTATTCTCCAAATAATTAAAATAGAATAACACATAAAAAATCATAATCGTGAAAAAAATAATAATAAACATAATAGTAAAATTTTTAGGATAATAATAAATAAAAACATAAATTATATAATTAAATCCGATGATGAAATCTTTGAGGCGATTACGAATGAGTAACACTCGAAGAATTCTTAGGTGAGAAGATCCTTCTAAGTTTATTCAGAACGATGGAAGACTTAGAAGGCATTTTCAAAATAAACGAATAATAAATAAAGATAAAAACATAATAAATAATAAAATTTACATTCTAATAAAGATAAAATAATAAATAATAAATAAAGTTAATAAATAATAATAATTCCGATGATGGAATCCTCAAGGCGATTGCGAATGAGTAACACTTGAGAAATTCCTAGGTGATGGGGTTCTTCTAAGTTTATCCAGAATGATGGAAAATTTAGGAGATATTCTCAATATTAAATACCAAAATCCTAAAAATATTAGTAAATAATATATAAAAAATAATATTTAAATGAATAAATAAATAAAGGTAATAAAATAATTAAATAAAAAATAAATTAAGGAATAATAAAAATTCTAAAAAACTTCCGACGACGGAGCCTCTTCAAGGGAGTCGAATGGTAGCCCTTGAATACTCTTGAGGTGAGAAGATTTTTTTAAGAGTTCATTCAGAATGATGGAGGATTCTTAAAAGAATTTTCAATATTTAAACAATAAAATATAAAGGCCACATAATTAAGACTAAGTTAAAATAACACAAGATTAACATGGTACCAATATTAGGCGTTGTAGGGGTGCTATAACCTTCCCTACACGTAAATGAACTCCCGAACCCAAAACTTAAAATGCAGACCAGTCCTAGAGTCATTAGGTGGCCAATCACACCTAGGTTAAAAAAAAAGATTCGTGGCGACTCCATTTGTTTAATGTCTAGCATCCTAACCTTAGGAAACGTTATGACAGCTTGGCGACTCCACTGGGGATAATTAAGAGAGTCAAGCCATAATTTAATCTTGTGTTATACTAAGTCTAAGTTTGGTGGTCTAAATTTGAAAAGTTTTGATGTTGTTTGATGCTCTTTTGTTGACTTCTTAAGTGTTTTGTGGAAATTAATAAGATGAAGTTCCTTCTCACACACCACACTTTGCATTTGCATGCATAAAGCTCTCGACCCGAGCTCAGTCCTTTCTAGGAGGGAGTAGAGTACCTACCGCTCTCGTGAGGTGATAACCTCCGCATGGGCTAGCAAAATACTCCCACTCAAGTTGAACCTTTTCCGTTTGTAGCCTGTCACGGGTGAGGATTAGGGTGCCTTACTAGTCCAGAGTGGATGATAGTAAGGAACAATTTGGGAACCTTTAGCCCTTTTATCTAAAGTCATGCATATAATGAAATTAGGAAGACCAACTGTAAGATAGAGCCATATCAACCCATGCTATAGAAAATACCCATTACTTAGGACACATTTTTTTATCAAGCTTGTTTGATTTTGATTTATACATGAGACACAAAAGGGCACCATGTGTTCTTCACCAAAACATTTTCATGCATCAATCATCCATTATTATTACATGGCAACTTTCTACCATACCATCCCATTCATACACATGTAGCATCATCTCATTTTGTTCATCTTCAATCATTATTTTCAAACAAAGCATTTTCAAACTTTTTCAAGTATCACCACACAAAAAATAATTGACTCTAATTGTGGTAATAAAGGTTCAAAGATAGCTCGACCAAAAGTCCATTCATATCGCACTCGTTATCAAGCTAGAATCATGGAAGAAGAGCAAAGTGTCCGTATTGAGAAGATGGAAAAAGCTCAAGAGGATATAAAAGGGCAATTGGCCCAAATCATTGAGTTGTTGAAAATTTTGGGTAAGGGAAAGAGAGTAATAGAATAAGTTGTAGTTAAAAAAAAAAAAGATTTGTCTTGTGGGGGCATGAAGGGTTCTAGCCATGCGATTTTGAAGATCTATAAATTCTAGTTTTGTTTTTGCTTTCTTTTAAGTAATGCAAGATAGTTTTTGAAAGTGCTTAAGCCCATAAGCACAAGATAAAGTTTTATGTATGGGCTAACTTTTATTTATTCCCTTTCAATAAAGCGACTAGTGTGATGCACTGTCATTTTCTCATTCTCTCTGTTCATTTGCCATTTCCCACATACTCACATTTGCGTTTTATTCACAAGTATCCAAATAATGAACATGATGATAATGCTGTCAATAAATCTAGGATTCAATTTTGAAAAAACTACTACTGTTGATGAATTACTAGTCTGCTAATGTTGCAAAAGCAAGAAAATGGAGGAAAGGTTGTTCACCATCTGCACTTGATAGATGGAACAAGAAAGGTGAATCTCTTACAGAAGCTTCCAACAAGTTTGTCATTTTTCAATAAACAATTTTTAATGAGAGTATTTACATTTGAAATGATAAATGGCCTTCTTTCACTATCCTTCAAGCATGAGTAAAATTATCCTTTGATTACCCCTTTTGAGCCTATTATATTTTTTGTAATATAACCCACCAAGGATCACCCTCCACACTGGGGGCAAGGAAGATGAAATAAAGAAATTTTGGGGGCACAAATGAAAGTGTTCATGATGAATAGAGGGGAAAAAAAAGAGAAAAAAAACCCAGTTTTGTGAAACAAAAAAAAAAAGAAAAAAAGGGTTTAAATTCAAAAGAAAACCCAAAAAGAAGAAGAAGAAGAAGAAGAAGCAAGAAAAGAAATGAGTGAACTAGAAAGGTACTAAATGCTTGAGTGTTTTACTTGTTAAATAAAAGTGATCCTTTGGTTTATAAATCCTGAAACACATTTTGGGCCTGCTTTGTAGACACCTTATTTTGTCCGGGGTCTTAATTTGTATAAATAATTAATTGGGTTGGGTGACATTTGTATTTTAATTTAACAATTGGGAATTAGGTTAGAATTAAATTAGAATTTTTCGATTTAGAATTAACATTAATTAGGAAATTAAAATTAAAGTAGGATTTAGGAATAAAAAAAAAGAGAAAAGAAAAGAGAGAGAAAAGATAAAAAAGAAATAAAAATAAAATTAATTTTAGGATTAGATAATTAGGATAATTAGATTTTTTAGGATAATCATTTGAATTAATATTAAATTTGATAGAGTTAGATTAGAATTAACATAAGAATTAAATAAATAACATATTAAAAATAAGAGATAATTATTAGAATAAGTATAATTGTATCAGGACTCTAACAAGTTTGTGGCTATAAAAAGGGGATTAAACCTCATGATTTGATTCATTCACAATCAAGCATCTCAGTCTCTAAATTCTTCCTCCAACACTTATCCATCTTGCTACAACCATCCTATTCCCTTATTCGATTACATCATTCTCACCCAAGCCGAGACCATTATCACTTTCACTGCTGCACTGCTTGTTCAACATCGTAGCCCTTCATCTCTCTGCCTCATTACGTTGTATCACTGTTTCCTCGCCCAGCCACAATTTCTACACCATCGCTAGGCGTCTCTCGTTGCCGCTCTACTTCTAAACCATCACCATGTCTGCACCAATATTACCATCATTACGTGGGGGCTGATTTTTACTACAATTCACTTGAAACGTGGAATACAACAGCAAAGAAGAGAGGAGGCAAGGAATACAAGTGCAGGTTTGTTTGATTGATGATAAAAGCTAACTAATTAATTAATAATTGGTATAATATATTAAATTGATAAAGATTTGAATGATGTTTTTAATAATTTAACATTGATACTAATATATAACTTGATGTAATTGTTTTAATTGTATAAGATAATGTATAATATGGATAAAAGTTGGTTTTAATAATTGGCATGATAATATCTGATTAATATATATTGAATAAATAATTTGTATGCTGATATGATTTGTTTAGTTTAATTTGTATGATGTTTGTATGATATATTTTATGTTTTATATGTTTAGTATGATATTAGATAAATAAAATAATAGAAAAAAATAAATTAAATTAGAGAAAAAATGCAAATAAGAATAAAATTGAATAAAAATTGAATAAGGAAATAATAAAGTTATATTAAGAAGATGAATGCAAGTTATCCGATGATGAAATTTCAAGAAAGTCAAATGGTACTCCTTGGAAATTTCTAGGTGAGGAGTTTGCTCTAGACTGAACCAGATTGATGGAAGGTTTAGAGTAAATTTTCAATATAATAATATGTATTCATTTTCTAAAATAGAAAAAAATAATAATAAAGACAAATAGAATAAAATAAAAATGGGATATGGAAATAATTAAAGTAAAAGATAATAAACAATAAAAAATAGAAAATTAGTAAGGAAGGATATAGAGCCAAGATTAGGATTTTCATAATATATTCCGACGACGGAGCCTCTTCAAGCAAGTCAATTGGTACTACTTGAATACTCCTGAGGTAAGGGGATTTACTTATTGTCTGAACCAGATTGATGGAAGGATTTTAAGTAAATTTTCAATATTTTAAGTATATCGAAATTAATTCAAATTAAAGTAAATTTAGAATGACCTATTGGGTATAGAGTCAATATTAGGGTTGTCATAATGTATTTAAATGATCTGACGACAGAGCATCTTCAAGCAAGTCAATCGGTACTACTTGAATACTCTTGAGGTGAGGGGATTTACTTATTGTCTGAACCAGATCGATGGAAGGATTTTAAGTAAGTTTCCAATATATTAAGCATATTGAAATTAACTCAAAATAAGGTAAATTTAGAATGACTTAAAGTAGTTGGTACCATTTTAGGATGGGCGTCGTGGGGGTGCTAATCCTTCCCCATGCGTAACCGTACTCCCAAACCCTAGATTCTTTGAACGTAAACCAAGCCTTATCTATAGACAAGAATAGGTGACCAATCACACCTTAGGTTTGAATGGTTGGTGGCGACTCCTTGATATTAAAGTCTAGCGGGTTAGGTTCACGGACCTAGACGTTATGACATGCTTTATCCCTTTCTTTCGTAAACCCTCACCTGAGCCTACATTACATACCTTTAAAAGCCCATTTTGATCAAATGTAAATGCTTAAATTGAAGAATCATGTACTGAATAAAGACATATTTGTATAATGAGATAATGATCCTTTGAAGGAAGTAGATCAATTTGAATGAAGAAACCCATGAGCTTTAGAAGATATCTTAGATCGAAATCAAGAACGCCTATTAGGTGCATGAATTTGGATTGAGCACTGAAGGTTAAAGTTTGTCAAAGCCAATTAAGTTGAAAATGAAGAAAAAGAAGAAGAAAAAAAGAAAAGAAAAATAAAAATAAAAATGAAAAAAAAATGAAAAAAAAAAGAGAAAAAAAAAAAAAAAAGGAGGATTCAAAATTGAAAACCCAAAAAGGGCAGTTTGAATCAAATGAAAGGGGTACCTAAGTTGAAAACCTGGAAAGGCGACTTAGGAAAATATCAGCATCAAAAAGTTCTTATACGAGGGTAAGATCGGCAAACACTACATGAAAGAACATATCAATAAGAGTGGGATTTTGGAAAATAATTTTAGATTGACTTGATTGAAATTGTTAGAATGTTTATTAAATGGATACTGAAAACCCTATTCCAAACACACTATCCCATTGATTTTTCTTGATTTCATGTTCCTTTTCTAAGAATGAATACCTATACCTCTTATGATCATTTTAAATTTATTCCACCCCTGTAACAAATTGAGAATATGCATAAGTGCATTACATTGGTGGTCGAGTTGGAAGGAAAATAAATAAATGTTGGTAACCTTTTTGGGTAAATTTTTGAAAAAAAAATTTCTTTTGAGAAATCTTGTATTACTAAGAGAGAGAAAGAGACAAAAATAAGGAATGATGAAAATTTAAATTTGAAAGCATGATGACAAGTCTTTGAGCATAATTGGACCAAGACTCGTTAAAAGATAGGATGTTAAATGAAAGAAGATTTGAATAAGAAGAATCCAGCAGATATGAGGAATTTGAGAAAAATGAGATGAGCTTGAGAATCTTATTACCACAATGGAGATTGCATTTACATACATTCATGGAGTAATTCAGGTAACATTCATAGCACTTAGGGCATTATGATGTTCATGATATTCATTACATTCATAACATACATCACATTTCACTATTGCATTTTGACATTGAACTATTTTTTAAGACATTAGGATAAGAAGTTCTGAATGATTAAAATTTTGAGGAAAAGAGAAAATATAAGAGATGGTAATTTGAAAAAAATGATGAGGTATGAGAAGATGATGAGAAAAATACTTTTTTGAAAAAAAAACCTTAGATGAGAGCAAAGCCCAATTTAGCTGGCACCTTAGAGGAGGATGAAGCCTAATATTGTTGGCATCAAAATGAAAGTTAAGCCCAGTCAAACCCATGTAAGCTGGCATTCTGAAATGAAATCTTTATTTTCAAAAGTCTCAATGCCTCTGTTGAGAGGAGCTCTTTATTTTTCAAAAAGTTTCAAAGCCTCTGTTGAGAGGAGCCCTTTATTTTTCAAAAAGTTTCAAAGCCTCTGTTGAGAGGAGCTCTTTATTTTCAAAAGTCTCAAAGCCTCTATTGAGAGGAGCTCTTTATTTTCAAAAGTCTCAATGCCTCTGTTGAGAGGAGCTCTTTATTTTTCAAAAAGTTTCAAAGCCTCTGTTGAGAGGAGCTCTTTATTTTTCAAAAAGTTTCAAAGCCTCTGTTGAGAGGAGCTCTTTATTTTTCAAAAAGTTTCGAAGCCTCTGTTGAGAGGAGCTCTTTATTTTTCAAAAAGTTTCAATGCCTCTATTGAGAGGAGCTCTTTATTTTTCAAAAAGTTTCAAAGCCTCTGTTGAGAGGAGTGTCGTAACGATTTTCGTCCGGGGACTCGATCGCTAGACGATTTTAAAAAAAACACAAAATGGAGTCGCCACCAATCTTTTTTGGATAGGTGTGATTGGCCACCTAAAATCATTTATTTTTTTCAATAAAATCTTAAAATTAATTAAGGTTTATCAAAAAAAATAATTTTTGGTCTGCGAAAACAAAGTTTGGGTTCGGGAGTTCGGTTACGCGTGGGGAAGGATTAGCACCCCCACAGCGCCCGTTAGAAAACGGTACCACTTAATCATGTATTATCTTTTGATCTTAATAAAATGGTCTTAATTAAACATTTAAAAAGAAATTCATTTATTTTGAAATCAATTTGTTATTTGCTTATTATTTGAAACATTAAATTTTATTTTTATTTATGTTAAATTTATTTTTTATTTGAAATAAATGAGAATCTTTTGTATTGAAAATTATTCCGAAGAACCCCAATACTTTTGGTAGCATTTCGGATAATTTCCTCACCTAGAGATTTCGTAAGAATCGCTACTTGCGATTTCTATAGAATCCCATCCTTGGGAGATTCACACTTATTTTGAAATTTCATGAATGCAAATGATGCAATCAAAATATAGATGATGCACATGAGAAATCCATTTTATTATTTTTTAATTCATTTATACTTATATTATTATTTTGTAATTTATTTATATTTATAAAATCTTGTTTTTATTGAAAAAGCATACTAAATATTCCAATACGCTGGTAACATTTAGCATATTTCTCTCACCTAGAGATCAGTTAGGAATCACTACTTGTGAATTCCGTAACATCTCATCATCGGAAAATCTTTAAAACTTATACTTTTTATTTAATTTTTAATTGTTTTATTATCATTTATTTCCGAAGGTTAATTATAACAATTTTGTACTCTTATTTATTTGTTTAAAAATTTTATTTATTTATTATTTGTTTATTAATATTAATTTATTTCATCGAACTAAAATTACTTGAATACCCCAATACGCTGGTAATATTCAAATATTTCATTTCGACCCTAAGGATTATCAAAGAATCACTACTTGTGATTTCTAAGAAATCCTATCATAGGATATTCTTTTAAATTTATATTTTATTTATTTATTTATAATTCATATTTATATTTATTTACTTGTTCATTTTAAATTTTATATTTGATTAATTTATTTTTGTTTTTTATATTAATTTATTTAAAGAATTTTGAAATCGAGATAGAACCAATTAAATGTTCCAATACACTGGTAACATCTAAGGGTTTTTCTCGATCCTAAAGATTATCGAAGAATCACTACTTGTGATTTCTTCGAAATCTTATCATCGGAAATTATTTATATCTTTAAGATGTATATTCTTATATTTTGTTTTAATACTTATATTTGCATTTATCAATGTATTTAGATTTATTTATTTATTTTTATTCCTAAATTTTTATTTCTATTCACTTACTATTTTCTCCTTTTTTTACCTATTCTTTATATTATTATTTTTATTACCATTTTTTGTTTTATTTATTTTATTTTTTTTACTTATATAAGGCAAGTTTCGATATCGAGATAAAGTCGATTAAGTGTCCCAATACGCTGGTGACATCTAAAGACTTCTTCTCGATCCTAAAGATTATCGGAGAATCACTACTTGTGATTTCTTCGGAATCTTATCATCGGAATTATTTTTTTAAAACTTATAAATATTTTGTTTTTATTATTTATCCTTATTGGTTTTTACTATTTTAGTGAATAACCTTTTATCACTTTGGAATATTTGTTTATCTTCAGAATTAAAAATTATAATAATTAATTCATAGAATAGCACTCACAATGTTTATTTAAAAGAAATATTCTTAACTCTTATTTTAATTCACACAATATTTATAACGTGAATAACTTTTTAAAGAACATGATATATAGTTTATGTAAAAGAAATATATGTAGAAGCCACGTAAAGAAAGACCAAACAACATGCTTTCAACGTAGATAACCTTTTAAGGAACATGATCTATATTTATGTAAAAGAAATATAAGCAGGCTCACCTTAAACAGAAGCCAGCAGCGAGATGATGATGCACGGTGCAGTGATGAAGATGATGCAACACGATATGGAGCGGCGCAGTGGAGAGGGGTGCCAGCAGACCAGGAATAGCAGGGGTGGTTTTATGAATAGTGAAAGAGGCAATTCGGTAGGTAAGGGTAGGAGTTATGCTGTAGATTGTGATCTCTTTCTCCCCTCCTCCTTTTTTTGTGTAAAAGTCCTCCCCTTTTATAACCATGTAGCCCCTCTTTATTTAGGAAAGAAAGATCTTGATTTTAATGTATTAACCCCATGATTAGGGAATTTTTATTTTGTCATTTATTTTTTTATTTGACCTATCTTTTTATTCCTTTTTTCATTGTATTATTTTTGGTAATTTATTTTCAGCTTTTATTGCATTTAATTATTTTCTTTTTTTGCATGATTTATTTTCCTTTTATTTACTTATTCATATTTGGTCTAAATCTCTCAAGTCAACCATGATGCATGGGCATTGAAGAATGAGTTTAATTTATTTATTATTATTTTTTTTTGTTTTTTTGCTTTTTTTCAATTTTTTTAATTTAAGTTTTTTCGGACAAAATTTGGTGTCTACAAGGAGCTCTTTATTTTTCAAAAGTTTCAAAGCCTCTGTTGAGAGGAGCTCTTTATTTTCAAAAGTCTCAAAGCCTCTGTTGAGAGGAGCTCTTTATTTTTCAAAAGTCTCAAAGCCTCTGTTGAGAGGAGCTCTTTATTTTTCAAAAAGTCTCAAAGCCTCTGTTGAGAGGAGCTCTTTATTTTTCAAAAGTCTCAAAGCCTCTGTTGAGAGGAGCTCTTTATTTTCAAAAGTCTCAAAGCCTCTGTTGAGAGGAGCTCTTTATTTTCAAAAGTCTCAAAGCCTCTGTTGAGAGGAGCTCTTTATTTTCAAAAGTCTCAAAGCCTCTGTTGAGAGGAGCTCTTTATTTTCAAAAGTCTCAAAGCCTCTGTTGAGAGGAGCTCTTTATTTTTCAAAAAGTTTCAAAGCCTCTGTTGAGAGGAGCTCTTTATTTTCAAAAGTCTCAAAGCCTCTGTTAAGAGGAGCTCTTTATTTTTCAAAAAGTTTCAAAGCCTCTGTTGAGAGGAGCTCTTTATTTTCAAAAGTCTCAAAGCCTCTGTTGAGAGGAGATCTTTATTTTTCAAAAAGTTTCAAAGCCTCTGTTGAGAGGAGCTCTTTATTTTCAAAAAGTCTCAAGGCCTCTGTTGAGAGGAGCTCTTTATTTGCAAAAAGTCTCAATGCCTCTGATGAGAGGAGCACAAGGTTATTTTTCGAAGTTTCAATGCCTCTGGTGAGAGGAGCACAAGGTTATTTTTCAAAGTTTCAATGCCTCTGGTGAGAGGAGCACAAGGTTATGTCTCGAAGTTCCAATGCCTCTAGTGAGAGGAGCATAAGGTTATTCTTCTAAAGTTTCAATGCCTCTGGCGAGAGGAGCACAATGTTATTTTTCAAAGTTTCAATGCCTCTAGTGAGAGGAGCACAAGGTTATGTCTCTAAGTTCCAATGCCTCTGGTGAGAGGAGCATAAGGTTATTCTTCTAAAGTTCCAATGCATCTGGTGGGAGGAGCACAAGGTTTTGTTTCAAAGTCTTACAGCCTCTGGTGAGAGGAACAAAATGTGTCTTAAAAATTGTAAATATTTTGTAAAAAAGGAAAAAAAACAAAAAAAAATCCGGGCAAAATAGTTGTCTAATTGTCTTTGCACAATTCCTGATTTTCAGAAAATGTGCAAAGAGGGGCAGCTGTAGACATCTTATTTTGTCCGGAGTCTTAATTTGTAAAAATAATTAATTGGATTGGGTGACATTATATTTTAATTTAACAATTTAGAATTAGGCTAGAATTAAATGAGAATTTTTTAGATTTTAGAATTAACATTAATTAGGAAATTAAAATTAAAATAGGATTTAGGAATGATAATAAAAAAGGGAAGAGATAAGAAAAGAAAATAAAATTAATTTTAGAATAGGATAATTAGATTTTTAGGATAATTATTTATATTTGATAAAGTTAGATTAGGATTAACATAAGAATTAAATAGATAAAATATTAAAAATAAGAGATAATTAATAGAATAGATTAGTTGTATTAGGGCTCTAATAAGTTTATGACTATAAAAAGGGGTCAAACCCCATAACTTGGGACAAGAATCCTCGGAGAAAAATTCAGGAAAAAAAGCAGAAAACATCAAGAAACAGATCACCAAAAATTGCTGAATTACATAGCAATAGTTACAAACTTCCTCAAGCTCACGACGTTTCCACGGTGAGGTGTCTCGACCAAGCAACATCTGGAGCAAGCGAACGGAGGCAAATACTGGCGACATTCACGTCAAGACAGTATTAGGATTTAGCAGCGTCAGTGGACAATAAGAGAATCAGGCTAGCAGGGGTCGACAATTGAGTTACAACCTTCACTGCCCGTTGATTCTCAACAATACATCAATTCATAATAGGAGGACACTGACTTGGATCCACGTGAAGTTCATTTGGGCATTTTCAATTGCAAAGTTGGTATGTCTCCTGTACCATTTTTTTTATGCTAGTGCGTTTTTATTAAGTGCAGACTTTAATGAATAATAAGAATCATACATAATGATAATAAAATTTGATAAAACAATAAATAGTGATGCAATATTTAAAATAAAAATAATAATAGTATTAATTAGTTGGTTAAAAGAATAAACTTCTAGTAAATATTAAGAAATTTTAAAATGTTAAGAATAAAATTAAATTGTTCTGATGATGGAATCCTTGAGGCGATTGCGAATGAGTAACACTCAAGGAATTTCTAGGTGAGAGGATCCTTTTAAGTTTATCCAGAATGATTGAAGATTTAAAAGGTGTTTTCAAAAATAAATGTTGACACTTTATTCTTCAAATAATAAATAAAATAAAATAAAATAAATAATAAAAAAGGATGCTATGCTCTAAGATAATAATAGATAATAAAAATAATTATTAATTAATTCCGATGATGGAATCCTCAAGGCGATTGCGAATGAGTAACACTTGAGGAATTCCTAGGTGAGAGGGTTCTCTTAAGTTTATCCAGAATGATGGAAAATTTAGAAGATATTCTCAATATTAAATACCAATAAGCCTAAAAATATTAATAAATAATATATAAAAGAAAAATAATGATATTTAAAATAAATAAATAAAAATAATAAAAAATAATTAAATAATAAAATAAAAAATAAGAAAATTCTAAAATACTTCCGACGATAGAGCCTCTTCATGGGAGTCGAATGGTACCCTTTGAATACTCTTGAGGTGAGAAGATTTTTTTAAGAGTTCATCCAGAATGATGGAGGATTCTTAAAAGAATTTTCAATATTTAAACAATAAAATGTAAAGGCCATGTAACTAAGACTAAGTTAAAATAATACAAGATTAAAATGGTACCAACTTTGGGCGTTGTAGGGGTGCTATAACCTTCCCTACACGTAAATGAACTCCCGAACCCAAAACTTAAAATATAGACCAGTCCTTAGAGTCAATTAGGTGGCCAATCACACCTAGGTTAAAAAAAAAGATTGGTAGCGACTTCATTTGTTTAATGTCTAGCGATCTATTCTTAGGAAACGTTAATGACAATGGTGATTTTATTAAAACGAGAAGAGCTCTTGATAAGTTGGCTTGTAATACATAAGTTGGTGGCAAAATAAATGGGTTTCAGACAACGATCGTACTGTAGAAAGTTTAAAAAATTTTGGAAGCAAGGGCGAAGCTTAAAATCTGGAGTTTTTTTATTTGAATATTGTCATTTAAAATCTTAATTTCCAAAGTATCATATTTATAAACTTATTTACCAATATATAATAGTTTTTGCAATGTCATCAATATGCCATATTTTTTAATTTTTAAAATAAATTGTAAAATAATAAATGCTAAGACACCTGAAAGATGAAGTAAAACAACTTTACCTTTTTTTTTTTTTCAAATCATGGCCATCAGACATATAAGAATCAATTTTACTCTTTTAGTTCTTAAACAGTAAGAATTAACAAATCATCTAAATTTCAACCTTCTATTTTTTTCTCTACGTAATTTTTTTAGTCTTCCTTCTTTCGTTTAACATTATTCGTGATTTAAAAAACTGGAGTTGTCATGGAATATAGAGGAAACCGACATGTTAGTAAGAGGATCCAAAATGCACATTGAGCTTTGGAGGAAAGAAGTAGAAGAAAATGAAAGAATTGATTAGACAAGGTAATGATAAAACTGGGTTTTATTTTCACTTTTACAATAACAATAAAAAGGATTTAATAAAACTTTATATTAGATACAATCAATAAAAAATAGGATAAATTAAAAAAATGAAACAAATAAATTTCAATTTAAACTAAAAATTGAATTCAGTAAATTTGGCAAAAAAAAGAGTGAAAGATAAGAAATAGAATCAAAGTACCTCTATTATGCAAGGTGAGAAACCAACAAGATGGAAAAAGAACAAAAAGTAAAGTGATGGAGAAAGAGCAAAAAAAAGTCAACGGTGAAATTTATTTTCTTTTAGTATATTTTGATTCAGCTTTAATTAATATATGTTTATATTTTTTAAGTATTAAAAAAATGACATAGCAATAATATGTCAAAAAATATTATATATTGAGAAATAATTAAGTTCTCAAGTACTATATTTTGGGAAATAAGATTTAAAAAAATATTAGTTTGCTAAAAAACTCTAAAATCTGTCCTACCTAGGCATGCACGTAAGTGAGCTGATAATAACCATGCCTAGGTAGGGAATGCTGTGCTAGGCCATAAATATATAAAGCTCAAAATACAACAAATCAACTTTATATTCATGCTCAATAAATATAAGGAAAGTTAGGGACACAAACAAAGCAAACTCTCCCTTGTACTTTCAATCCCTGACTCTCCTCTCTAACCATAAATTTTCTCTCTTTTTCTCAAGCATACACTGACTTGAAAACCGTAACACCTCTCGAAACATTAATTTAAACGCCTCTCTGTCTCTTACTTCGTATTAATTCGTGAACTACGTACCTTGAAGGACATCTCACCTGACCACATTTTGCATCAAAATTGTTGCTAAGTCACAAGAATTCTACAAAGGTTATTGGATGTCATAAACTGAAGATGTTGCTTCTTCTGGAAACCAAGATGGAAAGCGTCACTGAGCAGATGATCATGAAATTTTGGTGGCCATTTTAACTTTTTCTGGCAAATTTAGGCTTCAGCATGGCTGCCTGGACGCATGATACTAGTTTGGAACAGGGGTGTCGTTGTCATGGAAGACTGTGCTTTACTAGTAGAGTGATTTTCCTGAAAGGTAAAGGTAGCTTCAAATTTTAACTAAAGCGCGAAAAAGAAAAAGTGACAAAGGAGTTAATAGGAATACAAACCAAGCTGCGGAGCTGATGGCTAGTCTCTCACACACGTACACACACGTGTACGTATATACATAATTGGCTTACCATCCTCCCTAGACAATGACAGTGCCTTTGTATAGATTTCAGTCTCAAAAAAGTAGAGGGAAAAGGCCATGTCTAAACAATTTGAGCAAAAAAGCCTAATTCAAAATATGTGGTATACATGTACTGCTGGGATTGGGACCGCTGGTCTGTGGAACTTATCAACAGTTTCTTGTCTCCTCACGACTAAATTATCTAAAGAAAAAAAAAATTACATCATTATATAATCCTATGTCTTCAAAGTCCATTTGGATAAATAATTAGATTGATTTTAGTGAGATTAAAAACAACAATAAATGTGAGACTAAATTTTGTAGCATTGGAATTATAATTAACAGTAGGATGTAACAAAAAAAATTAATTTACTGTATAAATATATAAATGATTTTTATTTATTATAATAAAGTTATTTGAAAAACTTAAAAAATAAAATAAAAATTAATAAAAAATTAATCAAATATTATATTTAAAAAAAAATCTGAGAGAAAAAATAAATAAATATTTCATCGGAAGCCACTGGGATCCAATAACTTTTTGTCCTAAAGGCACAGTAGAAATGGTACCCATTGTGCCGTAGCTAGGCTAGGCACCCAAATAGGTGCCCAGGACATTTGGGATGCAAATCGCATCCCCAGAGTGGGGGGATTGCATCCAAATTAAGCCATAATCATTTTTTGGCTTATGCTTATAAAATCATTTAAAAAGAAAAAAAAAGATAATTGATTTATTTCAAAAAATAAAATAATTATATCTCTTATAATTAATAATAAATATCATTAAATTAAATATTTAATTTTACAAAAATAAATAAAATATTAACATAAGCCTCATCATCATAGTCAGAATAAAGAAAAATTAGAAGAAGAAAAATGTTAAAAAGGGCCATGGAAAGGTCTGCGCTTGGCAAATACCCAAATAAAATTGTTGGAGTTGAGTGGACCAGTGGCCCCTATTCCTCACAGTTCATTTATGGTTTTTCCAAACCCAAATTTGATTTCGGACTGAGTTTGCTGGAGAAGATGGCTTGAGTTAGCTATAGGGATTACAATAACACGAAGGAGTTTAGGCTCAAGCCCAGATCTTTTTTTTTTTGAAACTAAAATTTTGTAAATTTTCATAACAAAATGCACTGAAACAAATACGGTCAATTGACTACTATTCTTAAGTGATATACGAATTTCCAAATTTAAAGAAATTTTAATGAAACGTGATTGTATCTTATCATTGAAATATGTTGAGAAAAAATAAACTTCTAAGTTGATTTTTTAACGCATATGGTCCTTGATAATGAGTTCGATATTCCAAAACTTCATTTTCTTTCAACTGGATTAACTAGGCGTTTACAAGTTAATCTCAAAATTAGTGTTGCAAAGCCAAGAGCGTGTGCAATGTAAAGCGAGTAACTGCTCCATCTATGCACCAAAAAGAATTTGATGAAGATATGTCAATATACGTAAATTTGATTTAAAACTTCTTTTACCAACTAATAAATTTAAACCATTTCAGCATTTTGAATCAAAAAACAAAAGTTATAACAAATGAATGAGCAAATTTAACCCCAGGTTTAATAGATAGACTTAACTTTAGGTCAAACGACGATGTTTAGTCCTGTTATTAGGATTAGGAATTGAAAAAAAGATATACTTAATTAATTGACATGAGGCATATCCGTTTACATCATGTGTTATTAGCTTGGAATTTATAAGCAATTTAGACTCAAAGAGGTGCCTATATCTTGGGATGTGATGGGCTAATTAAATGGGGACCAGAGAAACCTCTTTCCAAGAAAAAAGGGAAAATTCATGCATGCACCTTTTACAAACTTGCATCCTGAAAGGGATGCATAGTGCAAATAATGCAATGAATCTTTCTATTTCAAAATTGTAAGCGTCAAATCAACCTCTGCTACCAAAAATATATGATTTGAATATAGCCATTCAAGTTTTATTCTTTTTTTTTTTTTGGTTACAATTCAAGTTTTATTCTAAAACTACGCAAAACTTTTGATTTTTGAATTAGCAGCTGACGATGAGTGATGGAGATTTATCAGAAGCAGTATTTAGACTTGTTCTTCGTTATATCTGCATCTTTTAGTATGAAAAATAATCTTCTCTATATTTTTTATTCATAAGGAGATACAAATTTGAGCAAGGTAATTTGAACCTTTTTTATTGTTTTCTTAAGTCGTCGGAGCCTTGTTCTTGGCCTCAAATTGTCATTAAGGTGTACCGTGTACATGCATCTAAATTTGAATTTAAGAATGACGATTTGGATTGATTATTTGTCTATATATATGTATTATATATATTGCAAGTAAGTTTCTCTAATCTCAGATTGGACTCTCCACAGATTTTTTTTTATCTGTTTTTCTAATACATTGTTTCTGGTTAAGAAAATTGGCTTGAGAACTTGTGAAGTGAACGGACAGGCAAATCTTTGTTTTTATGTGGTGATGTGATAACGATTTTTTTCTTTTGGTTACAACTTAAAATAGGGGATAAAAGGCTTATTTAAATACATGTTTTTTGAATATTTGGCCATGGCCTACCGCCTATGGCTGCTAAGTGCTAATTTTCTAAGCTACGCGGATAAAGGTTGTAAGCAAATTTCAAGGCAGCGGCCGTTCTTGTTCCCATTTCCCACAACTCACGCGACAAATTAAAACTCAGTGCTGATACTATAATATTTGTTTCACTAATATTTTCCAGGCCGTAGGCCCCAGCTCATTGAACCTTGTCTAATACAGACAATGATTCACAATCCAATCCGACCCGAATAAAAACCGCAACAGGATCTCTTTATATAATTTCTCATACCCATTGTCGCAGATGGTTTTTTGTTTCTTGGAGTATCTTTGTTTGCAAGAAATTGTTTCATTCTCTTTCTTAGAGCAAACGGTCAAACATGGTGGCTACAGTGATTCTGGGCATGCATGCAATTAAATTTACACAAACTTGTCTTCGGTATCGTTCCAATTTGATTTTGCTCTGAGGGCGAATCACTTATGACAATTTTAATGGTGATTTTTTTAGTTTAAGATTTGGTTTTGGAAAAACTCAACCATCTGTCGGATATACGTATGTTGAGGCACTCCAATTAAGACTACGCATACCCTAATTAAGATTATGCCGGTTGGTAATAAGTTTAAATATTATTATTATTATTATTATTATTATTATTATTATTATTATTATTATTATTCAAGTTCTTTATACTCAAAATGAATCACATGTTAAACACAAGCTATTGACTTCATCTATCCTTTTCAGTGGTAGCTGTAAAGTATATTTCATTAATTCTTAAATGAATGTTTCCTTGATTTTCTACCACTATCAGGGCACCCTACTTTGAATTTTCTACGCGTGGAAACCGGTTCCTTGTCAACGTCTCCAGACCGGGTTCAAGAATCAGCTAGCTACTATAAATTTGCAAGATTATACTAGTGACACTAACTTTGGTTAAACTTTATACAATGGAACTCTTTATCAAAAGACTAACTCAAACAGATATTGACAAAAGATTGGCCATCCCCTCTAACAGTTTGATGCATTTTCCAGGTTTCAGAGGAAGGCATTCGGTTGATTTGGCTGTTAAAGACAAAAGCCATCGTTTATGGACCTTTCGCTGCTGCATCCGAAAGAGAAGTTACCCTAAACCGGTATTTTCTTCAGGCTGGCTCGAATTTATTCGTCAGAACAACCTCAGGATTGGCGATAAAATCGCTGTTCGCAAGGAACAAAGGGATGTTACTGGAGTGCAATACGAAATTGAAGTGAAGAGGAAAATCACATTACTTGGTATGGATGTTTGGGCTGATGTGCTCTAACCTTAGGTATTGTATCTATGAACTTTCCTTGTTTCTCTGTAATGTTTTCTTATTACTTTTTTTTTTTCGTAGTTTAGAGTACTACAAGAACTAGTCCACTTGGATTGTTGCTTTAAGCCCTTATCTCTTAGTGAAATATCGTATAGCTATAGGGCTCCAGAGTCTAGGACACTAAAAGTTTGGTTCTGTTGTATAGCTAGTTGCTCTTACACCTGTTTAATTACACGTCAATTCTATAGACTCTTACCAAGTAAATTGTGTTTATTTATGTTTTATTAATAAGTTATAGATTAACGTGGTAAACATCTAAGAGAAATCATCTCATATAAACATATATGTAAGATTAATATATTATACATCATTAGTGAAGTTTTTTAACTTCACAAGTAAAATCAAGATGATGACATATATCTTTTAAAAATATTAAGAAAATAAAAAATAAGTAAAATAGGATATGTGTCATCATCCTAATCCCATTTATAAAGTAAAAAAACTTCACTACGATATATAAAATAATTATCTGTATATATAGAGAGAGAGGGAGAGGGGATAATTATCTATATATATATATATATATATATATAAAAGAAATTCAGTTATATTATTATTTGATGTCTTGACCATACGTATAATATGTTAGGTCAAAATAAAATTAATACTAAAAACATTTTGAGAAGTTATAATATTTAAGAAATAAAAGATGATAATCTTCTAGATTATATCTATATTGTAACCAAAAAAAAAAGATTATATCTATATTATTATATGGGATGAGAATGATAATGAAGTAGTGGCAAAAGTCATAAAATAGAGCTTTTGAATCGAAATTGTTTGTTATCGGTGAAAGTATGTCTTTCAAAAGTCAAGAAAAGAATCGAAACTGGAGCGCTTATTTTAATTCTAGCCAACCCTACTCAGGTAGAAATAAGAGTCGATGATTCAATGAATGTGCAAGTATGTCAAGACCATGAGCGGAATAAGAGTTAAGACAATCGTCTTTTTTATAAACTTACAAACTTGAGAAAAAAAATGAGAAAATAAGTACAAAATATTGTAGAAGATTAAATTTCTGGGTTGTAATCTTCTTGGAGGCATTGACATATTGTATATGGATTATTCTCAATCTTCTCACGTTCTTAGCTATATAAATAAATTTGCAAGATTATACTAATCCTTGTTCATTATGTTCTTTTTGAATAAACACTTAAGGAGTACTGCTACATACACGAACCATCTAGCTTTCCCTTGCAAGAAGCCGTATGGCTATTGCTGTAAGATCTGATTTTTACCCTACAGTAGACCTTAATCTCATAAAATTGAAAATGGAAATTAAATAAATAATGAATGTTAAATTCCAAAAAGAGTGAAAAGCTCTTTTATTTGAGATGAGAACAGAGCCAATTAGGTGAAATACTCGACGGGCGAGTACCATGATGAAACGGCTCGCCAATGGGCGAGCAAGTTAATGGAGTGATCGCCAATGGTGACGGCGAGTTGGACGATGGAGTGGGCGAATAGGTGTTTTCGCCAACGTGTTAGGTGAATCAAAACAAGGTTGTCGAGTTGATCTTTCCCGGTGATCGCCTAATTGGGCGAGAACTTGTAATCGCCATATTGAGAGGCAAAGAATAGCCTATTTGGCGAGAAGGCAACTGCCATTCGCTAAGTCTCAAGTGTGGCGAGCAGACGAGGTGGAGACCGGGAATCAGCTTGGGTGGACAAAGGAAAATGGCTTCAAAACAATTAGCAGCCAAAATTGACTTGTAAGTGATACGGTTGAAGACAATTAATGGTGAAGAGGTTGAAGTCAGTAAGGAATTTACCTGATTGGTTGAGGAAGTAAACAAAGGCTACAGTAGAAGAAAAAGCCGTGTGAAAGGGAGACTTCCACGCCACTTTGTGTTTCAGTTTTCTTCATGCATTAAAGGCATGAAGGACGTGAACAATGATGAAGGAAACAGGATAAGGGCCAGGCGGTGGCTATTGATTGGCTGTGAATGCTTATATAAGCAGAGACAATTGATGAAAAAACGAGTTAGCCAATTTCAGTTTCTTCACGAGAGCTATTTCTCTGTTTCTTCCATTTCTCTGCCATGTTTGATCTACTGAGTTTCACTCTTCAGTTGGCTAAACCAGTAAACATGCTTATAAAACCTTTCTTTCTTAGCCTGGTGAGCTGAAGGAATAAGCAAATAGAGGCCAACATGAGACAGAAAAACAACGTGTTTTGGAAGTGCAGTTGGTTGAGGTGAGTTTCATATTTTCTGAGGTGTTCTTGATGTTCACTGATAGATTTCTATGATTTATGCAGTAATAAACATAGATATATCTTGGTTTTAGTTAGATCCTTGGAAAATAGGAAAACAAGGAAAATTATGGAATAGGTGACGACAAGGGCGACTACAGTGATCGCCCAAGTTGAAAATAGTAATCGCCAATGAGGCGAATAGGTATTAAGTACTCGCCAAGGTAATTTTGTGGGCGAGAACGCCCAATTCTAGTGAAGTGAATGACGGGCGAGCTCTAATGCGAAGGCATTGGGCGAGAAGGATTGTGGGTGAACTTCCACAGTTAGCCAATGAAGGCTTCGTGAGTATTGGCGGGCGAACTAATTGGGAATCTGATTGGGCGAGTAGTTATTTGATTTATTCTCGCCACGTAATATATAAAGAAAATATTAATGAAATTTATATATAATTTGCAGCCGATAATTGGGAATAGCTATGGGCGAACGGAGTGCCGGGCGAAGCAAGACTTCGTTGAACAAGGTAAGGGAAGTGTGTGTGAAGTGATGCATGTCCTGTGGAGTAAATTTTATGAAAACATTAAGTTAAATGTTTTGTTTTCTGACATGCATGATTTTAAGAAGTTAATTGATAATTGTTTGATCGCGGGCGAGCTGATAGCCGCCTTTTTGCTGTTTTGTTGGGTGAAATGATACAGGGCGGGCGAGCGCTTTGTATGTTTATGTTGGGCAAGCCCTTTGTGATTTATGTTGGGTGAATTGGTATTGGCGGGCGAACCAATCCCTTTTATACGTTTTAAACTCAATTCTATTTTTAAAGGGCGGGCGAACTTTCTTAATAGAAAGCTATAAGTTAAGCCAAATGGCGAGCTCTCTTTTATGAGAACTGGGCGAGTGTCCTTGTTTTAAAGAATAATACGGGTAAAGCCATAGTCGGGCGAACCCTTTTTAATGAGTTTGGGCGGGCGACCCTTGTTTTAAATGAAAAGCGGGCGAACTTTTATCAGCCAGCCGTACTTGTGTTTTTAAAACTATTAGGCGGGCGACTATTATTCGCCGTCTTGTCGAGTTAGCCATGGGCGAGCTGCTTCCATGGGCAAGCCATATCGGGCGAGCTGACCATGGGCGAGCAGGTTTTAAAACTTGAGATTATGGGCTGTTTTGGTGTTTTATTGTTTTATAAGAAATCAAATCATTTTGTGGAAATGATATATGTGATATAAAAGTTGATTTTGAGACTTTAGGCCCTGAGTTCATGCGTTGCTAGTGCGTGACCTACCTGGGGCGGTGGCTCGGTCAATGGACCAATGAGTGCACCTCAGGGCGTCACAGGGCTGATGGACCTGCCAAGTCATCAGCGGTCTCGAGGTCACTTGGCAAGTGGACCCGAGGACCCCTTTAGATTATGGCCATAGATCTGAGATAGCCGTGAGGGGCGATGGCCTACGGGTGCACCCCAAAAGCGGCAGGTTTCGTTCTCCCAAGGTGGAGGAGGAACGATGATAGCATGATTTATTTATTGCCTAGTCTCAACTTATCAGTTTCTATTTACTATGAGGATTATTGACATCCTCGATAGTGTTTACTACATTTTAAAGTAAACTGTTAGTCAGTGATTTAATGGTGTTTTAAGAGAGTTGTTTACTATATATCCACTGTCTTTTCTACTGGGTTATTGTTAAGAAAAGAACAAATGAGTTGTGATATATAGTTTTGCTTTATTTAAAGCAGCATATGTTTCCTTTACTGAGCGTATGAATCGCTCACCCCTTTGTTTTAACTCCACAGATAAGAAGTACACGGAGTCGAGAGAATTAGTTCTCAGATGGGTATAGCTATGCTTAAAGCACTGAGGCATGGCACGTTAAACGTGACAGGTACGGTCTTCCCTCTTTTACATTTCAGACATGTGTATACAGTACTACCTTAGTGCAATAAAGGTTAATAGGGGATGTCAGATGTAAGGAATAATGAAAAGAAATTTCATATTCCATAATTAATAGATAAATGTTTATCATTTATCCTTGTTACTGTTGAATGTTAATGGCATTGCAGACAGCCCAACCGGTAAAGTGGTATGAAAATACGTGAAAAATGTGGTAACGGGATGTTACAGAATTAATGGTATCAGAGCCTGGGTTGGTCTGATGTCTGTTGATGCCTTTAGCATGGGAAGTGTTGAGAAAGGTTAACATCCCCTGTAGTACTGTATAGTCTGAATGTATAGAGGAGTCAAATGACTGTGAAATGAATTAAGTGGTGAAATATGATCAAAGTCGACTAATTAGGGGTTATTAATAGAGATAGTAATCCGGAAAATTTTGCATGAGATAGGCGATCTTATCATCATTATGTCGGGTCTATTCGATAAGGTACAGTGAGGAACTCGGTGAGGGCCCCACCAGGACTTCTCTGTCCATATCGAATTAAGATCCTGAAAATGATGATATTGAGATAAAAAGGGGTAATATTAGCATATAAGTTCTAAGATCGCATGTTTGGAGTTATACTGATGAGAGAGAGAATTAAAGGGGAATTTATGAATATACTCCTATATTGACAGGTTTTCTTTCAAAGTTATAAGTGATTGAATGGATTTAAAATACAAATTGATGGTGTAAAGGGTGATCCCTATTGTGGACCCCACTGATATATTGATAAGTAAGGCGACCCAGGGTACAAGCTATGAGAGGTCGCGAGATAGTCATACTTGTTGTGGATTTTGGGGTTTGAATTTAAAGTGAATTGGGTGAGAAATGATGTAAACTGGTTATATATACTCCTTATGTTTTAGGAGAATGGATATTAGTAGTGACTTGACATTTGAGGAAGTCAAGTGTTTAAGTCTGTGGATGAAAAAGAAAACCTTGAGATGAGCGAACTCGAGCACGGTTGGAAGAACCGGGCATCGAGGTGATTGCCAAAGAGGATAGTATGGATGAGTAGCGATGTCACAGCAATCGTTGTCGATGGGCCTAAAAAGGGGGTTGCCATGGCCGGTTGGGCTGGTCCGTTACGATATCCATAGAACCGTGGTATTATAAGATTTATGAGAAATACTCGATGGGCGAGAACTACATTGGAATAGCTCGCCAATGGGCGTGCAAATGTATGATCGCCAACAGTGTGGGCGAGTTAGATGATGGCGAGAACTAACACTAGTCCGCCAATATAACATGAATTGCTAAAAAGGGGCAAGGATACTGATCACCCAAATAATTTTAATGATGATCGCCCAAAGAGTATGGTGAGTAAGCTGATCAACAAATTTTGGTGTAAATCATAGCAAAGTGGCGAGAAGAGCGATCACCAATGATATGAATTAAAGCAATGTGGCGAACAGAACAAAAGCTGTAATCGCCAAGAAAATGAAAGGTCTCGTAGTTGCCAAAAATTATAAAGTTGGTATCGAGATTTAGTTGACAAGCTTAGAGGTTGGTAAAGTGAAATAGAAATTGTTGTAAGCTCTTACCAATGAAGCAGTATAGCTTGAGAAATTACTCAAGAAATTGATGAGTAAAGAATAAAACTGGTTTGTTATAACTGGTGAAAACGAAAATTTTATCGTTTTGAAAATAATGAGATTAGTACTCTCTACAGTTGCTTCTAGGTTCCGGAACAAGTATGGTATTCTAAAATACCTATCATATTCTATCTGGATCCCTAGCCGACTGTAGTATCCTTCCTATTTGTGTGCCTAGAGCCAACTAGGATGATTTTAAAGAAAATAAATATGTATATTAGAGACGTGAGGTCTCAACTGATTAAGTAGACGTTAAAATTGTATGAGTAAAAGATTTTACTACTTAAGTGAGGTTAAAGTGTGCTTATTGGGGTATAAAATTTATGAGTTTTACCCGTACAGCACAAATGAATTGTTGAAGAGGTTATGGAATTTGCTACCTTATTGATCCAATACTTAATTGGGAGAAAGTAGAAGTGAATGGGTATGTGTGAATACAGTATTCGAAATGGCTATGAGATAGTGACAGTAAAGTACCATATTAAGTGGAAAAACGATAGTGGTGATGAATGTAAAAGAAAGAAATTGTCTTGAGAAGACAAGTCATATAATGACTAGGGAACACAAGTTATGAGGTAGTTCCCAAGTTTATGAATAAATGTGATTTCCTCTGATCATTATGTAGTTATGGCTGGAATTAATGACAAGCCATGAAAGTGTCATACTCAGAGGAGCAGATACAAGAAGTACTGCTAATCTTGAAAATGATCACTAGAGATAAGAGAAGTGATTGAGGGGAAGATGATTACCGAGACGTAATCGGTGACTAATATTAAGGTCTGCAAAAGAAAAGCCGTCCTAGATTAATCATGAAACAATCATTGTGAGGTGGGGAAGAGTCCGAAAGAACCATGATGTTATATAAATGATTATGGATTAAGTAACCAAATTATTTCACTTTTTCATCATCAGATTTCGGGATGTAATAAGTGCCTTAGTCGATATATATTGGTGGAACAGAGAGGACGTATGTGAAGTTCCAGTGAGTGGGTACTTGTGATAGGGATTCCTGATTTGCCGTATGCTTTGAGAGAATAGCAAGAGGCTTTGAGATTCCAAACTTTTACTGATTTGCACCGCCTCAGATGGATATAGATATCCGAGCGCATTGTGTGGACGCTCCGGGATATATTGAGAGCGAGTGCGTGGTATTTCAGACACTACTGGGACAATTACGTACAATTGATTAAAACTATCTAAAGGATAGTCTCCATATTATTATCGACTAAGCACCGAAGTGAGATGATAAGTGACAAATAGTATAGATGAATTACTAACTCTCAAGGATGATAAAAGACTTGAGGGAGTGTAAATTGGTTTGAGAGAAGACACCCGGGGTTCTTCAGGACCTTAAGAAAATTCGGGATGGGCGACCCACGAATGGGGTGATTGCTCAAACACCGGATAACATGTTGTGAAATGTGGGCGAACAAGGTGGTCGCCAACACATTTGAGAGAATAATCCTAGAGAGCAGGAGAACGCCAAAGGGATGATTATTGATGGCCTGAAGAGACGGGCAGTACTCTTAGAACCAATGAGGAATATAAAAAGATATTCGTGGTCTCATATTGGAGACGAGATTAAATAAGAGTTGAAAAAAAAATGATAAGGAAGAAAAAAAAATACCTATATTAGAGGTACTTCCCATACTCAGTGAAAAATTGAAAAGAGTAAATTATTATCTGGATGGTTGTGGATATATTAGTAAGTCTGCTCATTCCTTGATTTTGGAATTTGTTGAGCTAATTGATGCCTTGGCCGGATTATATGTCAGGGAAATGATGAGGTTTTATAGTATTCCAGTGAGCATTATAGTTGATAGGGAGTCCCACTTCGTATCTCAGTGTGAGAGAGATTACGGGAAGCTATGGGATCCCTATTGAGTTTCGCACCGCAGATTATCCGCAGACTGAGAGACAGTCCGAGCGTATGACATGGACGCTCGAGGATATGGTGTGATCGTGTGCAGTTGATGTTATAGGCTCCTGGGATAATCCTTTACCCTGGCAGAGTTTGTTGATGATAATGGCCAAAGGGAGTATAGGGATAGCACTTGAAAGAGGTTATTCAACAGACGATATCATCCACAATAGCATGCGAAATGGGAGACCGAAAATTATTTTCGACTTGGTCGAACAAACTTCTTGAAATATGCAAGAGGTTATGTATATTAAGGAGTTACCATTGGGATGCATAATGAGAGGGAAATTGAGTTCACGATGCATTGGAACGTTGGAGATCTTAGATCATGTGCAAGATGTGCAAGCACCTCCCGTGTTGTTAGGAGTGCACAATGTGTTCCATGTTTCAATAATGAGAAAGTATTATCCATACCCTTCTCACGTGATTCGAAACGAGTCCTAGAGATTAGAGAGGACATGAATTACGTTGAGAAATTGGTACAGATTCTGGATAGGAAAGATAAATTGCAGTGATAAAGTGCTGTGATCTAAGATCATGTTATGGCTAAAGTGCTTTGATGGTATAATATTAAGAATAAGGCTACTTGAAAATTTAAAAGCCTTATGCATGAGAACTATCCAGAGTTTCTTCACTGATAGGTATGGTTGAAATTTGGAGGACCAAATTTCTTAAGGTGGGGAGAAATGTAAGATCTGATTTTTACCCTACAGTAGACCTTAATCTCATAAAATTGAAAATGGAAATTAAATAAATAATGAATGTTAAATTCCAAAAAGAGTGAAAAGCTCTTTTATTTGAGATGAGAACAGAGCCAATTAGGTGAAATACTCGACGGGCGAGTACCATGATGAAACGGCTCGCCAATGGGCGAGCAAGTTAATGGAGTGATCGCCAATGATGACGGCGAGTTGGACGATGGAGTGGGCGAATAGGTGTTTTCGCCAACGTGTTAGGTGAATCAAAACAAGGTTGTCGAGTTGATCTTTCCCGGTGATCGCCTAATTGGGCGAGAACTTGTAATCGCCATATTGAGAGGCAAAGAATAGCCTATTTGGCGAGAAGGCAACTGCCATTCGCTAAGTCTCAAGTGTGGCGAGCAGACGAGGTGGAGACCGGGAATCAGCTTGGGTGGACAAAGGAAAATGGCTTCAAAACAATTAGCAGCCAAAATTGACTTGTAAGTGATACGGTTGAAGACAATTAATGGTGAAGAGGTTGAAGTCAGTAAGGAATTTACCTGATTGGTTGAGGAAGTAAACAAAGGCTGCAGTAGAAGAAAAAGCCGTGTGAAAGGGAGACTTCCACGCCACTTTGTGTTTCAGTTTTCTTCATGCATTAAAGGCATGAAGGACGTGAACAATGATGAAGGAAACAGGATAAGGGCCAGGCGGTGGCTATTGATTGGCTGAGAATGTTATATAAGCAGAGACAATTGATGAAAAAACGAGTTAGCCAATTTCAGTTTCTTCACGAGAGCTATTTCTCTGTTTCTTCCATTTCTCTGCCATGTTTGATCTACTGAGTTTCACTCTTCAGTTGGCTAAACCAGTAAACATGCTTATAAAACCTTTCTTTCTTAGCCTGGTGAGCTGAAGGAATAAGCAAATAGAGGCCAACATGAGACAGAAAAACAACGTGTTTTGGAAGTGCAGTTGGTTGAGGTGAGTTTCATATTTTCTGAGGTGTTCTTGATGTTCACTGATAGATTTCTATGATTTATGCAGTAATAAACATAGATATAGTCTTGGTTTTAGTTAGATCCTTGGAAAATAGGAAAACAAGGAAAATTATGGAATAGGTGACGACAAGGGCGACTACAGTGATCGCCCAAGTTGAAAATAGTAATCGCCAATGAGGCGAATAGGTATTAAGTACTCGCCAAGGTAATTTTGTGGGCGAGAACGCCCAATTCTAGTGAAGTGAATGACGGGCGAGCTCTAATGCGAAGGCATTGGGCGAGAAGGATTGTGGGTGAACTTCCACAGTTAGCCAATGAAGGCTTCGTGAGTATTGGCGGGCGAACTAATTGGGAATCTGATTGGGCGAGTAGTTATTTGATTTATTCTCGCCACGTAATATATAAAGAAAATATTAATGAAATTTATATATAATTTGCAGCCGATAATTGGGAATAGCTATGGGCGAACGGAGTGCCGGGCGAAGCAAGACTTCGTTGAACAAGGTAAGGGAAGTGTGTGTGAAGTGATGCATGTCCTGTGGAGTAAATTTTATGAAAACATTAAGTTAAATGTTTTGTTTTCTGACATGCATGATTTTAAGAAGTTAATTGATAATTGTTTGATCGCGGGCGAGCTGATAGCCGCCTTTTTGCTGTTTTGTTGGGTGAAATGATACAGGGCGGGCGAGCGCTTTGTATGTTTTATGTTGGGCAAGCCCTTTGTGATTTATGTTGGGTGAATTGGTATTGGCGGGCGAACCAATCCCTTTTATACGTTTTAAACTCAATTCTATTTTTAAAGGGCGGGCGAACTTTCTTAATAGAAAGCTATAAGTTAAGCCAAATGGCGAGCTCTCTTTTATGAGAACTGGGCGAGTGTCCTTGTTTTAAAGAATAATACGGGTAAAGCCATAGTCGGGCGAACCCTTTTTAATGAGTTTGGGCGGGCGACCCTTGTTTTAAATGAAAAGCGGGCGAACTTTTATCAGCCAGCCGTACTTGTGTTTTTAAAACTATTAGGCGGGCGACTATTATTCGCCGTCTTGTCGAGTTAGCCATGGGCGAGCTGCTTCCATGGGCAAGCCATATCGGGCGAGCTGACCATGGGCGAGCAGGTTTAAAACTTGAGATTATGGGCTGTTTTGGTGTTTTATTGTTTTATAAGAAATCAAATCATTTTGTGGAAATGATATATGTGATATAAAAGTTGATTTTGAGACTTTAGGCCCTGAGTTCATGCGTTGCTAGTGCGTGACCTACCTGGGGCGGTGGCTCGGTCAATGGACCAATGAGTGCACCTCAGGGCGTCACAGGGCTGATGGACCTGCCAAGTCATCAGCGGTCTCGAGGTCACTTGGCAAGTGGACCCGAGGACCCCTTTAGATTATGGCCATAGATCTGAGATAGCCGTGAGGGGCGATGGCCTACGGGTGCACCCCAAAAGCGGCAGGTTTCGTTCTCCCAAGGTGGAGGAGGAACGATGATAGCATGATTTATTTATTGCCTAGTCTCAACTTATCAGTTTCTATTTACTATGAGGATTATTGACATCCTCGATAGTGTTTACTACATTTTAAAGTAAACTGTTAGTCAGTGATTTAATGGTGTTTTAAGAGAGTTGTTTACTATATATCCACTGTCTTTTCTACTGGGTTATTGTTAAGAAAAGAACAAATGAGTTGTGATATATAGTTTTGCTTTATTTAAAGCAGCATATGTTTCCTTTACTGAGCGTATGAATCGCTCACCCCTTTGTTTTAACTCCACAGATAAGAAGTACACGGAGTCGAGAGAATTAGTTCTCAGATGGGTATAGCTATGCTTAAAGCACTGAGGCATGGCACGTTAAACGTGACAGGTACGGTCTTCCCTCTTTTACATTTCAGACATGTGTATACAGTACTACCTTAGTGCAATAAAGGTTAATAGGGGATGTCAGATGTAAGGAATAATGAAAAGAAATTTCATATTCCATAATTAATAGATAAATGTTTATCATTTATCCTTGTTACTGTTGAATGTTAATGGCATTGCAGACAGCCCAACCGGTAAAGTGGTATGAAAATACGTGAAAAATGTGGTAACGGGATGTTACAATTGCCCTCGTAGGTGAATGTATAAATACAAGACAGCTTTGTCGTGAATGTACTATATGTATTGACCGAAATCTTTCTCGTGGACATGTTTCATGATTGCTAATTACCCGGGAAGAAGTTTCTTTAACAGTTGCATTCTTCCATTTAATCAACTTAAATTTTGATTACACTCTCTCATTGCTGTAACATAAATTAAACAGTGAAAAAAGCTTTCAAATCTTTAAAGTGGAAAATATCTTATAACAGGTACAATTTCAATAATTTTATGCATCAACAATGCAGCGCTCACCCTTAATTAGGGACTAATGTTGAGGGGAATCGATCTCTTTTTTTTTTGAAAGTTTAATATTTATAAATAAATACGATTACATGAGGAAATCAAGTTAGAGTTTTTAAAAGCCGTAGCTTTTGCTAAAGAATCAACAAAAAAGTTCACCTCTCTAAGAGTATGAACAAAAAAAATATTCCTCAATTGAAGCAAAAGGTTCCTAAATCTATTGAATAAGTTGTTATATCTCCAAAAACTATCCGAAATCTTCTTAATCTAAGAGATAACTATTTTTGAATTACTTTCGAAAATCAGTTGAGGAAGAGGCGAAATCTTTGCTTCAATAATGATGGACATAACTTCAATGGCAGCACATAATTTAGTCATATTTGAGTCCACGATCCCAATATTTTTTGAAAATATCAGAAGAACATGCCCTTTACTATTACGAATTACTCCACTACTAGCAGGTCTCGGTTTCCAAGATGCAGAACCATAAGTGTTAATCTTCCAAGCACCTTGATGAGGAAGAGTTCATTCAATGTTAGATCTCGTTTTCTTTGTCGGTGGTGTGATGGAAATATCTTGGATGTTGGTAGTGAGAGACAACATGTCAATCTCATACACATTTAATTGTCAAGGATTGAACCATACAAGTAAAAATCATTCCTCTCATTGAGCTCTTTTTTTTTGAAGAATAAAAATCTTGAGGATTAATTTTTGGATCCCAAAACAGATAATACCTCCTAGGGGATTCAGTCCCAACAATTTAATTCTTGCCCATCAACAGATGGTTATTGATTATGCCTTTCGGCTGTTCTCAGTTCTTTGAGTTTAAAGCTCTTTCACGGTTTGTTTGAACTCAATTAATTACTAGAATTTATCCCGCATTCCACTATGGGTGTTTAACTGTAAAAGCAAAAGGTTTAATAGCCAAATATGTCTTCAACGTTTGTCACAAAATAAAATTAAGTCTTCAACATTTAAATGTATGGAAATTAGTCCTTAACGTTGCAAAATAATTGAATTAAGGACATTTTCATTAAATCTTTTAATTTCCGTTAAGTTTTATTACTAGTAGGAGTAACGGAAATTAAAAGATTTAACGGAAATATCCTTAATTCAATTATTTTGTAACGTTGATGACTGATTTTCATGTATTTAAACGTTGAGTACTTAATTCAATTTTGTTGTAAACGTTGAGGACACATTTGGTTATTAAGCAAAAGCAAAATTATATGATTTTAAAAGTTAAAAATTATCATTGTAAAAATGATTGTATCGCGTATAGAGTTTTTGGTAGCCATAATACCTAATTGGATGCAAATTACGAAACTTAATAAAAAATATAAGTTGAAGAAAAAAATAAGTTAGAAAACTCTGTCAGCCTTAAATTTAAATAAGTTAAAGGATTTAATAAAAAATAAAATTTCATGTGAAATTTTTTTCTAATAAGAATATTTGATCGGATATAAATAAAAAAATTAATAATGAAAACAAATTTGAGGGTTTAACAAAAAAAAATGGAAAGTTAAAAATAAATTAAAAGACTTGACCGAAAAAAAAATGTTAAAGAACCACTTAAAATATAAGTTAGAAGATTTAATAAAAATATCAAAAGTTGAATAAAAGAAATCTAAACTCTATGTATTAAAAGGAAAATAAAACACTACACCAATTGAGATGCGACACGTGACTGGGAGACAATAGATTGAAGAGTATCGTATTGGAGAAGTGAAAACGAAAGTGTAAAAAACTGAATCAATGTCAAGTTGAAACCAAGCTGAAACGTGACGCAAAAATAAAAAATTGAATAATACAAAATTGTAAGATGAAAATAAATTTAACCAATTGAATGATAACACTTGTTGCACTTCTTTTGCATATAGTATAGGTAAGGAGGAAAACGTTTGAAAGGGCAATAAATGGGCTTGACAAGCATTTTAATTCTTGGGAAGAACCATTGAGCTGCTTTCCTAATAGCTTCAAACAAACCCAAATTAGATTTTGGACTGAGTTTGCTGGAGAAGAAGCCCATATGATGATGGGTTTATATTCGATGAGTTGGCTTGAATTTGCTATCAGCTTCACGACTGCAATAACAGCGAATGAGTATTGGCTCATGCCAGAAGATTAAAATTTCGGTTATAAATAAATCTTCATAGAAAAATGCACTGAAAAATGTAGGGTCAATTGATTACTTTTTCAGGTGATTCAGTGATATCATGTTTTGATGAGACCGGATCGGAGCTCTTCACTCATATATGATTTAAAAAAAAAAAAGAATTTTGTGTCAATTTTTTTTAAAGAATTTGACTCATGATAGAGTGTTTGATATTCTGAAACTAGCTTCGTTCGCTTTCAATTAATTTAATTAAACTTTTACAAGTTGATCTTATAGGTGTTGCAAAGTCAAGGGTTTGTTTAATGTAACCAAAAAAATTTGAGGATAAGTCAATATGCTTGCATTTAATCCCTAGTCAAATAAGCGGTGTTGCTGGTTTTAGGGTTAGAAATTGAAAAGAAAAAAAAGGGAGATTGAAATTGACATGAGGCCTGTCCTTTTATATTATATGCTATTAACTTTTAATTGATCATAGCAATTTAGACTCGCTGTGGATTAATTCGATGGATTTGAGACTCACTCGCGATAACCTTTTTCCAAATTAAAAACCAGTCATTCATGCATGCACCTTTTACAAACTCGCATCCTGAAAGGGCTGAATAATGCAAATTATGCAATGAATCTTTCTATTTCAAAATTGTAAGCGTCAAATCAACCTCTGCTACCAAAAATATCTGATTTGAATTTAACCATGCAAGTTTATTCTAAAACTACACAGAACTTTTGATTTTTGAATTAGCAGCTGACGATGAGTGATGGAGATTTATCAGAAGCAGTATTTAGACTTGCTCTTCGTTATCTCTTCCATCTTTTACAAAGAAAAATAATCTTCTCTATTTCTTTTATTCATAAGGAGATAAAAATTTGAGTAAGGTAATTTGAACCTTTTTTATTGTTTTCTTAAGTTGTCGGAGCCTTGTTCTTGGCCTCAAATTGTCATTAAGATGTATCGTGTACATGCATCTAAATTTGAATTTAAGAATGACGATTTGGATTGATTATTTGTATATTATATATTGCAAGTAAGTTTCTCTAATTTCAGTGTGGACTTTCCGCAGATATTTCTTATCTGTTTTTCTAATACATTCCTTTTGGTTAAGAAAATTGGCTATGAGAACTTGTGAAGTGAACGGAAGGGCAAATCATTGTTATTATGCGGTGATAACGATTTTTTTTTTGGTTACAACCTACAATAGGGGATAAAAGGCCTATTTAAATATATGTTTCCTCAATATATGGCTATGGCTGCTAAGTGCTAAGTTTCTAAGCTAGGCAGATAAAGGTTGTAAGCAAATTTCAAGGCAGCGGTCATTCTTGTTCCCATTTCCCACAACTCACGCGATAAAATAAAAGTCAGCACTCCAAGTATTTCAATGAGAGCACTGCTGATACTATAATATTTGTTTGACTAATATTTTCCAGGCCATAGGCCCCAGCTCATTAATTGAACCTTGTCTAAGTACAGGCAATGATTCGAAATCCAATCCGACCCGAATAAAAACCGCAACAGGATCTTTAGTTGTCTTTGTATAATTTCTCATACCCATTGTCGCAGATGGTTTCTGTTTCCGGAGAGTATCTTTATTTGCAAGAAATTGTTTCATTCGCTTTCTTAAAGCAAACGGTAAACCATGGTGGCTACACTGTTTCTGGGCATGCATGCAATTAAATTTCCAGAGACTTGTCTTGGGCATCGTTGCAATTTGATTTTGCTCTGAGGGCGAATCACTTATGACAATTTTGTTGTGATTTTTTTAGTTTAAGATTTGGTTTTGGAAAAACTCAACCATCTGTCGGATGTACATATGTTGAGGCACTCAAATTAAGATTAAGCATACCCTAATTAAGATTATGCCGGTTGGTAATAATAATAATAATAATAATAATAATAATAATAATAATAATAATATTATTATTATTATTATTATTATTATTATTATTATTATTCAAGTTCTTTATACTCAAAATGAATCACATGTTAAACGCAAGCTATTGACTTAACATGGATTAATAATAATAATAATAATAATAATATTATTATTATTATTATTATTATTATTATTATTATTATTATTATTATTATTGTTCAAGTTCTTTATACTCAAAATGAATCACATGTTAAACGCAAGCTATTGACTTAACATGGATTGGGATCAAACCACGCGGACCACAGCATCTATCCTTTTCAGTGGTAGGTGTAAAGTATATTTCATTAATTCTTAAATAAATGTTTCCTTGATTTTCTACTACAATCAGGGCAGCAGGGACACTACTTTGAATTTTCTACGCATGGAAACCGGTTCCTTGTCAACTTCTCCAGACCGGGTTCCAGAATCAGCTGGCTACTATAAATTTGCAAGATTATACTAGTGACACTAACTTTGGTTTAAGATTTATAAATAAATAAGATTACATGCAGGAAAATTTGTTTGGCCCTGGCTTAGTTCATTGGCTGATGGGTCAATTGCTAGTAGATAGATGGAAAATTTGTTGTTTAGTGCTTTTTGTTTTCTCTGTATTCTGTTTGCAGTTTAACTTCCTTCAATATATTTGGCTTTTCAAAAAAAAAAAAGATTACATGCAGGAAATCAAGTTAGAGTTTTTAGGAGCCCCAGCTTTAGCTAAGGAATCAGCAAAAAAGTTCACCTCTCTAAGAGTATGAACAAAAAAAATATTCCCCAATTGAAGCAAGAAGTTCCTAAATCTATTGAATAAGTTCTTATATCTCCAAAAACTATCCGAAATCTTCTTAATTTAAGAGATAATTACTTTTGAATTACTTTCAAAAATCACTTGAGGAAGAGGTGAAATCTTTGCTTCAATAATGATGGACATAGCTTCAATGACAGTACATAATTTAGTCATATTTGAGTCCACGATCCCAATTTTTTTTGAAAAGATCAGAAGAACATGCCCTTTAGTATTACGAATTACTCTACCATTACTAGCAAGTCCCAGTTTCCTAAATGCAGAACCATCAGTGTTAATCTTCCAAGCACCTTGACGAGGAAGAGTCTATTCAATGTCAGATCTCGTTTTGTTTGTCGGTGATGTGATGAAAATATCTTAGATGTTGGTAGTGAGAGACAACATGTCAATCTCATACACATTTAATCGTCAAGGATTGAACCATACAAGTAAAAATCATTCCTCTCATTGAGCTCTTTTTTTTTCGAAGAATAAAAATCTTGATTAATTTTTGAATCCCAAAACAGATAATACCTCCTAGGGGATTCAGTCCCAACAATTTAATTCTTGCCCATCAACAGATGTTATTGATTATGCCTTTCGGCTATTCTCAGTTCTTTGAGCGTTTAAAGCTCTTTCACGGTTTGTTTGAACTCAATTAATTACTAGAATTTATCCCGCACTCCACTGCGGGTGTTTAACTGTAAAAGCAAAACTTATATGATTTTGAAAGTTTAAAATTATCATTGTAAAAATGAATGTATCGTGTATACATTTTTTTTTAGCAATAATACCTAATTGGATGCAAATTAGGAAATGTAAAATAAAAATAGATTAAATTAATTAACAAAAAAAGTTGAAGAGTTAAAAAATAAACTAATGGGAATAACTGAGAAAAAAGTTAAAATAAAATAGATGAGAGGATTTAACAAAAATGTAATAATTAAAAATAAATTAAATTAAATGATAAATTAAAAATAAAAACAGATTAAAGACCTTACCTAAAAAATTTTAAAAGTTAAAAATAAATCAAAGGGCATAAGTGAAAAAATTAATTAGAGTTTTTAATTAAAAAGAAAAAAGTTAACAGGCTTAAACATAAATTTGAGGATTTAACTGAAACAAATGATGAAGAGAAAATTACAAAACTTAATAAAAAAAAATAAGTTGAAGAAAAAAAAAAGTTAGAAAACTCTGTCAGCCTCAAATTTAAATAAGTTAAAGGATTTAATTAAAAATATAATTTCATGTGAAATATTTTTCTAATAACAATATTCGATCGGATATAAATAAAAAATAATAATAATGAAAACAAATTTGAGGGTGTAACAAAAAAATATGGAAAGTTAAAAATAAATCAAAAGACTTAAGCGAAAAAAGAAATGTTAAAGAACCACTTAAAATATAAGTTAGAAGATTTAATTAAAATATCAAAAGTTGAATAAAAGAAATCTAAACCCTATGTATTAAAAGGAACACAAAACACTTAAGGGTTATGACTTAGTTGGCAACGCAGACTAAATTTATGGGAAGAACTCTCGAGTTCGACTCCCACTAAACACATCTTTGGGGACAGGTGAAGAGCCTTAACTGTGATTAAATCCCGAACATGATTAGTCTCAGACCGCTATAACGGACGAGGATACTTGTTGTCTACACAAAAAAAACACAAAACAGTGAACCAATTGAGATGCGACACGTGACACGGGAGACAATACATTGAAGAGTAAACTATTGGAGAAAAGTGAAAACGAAAGTGTAAAAAACTGAATCAATGTCAAGTTGAAACCAAGCAGAAACGTGACGCAAAAATAAAAAATACAATAATACAAAATTGTAAGATGAAAATAAAGTTAACCAATTGAATGATAACACTTGTTATATTCTTCTTTTCTTTTGTAAATGGTATAGATGAGGAGGAAAACGTTTGAAAGGGCAATAAAAAGTCTGGTCTTGACAAGCATTCTAATTCTTGGGATGACCGTTGACCTGGTTTCCTAATAGTTTCAAACAAACCCAAATTAGATTTTGGACTGAGTTTGCTGGAGAAGAAGCCCATATGATGATGGGTTTACATTCGATGAGTTGGCTTGAATTTGCTATCGGCTTCACGACTGCGATAACAGCGAACGAGTATTGGCTCATGCCAGACGATTAAAATTGGGCAATAAATAAATCTTCATAGAAAAATGCACTGAAAAATGTAGGGTCAATTGATTACTTTTTCAAGTGATTCAGTGATATCATGTTTTGATGAGACCGGATCGGAGCTCTTCACTCATATATGATTTAAAAAAAAAAGGAATTTTGTGTCAATTTTTTTTAAAGAATTTGACTCATGATAGAGTGTTTGATATTCTGAAACTAGCTTCGTTCGCTTTCAACTAATTTAATTAAAATTTTACAAGTTGATCTTATTGGTGTTGCCAAGTCAAGAGTTTGTTTAATGTAAACAAAAAAATTTGAGTATAAGTTAATATGCTTGCATTTAATCCTTTGTCAAATATTAAACGGTGTTCCTGGTATTAGGGTTAGAAATTGAAAAGAAAGAAAAAAGATAGACTAAATTGGAATGAGGCCTGTCCTTTTATATTATATGCTATTAACTTTTAATTAATCATAGCAATTTAGACTCATTGTGGATTAATTCGATGGATTTGAGACTCACTCGCAATAACCTTTTTCCAAAAGCAAAAAAAATTCATTCATGCATGCACCGTTTACAAACTTGCATTCTGAAAGGGATGAATAATGCAATGGATCTTTCTATTTCAAAATTGCAAGCGTCAAATTATCGTCATTAAAGTATACATGTTTGGCCTTGCATGTTTATTCAAACCATACAAAGCTTTTTTCTTTGTTGTTGTTCTTCCAAAATTAGCTTTTTATTTCGAATTAGAGGTCAAGTAATGGAGATTAGAAGCAACTTGTTTGTCGTCATATATGCCATACTTTTCTTCGAAAAAGACATCTTAACTTGCTGATTTTTTAAGTTTTCCGGCTTGTTCTTGTCCCCAATTATCGTCATTAAGGTGTACATAAATCTCAGATTAAAATTAATAAAGACGTTTTAGATTGATTAAGTGTATATATGTAAATTAATTAACAAATTTTAAATATATTTTGCAAGTTAATCTCTTATATCTCAGCGTGGACTCTCCATAGATTTTTCTTATATTTTAAAACACACACGACATACATCGTTTTTAGTTAAGAAAATTGGCTGTGATTGTGAAGTGAACGGACAGGCAATTAATTAATCTTTGTTAATGTATACGGGTGGTGATAACGACAGGTTTTCTTTTTTTTCCTTTTGGTTACAACTTGCAATAGGGGATTAAAGGCTTATTTAAACAAATTTTTGCTGAATATATGGCTATGGCTGCTAAGTGCTCAGTTTGATAAAGGTTGTAGGCAAATTTCAAGGCAGCAGCCATTTTCGTTACCATTTCCCACAACCCACATGATCAAATAAAAGTCATTACTTCAAGTATTTCAATGGGATACTTGATACATGAATCTTATGCGTATACTAATAATTAATTACCATAATAATGAAATTAAATTGAAGGTCTACTAGTAAACCAACTTGTTTGACTAACATTTCCAAGTCGCTCGTTGAATCTTGTCTAAGTACAGAGAATTATTGGCAATCCAATCCGACCCAAATCATAACCGCATGTTTTTATATAATTTCTCATATCCATTCTCACAGATGGTTCCGTTTTCTGAGAGTATCTTTATTCGTAAAAAATTGTTTCATTCGCTTTCATAAAGCAAACGGTAAACCATGGTGGGCTACTGATTCTGGGTATGCATGCATGCATTACGATTTTCATTTTTCGCCCCAACTGAATTTACCTAGACATGTCTTGGGCATCGTTGGCATTTGATTTGGTCTGAGGGCGAATCACTTACCGCAAATTTACTGTAATTTTTGTAGTTTAAGATTTCATTTTAGGAAAACTCAACCATCAGTTGGATATATCATATATGTTGAGTCACTCAAGTTAAGATTATAACCAAACTAAAGAAAGTTTTGCATTGACTTGCTGCTTATGCCTGTTGGTAGTTGGTACTTGGTTTTCTGCTAATTCTATAAATAATATACATTAACACAACACCTTGCAAAGACAAAATCACTTATGTCTTATACACACACACACACACACACACACACACACACACATATATATATATATATATATATATATATATATATATCCATTGGCCATCAAACTATATTCTTACCTTATATTTTATCTATTAGATTATGTACCGGATACTCTCTATTGTTACGCTGGAATGAAATTATTTCATGGCATTTAAAAATTTATGTCGTCTCTATCAATAACAATTTGTAATAAAGATTAAATCTAATAGCTTTAGCTTACAACTAAGTCTTGTTTAATGATAATTTGTGCTTGTGAAATTAAATCATTAACACTTTTGATAAAAAGGCACAAATAATATCTAAAAGATCGACTTGTTCTTAATTTGAAAATGATATCCAAATGTCTCATTATTTTGAGGAATGGATTTGAATGTCAACAGTATGACATCTAAATACTTTAGTGTAAATCTGAAATGAAAACCATTTTTCACTAATCTTTTGAAAGTCCTGTACTGTGTGTTTTTCCAAACAATCTTAAATCGATTTTCTTGGTTTGAAACCTTTATAAAAGTACCATACAGCTTCTCTTGATCATTAATTTCTCATACCGTTAATTAAAGCCTCATATATAATGAATTAACATTCATTATTTCATTATATTTTGAAAATATTTTTTCTTTAGTGCGTAAAAGTTTAGGAGTAGAGAGGTTACCCATAATGAGTTTGACACAAAGAATAAAGAAAGGCAAACCTAATTGAATAAATTTTTTTTTAATTCTTTTCTTCAAGTTTTTTATGCTGAAAATGAATCGCATATTTAACGCACGCTATTGACTTGATATGGATTCCTATTAAGCTATGCGGAGCGCAGCATCGATCATTTTCAAAGGTAGCTGTAAACTATATTTCTAAATTCTTAAATGAATGTTACATTGATTTTCTACCAGGGGCCGAGAAGGGACCCTACTTTGAATTTTCTACGCATAGAAACCGTTCCTTGTCAACTTCTCTAGGCCGGGTCAGCTAGCTACTATAAATTTGAAAGATTATACTATGACACTAACTTTGGTTTAACGCTTAAACAATGGAACTGATCTTTATCAAACGACTAACTCAAACCGATATCAACAAAAGATTAGCTATCCCTTCTAACAGTTTGATGCATTTTCCAGGTTTCACAGGAAGATATTCGGTCGATATGCATGTTAGAGACAAAAGCCATCGTTTATGGACCTTTCGCTGCTCCATCCGAAAGAGAAGTTACCCTAAACCGGTATTTTCTTCAGGCTGGCTCGAATTTATTCGCCAGAACAACCTCAGGATTGGCGATAAAATCACTGTTCGCAAGGAACGACGGGATGCTATAGGAGTGCAATACGAAATTGAAGTGATGAGGAAAATCAAATTACTTGGTAAAGATGTTTGGGCTGATGTGCTCTAACCTTAGGTATTGTATGTGTGAACTCTGCTTGTTTCTCTGTGAGGTTTTATTATTGTTGTTATCGTCTTTCGTTGTTTAGAGGTAGTCGTCTAGTACTAGGATTCATGGTTTAAACCCCTTTTTCTTAGTGAAATATTAAATAGCTATAGGGCTATAGATCTAGGCCAATTAGTTCTGTTGTATGCCTAGTTGCTCTTAATTACATATTAATCCTAGACTCTTACCATGTAGATCGTGTGTGTGTTTTTTTTTTTACGTTTTATTAATAAATTATGATAATTTATTTTGAAAGTTAATAAATTATGATATTAATGTCGTAAACATCCAAATTTTCTTATGGATTGTACTCAATTTGTGTTTATTTATGGATTGTACTCAGTTTTCTTAAGATATTAAAGTATGAATTGTATACCACTGCTACATGCACGAACCACATGAGCTTTCCCTTGCAAGGACCAGATATGGCCACTCCGCTCGTTCGTGCATGTATAAATACAAGACAACTTTGTCGTGTGTTTGCGTGAACGAAATCTTTGTTGTGGACATGTTTCACGATTGCTTCATTCACGCATGGAACTTGTCTTGGTCTTCTCCAAACGATATTAGCTCTTTGTTTCAGGTTTGGAATGACTTTTATGTTCCTAGCAGTAAAAAAGTGGTGTGGATAACTCTTGTTTATTCTGTGATTTGGTCTATTTGGTTGGCTCAGAATGAAAAAATCTTCAACGGCAAGGAGGTGTCTTTGGATTAAATCTGCAAGCTCATCTCTATCAGAACTTGTTGGTGGCTTCAAGCAAAATATCCAAGCCTTGTCTTAGACAATCTGGATACTAATCTCAATGATGTCTCTATACCATTGCAAAAGAGAATTCTTTGACCTGAGATCTCTTGGTCTCCTCCCCCTCAAGGGTCTTGGAAATTTAATGTTGACCTTTCTGTTGTTAGGAAACCGGACCGACCGGTATTGGTGGAGTGCTTCATGATTCCAATGGCCATATAATTTTCATGTTCTATAAAAGTATTGGAGTTGCTAATTCTAATCTGGCTGAACTTCTAATGTTGGTTGAAGCAATGTCAAGTGTTGTAAACACAGATTTTAACCATCTTCCCTCTATCATTATCGAAAGTGATTCTAAAGTGGTTTTAGGATGGCTTAAAAAAATTGAGGCTAGCCCTTGGAGATATAGTAACTTGATCAAAAAACTGGTCAATTTGTTTTCAGGACGTAAAGATATATCTTTCTCTCATGTTTTTAGAGAAGGAAATCAGTTAGCTGATTTCCTGGCAAAATCTGAAGTCTGCCGAAACTCCGATTTTGCTGCTTGCATGTAATCTCTTTTTCAATAAATAAACCTTCAATTTTCAAAAATAAAATGTTTCATGATTACTAATTCCCAAGAAAGTCAATTTCTTCAACTCTTCCATTCTCTCATTTAATTAACTTAAACTTCGATTTACACTACTTCATTGCCATAGCATAATCTAAACCTTAAGAAAGAGGTTTAGCAATATTCTTAATGTCAAGGCCCAGCCCATATCACTAGGCCGTCGGCTGGCAACCCCTAGGCCTTCTGGTCTCAGGTTTACCTTGACTCAACCGTACTGTCCTCTTTAGCAAGCCCATTGGCCCCCTCAAGGTTTTATCGGGCAATAACACCCCAATTCGCGTCCGCATGTCTCAAACCCTTGACCTCTTGCAAGTGTTCTTGCAAGTGTTGAGACATTTGTAAGATCCGAATTTTATTGTACCATATACCATATTTGTACATGATTAATAGTGGAAATAAATTTCTTTATTGAAATTTAAGAAATATTGAATGTGAATTTCCACCTTTCATTTTAAGCCATGATGTATGGTATGGTTGATAAAAAAATAAAAAATAAAAAAATATATATCAATTGCAACAAGGAATATATGGGGCTTAATTTTGATAAAAGGTCAAGATAGTATATATAAGGTATGAAAGCATTAAATGAAGTATGAGTCAATGTGAAGAATTGAAGCTGAAAAACGAAATGGGAAGTATAAGAAGGGAATTAATGGCTAGAGGACAAAACAAAGAAAAGAATGAGATGATAGCCAATAAACATTGGCTGGAAGTGGATTGGCGTGGAGAAGAGAAGAAAAGAAAAGAGAAAACTCAAGGAAAGGGGCTAATAGTGGACTTCTCGCCATTTCCCTTCTCCTGACAAATTTAGCTAGACAATAAATGGCAAAGAAAAGTTAGTCAAAAACGGGATTTCAGTAAGGACTTCACACCGTTCTTTTTTGCTGCAATTTTTTTTTGTTTTAATGCATGAAATGATGAAGAAAACAGGATAAGGAAACAAGTGGTTGGTTCTAACAAGATTAACTTGGCTATATAAGGAGGAATATGTGAGAAGAAGAACCAACGTAGCAACTTCATCTTCTCCAGAAAACTCTTCGCCAGTCTATTTTCACTGCAAGCTCACATGCAGTCCTCCCGTTCCTCTCATATATGAGCCATGAAAACCTCATTTTTAGTTAGCCAAACCTTTCCTCCAATGTTGAAGAGCTAAGGAACAAGCAAAATAAAGCTAAGTGAGGCAGAAAAGCACTCTGCTCTAGGAAGTGCAACTCAGTTGAGGTGAGCTTCCATATTACTATGGTTATCTTGATAAATTGATGGTATATTTCTATGTTTATAACGTAATGAACATAGATATAGCTTAGTTTTAGTTAAATCTTGCAAGAATATATAGGAAAACTAGAACCAGATGTAGTCTGGAAACTAATGGTGAATGAAAAATGAAAATACTGAAAATGACGGTATGGTGGGCGAGCTCAGTTGGCATGGGCGAGCTAAAATCTGGAATGTGGAAGTGGACGAGGTCGCCACATACTAGTGTAATTCATTGGCGAGCCCACCTCTGAATAAAAACGGTGTGGGGCGAGTTGAGTTAAAGTGTGGGCGAACTCATGGCGAACTGAAATGCAAGAGCATGGCGAGTTGAATCTTTGGGCGAGCTCCCATGTTAGGCGAACTCCCACAAATAAGCCATATGAATGGCGAGAATGATTGGGCAAGCTCCCAAAAGTAAATCAATTATAGAAGGGTGAGCTCTGTTGGGCGAATGGCGAGCTGTAGATCAGTCTAAAGCTCGCCAAAGTTTTGGAAATATTTGAAAAGAAATAATAATAATTTTAGGAAATAATTCGAAAGGAAAATATTAATGGAATTAATATTTTACCTTGCAGTCGAGAAGTGAGGATCGATAAGGCGAGCAGGAAGCAAGGCTTCATCAGACAAGGTAAGGGAGTTATGTGTGAAAAGAATGCATGTCTTGTGAAGTTAAATTTATGAAATTACTGAGAAATGGTTTTGGTTTATGACATGCATGTTACTCTGATAAATTGCTTTGTTGTGGGCGAACTAAAAGCCGCCCCCATACTGTTGTTGGGCGAACTGGTACAGAGCGGGCGAACCTTTGTTTTTATGATTGGCGAACTGTTAAGGCAGGCGAGCCCAAACCTCTTCACAATTTTGGTCAAAGAACACTTTTATGTTCTTTTGGGAGAGCAATCATGTTTTTAATAGAAATCAGGGCAAGCCAATATAGGCGAACCCTTTTTCATGTTGCTTTGGGGCCGGCGACCCCTGTGTTTTTATGGGTGGGCGAGTTGACCATGGCAATGCCATAAGGGCAAGCCTTAGGGCGAGCCAGGTTAATTTGTTTTAATCGCCAAGGGTTGGCGGGCGAACATAGGTTCACCGCACTGGGCGAGCCCTACATGGCGAACTGATTTATGAGTCTTTTCTCAACAAATAATAAATTATTTTGAAAATAGAAATATGAAATCTTTTTGGGCGAGTTGAACATTGGGCAAGTTGACCAATGGGCAAGTTGACTTGTTGGCGAGTTGGGTGAGCCAGGTTGGTCGAGCTGACAATAGGCGAACAGATTTCTATTTACATTTTCTATGAAAATGAGAATAATACTTTTTGAAATTATTATGAATTAAATATGATTTTGAGACTTTAGGCCCCTAGTTTCATGTATTATTATGAGTTATAAGGCTGATGGACCCGCCAAGTCACCAGCGGTCTCGAGGTCACTTGGCAAGTGAACTCCGAGGACCACCCATAGATTGTGGCCATAGATCTACTGTATTCCTATTGAGATGATTATTCCGTTCTCGCAAGGGGGAGGGGGAACGATGATAGCATGATTTATTTATAGGGTGATGCATAGTCTCAACTTGATGATTTCTGAGAGGATTTGTTAAATCCTTTTTATTGTTTATGATATAATATTGAAAACTGTTTATCCAGAAAGTTGTTGATTTTATCCATTGTTTTTCCCTATTGGGTTACTGTTAAGGACAAATAAGTGTTTTGGGGAAATATAGTTTTGATTTACACTGTAACATGCACCTTCCTTACTGAGCACGTTATCGCTCACCCCTTATTTTCCACTCCACAGATTGTTGATCTTGGGTTAAGAGAATTGCCTTCCAGAAATTATCAACTGCTAGCGGATATTCGATATCGAAGGTATATTATTTCTTTTATATATTCAGAAAAATTGTACAGTACTACTTTAAATAGAAGGGAATGTATATACATTTTAGATTATTAACGTAACAAGTCATATTTGCACAAGTAATAAGAGTTTTAATTCTTATTTAAAATGTTAGGAGTTGTTAAGCATCACAGACAGCCCAACCAGTAAGTAAGTGGAGTTTATAAGTAAATATTAGTTATATAGTGGATTTGGGACGTTACAACATGCTAACCATTAAGCTTAATGGTTAGCATGTTTCAACACTTGTAATTTTATTGTCAAGGCTTAGCCCGTATCATTTGGTCGTCGGCTGGCATCCCCTAGGCTCTCTGGCCCCAAGTTTACCTCGACTCAACCGTACTGTCCGCTTTGGAAGCCCCACAGGCCCCTCAAGGCTTTATTCGGTAATAACACCCGAATTCGCATCTGCATGTCTCGAACCCTTTACCTCTTGCAAGTTTTGAGACATGCTAACCATCTAGGCCTAATGGTTAGCATGTCTTAACACTTGCAAGAGGTTAAGGGTTCGAGACATGCAGACGCGAATTGGGATGTTATTCCCGGATAAAACTGCGAGGGGCCATGGGGCTTTGTAACATCCCAAATCCACAGTATAACATGATATTTACTTATAAATCACACTTACTTACCGGTTGGGCTGTCTGTGATGCTTAACCATCCGTTAATCACTTTAGAAATATTAGTACTCTTATTCATCGTACCAATATGGAAATATGCATTGTTACATTATTTCCTTAAGATATATTTATATATACACATTCCATTCTACTCAAAGTAGTACTGTACAAATTCACTGAATATATAAAAGGAAATCATATACCTTCGATATCGAAAATGTACTGACTCTAGCAGTCGATAATCTCTAGAAGGTAATTTTCTTAATCCAAGATCAACAACCTGTGGAGTGAAAAATTAGGGGTGAGCGACAACTTGCTCAGTAAGGAAGGTGTATGCTGCTTTATAAAAATAAAAACTATATCCCCCAAGATGTTTATTTTCCCTAACAACATACCCGTAGGAAAACAGTGGATATAGTAAACAGTCTTTAATATTCAAATCACGGGCTAAACAGTTTACAATATAGTATAGTAAACAATAAACATGATTCAATAAATCCTTTTAGTAAACAGTATTCAATAAATCCTTTCAGTAAACAGAAATCAGCAAGTTGAGACTAGGCATCACCCTACAAATAAATCATGCTATCATCGTCCCCCAGGAACACAAATCTTCCACTTTGGGGTGCACCCGTAGGCCATTGCCCCTCGCTGCTTTCTCAGAGTGTGCCATTAGGCCAAAACTCCAATTCGCGTTCCCACTAGGATACAACTAGATTTATGGCCATAATCTATAGGTGGTCCTCGGGTACACTTGCCAGGTGACCTCGAGACCTCTGATGACTTGGCAGGTTAATCAGCCTCATGAATAGTAATGCATGAAACTCGGGGCCTAAAGTCTCAAAAATCATTATATATCTCATAAAGAACCTTTAAGGAATTATTTCACATATTTCATTGTTTTCTCAAAATGATTATTTTCCAAAAAGGTATTATATTTTCGGTTTACAAAACACAGTGAAACAGCCCACAATCTCACCATTTTTCGTTTGAGAAAAACATAAGTTAAACTGGCTCGCTCATGGTCAACTCGCCCATTATGGCTTTCCCATAGTCAATTCACCCATTATAGCTTTCCCATGGTCAACTCGCCCATTATGGCTTTCCCATGGTCAACTCGCCCAGTATCACAAAAAGGGGTCGTCTATCTTTGGCTCGCCCGGATTTTTATTAAAACATGGGTCTCCTTTCTTTGGCTCGCCCGGATTTCATTAAAACAAGGGTTGCCTTTCTTTGGCTCGCCCAGAAACAACATAAGGGGGTCGCCTATCTTTGGCTCAGCCAGATTTTATTAAAACAAGGGTCGCCTTTCTTTGGCTTGCCCAGAAACAACATAAGGGGGTCGCCTATCTTTGGCTCGCCCGGATTTTATTTAAAACAGGGGTCGCCTTTTTTTGGTTCGCCCAGAAACAACATAAGGTCGGCTTATAGCTCGCCCAAATCACGGTCTGTGAAAACAGTTTATCAAACTAATACATGTCATAAACCAAATTATTTTCTCAATATTTATATAACATTTTACTCCACAAGACATGCATTTTACTTCACATACTACTCCCTTACCTGGTCTTACGAAGCCTAGCTTCCCGATCGCCTTTATCAATTCTCAATTCCTGGCTGCAAAATAAATTATCAAGACCATCAATATATTCTGTCCGAATCCTTCCAACACTTTGGCGAGACTTAAGGCTAATCCTCTAGCTCGCCCAATATAACTCGCCATTCATATATTGGCTTATACGTAGGAGCTCGCCCACAATTCAACTCGTCATTCATATATTGGCTTATATGTGGGAGCTCGCCCACAATTCAACTCGCCATTCATATTGGCTTATATGTGGAAGCTCGCCCAAAATTCAACTCGCCATGCCTATGCATGTGAGTTCGCCATACACGACTTTTTATTCAGAGGTGGGCTCGTCTATGAATTAAACTAGAATGTGGCGACCTCGCCCACTACACCACGCTCCATATTATTTAGCTCACTCATGATAGTTGAGCTCGCCTATTTTTATCATCACTTTCGTACCATTTCCAGCACTTTCCTTATTTATTCTCGATTATTTTTCAAACCACATCTTGTTCTAGTTTCTTTTATATTCTGACAAGATTTAACTAAAACAAGGCTATATCTATGTTTCTTACGGTATAAAACATAGAAATCTACCATTGAATATCAAGAGAACCATAGAAATATGGAACTCATCTGGACTGAGTTGCACTTCCAAAAACAGAGTGCTTTCTACCTCACTTAGCTTTACTTTGCTTATTCCTTAGCTCTTCAACGATGGAGAAAAATTTTAGCTAACTAAAGGGCGAAGTTTCATGGCTCACGTATGAGAGGAACGGAAGAAACGAGGTGTGAGTTTGCAGTAACACAGAATGAGCGAGAAGCAGTAGTGTGGTTTTTCGAAGAAGATGAAGTTTGCTTCAGTCGGTTTTCCTCATGTATTTCTTCTTATATAGTCATGCTAATCCTATCAGAACCTACCACCTATTCCTTATCCTGTTTTCTTTCATCATTTCACGTATTTCATGCATTAAAACTTGAAGAAAACTGCAGGAAAAAGAAACGGTGGTTAAGCTTCTTGCTGCAGTCCGTTTGACTTACTTCTCTTTTCCATTAATTATCTTTCACATTGCATGTAAATTGGTTAAGCCATTTGGTGTCTAAACCGATTTGTACAAGGAGAAGCAAAGTGGCGTGAAGTCCACTTATAGCGTCTTTTCTTGACTTCTCTTTATGCTTAAATTTCAAAGCTTCCTCCAATAAGCTTCTAGGCATCATGTTATATTTAATTTCCATTCTTATAATTTTTAGATATTCATTCTACTTCACATACACCATATAGAATTTAAATGCAATAAAAATGGGAAGTGGAAATCCACATTCAATATTTATTTTCACTATAAATCCTTTACAAATATGGTGTATAGTGTAAAAAAAATTGGGTCTCACAGGCTTCCAAAGCGGACAGTATGGTTGAGTCGAGATAAACTTAGGGCTAAAGGGCCAAAGGGATGCCAGCCGACAGCTTGGTGATAGGAGCTGGGCCTTGACACTTAAAGTTAAGAATATATTATAATTAAGAATATGTTATAACGGATATGTTGTTACTCAAAACAATAATAATGTGATGATGGCGTAAGATCCTTGACCGTCTACATGTCACGTGTTATCAAAAATTCTGTAAGAAGAAAAGAAATCAAAAAGACACAGGGGTTGAATCATGAATAAGCACTCCAATATTTAAGGTAGAAGTGAATTTGAAAAAATCTTAGTAAACCAAGAATTGAACTTAGTCTTTTGTAATTGTACGTGTAGGTATTTATAGAGAAAAAGAGATTATTATTTACTATGGTAAATAACTTGTCTAAGTAGTCTTTATGCGGGCTTGGCTTCCTTTGTCTCATTGTGGATAAACTAGCATAAGCTGACTGAATGGGCCTTTTGGCGCATGAACACCACGGTCGGCGGATGAGTCATGGTACTCAGTCGCCATGATGACACGTGGCACCTCGTGATGCCACATGTCTTCTTCCCGTCCGCCATGTGAACCCCACATGTCACGTGTTTTGCTGGGCTTGTATCTATTGGGCTCACTATATTTGAATTTGGGCCTAGTGGCTCTAGCCTGGCCCATATCAGGGTTCAATCTTAATAAGTTTTGTGCATCAAGAGTGTTTTTCATTTTGTCAAAAATGACGCTTCACACTGTTAATTAAGGATTAATGTCGAGGGATACAATCTCATACACGTTTAATAGTTAAAGATTGGATTATAATTGTAAGTAAACTTCATCTCTTATTGAGACCTTTTTTTTCAAAGAATAAAAATCTCGAGGATGAATTTTTGGATCCCAAAACAGATAATACTTCCGAGGGATACAGTCCAACAAATTCTTGCCCATCAACAAATGTAACTGATGGCTTTTGGCTGTTTTCAGTTCTTTGAGCGTTTAAAGCTTTTTCTGGTTTGTTTGAACTTAATTAATTTAATTTGAAGTTTTTCTATTTAAAATGTCTCTCATTATCACACAATTTCTTCATGGAAAACAATAATGGTAATCATATTGATACAGCAAAATGAATAAGGAAAAACAAACGAAACACGGATTTGAAGTTTGAAAGCAGTAATTATTTTGCTGACAACCAAATCAAACACCTAATTACTAGGTTTACTTAGAAATTTATTTAAAGCTTTATCATACATAGAAAACGCCCATTTTCTTGAGTACTTCAAGACAAAAGCTCTAAGAAAGGATCAAAGGAACATACTTACAACAGAGAACAAGAAAAGAAACGCTAGCAAATTAGTAAAAGTAAAACAAACAAGAAACTAGGGAAGGCTAAATAAGTCTTGATAAGTACACTTCCTAACGAATCCTCCTTGCCTTTCTTTTACCTTTCTTGTTAACGTCTGATGATGAGGGCCGATTAATTTCATCCCCACTGTCAGATTCAGGCTTCTCTTCAGCTTCATCCGGGTTTGAGGATGACCCTTGACCTTCAATGACTTCAAAATTGGGAACTGCTGGTGATCGCATCGGCCATGGTGTTGCTGAGCGAGGTTGCGGCATGGTTAGAGGAAGAGAACACAGGTAGTTCATAACATTGTAGTATCTGGCGTCTAGGTGATTGGGTGGAACCGGAGGCACTACTTTCCGGTGAAAGCTGCGGTGGCACCCACACTTCGCACAGAGCAAGGCTTCCTTGGTATCGTATTGGCCTCCCTTGACGAATTTCCAGCAGTTGTCTACGATGTAGCCTCCGACGGAGACTGCACGGTTGCGCCTGCATTCCATGTATGTTGCTTCAGCTCGTTTAGCAACACCTTCACGGTTGGTCCCTTGGGCAGAATTGGCTTGAACCCCAAGAGCTGCTGCTGCTGCATTCTTGATGTGATCGTCGAGTTTTCTTTCTTTTCCCATGATGGCTGTGAATGAGAAATGATTATCAGTAGCACTACTACTTATTGGCATTGGACTTCGATAACATCTTCAGCAAATGAAACGGCAGTTTTTTGAGTTTGGCCACAAGCGTATCAATGAAAATTAATTTTTTTAATAAAGCAGATTCTTTGCTACAAGAGTGACAGGTTTGTGGCACTGAAGGTAGGACGTGTCCTTCATGCTGCTTGGAGAATTAATTTGCATAGTCAAGTTCTTGGGAAGGTGTAAAGTAAGTTTAAAGTTTTTTTATTTTATTCTAAGTTAAATCTTTAGATTAATAATATTTAATAAAAGCTATTATTAATTTTTATTAATATGAAAATGAACATAAAGTTAATGTCAATTTACTTAAAATTGATAAAATTGTCGTAAAACACTAAAAAAAATGTTATAATAATTTAAACGTAATGAAAATTAAGGATAAGTATAATAATATATTAATTTCACATAAATACTTAAGTTGGTGTGAAAAATCATTTTTTTTATGCGAGAATAAGAGTAAATTAAATTATTTTTTGGTTGACTTATATTAGTGTATGTGTAGAGTTATTTTATGGATTTCTATTATACATATAATTTTCTATTATTCATTAATTTTAGGGTAAAATCTCTTTTTTAATTGATTTTTTTATCATATTTTTATTTTGTCTAAACATAAGTCATTTTCATATCTCTTTTGTCGATTTATTGATCATTTTTTTGTCGTCACATAAATCATTACTCGTATCTCTCTTTTATCTTTTTTTAATTTTTTTTTTGTCATCACATAAATTATTTTCCATGTCTTTGTAACTCTCTTTTGTCAATTTTTTCTTTTGTCATCAAATAAATCATTTTAGTGTCTCTCTAACTCTTTTTGTTGATTTCCTAATCATATCTTTTTTTGTCGTTGATAAATCATTTTTGGTATTAGTATATTCTTTTTAATGATTTATTTGTTTTAGCATCATTATTATGTTGTTATAGTTATACTTTTTCTTACATATTTAGTTATTTATTTATTGATTTCTTGCCTTTTTTGTTGAATTTATACCTACATATGCATATATAAAATGGTACTTCGTTAATAGCAAGAAATGAACATTAACAAATTATTTTCTATAAAATCTCCTCCCAACTCAGCACATTGTTTCAGAAGAAAACAAGATAGTTTAGTTGTGTTTATTAAATAAGATACATTCAAAAAGTATTCATAACAAAACTATTGTATAACGTGTTCAAAATATAAAATTGTGTTAAAGACAATTATAAAATTTTAATAATTATCATTGGATACAAATATTATTATTATTATTGTTGTTGTTGTTATTGTTGTTTTTATAATTTAGTATATTTAAATTAAGTCATTTTAAATAAAATTTCTGTCTTCGTCACTAACGATGGCCATCTTATACATGAAAGCTAGTAAGAAAAGAAAAGGTGCGAGGGTTATACCTTTCCCTATATTTCATTACAGTGCCATGTAATAATAGTAAAGATGAGTTGTGGTATAATTTTTTTTACATTGGTTGTGGTATATTTTAACACTTGAGTTTGAATCCACACAATCCTATTTTTAGCTATAATATTTTCCTTGTAACAAAAAGAAAAATAATAAGGGACCAACAAAAGGAAGGGATTGTAAATAAACATCACCATTTCTAGTCAGTATTATGTTTGTATGTTGAGTAGTGTGTAATATACGAAGAGAACATAATATTACATTGGCTATGCATGAAGGAAATAAGGTTTTTACGCCTGTTAATCAGACTTACTAATTAATTTAAGAAACCATAAGGTCTATGGGCTTTAGCCCATTGACACTTGAATTTTGAAACTAAAATTGATCCTAAAAAATGAGGTTTTTGGGCTTTGAATTCCAATTTCCAAGCTTGTCTTATTTTTGGTTTTACAGTTTTAAATATTTTCTTAACAGAATTATTACAACCTCATAAAGGCAAGCATAAGGGCGATCAGATGATGCAGAGCCATAGGCACGCCCAGTAGACTTAGAAGTTTTAGTTATCTTCTCCGTAGGTGTAGGCCGTGTGGCATATTTTGTCAGTTCTGCCGTCGTGTTCTATCAAATGCAAGGGTGAAATTCAGATTAGATCCAATATCTCATGGTTAGTAATTAAAATGACATACATGTCATGTTGTAGAGTACACTTTATGACAGCAACATCACAAACATTTCATGGTGGGATGCAGTGTGGTTCTTTAGCTTGTACTCGTGCGCTAGCATATCGCTTTCCACGGTCTGGGTATGGACAGATACGGCAGTTTTCTTGTGAATGTGTTTTCATATGTGACCTTAGGTTGAAATCCAATAAGAACGCCTGTTATTAATATTCAAATGTCACAAAAATATAAAGAAAAAGCACATGAAATATTTATGCCCATGCACATACAAACAAATAAAGTTCCTCTGCCCAGTGACAAACATAATGTCTTTCTCCGTATATTTGAGAATGCTTTCTCAAAGCACCAGCATCTGTAAAGGTCTTTCCACAGCCTTCATAGCTGAAAAGGAAAGGAAATTCAGCAGTATGCTTGGTCTGGTTCAGGTTCTTGTGCTCCAGGCTTCTTCTTCTTCTCTTTCAATGCCTTTAAGGTGTGCTCTAAACAAAACAGTTGGGCGGGAAGGTTAGGCTGGACAAATCTGTAAAGAAGAAAATAACAAAAAAAAAAAGTAGCCCGCAAGATAATCCTTCCACTGTTCCACTTCCACATTACCACTCTCTGGCCTGACAACAACACCGAACCGATTACTCTAAATAAATTATAACTACAGTCAAACAGACAAGACATGCATGGAATATTGTAAAGTACAGTGCAAGTGCAATGAAAATACGGTGAAGGGAGTCATAGAAAGAAGGTCAGAGATGCCATTGTGAAAAGAACATGGCCCTATGTCTATCATCAAACAAATAGGTACTGTCTAAAGATTTGGATTTAATCCTTCACAAGCATACTAGTCGTGAACATTGCATGGTCCCGGATAATCTATCTTTCCATTCTAAAACGACATTGGCTTTAAGAAATTCGGCTTAGCATTAAAAAAAAATACACTTGGCGCAAAGCCTTTGTATAGGCAATGTATACTTTTCCATTGCAAAAGGCTAGAAGCCGAGTCACAATTACAAATAAGCAGCAAACAGAAGAAATACGTAGCAAAAACAACGTATATAGAGCCAACCGTCTACCCACTTCAAAATCAACTTCAAAATGATGCACTTTTCCAGCCGCTGCCACAACATCTTGAGGTACCCTAAACAAAACTGATGTCAGTCATTGACATTGTCTATAATACAAAGCCTCACAAGGTTATGGTATGGAGAAGTTGAGCAATAAATCATGTCAAAATCTTGGTTAAAAATATCTGACCTGCATATTTGCTAGAAATCAAAGCAAATTGATACCAGATGAGTTAAAACAAAAAGTCTGGGATCAATTTTTCGTAATCACCTTTTTCTTTATACTTGTGAATACTAACTAAAAAAAACCTTCAAAAAAAACTAAGTTGAACTTGTTAGTAATCAATAAGCAGGGTGAGAATAAATTCTAGGAAAGAATCGGTCACTCCTTTAAAAATAAAACTTTTAAAAAATTGTTGGAAATAGAGTTAATAATTGGTCACTCCTTCCGAAGAAGAATGAACTTTTGCTACGGCACGGGTCAGTGCAATTTCATGTCACTGTTGGGTTAAAGTAGGATAAAATATCCTAATCGATGTTGCACGAGTGGATAAGTAATTAATTGTGATTATATTTAAAACACCCTAATCTATGTTGCACGAGTGGGTAGTAATTAATAATGATTATGTTTAAAAACACACTAATCGATGTTGCACGAGTGGAGCAGTATTTAATAATAATTATGTTTCAAGGCACCCTAATCGGTGTTGCACTAGTGGAGCAGTGTGTAATTATAATTATGTTTCAAGGCACCCTAATCGGTGTTGCACTAGTGGAGCAGTGTGTAATTATAATTATGTTTCAAGGCACCCTAATCGATGTTGCACGAGTGGAGTAGTATTAATTATAATTTTTTTATAAGCGTTTGAATAATTATTTTAGTATTAATTATAATTACGTTTTTAACAAGTTAATTAATGTGTGACAGGAACGAATGCTATTAGTGACAACTAGCCCTAGCCTATACATTGGAATACAAATCATAAACGTTACATTCTCCCCCCTAGCAGTTTCTCTCTCTTTCTGCAATTCTAGTTTGTTCAACCGGAATTTTCGTAATCTGTCGAGCATCATTCCCGCTTGCTGGATTCTTATCACCTGCATCAGATATAAAGTTACAATACGTCTTCTGTGAAGCGTTGGTAATGCCGCAGATCTTCGAAATCATTCTTGCAAGAAACCATGAAGCAAGGTTGATGTTCTATCATGGCGGCGGCGCACTCCCACGTGGTTCAAGCGTTTTGAGCGTTACAGATGGAACAGCAGAAGGATGGTGGCGCTTTGATTGCAGGAGTGAAGAAGGCAACTACTTCTCCATTAGCGGTTCTGGGTGGAGGAGTTTTGCTCGAAACAGAATGAATACTACGGTCACTCTTTTGAAAAATGAGGGCGAGGACTTCTACAGACACTACTAGAAAATGAGCTTTTCGTAACATTTAAAATCGTTGCAAAATGTAAATTTATCGTTGCTAAAACTTTTTAGTAATAACTTTTAGTCGTTGCAAATAATTCCGTTGTTAAAAGTATATGCAACAACTTTCATCAAATAATAAGTCGTTGCAAAAGAGTATTTGGTGCAACAACTTTTTTTTGTTACTAATATATTATTATTTTAGCAACGACATAATATTTTGTCTATACTTTTTTTAGCAACGGAATATATTTGGTTGCAACTCTTTTGTGGCTACAGTTTTTTTATTGTTGCAATAATTAGTTTAGCAACGACTATAGTTGTTACAACAGATAAATACAAAACCACTTATCTCTCATTTCTAATTTATTTTACTACTATTATAGTTGTTACTAAAAATAATTAGAAAATCATTTTTTGTTGTTTTTAATTAATTTGTTTTACAACTAATATGGTCGTGAAAAATAATTATGAATCCAATTTTTTGTTTTATTTTATATTGCTTTCACATTTCTTTAAATATGATAAAAAAATAAAAAGAACTCTTACAATTATTTTAAAAAATAAAATATAATATTTATATGAAAGATAATACATTTATCATCAATTACAATTCAATACAACAAGAGTTTCATAAACTTTCAAAAGAACGACAAAATTAAAATACATATTTTTTATAACACTGGAGTAAACCTTTGTACCTAAAAAACAAATAAACAAAAATTGTCATTATAATTAAAAATCGCAAGAAATAAATCTACCTACGAAACTGCAAGTGAACACAAACAAAATGTCTTTCTTCTCATGAAATTTGGGCTTCTATTAGAATCTTACCATAACCAATGTTGACTCTAAGGATGCTTTTGCACTTATACTTCTTTGCTGCAGAAGTAAGAGCAAAATAATGAATACCAACATAAACAAATACAAGCCAAATACTGCAAATTCCCATCATAACCATCATAACCATTAGTCAAAAAAGAGAACAGAACCCAAACACCCAAATAGTAATAGAGTACCATTAAACAACATCGTCAAACCAAACAATTAAAACTTAAGCAACCATTTCAAACCCAAGCCCACTCAAAGTCTAACCGTAAGACCTCAAGTTTCCTTTGCTGGAACCGCCACCTCCTGAGGAGCAAGATTCACCATCACCATTTCCTACCACATTTTGCCTCGAGACTCAATCATAAGCAACTACAAAACTGAAAATTACCTTTTTAATTTGTTGGATATGTTGAATTTGAATGGGTGTCGAGTCAATCTCCAAAAACTGGGTATGGAAATTGAGAGACATCTGTGATCCATGATTCTATTGCTAGGGGGCAGGGACTAGCGAGAGGGGAGAATAGAGGCACGAAAGAGGAGGCTACTTAGTGCATTGCTTAGGCATGATTCTGCTGCTTAGTGCAGGAAAGAGTGAAATGAGAAGATTAGAAAGGGAAGACAATGATGGCCGCCTGATAGGATGAGGGGAGAATTTAGGGTTAATGTGTGAACAAGAGAAAGACGGGGAGAGAGGGAGTGAACGTGTGGGGAGTGTAGGAAGTGGATGTGGGACTGTGGGTCTGTCTAAAATTTGAGGAGTAAACTCTCATTTTTATTGAGTAAAGAATTGAGGAATGAGGAGTAAAAATAAAATAAAGAATAAAATAAAGTAATTTAATTATCTTTTAAAAATCAATTATTTAAATAAACAAGCATTCTAGCTAAATAATAATTTAGTAATTTAAAATTGTCATCATCGAATAATATACGTTCTTTGTTTTATTTGTTCATCTTATTAATACTTTAAAAATTTATAATTTATTCTTGCAACATTTGTATACATAAGGTAATTAACTTTGCATATTTTTGTTATAAAATGTTAATTTTAAAAATATAATATACATTTATAAAGTTTTAATTAATCTTCAATTTCAATTTTTTTTTACTTTTGAAATAATTCCTAAATTAAGCATTTTGTCAAATAATTTAAATAAAACTAGTGTTTAGGCTGGCGTTACACTGCAAGATTGTCAATTTGGTAATATGGACATGATGATAATTTAATAATAATTCAAACATAATATTGTAGTACAAACTTGAGATTTAAAAAGTGTTAAATTAGAAACTGAGGAAGATTGAAAAATATTTCTTTTAAAAAGTTATTATTACATACAGTATATATTATCTCATTTGTTTAATCACCATCAATTTTATCTTGATTTATTTTTTTTATAAATGTTAATAATAAAGCTAATAAATCTAGTAATAATCCTAATCTTAATTATAATCTTAAATTTATCCTATCCTAATCCTAAGAATTATGTCATTAAAATTAAAATTAACCTATTTCCCAAATTATCTCAAAGATCTTAATAAATTATCCTAGTTCTATGATTATCCTAATTTAATAATTAAATTGTATAATTAAATAATAATTGTAATCTAATATTACCTCTTACATAATGTCCATCCTATTTTAATTAATCTTAATTAATATTACTTCGCAAAATAAATCATTTAACATTATATCCTAATATTAATGGTTAATTATTAAATGAACCTAAATGTTAAAATTAAAGAAATTAATTTTTTATTTCTCTTATTTTTAATTTTTATAAATTATACAAAATAAAAATTAAATTACAATAATTTAATAACAATTATGTAAAGTCATTGCAAGTGTAATACGATTTCAAAACGATTTTTTTCGCAATGAATATGATACAGTGTGTGTGTGTGTGGTAACAATTTTTTTGTAGTTGTATAAAATATTTAAAATGTTAATTAAGCAATGACAATGAAAAGTTGTTACAAAAATAATAAGATATCGTAATGACTTTTTTTATAATACCTTTTTTTATTGTTGTTAATTTGATAAAAATTAGCAACAACAATAAATTTCGTCATATAAAATATAAAAAAAAATCAAATAAACAACGACAATTAAAAGTCGTTGCAAATATAATAAGATATCGTAACGATTTTTATTATCGTTGTTAATTTGATAATAATTTGCAACAACAACAACAAATATCGTTGCATAAAATATAACAAAAATGAATTAAGCAACGACTAGAAAAAGTTGTTGCAAATGTCATGAGATTTTGCAACGACTTTTTTAGTCGTTATAAATTTTGGTTGCTAAATGCCCATTTTCTAGTAGTGAGAATTAGAGTGAGGTGAAGAGGTTGATACAATTCACCACTAGAAATCAGAATCCCTTCAGTTGTTTTGTTTTTTCTTTTATTTCCTCATGAATAAAGCTCGAAATCAAGTCGCACCAGTTTGTATTGAAGGGTGTTGTTAGGACATGAGAAGCAAAGCACATCTCTATATGGGATGAGATAATTGAAACTTGAGCGTTCATTGAAATAAAACTAAGACATATCTATTAATGTTTAGTTAAAGAGCTCATCTGCTTTGTATCTCTTTTAAGAGCTGATATGCTTTGTGTTTCTTATATTTTTTAAGTTTGTTTAAAGTTTTTCCATTGATAAGTAAAATAATGTTCAATCATACATTTTTCTTAAAAAAACATTTTTAGATTTTGCTTGATACGAAAAATTAAAAAGTGAAAATGAAAAAAATTGTTAGTCTAATTGTTAAATATCATAATCATTTTTTATTTTATAACTTCATAGATAAATAGATAATTTTTTCATCCCTATTTTTTTTCTTCCTGCCAAGTAAATTTTAAAGAACACGTTTGGGTTATAAAAAGGGCAGTTGTCACATTTTTCGTACTTTCCTTACTTTTCTCTCTTTCCTCTGCTTGTATCTCTTTTAGAACTGATCTGCTTTGTAAGTTCGTATAAAGATTTTTGCTTTGGGCGATAAAATGTTCAATCATGCATTTTCGGGTTCCTCAATATTCCGTGCTATCTCAACACAACTGGTAAAGCAATCCATCTCTCTCTCTCTCTCTCTCTCAACACACTTGCACAAGCAAAAGAAATTATCGAACTCATTCACTCGAAGCGGTTGAGTGAAAGAGCGAGTAAAACACGCGGTTGCGGCCATTTGCAGTAGAAAACCTCGTACTGGTTGGATTAGAGATGAAAGAGATAGGTGAAGAACAGAAGAACATCAGAGTATAGTTAAAGAACTTTTGAAGCAATTGAAGTGAAAAACTGGACTTGTAATCCAGCAAAGTGCCAGAACTCAGGTTAAACTGGCTCTCCTGTTCCGCATATCAAGGGAAACCAGCCACCGGCGACGTTAATGACGCTGCGAATCTCACTAATTAATATGCACCGGCTGGTTTCATAATTAATTCAAAAATCTGCTAGTACTAGTACTATTATATCGACTTTTTGACTCAGGCTAGTTCAAATGGCTGTTTTTTTATGTTGCTTTATACATGCTTTTTCTTTACGGCTAGCTATTGGGTAACATTGGATTCATTTCTTGTTTCCTGATTTTAAGGTTAGAAAGAAAAGCTATTCACAACAAGTTTATTGTTTTTTGAGACATGATTCCGTTCAAGAGATTTGATAGTTTAATTTCGCCAACTCCTTATTCTACTTTGATAGTCAAACATACAATTAGGGTTAATCTACCTAGCTTACAATATTGGTTCTTTTCAAATTAGACTTATTCTTTATTCACCAAAAAAAAAAATTAGACTTATTCTTTTGTTCCTTGCGGATTTCCTTCGCTACGCTATCATCCTCCTATACTTTTTTCGCATGTTTTTCATTCTATTCATTTTCATTTAATTTAATTATATTAGACTACCATAATAATTGTGGTATAGTTTCTATGATATTAGATTACGATTAGAAAAAATTGTAGTCGTTTTTTCTATTAATCAGATTATATTTTTTATTTAAAATCATGATTTTTTGTTTTATATAAATAATTAACAAATAATTATCCCAAAGAGTTAGCTTAACGGTGTAAGGTTTTACTTATTTCTTGAGTGAGGACAATCCATAACGAAAAGTTTTGTATTTGAATTCTCACCAAGTCAAATTTCCTTAAACGAGCACCAGTCATGCAGCGCGAGTAAGGATTAAACTCATGCATAATATGATATGAAAACATCTTATGATTTACAAAAAAAAAATATTTATCTATAAAAATATTATTTTATTTTCCACCTATTTAATTTTATTACATAAATTATAACAAGCAAAAGAAAAAAAATATTCAAAACAATAAGCTAAAATCAAATTTTATTAACCACATGTCATTAAACAACTCTAATAACAATAAAATTAATTAATCAAATATCACATTTTCATAACAGTAACTATTTTGAACATGATATATAATATGCAAAAAAAATGTGGACACTATAAACACAAAAAAAAAAAAAGTGAGGTACACTTTCTCTCGTATACTTTCCTTAAAATTAGAGATATACAATCCTGAATTTTTTTTATCTTTTAACATTAATTTCTTGATTTGATTGGGTTGATTTCCCCGATTCCCCTTCCAGTTTTCTTCAAAAATTTATTGACATCATATTTTTTTTAACATCACATTTTTTATATGATTTTTTTATTTTCTCTCTTTTTTAAAAATTATTATTATTTATTTCTTGAATTATGACGAAAAAAACTAAATTTGTGCTTAAGGCCCAACCAAAACCTAAAGTGAATTAAAAAACTAAGTTATAGCCTGATATGTAAAATAAATAAATCCAAATCTAAAATCGTAAATTGCACATCAAAACATAAGAGTCATAAAAGCTGGCTTCGGCCTCGACTTCACATAACGGGCCTTAACATAACAGGCTTAATAGTAAGCAAGAGATCAAGATAAAATAAAAAAAAGCCAGAAGAGAAAAGACAAAAGTTTTTTTTTAGGTTTACCATGTTCGTTTAAATTTATATGTGTTTATGTTTTTTAATATTAATTAATTATGACATGTCAAGAAATACAATACATTGAAAAATAAGTATTCAAGTACATTATTTTAGAAAATAAGACTTTAAAAAATAATACTTCGGTAAAAAAATCACATGAAGGTTGTGATAAGAAAGGTCAAAAGTGATAATAAATTTATCTTATATCATTATCGTCATCATCATTATTTTTGGTTACATTATTCCATTAGTCTCTGGCTTTCTTCTTCACTTCCATCTTCGGCAACTTGTTCATGGGGCGCCATTTCTGGATTTGGCATGAGAGGTAGTGCGCCGCGTCCTGAAAACGGGTCGGAACCGCTTCACCATGGAAGCTCCTTGACCGCCACGTGCAGCGCGAAGCATGGCGTTTTCAGCAGCTGAACCTTTGAGAAACTCAGTATACCCATCAACGTTGTAGCTGTTAAAAACTTATGGAAACGGTTATTAGTTTAAGTTGAATAAGTATTTTATTATGTGTACAACATGGAAGAGTGGTTTTCAGATTTTAAGAGTTAAAGTTCTCACTAACCCATTTTATGTTTTGATAAATATCACCTCATGAAGTGAGAATATGAGGGTGTGACTTTCATTTCAGTTTAGCTATTTGAATTGTTGCAAATTGAGTTTTTTTATGAAATAGAAGATCTTTTGAATTCTTAGTCAATATTCTTTATTCTGTCTTATTCTTTGTTTACTCATATATTGCTCAATTTTCGTTTATTCTTGCCAAATTCACCTTTAATTTTTAAAACCAACATTTTTGGTATATAAGCCAAGTGTTATTTTGTATCTCTACTAAAACAAGTGATCTTTAGTTTGTATTCTCGTATCTAATGGTATGATTACTTTAAATGCTTCTCAATGATTGGTGCCCATCTTCAGTAATACTGCTACTTATTGGCATTGGACTTCGGTAATATCTTCTGCAAATGAAACGGCTGTTTTTTGAGTTTGACCACAAGCATATCAATGAAAATAATTTTTTTTAATAAAGCAGATTCTTTGCTACAAGAGTGACAGGTTTGTGGCAATGAAGCTAGGACGTGTCCTTCATGCTGCTTGGAGAATTAATTTGCATAGTCAAGCTCTTGGGAAGGTGTAAAGTAAGCTTAAAGTTTTTTTATTTTATTATAAAGTTAATTTTTAGATTAATAATATTTAATATAAGTTATTATTAGTTTTTAGTAATATGAAAATGAATATAAAATTAATGTCAATTTACTTAAAATGGATAAAATTATCGGAAAACACTAAAAAATGTTATAATAATTTAAACGTAAAGAAAACTAAGAATAGGCTCCGTTTGGTTCCCGTAAAATGACTTTCAGAAAATGATTTCTGAAAATTTGATTTTCTGAAAAAACTAATATTTTCTGTTGTTTGGTTGATATGCTGAAAAATATTTTCTATTGCTTGTTGTTTTAACTCTATATAGATTAAGCTGAGTTTTAGTAAAACTTTTTTCTTAACAGTGATATAGGTTTGAAAATTGTCTTCCCCTTTTGAAAATGATAAGATAATTTTTCAAAATCCTTAAAGATTTTTCGTTGACTGAATTTCATTTTCCGTTGACCGAAAACGTTTTACAGGTACCAAACACTGGAAAATGTGAAAAATGTTTTCTGAAAAATGAAATTCGCATACCAAACGGAGCCTAAGTACAATAACATATTAATTTCACATAAATTCTTAAGTTGGTACGGAAAATCATTTTTTATGTGAGAATAAGAATAAATTTTAAATAAAAGACTTTTTTCTTGAAAACTGAAATAAATTTACTGATATTAAACGATTACAAGTGAAAGTGTGATGTGGGCCCCACTTAGTTTTTAATATGTTCAGATGGGCTCAAGACTGAAAATGCTATGTACAGTGGTGTAATAAAATATAATATGATGATTTTGAGGTTTAAAATCATTGAATTATATTATTATGAATTTTTCTGAATTATTTTGTGAATGTGGAAAACAAATTGAAAAATGACGGATATGTCTAGAGGGCATTTTCGTAAATTATGCCCAAACTAAAATGAGTTGGGACAAAGTAAAAATACCATGATATTCCACATGAAAAGGAGAATAACATAGTGTCAAGAGATTGATTGAAACAGTGGTTAAATCGAAAATTTCGCTAGCGGTCCACTAGGGGTAAAATCGTAATTTCTCATATCGATGTACCGTTCGTCAACGAAACCACTTCCAATCAGTAAGATACATTAAATGTAATTATTTGGTACGAGAATCCAAAATTTTGGAGTCCAATTATATGGTTTTTACGATTATGGAAGTTAAGGGCAAAATTTTCGAAATTTACATAATCAAAGGCAAAATGGTAATTTTGTATCCTTCTAGAAACATCACAACACCTCAGCCATAAGTTTCGGCCACTTTTTATTTTCTTCTTCATTTGGTTTGCACGACACAAAGAAAGAAAAAGAAGAAAAAGAAATAAAAGTAAAAAAAAACACACTAAAGCTTGACTTTCTCACCAAAATTACTTTTAGAAAAATTATCTACACACCCTTCTCTCTCCATTGACACTAATATCTTATCAAATAAAGAAGAAAACAAGGCAAAAAGTGAGCCAAGAGGTTTCGGTCAAGAGGTACAAATTTTCATGATTTAATGTTTCATTTAAAGTTTCATTTTGACTAAAACAAAGGTGTAGATTTTAAATGTACCATTGAATTTAATTTTTGTTGACTAAATAAAAATCTACCATTAGAGGAGGGTTCGGTGTGCATGGGAACATATGGAAACCATGTAATTCCTTGCATGAAAATGGTGAAAAATGATTAAATAGGCATAGATTTAAAGGTTGACAAGCTTGGATTGAAGAAAAACAATTAGTCAAGCATAAAGGGGGTTTCAGCCATAGCTATTTGAGGGTGTCATTGTGCTGCATTTCATGTATTTGATATGCCAAATCAATGTAGAAATCAAGAGAAGAAGACTGGTGAAATCGGATATGAAATCGGAACTAAAACGGAAAAGTTATGTTTACTACCGGTGTAGTTTACACTGGTTAGGCATAGGTAGTATCATATGTGGCTGCATTTAATGAAAGTCAATAGCTTAAAAATAAAGGGAAAATTAATGGAAAATTTTGGTGAAATTGTTTTGCAGCCGGGATTGTTGGATTTCGATTGATGCTACCGAAAGACTCGGTATTACGAGACAGGTAATGGATGAGTGTATAAACCATAAAGATATAGCGAATGCATGATTTTGATGAGTATAATTTTATGAAATTATTGATATTGAATTGCCTTTGAAATCATGCAAATTTGTGGTTTACGGTTGGTATAAATATTGCCTTTAATCGCAGCTGTTATGCTGCCGAAAATTCTTCCAAAATTTTTAAAATATAATGAAATATTTTATGAGCATAAAATGACTGAGATTGTGTATTTTGGATCTTATCTCCAATATTTTCCATAAATTGTAATTTTACCGAAAATTATTATATAAATATTCATGTAATTAAATTTTATTAAAGTGAGATATCAAATACGTTCTTTGAAATATTTCACAATTACTTAGAACATTTACAAATTTCTCACTAAGACATGAATAATTTATTGACTGTTTTACTGAACTACTAAAAGTGAATTTAAATACCTTTTGGAATTTTATTAAATTTAAATAATATTTGTTTAAATTCCTTAAAGGTATTTTCACTGTAAATGAAATGTTTTGAGACTGTTAGACCCCATATCATGCTCACGCGTATTACTGTACTGTACTGTTATTTGTGGCTGATAAACCCGTCAAGTCATCAGCAGTCCTAGGGACACTTGGCAAGTGTACTCTGAGTATACCTATAGGCTATGACTATAGATCTTACTATTTACTGTTACTGTTCCCTACGGGGATTATAGCATGATATATTGAGAGTGATGCCTAGTCTACACCTACTGTATACTATTACTGAACTGAGAATTACAGATTTACTGTTTACTGTTACTGAAATTACTGTTTACTGTTACTGAACTACTATTTACTGTTTTACTGAACTATGGATTACTGGTTACTGTTTACTGAACTATACTGAATCATCACTATTTTACTGAACCGTGAAGTACTGTTGACTGTTTATTGAATTGTACTGGATTATTACTATTTACTGAATTGAAAACTTTTATCAAAATTATTACTGATTTTAAAACGTTTATTTTACTGTTATTGCACTGAGAAACTCAAGTGTTTACCGTACTAAACTGTTTCTATACTGTTTACTGAACTGTTACAGTACCAATACTGAACCGTTTTACTGTTACTAGAAAAAGTACTGTACCGAACTGTTATTGAAGTGTTTTACAGAACTGTTAATGTTTCAAAATGAACATTTTATTGTCTCTAAACCTATATGGGTTACTAAAACCACTACCGATTACTGAACTGTGATTTATTGCCAAATGTTTACGGAAATGTGATTTACTATCAACTGGTTACTGAACCGTACTGAGATATACTGTTTACTGAAGTGAAAATAATTATGACATTATTACTAGTTTTTGAAAGAATTACTGAATTGTTACTGTGAAGTAAAATTGAACTATTTATTGTACTGAACTGTTTCTTCACTATTTACTGAAGTGCTTTTTCGCACTGTTACTGAATCAATTTATATACTGTTACCACTATTCAAACTCAACTGTTTACTGTACTGTTTTACTACTGTCACTATCACGTGTTTTAAAGTGTACTGAAGTGATGAAATTAAATGGTTTATTTACCATTTATTTATTGAAAATTTCATTAAATTGTTTTATAACAACAATTTAAAGATTACTCCTTATAGTCGCTCTGGGTTTTCGGGATAAGACAGGTATCTAGATTAGGGGTGTAAACGAGTCAAGCTACTCCTGAGCTACTCGAGCTCGGCTCGATGATTACTCGAATTCAACTCGTTCATTTTCGAGCCGAGCTCGAGCTCGAGCTACTCGAGCAACAAGTCGAGCCGAGTTCGAGTAGCTAAATACCCGGCTCGAGCGGCTCGCGAGCCTTATCGAGCTTTTTTATTTTTAATATATATTTTAATATTTATTTATTAAATTACTCTTTTAACCTCATATAAATGTAATATAACAAAAAAAACCTCAATATATTTCCTATGTTTCTAGCCCTAACTCATTCTCAGTTTCTCACCGACCCTAAGAGCAACACCGCTTAGCCTCAGCGTAACCTTCCATCAATCTTTCCTTTCCAAGCACGATTTCAGCATAGTCAGCCTTGCCTCACGTCCTTTAGTCCCACTTAATGTTTACCTCTCTCCTTGAGTCTCGATTTAGTGGATCGTAGTGTGTTGTCGTGGTCGATGCTGCCTACTCTCAATCCTTGCTAGCGATAGGACACATGAGCAATTGAGCAGAACAGACCAACAGTGAATCGTCTCATCAGCTAAGGTTATTTTCTACAAATCTCCATGTCTTAAAACAAAGTCCATGTCCTTATTCCTTCTTGAATGTGTTTATGGCCTATAAAATTGCTATGGACTTATTTATACGGTTTAGGTTCATGATTTTTGCAGTGCTATGGAAGATGTGCGTTTATTGTTCAGTATGTGTTTTTGATTGTTTGTTTTCTGAAGGTCTTGATTGTATTTCATTTTGATCATTGTTTGTGAGGGTTTTTGCTGTTCAGGTATTTGGTAAGTATGTTAGGTATATAATTTGTTCTTAGTCGTTGAACCCGATAGGTGTTTGACTTATTGCTTTAGAGATCTCAGTTGATGATTGTATCTTTGCCCAGCCTTGCTTAAGGGACAACGGTGCTCTACTTGTGGCGTTCCCACTACTCTGTTTCTCTTGAGCAAGGTTTGGCTTGTTATCAACGAATGAATTCTGCCTTCAAAAAAATGTGATAAAATAGTTATTTCCTGACTTGCAAAAACAGCACAGTAACACAGTTATTTTCTTGTTTTTCTTGTAGGTTCAGGAAGAAAAAGCAAATGTGGAACATTGTTGCAGCAGTGTGCTGCACTTAATTTGAGTTTTGATTTGTTTTCTTATCAGTGTAAGCTAACATCTTGATGGTCTAAAGGTGGCTTAGTGCTGATTTGTTTGTTGTGTTGAATTGCTTTATGGGGTTTAGCAAGATGAAGTGCATAAATAATATTAATTTTGAGTTGTATTTTAAGTTGTTTTCTAATTATGATTACTTTTATTGGATTTAAATAGTATTAATTTTGATTTTTAAGTTGTATTTGAATTTTAGTTGAAAAATACAAGTGAAATGGAATTTATAGAATCAAACTCGAGCCTAACGAGTCAAGCTTCGAGTGGATCAAGTATCTCACGAGCCCAGCTCGAGCTTTAAAAATGAAGCTCGATCGAGCTCGAGCCGAGCTTCGAGCTTCGAGTTTTCGAATCGAGCCAAGCTTGAGCCTAGCACTAGATCGTCTCGACTCGGCTCAATTACACCCCTAATCTAGATTACCTGGCCGACTATAGTATCTTTCCATTTACTGTGCCTAATGAACTGTTAGGAAAATAATGTTTTCCAGTATATAGATTTCGTTATATTAGTCTTGCATACGATTTCTTTACTGAGCACGTTTCGCTCACTCCTTTATTTTTCAACTCCACAAGATATTAAAAGAGATTAAAAAAGAGTATATATTAGAGGATAACGGCTGAAATCTGGGTTACATGAGACTACTTGTGTCAGAAGGGAGGTATTTGTACTTTCTTTTATACATTCGGATGAATTATACAGTTCATTTAATTTGTAATATAGAAACAAGGGATGTAAGTTGTAAGAAAATGATATTAAATTTCATATTCCAAATTTATAAAATTATTTGAAGTTACTGTTTATTACTATTACTGTACAAGTGTAAAGGCATCGCAGACAACCCAACCAAAATTTATGTGTAAAAATATGTTATTTACTGTACATTTGGACTGTTACCTCATATCTCTCTAGATCTTTTTGTTGATTTTTTAAACATATCTTTTCTTGCCATTACATATTTATATTCAATCATACTTTTTTTGTCGTCACATAAATCATTTTTGGTATTAGTATCTAGTTATAAATCATGTTGTTATAATTATAGTTTTTCTTACATATCTAGTCATTTATTTATTGATTTCTAGTTATTTATTTTTGTGAGTGATAAAAAAAGCCACGCACCATGGGCAAGGTCACATAACCATGGCAGTAGCCCAGTAAACACTTCACATATCAAACAAGACCAAAAACATAAAACCGAATAGTCAAAAATGACCTACAGTCCTGTTCAAAAATTCCACAACTCCGACTCATCAGTCATCATGCACAATGTTAACTCTTCTTTCGTTGGCATTTATCTCATTTACGGTATCCTCAAGTTCCCCTCGCAAAAAGTTCTCTTCAGGCATTAAATCCCCAATCCCCTTCTCCACATTACTGTGGTCATTTTGTGTGACATCAACATGGTCATTAAATATATCGTTAATAATGGAGACCAAACTATGTGGGAAAGTATACTCTACAGTTTGGCACTCTCCAAGTAAATCATTAAATCCGGAAAAGCACATGTCGCTCATAACATTCTCATATTAACGATATATTTAACGATTAATAAAAGAACATAGAACCAACCGTTTACCCGCTTCAAAATCATGCACTTTCCAGCCGTTGCCACAACATCTTGAGGAACCCTCAGCAAACATTTAGGTCAGTCATTGACATTATTGTCTATAATACAATGCATCACAAGGTTATTGTATGGAGAAGTTGAGCACTAACTCGTGTCATAATCTTGGTTGAAAATATCAAATTAGCATATGCGCCAGAAATCAAAGCAAATTGATCCCACATTAGTTAAAAGGAAGTCTGAAATCAATATTTCATGCTTGCTTCTAGACCTAGCAATTCATGTTTATAATTCATTTCCGTGTCATGTAAAAACGTGTTCGTGTTGTGTAAAACACGAAAATTTCGTGTCAAAATTCGTGTCTGACACAAAAAACTCAAAATGTTATTTTTAGCTTTTACCATATTCATATATTAATTTTACTTAATTTTAATCCCGTATGATTTATTCGTATCGTGTTCGTGTCATATAATCGTTTCGTGTCTAAGATTGTCAAGTCTACTTGCTTCTAAAAAAAATAATTTAACAATCAGAGCTTTTTTGTTAGTATATTTTTTAAGAAAAATTATGTTCAAAGTTTAAATTTTTTTTCTATTGTGCCTCACTACTAGTAAAAAAGAAATATAACTCTAAAAAATTAGTTCAAACGCTATAAAAATAAAAATAAAAGTTTTGTCAGAAACAGTCAATAATATGGTCGCTCTTTCTAGTGAAGTGTTGCTCACTGATCGGCGCATTTTCATGTCACTGTTGGATCCAAAAGTTACTCTAATCGATGTTGCACAAGTGGAGTAGTATTAATTATAATTATCTTTAAAAAGTAAAGTAATGTGTCGCCTGTTACGAACCAAAGCTAATCAGAAATGAAATATAACAACTGGTATATCAGGGACTACAAGCCCTAGCTACTACATTGTACACAACACAAGAATACATTTCATAAAAGTTACATTCTCTCTCTTATCAGTTTCTCTCTCTTTCTGCAATTCTTGTTTGTTCCCGGAATTTTCGGTATCTTTCCAGCATCATTCCTGCTTACTAGATTCTTATCACCTTCTACTGGGAATCTGAAGTTGGAGCTGCATCAGAATCAGATATCACATTACAATCTTCTAGCTAAGAGCTACGTCTTCTGTGAAGCGTTCGAAATGGCGCGGATCTTTGAAATCATTCTTGAAAGAAACCATGAAGCAAGGCTGATGTTTTATCATGGTGGCGGCGCACTCCCTCTTGGTTCAAGCGTTTTGAGTGTTACAGATGGATCAGCAGAAGGCTGGTGGAGCTTCGATTGCAGGAGTGAAGGAGGCAACTACTTCTCCATTAGCGGTTCTGGGTGGAGGAGTTTTGCTGCAAACAGAATGAATAATACTGTCGTCACTCTTTACAAAGATGCGGGTGAGGATTTCTACAGAGTTAGAGTGAGGTAAAGAGGTTGATACAATTCACCTCTAGAAATCAAGAAACCCTTGAGCTGTTTTCTTTTTTCTTTTTTTATTACCTTATGAATAAAGCCCCAGATCAAGTTGCACCAGTTTGTGTAAAAAGGGTTTGCTAGGTGAAGAACCTCAGAGGCTCATACTGGTTGCGGCACGCGGCAGTAGAAAACCTCGTACTGGTTGAGAAAGGAGAAGAGCAGAAGAACATCAGAGATGAGAAAGGACAAGCAGACAAGGTTGTTTAAGGCTTTGCTCGGTAAAAAAGAAAAAAAGTAAGGAAGAAAATTTGTTGATCTAATATTTAAGTTATAAAATAAAAAAAATTATGAAATTTAATCATTAATTTAACAAATTTGTCATCTTTACCTCTTTTTATTTTTTCTTATCAAGTAAAGCCTAAAGATTTTTGCTTTGAGAGAGAAAATGTTCAATCAAAGAAAGCATTTTTAGATTTTACTTGATAAGAAAAAATAAAAAGAGATGAAGATAAAATATTTGTTAATCTACTTGTTAGATTTCATAATCACTTTATTTTTTTTGTAACTTAATTATTAAATTAATAAATTTTTCATCCTCATTATTTTTTTCATTCTTACTAAGCAAAATTTTAAGAACATTTTTGGGTTATAAAAAGGCATTTTTCACACTTTTCTCTCTTTCCTCTGCTTGTATCTCTTTTTAAACTGATCTGCTTTGTGTCTCTTGTAATTTTGTAAGTTTGTTTAAATATTTTTGCTTTGGGAGATAATTAAAATGTTCAATCATGCATTTTTCAGGTTAAATGCTCTGGTTGGTTTCATAATTAATTCAATGTTCTGCTGATACTAGTTCTGTTAGATAAACTTCTTGAGTCAGGCTAGTTCGAGTAGTTTTTTCAATGTTGCTTTATACTTGCTTCTTCTTTACGGCTAGCCATTGGAGCAACCTTGGATTCGTTTCTTCTTTCCTGATTTTAAGGTTACAAAGAAAAGCTATTCACTGATAAAATTTCTTTACTGTTTAACAAAAATCTATTCACATTAAGTTATTTGAGACATGATTCTATTCAAGAGAATTGATGGTTTTCTTTCACCAACTCCTTATTCTACTTTAGTATTAGTCAAACAGACAATAGGGCTAAATCTAGCTCGGCTATCAAATTATTCTTTTGTTCCTTGTTCTGCATTTTCTTCATTCTATTCTTCTTCCTCTATTTTTATTCTAGAATCTAGATCAAATGCATTTTGAAACGTTTGTTGTTGTATGAAAATGGTCACGTAAACACTAGGGAGCTATTATAGACTCATAGTGTTTGATCCGTGTTTAAAAGTTTTAATTTCACAAGTAAAATTAAAAATGTCACAAATCCATTGTTTTTAATATATCTTAAGAAATATATGTGGTTTCATTAATTTCGTTTTTAAAATTTAAAAACTCTAAATAATATATCAAATGATTTATTTTAAATAAAACAGCATTCTTTTGGCCTTTATTTCTTAAATTACTCGGATTTTTTTAATATTCACACGTGAAGGACATACAACTTCAAGAATTAGTAAGTTACTTTTTTTTATTTTAGTTTACATTCTTGGTCAAATACAAATCTGGAATATCTGTTCTTTGTTGTTGCCAATGAAAATGGCCACTTAAACAGAAGGAAGCCTTTGTAATGTTTACCTTCCAAATTTGACCTAATTTTAAGGCCACTTGTTTTTTGTTTTAATTAAATAAAAAATTTCGTATTTGATACATTGATATTAAGAAATTTTAATTACTTTTTAAATTACTCAGACATTTTTATTATTCACGCGTTAAGCCATAAACTTGCTTTAGTAACTTACTAGTTTAGATTTATGGAAGTCGAATGAATGAACGTGGTTTCTGAAAATATGAGTACTTGAGGGCGGGATAAGGACGGATGTCCTTGGCATGTTTAATTTTTTACTTTTGACCTTTTTTGGGGAGGTGGGATTCTTTCTTGGTAATAATATTACTTTTAAACAACTTTTGTTCGGTCTTTTTCACTTACCTTTTGTTTTATTTTAGATTTTTTTAATCGGGAATCTCATGTTCAAACTATTTTTTTTATTGATTTATAATGATGATGAAACAAAGAGAATTGGGGGAGAGAATTTATTGTTTTATAATGATAAAACGAAGGGAGAAGGATCGAGACTGCTAACCCAAGATCCAAAGCAAACGAGAATAGAAGAGTGGAAAACAAATAAAGTAATCTAAAAAACAATAATAATTGAACATCTTTGAAAAACACGAGGTAGGAATCATTACATTAATGGTCTCTAAAGACCTGTTTTTGCCGAATCTTGTTAATTTCAAGTAAGATCAATCAGGATTCAGGCCGCAGAATGTGAAAGCATGAGCCCAACCTACTCTTAAAGACAAGTTGGAATGCGACTGACTTTTGTCTTACAGTAAGATCTTAGAAAAATCACACAAATCAGCTCATTCACGTTTGCAGGCTCTTTCAGTCTTCTCTTTTCTCCGAGCTTTTTTTTTTTTCTTATTTACTTTTATCACTTCTTACAACCACCGACTTGAAAGTGAGGACGCCTTGGAAATCCAACCGCATATGTCCTCCGACCTTGATTTTTCCTCAAACAACTCATCTAACCAAAAGAGGCTCACGTGGGACTCGTCCAACCAGCACAAAATAGGCAAACAATGAGAAATGAACTTTAGGCCAAATCTCAGTTACCATTTCAAAACTTAACTTCATTTTTTGTGGTAATGACAATGGAGGATCACTATTAGTTGTTAACTCAAACATGACAACAGTGACAATTACAATCCGTAAATTACATGACAATTACAAACCATCATTACTTCTATTCGGTAGTATGTATGTGTGCTCTAGTCTTCATATTCTGTCTCTTCGTCATCGTCTTCATTGTTTTCCCCGTACCTCCATCCATACTCTACGTTCTCACGGTCTTCCTCAGCTTCTTCACCATCCTCTTGGTCGAATACTTCTTCTTTGACTGGCCATTGTCTTCTGGGTACAGGCAAAGTGGCAGGAGAAGGACTTGAGCCCTTCTGCCGTGCAACCTTGGAAGGTGGCATCTTCACATTTGGCTTGGCCCTGCTTTGTTGTTTCTGACTTTTGCCATTGACTCGCTTTCCAGTATAAGCATCTTGATCACTGGCTTCATCCATCTCGTTGTCAGTATTAGCTGCTGCATTCTTGGCATTCTCGTCTGACATATGACCAGGATGCTCTCTCCTTAAATGGAGTTTTAGTTTGTATTCATGTATGTAAGCCTTCTCACAACCTTTGTAAGGGCACGCATAAGGGTGATCAGATGATGCAGAGCCATAGGCACCCCCAGAAGGCTTCGGAGTTTTAGTTATCTTCTCCGTAGGTGTGGCATTTTTTGTCACTTCTGGAATTGTGTTCTACCAAATGCAAAGCTGAAATTCAAATTAGATCCACTATCTCACGGTTAGTAAGATGGGATACATGCCATGTTCTAGAATACAGATTATGACAGCAATATCGCTAACCTTTTCATGGTGGGATGCAATGTGGTTCTTTAGCTTGTACTCATGAGCATATCACTTTCCACAATCCGGGTATGGACAGATATGGTAGTTTTCCTGTGCATGTGTTTTCATGCGTGACCTCAGGTTGAAATCCAAGGAGAACGCCTGTTATTCTCATACTTATAGGTCAGAACAAAAATAAAGGGAAAGCATATTAAATTTATATGCCCATGCACATACAAACAAATAAAGAAGCCTCTGAAACAAAAACAACAGTTGCAGAAAACCTTAGCGCTGGACATAATGCAAATCTTTGTCTATAAAATCACAGATGTCCCGCTTGGCATTTGACCATGTTCTTCCGCTAAGGTTCATTGTTCCCTACATCTCCAGCAGTTTACAAATTCACATTCTGTTAGAGAACATATAACCTCCTAACTCCATTTATGCATGTCATACAAACTGCAATTTTCCTTGGAAAATGAAAATCAAATAGCACTTTGACAATGGTATATAAAAAAAATTACCAAACCATTGATCAAAGATAATTTATATCTGTTTAAGTGAATATGTATAGAAGCCCAAATGTTACAATAAGGAGCATGTCACACAGGAAATTATGTTAGAAAAATTTGTTCGCAACCAGAAGACGTAGAGAAACTAACTAAAACGACAAAGAAAGAAGAAATCTGTTATAACAATTATAAGCGAGTATACCCAAAAAAAAGGAATTAGAACAAGCATGTAAACCATAAATAAATAAATGATTAATACAAATGAGATAGAATTATTACCTTACCTCAACCTTCATGTGGGCATACAAAATCTCTTTCTCCATGATGAATGAGAAAGTGTCTTTTCAGTTTTGAACCATCCAAAAATTTCTGCAGTATTAACAAAAAGTACACCACATTAACAACCACCAATGAAATACCATTTATCTGCAAAATGTACCATATTAACAACCACAATGACAGTTTGAGGATGAAAGTGAGCCTTTTATAGTTCCCAAGAAGACTTATCAGAACTACATCATTACACTCCCTTAAATCTTAGGATGATTTTCTCATAATGTAGTAAATCAGAAGTTTTAGACAAGATACCTTCCCACATCCCTCCCAGTGACAAAAATATTGCCTTTCTCCATGAATGTGAGAATGCTTTCTTAAAGCGCCAGCATCAATAAAGGTCTTTCCACAGCCTTCATAGCTGCAAAGGAAAAGAACTTCAGTGGTAGGCTCTGGTGCTTCAGGCTCTTTCTCCTTTTCTTTCAATGCCTTCAAGGTATTCTCTGAAAAAAAAGGGTTGTGAGGAAAGTTAGGGAGGACAAATCTATAAAGAAGAAAAAAAAAGGTTCCCTTCAAGAAAATCGTTCCACATTACCTTTCTATGGTCTGACAACAATCAACAGAATCTATTACTCTAAATAAATTAAAACAACCGAACACACTGGACATGGAATCTTTCAAATGAAAATACAATGAAAGGAGTCATAGAAAGAAGGCCAGAGAAGCCATTGTGAAAAGAACATGGGCATGTGTCTATCATCAAACAAATAGATTATCAAAAGAATTGGATTTTAATCCCTAACCAGCATACTCGTCTTGTCTTCAATATCATATAAAAAGCAAAACTCTGCTTTTCTCTAAACAAACTTGCAAGGCATACAGATAAGACCTCCCAAATAATCTATGTTTCTATTCTAAAGCCACACCTGGCGCAAAGCCTTCGTATAGGCAGTATATACTTTTCCATTGCAGAAGAAAAGAAGTCACAATTACGAATAAGTAGCAAACAGAAGAAATACAAAGCAAAAAGAACATAGAACTAACCGTTTACCCACTTCAAAATCATGCACTTTCCTCCCGTTGCCACAACATCTTGAGGAACCCTAAACAAAATTGAGGTCAGTCATTGACATTGTCTACAAATATAATACAAAGCATCACAAGGTTATGGTATGGAGAAGTTGATCACTAAATCATGCCCAAAATCTAAGTTAAAAATATCCAATTGGCATATATGCTAGAAATCAAAGCAAATTCAGCCTAGATTAGTTAAAACGAAGTCTCAAACCAGTATTCCATACTTCACGAAAACAAAAATTAAGTTAAAAAAAAAAAAGTTAACTTGTTAAACTATCAGTACCAGAAAGCAAGGCGAGAATAGAATTCGAACGAAAGCAGTAAAAATTTAAGAACAAAAAGAGGCTTAATTTACCATTCCTTGAACTATTTAACAGCGGAAGCCTAGGATTTAAGAATGGGGCGTCTCTCGAACAGACTGTGAGCGAAATGCATCTCCATCCGTTGCCTGTACGATTGCCTTCTATTACTGCGAGTCGATCCTTTCATCTTCGGAAATTTACAATTAGTAGGAATTAAATGTTAGGATCAGGGTTAGGGTTTAAGTTACATGAAAGAAAGACGAGGAAAGGGAAGAGGAACAAGAAGAAAATAAAGGTTGAACCGACCATCCCATCCATGAGCTTGAACTGGACTGGACCCGATTTCCGAAAGCCGTCACTCCAATCTTCGGGTCTTTGGTTTGGGCCTCAATCTGTGGCCCAATTCTATAATTTCACCTCAATATGGGTTTGCTTCTCGCTTAGCCCAAAATTATATCATTTACCACTTATTGGCATTGGACTTCGATAATATCTTCAGCAAATGAAACGGCTGTTTTTTGAGTTTGGCCACAAGCATATCAATGAAAATTAATTTTTTAATAAAGCATATTCTTTGCTACGAGAGTGACAGGCTTGTGGCAATGAAGCTAGGACGTGTTCTTCATGCTGCTTGGACAGGACAGGAGAATTAATTTGCATTGTGAAGCTCTTGGTCTAATTTGGCATAAACCGATGACATATATAATTTTTGAAATTACGAGATCGAAAGAGCTTAGATGTGTAATTTTTTCTTCAAGTGTGTTTATTAGATTAGGAATTGGGAGATTTTCTTGGTAAATTAAATATTAAAAAAAACCTTTATACCTAAGAAAGAGAAATCATGTTGTGAAGGAAATCCAAATAGATTGAAAATGAAATGCAGTACAAGTAGAGTGTTGAAGGGAAACATATAAATATGCACCCTAAATCTCAATCCCATTCAAAATTGCATCTATATCTATGTTGTTTTAATTTTTACATACCCTCGTCAGTATTTTGCCCTAATTACTCTTTTCCTGCCATGTTTAGGTTTACTAATTTTTTTTCTTAATGACTTCTGTCTAGTTTCATTAATTCTTTTCTATAACATGCATATAATTATGTATTTTCCTTCTTAGTATTATTCTTTATGTTGTTCAACTCCATTAATTTTAAAAAGATTTTCTAGATTTCTATCCTTTGTTTTTCTCTCAATTTATATTAAGGTATGTAAAGTTATTTTTCTCTTTTTCTATTACATGTTTTTTTTCATTAATTTTAAAATAAAATCTCTTTTTTTTATCATTTTTTAATCATACATTCTTTTTGATGTCACATAAATCATTATTTGAATATCTCTTTTGTCGATTTTTTAATCCTATCATTTTTTTGTCGCCACATAAATCATTCTTTATATCTTTCTTTTGTCGATGTTTTAATCATTTCTCTTTTCTTTCTTGTGTTATGTAGATTATAGTTTTTTCTTACGTAATCTAATACATGATATTAGACTACAGTTATGATTGTGTTATAATCTATGATATTAGACATGATTAGAAAAATCCATAGTCATTTCATCTATTAATTAGATTATATTTTTTATTTAAAATCGTGATTTTTTTTGTTATATATAAATAATTAACAAATAATAATTATAAAAATATTAAAAGTTTATATACGATGCACTGATAGTATATAATTTCTATACACTATCAGTCAACTATCTAGTGCCACCTTATTAACAAATAAAGTCTAAAAGTGCATAAGTCATTAAAAATAAATCTAAAAATTTTATTGATATTTATTTCTAAAGACCTGCATGTTTTTTAAATTTGTTAAATATATGGACTCAAGTATTAATCTATTATTCACATGTTTAATTTCATTAAAAAATAATCAGCAAAAATAAAATTTTATTAACTATATGTTATTAGACAATTTTGATAAAATAAAATTAATTAATCAAATATCACATTTTCATAACCGTAATTATCTTAAATACAATATATAATATGCAAAAGTAACGTAGACATTATAAACAAAAAAAATGTAAACTGTCTCTCTTAAAATTTCCATAAAATTAAAGACATACAATCTTGGCTTTTTTTAATATTTTAACATTAATTTCTTGATTTGATTGGATTGATTTCCCCGATTTCCTTTCAAATTTTCTTCAAAAATTTATTGACATCAGATTTTTTTTAACATCAGATTTTGTATGATTTTTCCCTTTTTCTGTGGTTTTTTAAATTATTATTATTTATTTTTTAAATTATAACGAGAAAAATCAAAATTTGTTAATTATTTATATATAACAAAAACAAAGAGAAAACAGAAAGAGCTTGATGTTAGTGATAACTAGCCCTAGCCATTAAGTTGAACACAAGTATACAGTTCATAAAATTTACTTTCTCTCTCTTCTCAAATTCTTTCCCTTTCTGCAATTCTTCTTTTTTTTCATCTGGAATTTCCGGAATCTGTCAAGCATCATTCCTGCTTGCTGGATTCTTATCACCTTCTGCTGCGAATCTGAAATTGGAGCTGCATCAGATATCAAATCACAACTTTCTAAGAGCTACGTCTTTTGTGAAGCGTTCGAAATGGTGAAGATCTTCGAAATCATTCTTGAAAGAAACCATAAAGCAAAGTTGTGGTTTTATCATGGTGGCGGCGCACTCCCACTTGGTTCAAGCGTTTTGAGTGTTACAGATGGATCAGCAGAAGGATGGTGGAGCTTTGATTGCAGGAGTGAAGGAGGCAACTACTTCTCCATTAGCGGCTCTGGGTGGAGAAGTTTTGCTGCGAACAGAATGAATGGTACTACGGTCACTCTTTCCAAAGATGCGGGTGAGGACTTCTATAGAATTAGAGTGAGGTAAAGAGGTCGACACAATTCACCTCTAGAAATTAAGAAACCCTTAGTTTTCTTTTTTCTTTTATTACCCTATCAACTGAAGGGTTTTATTACCTTTTTCCTTCTATTGTGTAAAAGGATGTGCTAGGACTTAAGAAGCAAAGCACATCTGCTAATGAAACCGTTTTTTCTTTTATTGTGCAAAAGAAAAGGGTTTTATTACCCTTTTTTTCTTTTATTGTGTATATGGGATGAGATCAAGCAGATCTGTTTTGTATCTCTTTTATTATATAAGTTTGTTTAAAGACTTTTGCTATGGGAGATAAAATGTTCAATCATGCATTTTCTGGTTCCTCAATATTCACTGCTATCTCAATACACCTGCTAAAGCAACCCATCTCTCTCTCTCATCACACTTGCAAGGCACATGTACAAGCAAAAGAACACATAATCCAGCAAAGTGCCAGGACTCAGGTTAAACTGGCTCTAAATCACTATAGAGGAGTGAGGCAAAGGCCATGGGGGAAATGGGCAGCTGATACGGGACCCAAAGAAGGCTGCTCGGTTATGGCTACCTTCGAAGCAGCCGAAGCAGCTGCAGCTTAAGAAGAAGCAGCCGAAGCAGCTGCAGCTAAAGATGAAGCTGCCGAATCAGCTGCTGAAGCTGCCGAAGCAGCTGCAGCTTAAGATGAAGCTGCCGAAGCAGCGCTTAGGTTTATAGGAAGCAAAGCAAAGCTCAACTTCCCAGAAAGAGTTCAAGGAAGACCAGAATCAGGCTACCTCACAACATCTCGCCAAGAAGTGGAGCTCGCGGCAGCGCCGCCACCTGCTTTACCTCCTCCTCCACCTCCTCCTTAACCGACATACCCCAACATTTCTCTGTATGCACAGTTTCTTAGCTGCGGATCAAGCTATGCTTTGAACAAATCACCAACAGGCACCACAGTAGGGGGCTGGTAGTTAATACCACATTTGAACCCAGTTGGGCACCAATCCACGAACTGGATTGCCCTCTTAGTCTTGATTGTTGCCACTGCCGCATTCACTTTCTTTGGCACCACATCACCTCTATACATCAAGAAGCAGGCCATGTATTCCCATGGTGTGCATCATATTTGGCCATCATAGAAACTGGCTCAAAAGCACTGTTAGTGATTCTGCTACTGACAGTTGCTTATGATAGGCCTTTTCAGCAGAAATAACCGGTGCGTCTGAAGATTCTGTTACATCCACATCCAAAGCACCGTCAAATCGCAGCGACGCAGTCAGGGTATTAACCTGAGACACCAGCCTGTTGAGATTGGAGTAAGTAGGTCTCTCAATGTCAAGAGATCTTCAGCAAATATAATAGACAGCTTCATTATCTAGGAGAACTGCAACATCAGTGTGCTCTAGGATGGAAACACCAGAGAGCCAAGTCCTGATCCTGTTCCACCGCCAACAGCGTGGAATACTAAGAACCCTTAAAGCCCGGTACAGTTATCAGCTAGTTTCCGAATCCTGTCGAGATCCTCTGAAACTTAATGTAGATTATTCTTCAAGAGGTAAGTCCGGGTTGGCTCGAAGCTGTGGTGCGCTGAGAGACTGTAAGACTCATGTGGTAGAATTGTTTCTGCCCTCTGGGTGTTTTGGACTGTAACATTGCTGAGTTATTTGTAATCAAAATGGGACTGGAACTTTTTGTCAATTCTGGAAATATCAAAGCTGTTCATCTGAATTGAGTCTGAGTCTAGGGTGGCTGTAAGCTGGTGTAGTAATTAGAACCGGCAATCTTGGAAATACTAGTATGTACTATGTATTCTCTGAGAGTGATTATCTGTGATGAGGCTAAGATCCGGAAAATATATAGAGAAGAAAATGTTTTTGCTGATGCACTTGTTAAAGCTGTGGTGGATAGGCAGAAGAAATGATTGAAGAAAATTGTAGCTCTGGAAGAAAATATTGATAATCTAACAGGGTGGGGATTGTAGGGACCTGTTGCCAACTGAAGTGGAGAAAAGGTGCTGTCTGGGAACCATGAAATGTTTTGAAAAGGAAGGAACCTTTTGGAGACAGAAATCTGCAGTTTGCCTTTTAGAAGATTATAAGAATACTAGAGTAGCGTAGTAAAAATGGGTGCAGTCCCACTTTTTCAGTAAAAGACAAAAAGTAAAATTACTTTTTGTCCCTGATTTTATCTTTGCAGATTGAACATGGCTTCGCTGGTGATGACTTTGATTACTGTGTCGACTTGGTAAGCCGGTCCAGGCTGGTTAAAGCTCATCAATTTGTAGTTTGAAAGCGTTGCTTGATAGCTAGAATAAAGCAAAGCAATCTAGCTGAATGCTAGGTTTTGTTTTGGGAGTGCTGGTTGTTGTTGCTTGAAGGGGTATAGCGTGATGGTGTGCCTGTCCTGGTTTGAGGACGATTATTGATGCTTTGTACTGTCCATAGTCTACTGAAGATTTTGTTATGGGAGTTTTGAATGTTGTAGTTTGATAGCTTGATAATCTGTAGGTATTTCAGGTTAGATTGTTGCGTCTGAGTGCTGTCCCAGTTCATTTTGGTCCGTGATTATGACGAACTGAAAAAAAAAAAAAAAAGAAGAAATTATCGGGGTTTTTCTCAATGTTGCTTTCCATTTATACATGCTTTTTCTCAATGTTGCCATTCATTTATACATGCTTTTTCTCAATGTTGCTTTTCATTTATACTTGCTTTTTCTTTATGGCTAGCTACTGGAGCAACCTTGACTCCCACCTTCCTTCCTGATATGTAAGGCTACAAAGATGCTTTTGACATTTTTAAATAAACAACTTTTGATTCTACTTTGATAGTTTATCTCATCACTGTACCTTGCATTCTTAACCTTTTTTTAGGGGTTTTGGTGGGAGTGGAGATTAACTTATTCTCACAGAAGTACCTTATTCTCACTTTTACACTTAAAAATTATTTTTGTTCGGTTTTTTATTTTTATTCTTTTATTTTTTTGATCAAAACCTCTTATATTTGAAGGTTATTTTGAATCTTGATTAATATAAAATAAAAATATTATCAGATTCCAACACAGCCAAATGAAGAAAACTCTATTAATATTTTTTTTTTCATTTATAAAACTCGAATTCGAAATTTTTTTTAAGAGATACCGAACTCTTTTTAACTCAATTTAACAAAAATTGGTTATTCTTTTATATTTTTATTTGTTTTTCCATTCGAATTTTTTGGGATCAGGTAACTTGTACTTTTTTATGGTCTTATAATGGCGAAATAAGACAAAAGATGGAGCGGACAGATTTTTATCTTTTCTTAAATTTTGAAAGAATGATTTTTGCATGACCCTATGTGTCAAATAGTCAATCATCATTATTCGATATGCATGAACTATTAAGAATGATTTTTGCATGACCCTATGTGTCAAATAGTCAGTCATCATTATTCGATATGCATGAACTGTTGAACTGTAAGACCTGATTCTATACTACTGTAAAGTCTAATTTCATAAAATTAATAATAGAAATTAAATAAATATTGAATATTGATTTTCCCTCGGATGAAAAGTTCCTTAACTTGAGTGGTGAAAGAAGCAATTTCGATGAAATCCTCGATGGGCGAGTACTGAATGGATGAGTTCGCCAATGAGCGAGCAAGGCTAATCGCCAATGGAGGGTGATTAGTTATACCGGCGAACTGGTGAGTTCGCCAATATGTGGCACGGCGGGCGAGTTGAGCCATAACCGGTGATCGCCCAATATGCATCTGATTGATTAATGTGTTCGCCAATTTAGTTTCTTTGGATGATCGCCCAACGTGGCGAAGACTATTGATTTCCCATATAATTACACGTGGGCGAGTAGAGTGATAAGCTGTAAATGTTGGCGAACTGATGTAGTGTGGCGAGCTGAGGTCTCAAGACGAGGTGAAGACCGGGAATCAGCTTGTGTGGACAAGGAAAATGGCTTCAGAACCATTAGCAGCCAAGATTGACTTTGTGAGATATACGGTCGAGGACAATAAATGAAGGAAAGTTAAAGTCAATAAGGGAATTAGCCTTATTTGTTGAGGAAGTAAACAAAGTCTGCAGCAGAAGAAAAAGAGTGTGAAAGGGAAACTTTCACGCCACTTGTGCTTCAGTTTTCTACATGCATTAAATGCATGATAGACGTGAGGAATGATGAAAGAAACAGGATAAGAGGCAGACGGTGGCTATTGATTGGCTGAGCATGGCTATATAAGCATAAACAATTGAGGAAAAACGAGTTAGCCAATTCCAGCTTCCTCACGAAAAACCATTTCTCTGTTTCTTCCATTTCTCTGCCATGTTTGATCTACTAAGCTTCTTCCTTAACTTGGCTAAATACATAAACCTGCTTGTAAAACCTTTCCTCGTTGATGAGCTGAAGGAATAAGCAAAAGAAGGCCAACATGAGATAGAAAACAAGCTATTTTGGAAGTGCAGTTGGTTGACGTGAGTTTCATATTTTCTGAGGTGTTCTTGATATTCAATGGTAGACTTATAAGTTTACAACATAGAACACAACCTTGTTTTAGTTAGATCGTTAGAGAATATGGAAACAAGGAAAGTAATGGAATAAGTGACGACAATGGCGACTACAGTGATCGCCCATGTTGGAAACTAGTAATCGCCAATAAGGCAAGTAGATAATAATGAACTCGCCAAGGTAAAGTCTGTGTTCAAAGGGCGAGAACGCCCAATTCTAGTGAAGTGAATTAATGGGCGAGCTCAAATGCGGAGGCTTTGGGCGAATAGAATTGTGGGCGAACTCCCACAATTAAGCCTATGAAGGCTTCGTGAATTGACTGGCAGGCGATCTCCCACGTGTAAGCCATATGATGAATGGCGAGCTCGGTTAAGAAGCTAGTAAAATGTCTGTGGGCCAGCTGGTAGATTTACCTGAAGTCTCGCCCAAGTAATGGAAAAATAAATAAAAAAAATATTAATGGAATTTATATATAATTTGCAGTCGATAATTAGGAATGGCTATGGGCGAACAAAGAGCAGGGCGAAGCAAGGCTTCGTTGAACCAGGTAAGGGAGATGTGTGTGAAGTGATGCATGTCCTGTGGAGTAAATTTTATGAAAACATTAAGTTAAATGTTTTGTTTTCTGACATGCATTGTTTGAGGAAGTTAATTGATAATTATTTTGATTCGGGCGAGCTAAAAGCCGACCCCTATGCTGTTTTCTGGATGAACTGATACAGGGCGGGCGAGCTCTTGTGTTTTTATATTGGGCGAGCCCTTGTATTTTTATGTTGGGCGAATTGGTATTGGCGGGCGAGCCAAGCCCTTTTATAGTTTTTATACACCCGTTTCTTGTTTTAAGGGCGGGCGAACTGTTTTTATAGAAAGCTATAGGGCGAGCCAAGTGGCGAGCTCTCTTTTAAGGGAAATCCGGGTAAGCCATAGTTGGGCGAACTCCTTTTAAAGTGTTTGGGCGGGCGGCCCTTGTTTTAAATTTAAGGTGGGCGAACCGCTATCAACGAGTCATCTATTTTGAAAGCTAAGTGGTGGGCGAATACTAATTCACCGTCTTGTCGAGTTAGTCAGGGGCGAGCCGTGAAGGGCGAGCTGACTCTGGCGAAAAGTTTTAAAGTGTAATTTCTTATACGAAAAATAAGACGTTTTAATATTTTCAAAATAGAAATATGAAATGTTTGGGCGAGTTGCCTAATGGGCGAGCCACTGAGGGCGAGCCAATTTTGCTTGTCGATTTAAAAGGCAAAGTTGGGCGGGCGAACACATGTTCTCCGCCATGGGCGAGCTGCCATGGGCAAGCCATGTCGGGCGAGCTGACCATGGGTGAGCAGGTTTTAAAAGTTGAGATTACGGGCTGTTTTTGGTGTTTTATTGTTTTATAAGAAATCAAATCATTTTGTGGAAATGATACATAAGATATAACTTGATTTAGAGACATTAGGCATTGAATTCATGCGTTATTAATTATATACTTTGCGTGACCCATCTAGGGCGGTGGCTCGGGTCATATAGACCAACGAGTGCACCCTAGGGCGTCACAGGGTAGATGGACCCGCCAAGTCATCAGCGGTCTCGAGGTCACTTGGCAAGTGGACCCGAGGACCACTATAGATTATGGCCATAGATCTGAGATAGCCGTGAGGGGCGATGGCCTACGGGTGCACCCCAAAAGCGGCAGATTCCGTTCTCGAAAGGGGGAGGGGGAACGATGATAGCATGATTTATTTGTTGCCTAGTCTCAACTTATCAATTTCTATTTACTGTGAGGATTTGTTGAAATCCTAGATAGTGTTTACTACATTTTAAGTAAACTGTTAGTCGGTGTTTTGAATGGTGTTTTAAGAGAGTTGTTTACTATATATCTACTGTCTTTTCTACTGGGTTATTGTTAAGAAAAGAATAAATGTGTTGTGATATATAGTTTTGCTTTATTTAAAGCCGCATATGTTTCCTTTACTGAGCGTATGAATCGCTCACCCCTTTGTTTTAACTCCACAGATAAGAAGTACACGGAGTTGAGAGAATTAGCTCTCAGATGGGTATAGCTATGCTTAAAGCACTGAGGCATGGCATGTTAAATGTGGCAGGTACAATCTCTGCTCTTTTACATTTCAGACATATGTATACAATACTACCTTAGTGAAATAAAGGTTAATAGGGGATGTTAGATGTAAGGAATAATGAAAAGAAATTTCATATTCTGTATTTGATAAATAAATATTATTATTTATCACCATTATTGTAGAATGTTATTGGCATCGCAGACAGCCCAACCAGTAAAGTTGTATAAAAATACGTGCAAAATGTGGTAACGGGATGTTACAGATTTTATGGTATCAGAGCTTGGGTTGGTCTGATGTCTATTGATGCCTTTAGCATGGGAAGTGTTGAGAAAGGTTAACATCCCCTGTAGTACTGTATAGTCTGAATGTATAGAGGAGTCAAATGACTGTGAATTGAGTTAAGTGGTGTAAGATGGTGAAAGTTGATGAATTATGGGTTACAAATAGAGATAGTAATCCGAAAATTTTGCATGAGAGAGGTGATCTTATCATCATAATGTCGGGTCTATTTGATAAGGTACAGTGAGGAACTCGGTGAGGGCCCCACCAGGACTTCTCTGTCCATATCGAACTAAGATCTTGAAATGATGATATTGAGACAAAAAGGGATAATATTAACATATAAGCTCTAAGATCGCGTGTTTGGAATTATACTGATGAGAGAGAATTAAAGGGGAATTTATGAATATACCCCTATATTGACATGTTTTCTTTCAAAGTCATAAGTGATTGAATGGATTTAAAATACAAATTAATGGTGAAATGGTATGTGGTGGTGTAAAGGATGATCTTTACTGTGAACCCACTGATATATTGATAAGTAAGGCGACCCAGAGTACAGGTTATGAGAGGTCGCGAGATAGTCATCCCTGTTGTGGATTTTGGGGACTGAATTTAAAAAGGTGAATTGTGTGAGAAATGATCTAAAATCGATGATAATACTGGTTATATATACTCCTTATGTTTTAGGAGAATGGATATTAGTAGTAACTTGACATTTGAGGAAGTCAAGTGTTTGAATCTGTGGCTGGGAAAGAAAACCTTGAGGTAGGCAAGCTCGAGCACGGTTGGAAGAACCGGGTATCGAGGTGATCGCCAAAGAGGACAGTATGGATGAGTAGCGTTGTCACAGCAATCGTTGTCGATGGGCCCAAAAAGGGGATTGCCATGGCCGGTTGGGCTGGTCCGTTACGATATCCATAGAACCGTAATATTATGAGATTTATGAGAAATACTTCATGGGTGAGAACTACATTGGGATAGCTCGCCAATGTACGTGCAAATATATGATCGCCAATTGTGTGGGCGAGTTAGAAGATGGCAGGGACTTAAATGAGTCCGCCAATATATCATGAATTACTAAAGTAGGCGAGAATCCTGATCGTCCAAAGAGTATGGTGAATAATCTGATCAACAATATGATATGAATCAAAGCAAAGTGACGAATAGAACAAAAGCTGTAATCGCCAAGAAAATGAAATGTCTCGTATTTGCCAAATGATAAAGTTGGCATCGAGATTTAGTTGACAAGCTTAGAGGTTGGTGAATTGAAATAGAAATTGTTTGTAAGCTCTTACCAGTGAATCAGTAGAGCTTGAGGAATTACTCGAGAGATTGATAAGTAAAGAATAAAACTAGTTTGTTATAACTGGGGAAAACGAAAATTTTATCGTTTTGAAAACAATGGGATTAGTACTCTCTACAATTGCTTCTAGGTTCCGGAACAAGTATGTTATTCTAAAATACCTATCATCTTCTATCTGGATCCCTAGCCGACTGTAGTATCCCTCCTATTTGTGTGCCTAGAGCCAACTAGGATGATTTTAAAAAAAGAATAAACATGTATATTGATATCAGCAATATTATTGAATAAGGTATAGAAAACCTTATTGTTAAGTCAGTGACCATTGGTTTCTAATTGATATATATATATTAGAGACGTGAGGTCTCAACTGATAAAGTGGACATTAAAATTGTCTGAATAAAAGATTTTACTACTTAAGTGAGGTTAAAGTGTGCTTATCGGGGTATAAAATTTATGAGTTTTACCCGTATAGCACGAATGAATTGTTGAAGAGTTTGTGGAATTTGCTACCTTATTGATTCAATGCTTAATTGGGAGGAAGTAGAAGTGAATGGGTATGTATGAATAAAGTATTCGAAATAGTTACGAGATAGTAACAGTAAAGTACTATATTAAGTGGGAAAAGAATTGTGGTGATGAAATCTGAATGATAATGAATTTAAATTTCAGAAATTGATGTCAGGAAAAATATATTCTCCAAGTAGTGACATTACATGTACTAGGAGAATAAGAGATAGAATGATCACTTGAGATAAGAGAAGTGATCGAGGGGAAAATGATTACCTGAGACGTAATCAGTGGCTAATATTAAGGTCTGCAAAAGAAAAACAGTTCTAGATTAATCATGAAAACAATTACGGTGAGGTGGTGAAGAATCCGAAAGAACCATGATGTTATAGAAGTGATTATGGGTTGAGTAACCAAATTATTTCACTTCTTCATCATTAGGTTCGGGATGTAATAAGTGCCTTAGTCGATATATATTGGTGAAACAGAGAGGACGTATGTGAAGTTCCAGTGAGTGGGTACTTGTGATAAGGATCCCTGATTCGCCATATGCTTTGAGAGTATAGCAAGAGGCTTTGGGATTCCAAATTTCACTGTTAGCACCGCCTCAGATTGATATAGATATCCGAGTGCATTGTGTGGACGCTCCGGGATATATTGAGAGCGAGTGCGTGGTATTTTAGAGACTACTGGGACAATTACATACGAATGATTAAAATTATCTACATGATAGTCACCAAATCATAATCGACTAGCACTGAATGAGATGATAAGTGATAAATGGTATAGATGAGTTATTAACTCTCAAGGATGATAAAAGACTTGAGGGAGTGTGAATTGGTTTTGAGAAAAGACACCCGAGATTCTTTAGGACTTTAAGAAAATTTGGGATAGACGACCCACGAGTGGGGTGATCGCTCAACATCGGATAACATGTTGTGAGATGTGGGCGAACTAAGTGGTCGCCAACGCACTTGAGAGAATAATCCTAGAGCGCGGAAGAGCGCCAAAGGGATGATTATTGATGGCCTAAAGAGACGGGCAGTACTCTTAGAGACAATGAGGAATATAAAGAGATATCCGTGGTCTCATATTGGAGACGAGATTAAATAAGAGTTGAGAAAGTGATAAGGAAGAAAAATACCTATATTAGAGGTACTTCCTATACTCAGTGAAAAATTGAAAAAAGTAAAATGCTATCTGGATAGTAGTGGATATATTGAGTAAGTCTGCTCATTCCTTGATTATGGAATTTGTTGAGCTAATTAATGCCTTGGCCAGGTTATATGTCAGGGAAATGATGAGGTTTATAGTATTCCAGTGAGCATTATAGTTGATAGGGAGTCCCGCTTCGTATCTCAGTGTTGAGAGATTACAGGAAGCTATGGGATCCCGATTGAGTTTTGCACCGCAGATTATCCGCAGACTGAGAGACAGCCCGAGCGTATGAGATGGACGCTCGAGGATATGGTGTGAGCGTGTGCGGTTGATTTTATAGGCTCCTGGGATAATCCTCTACCCTGACAGAGTTTGTTGATAATAATGGTCACAAGAGAATATAGGCATAACATTTGAAAGAAATTATTTAGCAGACGATATAATCCACGATAGCATGTGAAATGGGAGACCGAAAATTATTTTCGACTTGGTCGAAATAGACTTCTTGAGATATACAAGAGGTTATGTATATTAAGGTCTCACCATTGGGATGCATAATGAGAGGGAAATTGAGTTCCCGATGCATTGGATCGTTGGCGATCTTAGATCATGTGCAAGATGTGCACTACCTCCCGAGTTGTCAGGAGTGCAGAATGTATTTCATGTCTCTATAATGAGAAAGTACTATCCATATCCTTCTCACGTGATTCGACATGAGTCCTAGAGATTCGAGAGGACATGAATTACGATGAGAAATTGGTACGGATTCTGGATAGGAAAGATAAAGTGGAGTGATAAAGTCTTGTGATCTAAGATCATGTTATGGCTAAGGTGCTCTGATAATATAATATTAAGGATGAGGCTATTTGAAAATTTAAAAGCCTTATGCCTAAGAAGTATTCAGAATTTCTTCACTGACAGGTCTGGTTGAAATTTGGAGGACCAAATTTCTTAAGGTGGGAAAAAAATGTAAGACCTGATTCTACACTACTGTAGAGTCTAATTTCATAAAATTAATAATGGAAATTAAATAAATATTGAATATTGATTTTCCCTCGGATGAAAAGTTCCTTAACTTGAGTTGTGAAAGAAGCAATTTCGATGAAATCCTCGACGGGCGAGTACTGAATGGATGAGTTCGCCAATGAGCGAGCAAGGCTAATCGCCAATGGAAGGTGATTAGTTATACCGGCGAACTGGTGAGTTCGCCAATATGTGGCACGGCGGGCGAGTTGAGCCATAACCGGTGATCGCCCAATATGCATCTGATTGATTAATGTGTTCGCCAATTTAGTTTCTTTGGATGATCGCCCAACGTGGCGAAGACTATTGATTTCCCATATAATTACACGTGGGCGAGTAGAGTAATAAGCTGTGAATGTTGGCGAACTGATGTAGTGTGGCGAGCTGAGGTCTCAAGACGAGGTGAAGACCGGGAATCAGCTTGTGTGGACAAGGAAAATGGCTTCAGAACCATTAGCAGCCAAGATTGACTTTGTGAGATATACGGTCGAGGACAATAAATGAAGGAAAGTTAAAGTCAATAAGGGAATTAGCCTTATTTGTTGAGGAAGTAAACAAAGTCTGCAGCAGAAGAAAAAGAGTGTGAAAGGGAGATTTTCACGCCACTTGTGCTTCAGTTTTCTACATGCATTAAATGCATGATAGACGTGAGGAATGATGAAAGAAACAGGATAAGAGGCAGACAGTGGCTATTGATTGGCTGAGCATGGCTATATAAGCATAAACAATTGAGGAAAAACGAGTTAGCCAATTCCAGCTTCTTCACGAAAAACCATTTCTCTGTTTCTTCCATTTCTCTACCATGTTTGATCTACTAAGCTTCTTCCTTAACTTGGCTAAATACATAAACCTGCTTGTAAAACCTTTCCTCGTTGATGAGCTGAAGGAATAAGCAAAAGAAGGCCAACATGAGACAGAAAACAAGCTGTTTTGGAAGTGCAGTTGGTTGAGGTGAGTTTCATATTTTCTGAGGTGTTCTTGATATTCAATGGTAGACTTATAAGTTTACAACATAGAACACAACCTTGTTTTAGTTAGATCATTAGAGAATATGGAAACAAGGAAAGTAATGGAATAAGTGACGACAATGGCGACTACAGTGATCGCCCATGTTGGAAACTAGTAATCGCCAATAAGGCGAGTAGATAATAATGAACTCGACAAGGTAAAGTCTGTGTTCAAAGGGCGAGAACGCCCAATTCTAGTGAAGTGAATTAATGGGCGAGCTCAAATGCGGAGGCTTTGGGCGAATAAAATTGTGGGCGAACTCCCACAATTAAGCCTATGAAGGCTTCGTGAATTGACTGGCGGGCGATCTCCCACGTGTAAGCCATATGATGAATGGCGAGCTCGGTTAAGAAGCTAGTAAAATGTCTGTGGGCCAGCTGGTAGATTTACCTGAAGTCTCGCCCAAGTAATGGAAAAATATATAAAGAAAATATTAATGGAATTTATATATAATTTGCAGCCGATAATTGGGAATGGCTATGGGCGAACAGAGAGCAGGGCGAAGCAAGGCTTCGTTGAACCAGGTAAGGGAGATGTGTGTAAAGTGATGCATGTCCTGTGGAGTAAATTTTATGAAAACATTAAGTTAAATGTTTTGTTTTTTGACATGCATTGTTTGAGGAAGTTAATTGATAATTATTTTGATTCGGGCGAGCTAAAAGCCGACCCCTATGCTGTTTTCTGGATGAACTGATACAGGGCGGGCGAGCTCTTGTGTTTTTATATTGGGCGAGCCCTTGTATTTTTATGTTAGGCGAATTGGTATTGGCGGGCGAGCCAAGCCCTTTTATAGTTTTTATACACCCGTTTCTTGTTTTAAGGGCGGGCGAACTGTTTTTATAGAAAACTATAGGGCGAGCCAAGTGGCGAGCTCTCTTTTAAGGGAAATCCGGGTAAGCCATAGTTGGGCGAACCCTTTTTAAAGTGTTTGGGCGGGCGGCCCTTGTTTTAAATTTAAGGCGGGCGAACCGCTATCAACGAGTCATCTATTTTGAAAGCTAAGTGGCGGGCGAATACTAATTCACCGTCTTGTCGAGTTAGTCAGGGGCGAGCCGTGAAGGGCGAGCTAACTCTGGCGAACAGTTTTAAAGTGTAATTTCTTATACGAAAAATAAGACGTTTTAATATTTTCAAAATAGAAATATGAAATGTTTGGGCGAGTTGCCTAATGGGCGAGCCAATTTTGCTTGTCGATTTAAAAGGCAAAGTTGGGCGGGCGAACACATGTTCTCCGCCATGGGCGAGCTGCCATGGGCAAGCCATGTCGGGCGAGCTGACCATGGGCGAGCAGGTTTTAAAAGTTGAGATTACGGGCTGTTTTTGGTGTTTTATTGTTTTATAAGAAATCAAATCATTTTGTGGAAATGATACATAAGATATAACTTGATTTAGAGACATTAGGCATTAAATTCATGCGTTATTAATTATATACTTTGCGTGACCCATCTGGGGCGGTGGCTCGGGTCATATAGACCAACGAGTGCACCCTAGGGCGTCACAGGGCTGATGGACCTGCCAAGTCATCAGCGGTCTCGAGGTCACTTGGCAAGTGGACCCGAGGACCACTATAGATTATGGCCATAGATCTGAGATAGCCGTGAGGGGCGATGGCCTACGGGTGCACCCCAAAAGCGGCAGATTCCGTTCTCGCAAGGGGGAGGGGGAACGATGATAGCATGATTTATTTGTTGCCTAGTCTCAACTTATCAATTTCTATTTATTGTGAGGATTTGTTGAAATCCTAGATAGTGTTTACTACATTTTAAGTAAACTGTTAGTCGGTGTTTTGAATGGTGTTTTAAGAGAGTTGTTTACTATATATCTACTGTCTTTTCTACTGGGTTATTGTTAAGAAAAGAATAAATGTGTTGTGATATATAGTTTTGCTTTATTTAAAGCCGCATATGTTTCCTTTACTGAGCGTATGAATCGCTCACCCCTTTGTTTTAACTCCACAGATAAGAAGTACACGGAGTTGAGAGAATTAGCTCTCAGATGGGTATAGCTATGCTTAAAGCACTGAGGCATGGCATGTTAAATGTGGCAGGTACAATCTCTGCTCTTTTACATTTCAGAAATATGTATACAGTACTACCTTAGTGAAATAAAGGTTAATAGGGGATGTTAGATGTAAGGAATAATGAAAAGAAATTTCATATTCTGTATTTGATAAATAAATATTATTATTTATCACCATTATGGTAGAATGTTATTGGCATCGCAGACAGCCCAACCAGTAAAGTTGTATAGAAATACGTGCAAAATGTGGTAACGGAATGTTACATGAACTCCCAGGAAAAAAATAGAATTTCTAAGACCATTGCCTTGTTTTTTCAAGGGTATAATTTTTGCAATCCATCGTTGCCTAAATAATATAAACTTCTCAACATTCTCTTTAATATATACTGATTTTACTCTTACGTATGGGATGAGAATGATAACGAAGTTGTGGCAAAAGTCATAAAAAAAGATATTTTGAGTTGAAATTGCTTGTCATTTTGTTAATTTGCTCTCTGTTTATTTCTTTAGATCGAGTTTCTGTTAGATGCCAATGGTTTTTTTATTTTTTTGAGAGATGGTTGTCGTTTTATTAGGTGAGCTTTTTTTTATATATTTTTTATGATTTTGGTTTTCATTTAGGTTCATGACAATGTTCAATTTTTGTTTGCGTAGTTTTTCTAACTTAATTATTTTAACCAAATTTAAAATGATTTAACTGGGTTAATGAAAGATTATTTAGTGATAATAAATATATTATAGTAATGGATTATTATCTAAGACGTTTTTAGTAAAATTCTTAAACTTTATAAGTCAAATTAAAATAATGAAACATATCTCACTTTGTTTATTTTTTATATTTTTTTAAAAATATATGATACTATTTTAATCTCACTTATTTATTTTAAAAACTCTATTATATAATATATTGAATAATAATCATTTAAAATTGTGCGTCTTTAAAAGAATGCAGGGTGTCATTATATTAATCTTGTTTAAAACCTCAGTTTTAGGACCAACTTCATTAAATTCAAGTAAGCTCAATCAAGGGTTCAATCCATGGGATATTAGAGTGTGAACATTTGAGCCCAAGGCATTGGTTGAGTTTTCTGGAATCAAACAGCTGGCATCATGACGATAGAAAAGTGAGCATGTAAACTGTAGAACTTGCTTCTACTTTATTGGCTTCAGAAAGAATAAAAGTAAGAAGTTAGACAAGTTAGAACATCGTTTTCTATCTTGGCAAAATCACCCAAACAAGCTCTCTGTGTCCTCTTATCTCTAGAGCTATTTCCTTCCACTTCCTCACCTAACCACTTTTTCAAATCATTGACTTAATTAAGCATTAAAATATGTTTCATAATTTAAACACGGCACCCCCCAAACTATGATTTCTCTTTGGAAAGGTCAGACCAACTCATCTAGCCTAAGGAGGCTATGTCCTGACTCCTACGTGGGACTCGTCCAACCAGCACAAAGTAGAAAACAAGTTCTAACCTCTTACTTTTAGCCAATAAAATAGAAGCAATTAAGTTTCACCTTTTCCTGGACTTCAGAGATGATAACATCACCATATAGTTACAGATGAATTTGTCCGATTTGTACCAAGCTACTTCTCCACTCGTTTTGTCTTTTTTTAAGGGAAGTTGCAGAATACTTCGATTTCTTTATAAAGTTTTAGGAAAACAGAATAGGATTTAAAAGTAAAGAAAATAGCTCTTTGCGGCGAAGACTGATTACTTCCCGGCTGTTGATCACATGCACAAACGAACTCTCAGAGAGAGAGAGAGAGAACAGTAGTAAGCTAGTACGCATGATCAAGAAAAGATAAATGTATCAAACTATAAGCAAAGCATCCATGGTGAGTCGGTGACCATCCTATACACCTTTTATTTAAAATTGTGATTTTTTTATATATAAATAATTAACAAATAATTATTTATAAAAATATTAAAAATTTATATATGATATACTGACAGTATATAACTTTTATACACTATCAGTCAAATATATATAGAGTCATCTCATTAACGAACAAAACCTAAAAGTGCATAAACCCTTAAAAATAAATCTAAAAACTTTATTAATATTTATTTCTAAGGACCTGCATGTTTTTTAAATTTGTTAAATATATAGACTCAAGTATTAATCTATTATTCACCTGTTTAATTTCATTACAAAAATAATCAGCAAAAATAAAATTTTATTAACCATATGTTATTAGACAATTCTGATAACAATAAAATTAATTAATCAAGTATCACATTTTCATAACCGTAATTATATTAAATACGATATATAATATGCAAAAGTAATGTAGACATTATAAAAAAAAAATTAATGTAAACGTTCTCTCTTGAAATTTCCTTAAAATTAGAGATGTACAATCTTGATTTTTTTTTAATATTTTAACATTAATTTCTTGATTTGATTGGATTGATTTCCCCGATTTCCATTCCAATTTTCTTCAAAAATTTATTCACATCAGATTTTTTTTAACATCACATTTTTATATGATTTTTCCCTTTTTCTCTGTTTTTTTTTAAATTATAACGAGAAAAATTAAAATTTGCGCTTAAGGCCCAACCAAAACCCTAAATGAATTCAAAAATTATTTAAGCCTGATATATAATTCAAGTGATAAATTCAAATCTAAAATCAAAGCCAGATCTAAGATCGTAAATTGCAAATCAAAACATAAGACTCGTAAAAGTTAAGTTAGGCCTCGACTTCAGACAACGGGCCTAAACATAACAGGCTTAATAGTAATCAGGATAAAATGGGTGATTACACCTTATCACGGGCTTGAAATAGAATGTTAATGGGTCTGCTTTGGGCAAACTAGGTCCGGCTGGCTGTGGCGGGGTCTTTCAAAACTGTTACTGCCATAAGACGGCTTCTTCTCGACCTGGCGGTAGGTTTTTTTAAGCAGTAATCTTTTCTCACAGGTTTTTGTAGTTTAGTGCTACTGGCTTCTCTTTCTGTCCCCATGTAATGCATGTTGTTCTTTTTGGCTGATTTGATGCTCTGTTTCGCTGATTCTTTTGACAGTTTTTGCAGTTTTAGTGCTCCTGGTTTCTCTTTTTTCCTCCTACAATTCAGGTTGTTTCTTTTTGGCTGATTCGACGCTCTGTTTCTGCTGATTTGATTTACTATTTCGGCTGTCAAAGCTTCCATGAAGAATTTTAATCATCAACAAAATGCTTCGCTTATAGAAAAAACACATAAAATAATTGTAAAATTAGGTTTATAAACTCTGTTTTAAAAATATATTAGGACATTTGGTTCTTTTTTAAATACTATCAATTGTCTTTAAAATTTTACAATAAAGTAAAAAATTTTAATCTTGATATTTAATATTGAATTTTATTTTTTTTTGTTAGCTGTATATTAAATTTAATTTAAGGGTTTCAAAATATAAAAAAATGAAATAACTGAAATCAGCCTTTTTTTCTGGTAAGGGAATCAAGAGAGAAAATAAAACAAATTAAATAAAAAAGAAAATCAAAGCAATATACAAATTAATGAAACCCTAGTTTAATTTATTTCTCCAAACCCTACATTTATTCTTAGTCTTACTTGCTGTCCTTTTCTCCTACATTAATCATTTCAATTTCCTCACGCTCACTTTCAACGTTATCCACTTTATTCCACCATTCTCTGACTTTTTTTTTTTTTTTAATAAGCAGTATATATATATATATATATATATATATATTGATGATAAAAGCTTACGGGAGATAATATCTTCCTAGAGCTATGGATAAAAATAGCTTTACACTGTCGAAACAATATTCCGTGAGTAGCGGGGGATCTCAACTCAACCACCTGTTCACCTCATCGACATGCCAAGACAGCCAATCGTTAGTTTCTCCGTAGATTTTAGAGAAGTGAACCTCTCCAATTTCGTGAGTCTAATGGTTTAATAACCGCACCTAATGAGAGCAATTTGCCGAGTCTGATTCAATCAACAACCTTGCTCTACTTTTCCAGCAGAGTTCAGGAACAGAACAAGGCCATTCTTGATGGTAAAGAGCTCAGCGACATTGGAGTCAATTGGACCTAAAGGAAATGAAGACGGCATGGACAGGGAGAGGCAATCTCTAAAAACTGCTTCACCACCTGCAGGGCCGGACCTTTCTTCTTCAGTTTCATGTTCGGCAACTTGTTCATGGGGCGCCATTTCTGGTTTTGGCATGAGAAGTAGTGGGTCAGAACCACTTTGCCATGGAAGCTCCGTGACCGCCACTTGCGGTGCAAAGCATGGCTTTTTCAGCAGCTGAACCTTTGAGAAACTCACTATGCTCATCAACGGTGTAACGACCAGCAGAGAGAGACCGTTGCTCTTGCATTCTGTGTAGGTGTCTCCAGCTTGTTCAACATTATCCTGAGGTTGACAATGTTGCTCTGGTCAGTGTCATAATGAGAGAGAATAAAAGTGATAATGTTTGTGGCAACTGAAACGTTTCTTTTTAAGGGTGCATTTGGAGGCTGAGATTGATTTTGGTTTACGAGATTATTTATAGTAAAAGTGAAATATGTATTTAAATGCGAATGTAATCTTACCAGGTGAAATGTAATTCTAAAAAAAATGAAATTAAAGATATTAATTTCAAATTTAGATAAAATAAAATTGATAATATATAATATATATTATAATATTTAATATATAAAAAAATATGCAATAAATATTTGGGTCAAATTTGAAGCGTCAGTGCCGTATTCCTGATGCAATCATACTGAAACTTCCTCATCCAATGGTTTCTTTAGTGCGATTGGACCTAACAAAATGAGCAACCGCACTGAAAAAAGGTGATATCTAAACTAGGCCCGCGAAAAGAATCGCCAGTTGGGATTTGATTCCTGCTGGAAGAGGACAGGTTAGCCAAGTTTTAGGGCTTCAATGCCCAATCAATCCTCCTATACTCGATCTTCTTTTTCTTTTTTTCTTGGACCCATTGGTTTCTTGTAATAAAGTTTTAGAAAAACACAACAGGATTCAAAACTAAACAAAATAGCTTTGCCCGCAGGCTGGGAATTACCACCAGCATTTGTGCAGACCTTTGGAGTCTTAGAGATGGCCTACTATTGGCTGTCACTAGAAATCTGACCAACCTATTGGAGGAAATGGATTCTCAATACGATTTAAGGTATGTTTCTAACGGTGTGCCTGATTCCTATGCTTACAAGTCCATTGTTTCTGATTGCAGATTACTACGCCAATGGCTGACCAATGTGCATAGAAAAGCTAACAGCTGTGCTGATATAATGGCTAAGCAGGGGCGTCTATGGAGACAAAAAAAAAAGCCTTAAACAAAATAGCTCATTGTGGCAAAGACTGATCACTCAGGCCTGCGGCTGCTGCTCACATGCACAAACGAACTCAAGAAAGAGAACGGGATTATGGGGGATGTATCATCTAGAAAAATAAATTTATTAGAATATATCAATAAATCATACCCCTCAATGTATAATAATTAAGCTGCTCGTCACCCAGACAATTATGTTAGAAAAAATTATTCAGAACCAAAAGACAAATAAATCAACTAAAACAACAAAGAAAGAAGAAATCTATTATGACAATCATAACGGAATACACCCAAAACAGGCAATACAACAAGCATATGTAAACCATAAATTTGATGATGGTGATGATATAAGATAGATTTATCACTTTTAATCTTACCAAAAGCTTCATGTGGGCCTGTAAATTCTCTTTCTCTTGTGTGATGTGAAAGTGTCCTTTCATTTTTGAACTATTCCAAAAATTTGTGCAATAGTAACATTAACTACACTTTAGCAACCGCCAATGAAACACCAGTTATCCGCAAAATGTACCACATTAACAACCATTAATGAGAAAGTTTGAAGATGGAATTGAGCATTTCAAAATTCCCAACCAAACATATAAACTGCCCCATTATGCTCCACTAAATCTTAGAGGAATTTTCTCAAAGCACCTGCATCAATAAAGGTCTTTCCACAGCCTTCATAGTTGCAGAGAAAAAGAAATTCGGTTGTAGGCTCGATCTGGTGCTTCACGCTCTTTCTCTTTGTTCTTTTTGGGTTACACCTCTTTGTACAAGCCTCAAGGTGTTCTCTAAACAAAAACAAAACAGTTGGGTGAGGAAGGTTAGGCAGGACAAATCTATAAAGAAGAAAATAACAAAAATAGTCCCCTTTACTAGCTACCTCTCGCTGGCCTGACAACAGCACAGAATCTATTACTCTAAATAAATTCTACGATCAAACACACAAGACATGGAATCTTTTAAACCTACACTAATGAAAATACGGTGAAGGGAGTCATAGAAAGATGACCAGAGAAGCCATTATGAAAAGAACATGAGGAGCATATGTGTCTATCATCTAACAAATACTGTCAAAAGAATTGGATTTAATCCCTCACAAGCATACTTGTCTTCAACATCATAATATAACGTTTCTATTCTAAAGCTACACTTGGCGCCAATCCTTTGTATAGGCAACGTATACTTTTCCATTGCAAAAGGCAAGAAGCCGAGTCACATTTACAAATAAGAAGCAAACAGAAGAAATGCATAGCCAACCGTTTACTGACTTCAAAATCATGCACTTTCCACCGTTGCCACAACATCTTGACTCTTGAGATGCCCTAAACAAAAATGAGGTCAGTCATTGACAATGTCTATAATACAAAGCAAGGTTAGTGGTGGAAGAGGTTGAGCATTTAATCTCTCAGTAGCAAGATAAAACTTCTGCAAGAACAGTTTCAAAAGTGCATTCTTCCGGTAATTCCATTAACAAATCTGTTTGCGGTGTCAAATCCCACATATTCTGCGAACCGACCAAATTCATCTCAAAATAACTGTGTCTCTCAGTACAAAAAGACATGTCAGTTTCACAAAGAAGCAGGGCAGGTTAACTTGCAACTCATACAATGCCCCAAACATAGGAGAAAAGACACTTCCACAAAAGTATTGGCAATCTCTCTCCAGAACCATCCTGATTATGAAAACAAAACCAAGTCAGATAAAAAGCACGTTTTAGTTTTGCATTTTTCTTTAGCAAACCAAGCATGGCAGAGATAACTTTACAACTAAACATACTTACATGAAAGCGTAGAATATGACACTTACGGGGATGAAAGTCTAGCAAGTTTTAGGAAAACAGAATAGGATTTAAAACTAAAGAGAATAGCTCTTTGCGGCCAAGACTGATTACTTCCCGGCAGTTGATCACATGTGCAAACGAATCAGAGAGAGAGAGAACAGCAGTAAGCTAGTATGTACGATCAAGAAAAATTAAATTTGGACTATAAGCAAAGCATCCACGGTTAGCCAGTGACCATCCTGTACATGAGAGCTAGGAAGAAAAGGAAAGGTGCGAGGGTAAGACCCTTTCCCTGTATATAATCACAAAGCTAAATACAGACAGTGCCATATAATAGTAGGGACTGATAAAAGGAAGGGATGGTAAATAACCATCATCGCTTCTATTCAGTAGTATGTATGCATGTGTGCTCTAGTCTTCATATTCAGTCTCTTCGTCATCATCTTCATTGTATTCCCCATACCTCCATCCATCCTCTACATTCTCACGATCTTCCTCAGTTTCTTCACTATCCTCTTGGTCGAATACTTCTTCTTTGACTGGCCATTGTTTTTTCGGTACAGGCAAAGTGGCAGGAGAAGGACTCGAGCCCTTCTGCCGTGCAACCTTGACAGGGGGCATCTTCACATTTGGCTTGGCCCTGCTTTGTTGTTTCCGACTTTTGCCATTGACTCGCTTTCCAGCATAAGCATCTTGATCACTGGCTTCATCCATGTCGTTGTCAGCATTAGTTGCTGCATTCTCGGCATTCTCATCTGACATATGACCAGGATGCTCTCTCCTTAGATGGAGTTTTAGTTTGTATTCATGTATATAAGCCTTCTCACAACCTTCATAAGGGCAAGCATAAGGACGATCAGATGATGCAGAGCCATAGGCACCCCCGGAAGGCTTTGGATTTTTAGTTATCTTCTCCATAGGTGTGACATATTTTGTCACTTCTGGAATTGTGTTCTACCAAATGCAAGGTTGAAATTCAGATTAGATCCAATATCTCACAGTTAGTAAGATGGGATACATGCCATGTTCTAGAATACGGATTATGACAGCAATATCGCTAACCTTTTCATGGTGGGATGCAATGTGGTTCTTTAGCTTGTACTCATGAGCATATCGCTTTCCACAATCTGGGTATGGACAGACATGGTAGTTTTCTTGTGAATGTGTTTTCATGTGTGACCGCAGGTTGAAATCCAAGGAGAAAGCCTGTTATTCTCATAATTAAAGGTCAGAACAAATATAAAGGGATAGCATATTAAATATATATGCCCATGCACATACAAACAAATTAAGGAAGCCTCTTAAGCAAAAACAACAGTTGCAGGAAACCTTAGCACCGGAAATATTGCAAAATTACGTCTATAAAATCACAAAGTTCCCACTATGCATTTGACCAAGTTATTCCGCTTAAACTTAAGGTTCATTGTTCCCTACATCTCCAGCAGTTCACAAATTCACATTCAGTTAAGAGAACATATAACCTCCTAACTCCATTTATGCATGTCATACAAACTGCAATTTTCCTCGGAAAAAGAAAATCAAAATAGCACTTTGACAATGGTATAGTAAAAAAATTACAAAATCATTGATGAAAGATAATTTATATTTCGGTTTAAGTGAAAATATCTAGAAGCCCAAATGTTATAATAAGGAGCATGTCACACAGAAAATTATGTTAGAAAAAATTATTCGCAACCAATAGACATAGAGAAACCAACTAAAACAACAAAGAAAGAAGAAATCTATTATAACAATTAAAAGAGAGTATACCCAAAAAAAGGAATTAGTACAAGCATGTAAACCATAAATAAATAAAAAAGAAAAGATTAATACAAATGTGATAGATTTATTACCTTACCGCAACCTTCATGTGGGCATACAAAATCTCTTTCTCCCGTGTGAATGAGAAAGTGTCTTTTCAGTTTTGAACTATCCAAAAATTTCTGCAGTATTAACAAAAAGTACACCACATTAACAACCACCAATGAAACACCATTTATCTGCAAAATGTACCACATTAACAACCACAATGACAGTTTGAAGATGAAATTGAGCATTTAATAGTTCCCAAGAAGACATATATCAGAACTACATCATTATGCTCCACTAAATCTTGAGAGAATTTTCTCATAATGTGGTAAATCAGAAGTTTTAGACAAGATACCTTCCCACAACCCTCCCAGTGACAAACATATTGCCTTTCTCCATGAATGTGAGAATGCTTTCTTAAAGCACCAGCATCAATAAAGGTTTTTCCACAGCCTTCATAGCTGCAAAGGAAAAGAACTTCAGTAGTAGGCTCCGGTTCAGGCTCTGGTGCTTCAGGCTCTTTCTCCTTCTCTTTCAATGCCTTCAAGGTATTCTCTGAAAAAAAAAACGATTGTGAGGAAAGTTAGGCAGGACAAATCTATAAAGAAGAAAATAAGAAATAAGGTTCCCTTCAAGAAAATCGTTCCACATTACCTTTCTCTGGCCTGACAACAATCAACGGAATGTATTGCTCTAAGTAAATTAAAACATCCAAACACACTGGACATGGAATCTTTCAAATGAAAATACGATGAAAGGAGTCATAGAAAGAAGGCCAGAGAAGCCATTGTGAAAAGAACATGGGCATATGTCTATCATCAAACAAATAGATTATCAAAAGAATTGGATTTTAATCCCTAACAAGTATACTCGTCTTGTCTTCAATATCATATGAAAAGCAAAACTCCGCTTTTCTCTAAACAACCTTGTAAAGCATAAAGATAAGACCTCCCAAATAATCTATGTTTCTATGCTAAAGCCACACCTGGCGCAAAGCCTTCGTATAGGCAATATATACTTTTCCATTGCAGAAGAAAAGAAGTCACAATTACGAATAAGTAGCAAACAGAAGAAATACAAAGCAAAAAGAACATAGAACTAACCGTTTACCCACTTCAAAATCATGCACTTTCCTCCCGTTGCCACAACATCTTGAGGTACCCTAAACAAAATTAAGGTCAGTCATTGACATTGTCTATAAATATAATACAAAGCATCACAAGGTTATGTTATGGAGAAGTTGATCACTAAATCATGTCCAAAATCCAAGTTAAAAATATCCAATTGCCATATATGCTAAAAATCAAAGCAAATTCAGCCTAGATTAGTTAAAACGAAGTCTCAAATCAATATTCCATACTTCACTAAAACAAAAAATAAGTTTAAAAAAAAATTCAACTTGTTAAATAATCAGTACCAGAAAGCAAGGTGAGAATAGAATTAAACGAAAGCAGTAAAAATTTAAGAACAAAAAGAGGCTTAATTTACCATTCCTTGAACCATTTAACAGCGGGAGCCTTGGATTTGAGAATGGGGCGTCTCTCGAACAGACTGTGAGCGAACTGCATCTCCATCCGTTGCGTTTACGATTGCCTTCTATTACCGCGAGTCAATGCCTTTATCTTCGGAAATTTACAATTAGTAGGAATTAAATGTTAGGATCAGGGTTAGGGTTTAAATTACATGAAAGAAAGACGAGGAAAGGGAAGAGGAACAAGAAGAAAACAAAGGTACGACCTTTTGAGGCACTCTTCATTGGTAATGGTGTCCTCCTCAAATCTCAGCTGCACCGACCATCCATGAGCTTGAACCGGACTGGACACGATTTCCGAAAGCCGTCACTCAGATCTTCGGGTCTTTCATTTGGGCCTCTATCTGTGGCCCAATTCTTTAATTTCACCTCAATATGGGTTTGCCTCTCGTTTAGCCCATAATTATATCACTTTCTTGTAAAATAATACTAATAACGATAAACAATAGGAAAATTATATTATACACACATACATTTTGGAGAATATAAAAAAATTTTAAAAATAATTAATAAATAAATTTGGATGTTTGGTAGGTTTTAAATACTGCTTGTGAAATTAAAAAATTTTATTGTTGGTGGATAATATAATAATCCAATTTTAAAAACATTCTAATATTAAGTTTTATTTTGAACAAACCAATAAATTAAATGTTTGAAATTAAATGAATTTTGTTATACGTATTTACATTTAACCATGTGCAAGTGTGACAAAAATGCATAAGTTTGTTTCATTTTGTCCTCTTTATAGATTTCATTTGTCCGTTAATTATGAAAATTTTAAAAAAAATATTTTTGTAATTATGCATGCTTCTTTGTTTAATTACTAATAATAACATGGGTTTTATGCACTATTAGTTGAAGTATTAGACATATATAATTGAAAGTGATAAGAGTAGGTAGTAGGTAGATATTGAAAGTTAGATATTAAATTTGGAATCAAGTTATTACCTCTTACGAATATATAACTATTACGTATAAAACAAACTAAAACAAAACACACGTCTTTTGCTATTTGGCCGGTTTGACAAACTCTTTCGTGCCCCAACATTTATCTACTCTACCAAGTAATCCTACATTACACGACATTGGTAAACATAGTTTTAATGATCATTATCGAAATCAAGTTCATACTCTTTTCGTTTTTGGAACATAATTTGTCAATTTTAGCTAAACATAGTATAGCACTTTTAGTTAAATAAATTGTAACATTTCATGATTTAATAGGTTTGAATTTTATATATATATATATATAGCTACAACTGACTCAAAGTGACAGAAAATGGAATTTGAGATTAATTTCAATTGATTTATATAAATTTTGTAAAAAATGATACTCAGTAAATTTAATTACCTGAAATTTCTTTCAAAACAATGGCAATTTTAGATTTAATAATTTTAGACACGGTATGATAATAAAACACGAAAATAACAAAGGAACATAAAAATAACACGGATTAATTTTTTTATAAAAACTACATCTATTTGATCAAGAATAAAAATGTGTTTTGTGTATTGACATGAATTGGTAGTTTTTGACATGATAATTTTTATATTTTATTTGTATTTGATTGATTAAACATGACATATTTATATATATTTATATACACACATATACGTACATGAATTATCGAAATTAGTTGGTAATACCAAAAATATATATTCCTGCAATGAAAACTTAACAGGGCGAAACAATAAATATTGTACACACAGAGGGCAATGATGCAAAAGTCGAAATCCAAATGCCTAAGGACAAATATATAAATAATATATATATATATATATATATATATATATATATTTATATAAAAGAATAGATACGAAAAGAAGAAAAGGAGAAAAGAAGGTGAAGTAATGTACCAAAAAAAAAGAAGGTGAAGTATAGACATCAACAGGGGAATTACGACAGGGCATAGAAAGCTTTCTTATATTCTCTGCCTACCAACTTTCTGGGAATCTTCTGTTTGGAATGCTGTTTTTGATTAAAACCTGCATTGTATATGGACAAAGGTAGCCAACTATTGACTCACGCGAGGTTTTTTGACTCGTCTCCCACTCACATGTTCGACTCAACTCAACAGACCACTCAATCCAACTCAATTCAACATAACATCTGCTAATATCTCCTTTAGCAACATTTTTCCTCTTGAAACGTCGCTATTACCATCAACTTGCCGGGTTGCGTAAATGGCCCTGCATTGTTTATTCGATTTCCGCCGCCTCCTGATGAGAACCAACTTCTGCAAGATCCTTGTCCAAGCACTGATATTTCTGAAACTTCTGACTCGCTCAATGGAACAAGTCTCCATTGCTATGATAATTTCTACAATTGAAGGACGGTAGTCTTCGTTCTCTGACAAACAACGTGAAGCCACGGTCAATATTCTCCTTATCATGCCTTTCATGAACGTGGGAAATCGAATTCTGGGGTCGCAGATTTCCGTCACCCTTTGCTTTTCTACTAATGGAATTGCCCATTCAACTAGCGAGGCCGGTGCTTTAGCGACATCAAAGACTTTTCTACCGCTAATAATTTCTAAGAAAACAACCCCTAGACTAAACACGTCGTTTTTAGCGCTGAGTTTGTTTGGTGCGGTGTAGCAAGGGTCCAAGTACCCAATAGTGCCGGCTGGTTGAGTCACCTGACTCAGCGGGTCTGTTGGCGAGACTGCGAGTCCAAAATCAGCCAATTTAGCTGTCCAGCTTAAATCGACCAAAATATTAGCTGATTTAATATCCCTATGGATAACCAAAGGCTTGCCTTCATGGAGGAACTGAACCGCCCTTGCGATTTGCATAGCGATCTCTAATCGTTTAGGCCACGAGGGTGGGGTGGCTGCAGAATGTAACAAATCATGCAAGGAACCATTATGCATCAACTCCATCACCAAAAGTTTGTCGTTCTCGGCTGTGCCATGACTGGAAGCTCCGAGAAATCTGACGACGTGAGAACTTTCATGTAAAGATGACAGTATAGATATTTCATTGTTTAGCTTCTTCAAGCTGTCACGTTGAGCTTCAACACTATTGATGGATGCTCTCTTTACGGCCACTTCTCGGTTATCTTGAAGAATGCCTTGGTATACTGCACCATGGCTGCCTTTGCCTATCAGTCTTGATGGAGAGAAATTTTGGGTCGCTTTTACAAGTTCTTCATAATCAAACTCCGCCATTTCTTTGCACATTTTCTTGCTGTTAATCACCTTTTCACTTCTTCTTAGAAAAGATAAAGCTTCTAAACTGAGTTGAGAACATAGGACTGAACTGATCAAAGGAAAGGGGGGTTTGTTTGGGTTGGAGGGAAAATGGTTTTCTTGGGGTCGTTGATATTCTTGAATATGCAAAGAAAAAGCAGATTGAAGGAGGCAGAGAATAAAGGAGCTTTGGGGCATGAAAAGAGAAAATTATAATGGAGGAATCATTGATAGAAGGAAAAGTTAAAGCAAGAGAATGAAGAAGTCGGAGAAAAAGTAAAAGGAAATCCTAGTTAAGAGAGAAGGGTTCTGACGAAGAGAGCTGAGTTGCTGCTCCATTAGCTGCTTGTTGGGTCCCACTCCACTCATATCCTTTCCTCTCTCATTTCTTTTTCTCAGAAATCTAAATCAGCATAGATAAAATAAAAATTTATATATGATGCAATGATAGTAGGTAGTTTTTATTTATTATCAATACATAAGAGGTTAACACCTCGTCAATAGGTTCTTATATTCAAATATAAATAAATTTTTTTAATTTGCTCATAAGGACCTATTGATGAGGTGTCAATCTCTGATGCATTGACAGTGTATAAAAACTATATACTGTCAATGCATCATATACAAATTTTAAAAAAAATTATTTATCATTTCTATAATATAGTTGTTTTAATTTTTTAAGGATAAAAGATTTTTTTTTTTGGCTGAAAGGATAAAAGATTCTTAATCTCTCTGATTATATTTTTTATCCTACGTAATCTACTAAATTCATGAAAAATTATCTTCTAGAAAAAAATTTTATGACTCCAACCGACGTCCATTGATAAAATGCAATAATATTCATTTTTGTCTAAATCCTTTATAAAGAAAAGACATGTAGTTAATGAAACAATATTGTTTGCCAATCTCAATCATACGAGTTAAACAGAGGATATTACTTTTTTTTTTTTGTTTTTTGTTTTCATGTAGTTAAGTATTATATGGATTAACCATCGTAAGCTGAATATAACTAATACTACTTGTAATTTGAGATGCGAGTGTCTAGTTTCGTTATATGTGAATTTGAAATTAGTTTAATTATTTATTAATTTATTTAGTTGTGTAAAATGATTTTATAGCTATCGATTCAAATAATGTAATATGTTGATTATAATTATAATTTTTAATGAAAATATATTACTAAAAAATACTACTTGTAAATTTTAAAGAATAAAAGAAAAATAAAAAAATCCTTGAAGATTAAATCAAATATTAGTATACTATGTTATTAAATCGTATCTTGCATCATGCTACGAACGATCTAAAATTAGAAACAAAAATATCCCCTCTTTTTAAACTCTGAAGTTTAAAGTCCACAACTGATTTAGCTGTAGCTGACTATCCCTAGTCCACAACGGATCAAGCCCACAGTCACTCTAATCCGCAGATATAACACTAGGTCGAAACCCATCTTTCATAGCCCATTAATTGCAATGATTATTGGCTAATTGCAATCTGTGTCCTAAGATAGAAAATCATTTGCAAGTAATGGGTTAGATTTTGTGTTACTACACTACATTTTATAGTTCGAATATCATCTCTTTTTTTCACAAAAATTCAGGCATTGTACTTAGTCTAGAAAGTGTAGCATCTTAATTCATGCCTAAGTTTGATTCCTCTGTCTGTTTTTTATTCTTATCATATGGACAAAAGAGAACGATAACTTAGGTTTATAAATAATTATGACAATGTCTAGATCAGTGATTACATTATGCTTCCATGAAAGTAGAAAGCCTAAAAGAACATATAGGCAATGTAGCAACGTAACCCCAACTCATAAATCCACATTTTATTAGCAATAATTGTTAATTCGGACACAGATAATATGTATGAAATAATCCAAAAAAAATAGATGTATTTAATTAAATTTTAAAAAAATTATCATAAAATAAAAAAAATAAACACTAAAACCAAGCTCAAATTTGACAAAGTTTAGGCTATCAATTTGTACCATAATGATTCGGGAGTATCAAAAGCCAAAATAAATGACTTTTTTATGCAATAAAAAACCCACTTTGGTCCTAATCATAAAATCCAAGCTTAACTTTGATGAGCAGGTTTCAATGGGCCCAATACGTCTGAAAGGCGCAGAACACAAGTGACAACTCATTCGATGAAAAGGCCTCACACTAAAAGGCCAACATTGGGCTAGTAAGTCTTAAGAACAAGAAAATAAGTTGTATGCTTTACAATTAAATTTCAAACGTTGAACGTCGTTTATTCAAAATAATAGTATGAGCCATTTCAATTAAACTTTTAACCCAAATCTAGATTAGCATGATTATACTAAAATTCAATAACAAAGACTCCGTTAGAAGGTGCGCCGTACTCTAGTTAAGTAACAGAGTCGAATGCAGCAACTTATTAGTTGTTGCTGTCTAAATTAATAGTTTCATTGATAATATTTGAAAGCTGAGGATGAAATTGGCATACATTCCGTTAAGCTTTTTTTTTTTTTTCGGTGTTAACCATCCGGTATCCCCATACCTTTGGTATAGGACTAATCCGGATTCGAGCCGGACAGGACCCAAAGGACGGCAAAGCTCTCCCTCAAGAGTTTTAACACAGCTGCATACCCAGGGACTCGAACCCGAGATCTCTGATTAAGCTAAAATAACCCCTTACCAGCTGATCTACGTGCTCTTGGATATTTGGTTAAGCTATTTGAAGCTCGAAAACAGAGGTTTTAATTTAATTGAGCTACGATTAGGATGCCGAACACCGATGAAATCATCGTGGAAATGTGGATTTTACGGATAAGAGAAGATGTCGTGTCGGGTGGTCCCCAACGTAGACCAAGGACAGTCCTTTGTTTTTCTACTCTCATAAGCATAATTGGTTGCTGTCTCTCACGCGCCTCTTAGAAGGATCGTGTACTCGTGTCTTTTGCCCACTGTTTACGCCGTGAATGATCAGGAAAACTTTTCTTTTTTTTATTTTTTTTGCAGATAAAGATTTTTTTTTTCTTTTCAATTCCCGCCGTGAAATTTATGAAACAGTGAAAAATACTATATTTATTTTCACCAAATAAAAAAAATACTATATTGACATACAAAGCAACGAACAAAACTTTGCCAAACCACTGGGGGACTGTCAAGGCGCACGTGACCTGCATGTGCGGTCAATTTGTTACTAAATCCGTATAATCATTACTTCATATACAGTACTAGAGTATAATATCCTGTCTTCGTTGGAAAAGTAATTCTTTTGAATCTGTTAATATAAAATCATTTTATTTAAATCCATTTAAAAAGAAATATATATTAAATAAATCTAAAAACTCCTTACGACGCAATAAAAAAAATACCACGCCTTCATTTTTCAAAAAAATAAACTTTGTCCATCTTTCTTGGTACATTAACGAATTATTCGTTAGTATGTATATTTACAAAAAAGATTACATCTTAAAATATTATATGAACTAATTAGATTAAATTTTGAGATTTAAGTAAAATGATAATAATGTCACAAAAGTAATAGTTTTTGAGATATATGTTGAAACAAAATCATCTACCAATCAGGTCACTAGTACCACAAACAAGGAAGAAACACTAACCTAGATTTTGAAAGCCAAACCCATACGTTCCAGCACCGGTTGAATTGCCACCAGCCACCATTTGTGGCGCCAAAGGTTGCTGTGATGGTTGTCCACCAGATCCTTCATCATCTTGGTCTGCCATTGTCCAGATCTAGCCAAATGCAAGGAAATCAGATGAGTGGAAGTGAGGAACGGGAGAAGCAAGGAGGATACTGCCCTTGTTCACGAATGTGCCAAAATGTCACAGTGTTAATGCGCCACACTATTAACAATATATATGTGCCAAGGGCAGGGACCTTTTATATTGATAATATCATGTGTTATAATCCATCCCATTATGAATTAACACATGTAAATACTACAAATAATAATATTATAGGTCACACTCCTTATAAATATAATACAATTAATATTGTATGATATAGATTATATTTAATTAGTCCACAATATGTAAAGATAATTCAACGATATAAAGTAATGAATTTTCAAAACTTCGAATTTATATCCATAACTGGAGGGCTACAAAGTGAAAACTTTTAATAAAGTTTAGCTGACTCGACATCTTTATTATGATGCATGTTTCAATTATTAGTTTTAAGTTTGTTAAAAGTGTCCGACCTAAAAAGAAAAAGTTTGGTTAATTACTTAGGATGCTTTATCCGGCAGCTTCCCTCATTCTATATTCACTATAAAATGTTTTTAAATCCATAAATAAATAAAAAATTTAATTACTTATTTTAATTTAAAGGCGATTTAAAAAAAGCCTAAAAAACTAAGTTATTTGTGACTCGGACATGATTTAAAGTAATAGAATTTCATTTTCATTTTTAAAAAATTGAATTTCCATTTTTTGTTGATGAAAAAGGGGCATAACCAAGGGAAGTGCTGCTGGATGAGAACACACAGTATCTATGGTATGGGTAATAATTATGGTAACTTTATTTTGGTATATACAACAAGTCAAGATCAACATTTCATACATAAATGAGAAATATTAAATTTTTTATTTTTAGTTTTAAAATTAATAAAAAGAAAATACATTTTCAACTTGCGGAAATCATTGCGTTATTGATTGGGATGGTTCTTATCCCTTTCAAAGAAGACGGTCAAATCGGTCCTGGATGTATCATCGTAAATGCATTCACATGTTTACCTCAAGTCAAGTACATCGAAACCTGTGGAGTTTGGAGACAATAATGCATGTACAACTTTTTTTCTACTTACGGGGTGAAAAAAAAAATGTGCCCAAAAAAATGCAAGGATCATTCACCAAAGCTTATTTATTTACATTTTAACTTTTACAGTCCATTATTTCAGGGGACTGGAGCTAAATTTTGATTTTTTTTTCTTCTTTTTTTCCACCGTTTTTAGAAAGTAAAAAAAAGTAAAAAGTGGGCAGTAAAAGGTTAGAAAGGTAAAGTTAGTGGGAACAGAAAGAAATGAAAACTGTGATTGATCATTGATGGAGGTAAAAAGTTAAATTGAGAAAGGAGTAGTAATTAAGGAAGGGGTGGTTAATGTGAAAGGGGTGCTGAATATTTCTGACAATCGAATTCCTGTGACACCAGTCCACCATCATTTTGGAATATTAAGTAATTTATAATTAAATTTGTTAGATGGTATGGGATTAAAGATTGAAAGGGAAAACAGAGAATTGACAAAAAAAAAAAAAAAAGAAAGATTGGAGAGGTCTTTGTCAAGAATCCCATTTTCTACGGAGAACCAAACAAAGAGAGTATGATGTATGAACAGTAATTCTCAGTCTCTCACTGTCACCACTTAAACTTTGCTTGGCAAGCACTATAGTAAATTTAATGCAATTATCCTTTTTGAGTTTTACATCTTTAGCCTCACACATAATGTTATTTTCTTATTTATTTATATTCTTATTGGATATATGATTTAGATCCAAATTTCATATTTTAAATCGACTTGATAATTTTGAATACGATACAATGATGCAAGTTAAAGTAAAAATTATACAAGGATCAGATAGAACACATAGAACTTGTTTCGTTTTCGACAAATCGACACGATTATTTTTATGTTTTTATACGTTTTTAACCTAAAACAAACATCATACAGATACATCAATTATCAAATCTATTTTTAAAAAGCCATAATTTGAATTCGCTATTTGAATGAAAAATATATACACTCGTTATTGAAAAAAATCTTCAAACTAAAAAATAAAAAAAATTTAACTTACTATAATTTTAGTATAAGATGGGTAAATTTTGCAACATTAAAATCAGAGAAAGAGTGGGATTTAATTTTATACTCAATTTGTTATGCGATTTAAAAAAAAAAACAAATATCAAGAGGTCTCTAATGATTTTAAATGATTTGTTGAATTAAATATTGTTTAAGATGTTAGCGATGAAGATATGAGTTGGATTTATATGATTATTAGTAAAATTAATTATGAGTAGATTAGATGATTATCTGTTCGAATTAAGAGTAATTTTTTTTAAAGATAGAAAGTGGGTCGGGTATTGACTCACTGATTAGTGTTGTGAGATAATAATAATAATAATAATAATAATAATAATAATAATAATAATATAGTTTTTTTAATTATATGTATTTTCATTCATTTTAACAGTTTGAATTTAATTTTTTTAGATCTTTTTCTTAATTAAGGCTCTTTACCTTTTCTCAAAAATGTATTTAGTAGGATGAAACTTGAAAATTTTTCTCATAAATTTAATTTGTATTGTCAATTGAATCACAACTTATAAATTATTTGTTGTTGTTTTTGTTTGTTTGAAACATAAGGCAAGTTATAATGATTTGGGCACCTCCAGCTCTAAAGAGGCTTTTAAAAATTTTGCCGCCCTTTAGCCTAATGATGGGCGGATAAATTTGTACTTTAACAAAGATTTTTTTAAAAGTTACTATCACAATAAGTAGATTACATTTCATGAACAGATAATTATGAAAATTATATTACTTAAACTAGATAAATTAGTAAATAACTATAATAAACTAAACAAACTAGTAAAAAACTATACTAACTCAAGCTCACACTTGGTGAGACTCGAACTTAGAATCTTAAAATCTCATAGCTTTTTTTTGCCACAAAGATAATATATTATATTTTATCTAAAATAGTACTTTATTGAAAAATAAAGCATTGTACTCGAACTTTAATTTTTTTTTTTATATATTTGGCTAATTTTTAATCTGTGAATTCTTGAAAGTACAACTCAGAAAAAAACAAAAGTAATGTATACAGGTAAAACTGGTGCAGGTATACAAGTGAATATGCATATAGTATAGATTTAAAGTGGTGCATGGTCAAATCCAGTTAGCACCATGATTGATGAACAAAAATAAAGGTTAATGACATGCATTAAAACTTTTAATAGTTTTCTTGCTAGAGATATGGTTATACAGCAGTGACAGATATTTTTGCATTTCTTATTGTAGCCTTTTTCAAGGATTTTCTTCACGCATGTAAGATTAACATAAAAGAACCGACAAACATTAAAAGTAAAAAGCAGTTGTACAACTACTTATAATTTAAGTTCAGTTTTTCTATTACTATTTTTTTATATAAAAATCGATGCCAATACTCAAAATTTAACCCTAAAGCCGTTTCAATAAACAGAACTAGCAGTAGTATTTTGTTAAATTTATTTTTGACGTATTGTTAGTATAAAAATCTTATACAACATCATTTAATCATATTATAAAACTATTGTATATATTACCAAAGTTATATCTTAAAATCATTTAGATTGTATATTTGTTAAAGAAAATGAAATTGGAAGTATGAAAAATGAGTTGGAATGAAGAAAATATTTGATTAGTCGACTATCCAAAAAAGCAGTCAACTGCTCTATGTGTCAGGGCTTTTTGGAAATATTTTTCGAATGAGAATTTGGCTTACATAAAGGGCAGTCGACTGCCATAAAAGGGCAGCCAGCTACCCCAAGTAAAGTTAGGTTCTGTTTTGAAAATACACTAGAAAAGTCAACTCCTCTTCTCTGGCATCCAACTTCCTATTCTGGAAACTCAAAAAATATGTCCGTTGGACATGTTTCTTCATTCCAAAAATCATGGTTCTTCATTCAAATGATATCTAATCATGAAAGAATGTTTTATAACATCGTGTTAAGTCTATAAATACTTCACTTTCATGGAATTTATAAAATCTTCTACATTCTTTCACTCATAATCAGATTCTCTTCTTGCACTCTTTTTTCTTTAGTTTGGTTTAAGTGAGTTCAAGAGAGAAACTCAAAGTGCAATTGAATTTCTCTTGGAGTAGGCATTGTGTCTTGGGAACAACATTTCTTAAACCATTTGCACTAGTGTGGGAAAACTATTGTTCTTAAGATAGCTTCTTAGAAGTGCTTAGCCTACCAAATTTCTTCTTCAACTTGTTTGCAGCAGTACATAGGGATGTAAACGGGTCAGGTACCCGCTAGATTTGGGATACCCGAACCCGATTAACTTTAATAATACCCTAACCCGATTAACTATCCGATTATTTTTATTTATGCTATCCGAACCCTAACCCTATAAAATAAATACCCGTTTAACTACCCGTTTATTAAGTCAAAGTTTGATTTTTAAATTTAAAATTAAAATTAATTTTAGAATAACTTAATTAAAACATTATATTAATAAATTTAATTTAACTCATAAAAATAAATTAAAGTTAAAAATCATAATTATAATATATAATGATTTAATTTAATTAAATAAAACATTAATAATAAATAATTGATATATAAAAAATATAAGTATTGTATTAATTAATTATTATTTATAATCGGGTTCGGGTAGCGGGTACCCTAAGGTAACTACCCGAACCTTACCATAACCCGTGACGGCTAGTAATTTCACTACCCGAACCCGATTATACACTACCCTAATTTTACTTAAACGGGTTGGGTAGCACCAGGTACCCGTTTATAAGGTACCCATTGTCATCCCTAGCAGTACATCATCTACACTAAAAATTTTTCAATACAACAAAAACTTCATTAATTAATAAGATATTATGATACGATTGAGTTTCGAAATATGAAAATTACACACTGATGTGCATGGAAGTGCTATGGGAGTTTGGCCTCTTCCCATGGTGTATAAGAAGGCAAATGGGTCATTTAACAGAAGTAAGTTGGCAGTTATCAAAAGAAGGGGTGCCCAAATTGACAACAATCCAAAGGAAAAAGATACTCATACTTCTACCAAATTAAATAAAGAATGTGGGGTTGGGTTGGGATGAGCTGTCCTACTACTGCAGCATTAGATGCTTTATCTGGTGCTTGCCTTCTGACTCCATGCCTGCCCTGCCATGGACTCTCAAACGCCCTCGATTTACAATTACAAAACACATGCTTTTATCCTCGGATTAAACCACAGAATTATTAATCTTTGTCCTTTCCTTGACACCTAATGACTCTTGTAATCCGTAAAAACCTTAATTGGTGTCAGGATTTCAGAAAAACCAAAGGAAAAGACATGTGCAAACCCCCCCAAAAAGGTTAGTTTGTGTCCTGCATGCAATATGCTGGTGTTCAGTTTTACTGCTCAAAATGACAGAGAAAGAGTGAAAATGAGATTTTGTTTGTCTACCGTGAAGTATATATAGGGGATTAGTGGTAAAGTTTTGGAAGTATATTCAGACAGACAAGGATCTGAAACAACAGTTGATTGGGACAAGGACAATGTTGTCCACAAAGTGGACAGACTTTGTTGAGTGAACCAAGGACAGAATGGGAGTTTCGCATCCTGAAACACACATCAAAGGGGAAGTCCAGATTGTGAAACTCATGGGAGTGGACATAGCTTTGTCTGAAGAGCTTTGGGTGTATTTTTGTTTGTAAAACAAATGCCAATTTCTTTAACATTCCTTTACAAGACCCCACGAGTGGACTTCTGCTACATTTTCTCGCCCACCTGCTTCAATCTAAAGCCAGCCTCTTAGCCTGCGTGCGCGCATCTCTCTTTCTCTCAGCTCAGGCAAAGACAGCAGTCAATCAGAAAGCAAAACAAAAGAACCCCACAGGCCACAAACTCATAGTCTTACTTAGCTCCAGATTCCTGCAAAACAGAAAAATTTACTCTCTTTTTCTATTTCTCTCGAGAAACCAAAGATGGCTCGGGGAGGACAAGAACAAGAGAAAAGATGGGGTTGAGTTGATGATGGATCAGCTTTGAAACCAAAAACAAAAAACATTTTAGTATAAAATAAAAATCACCCCTTTCGAAACCTGGAAACCCCACCAGATGGAACTTACAGATTTGCAAAGCAATAAGCAAGCCAACAACAACAATACCAACAGCAACAGCAATAACAACAATTCTGCAGAACCCCACCATCAGTCTCTCCACCACCAGCACCATCTGCAACATCAAAAACAGTCATCTTCTTCCCACCTTGTGGTCCCTTTCGATGGCACCAGATCTTCAGTTCTTTCTTCTGGCAACCCTTTTAATATGGGCTCCATCTCTCATCTTCACCATCATCATCTTCTTCATCCTGCTTCTTCAACAACTACAACAACCACAACGCCTCCTCTCTCGTCTTCTTCCTCCTCCTCCTCTTCTGCGGCTTCTACCGCTACAATCAACGCTCCTCAACTCGTTGACGCCTCTCTCGCTATTGCCACCAGATCTACTTCTCTCAACATCGATTCCACAAAGAAGAATCAGCCGAACTTGCCACTTTCATCAACGACACCAACAACGACGACTGTAGCTAACCCACCAGTGAAACGCTCGACCAAGGACCGCCACACGAAAGTTGATGGTCGAGGCCGGCGTATCAGAATGCCTGCTACTTGTGCGGCTAGGGTTTTTCAATTGACAAGAGAATTAGGTCACAAATCTGATGGGGAGACAATTGAATGGCTTTTACAGCAAGCTGAACCAGCAATAATAGCAGCCACTGGAACTGGTACCATACCGGCCAATTTTTCAACTCTTAATGTTTCGTTAAGAAGTACTGGATCCACGCTTTCCGCCCCACCATCAAAATCTGCTCCTCACTCCTTCCATGGTGCTTTAGCTTTGGCTTCTCATCATCATCATCACCCTTATGAAGAAGGGTTTGCTCATAGCGCTTTGTTGGGTTTTCACCATCACCAGCAGCAGCAGCAACAGCAGCAGCATATTCTAACAGCTGATCAAATAGCTGAAGCTTTACCTGGACCCGGAGGTGGTGATGGCGGCGGAGATAGTGGAAATTCAAGTGAGAATTATATGAGGAAACGTTTTAGAGAGGACTTGTTTAAGGACGAAATTCAGCAACAAGGTGAAAGTGGCAGTGGCGGCGGAGGTGGGAGAGGAGACGGATCCCCTATTAAGGCTTTTAAAAGTGGTTTAACTCAATTGCCTAAGCCACAACAAGATGCTGGATCTTCGGGCCTTCTTCGACCATCAAATATCCTTCCCGCCACAGCCATGTGGGCAGTGGCACCAGCTCCGAGCAGTGGAGCGGGAAGCACGTTTTGGATGCTTCCCGTGACTGCCGGTGCTGGTGGCCCGTCAGTGGCAACAGGTGCATCTGGGGCAGGTCCATCTGAGCCCCAGATGTGGCCTTTTGGAACCGCAAGTCCAGCAAGCGGGAATACATTGCAAGCACCGTTACATTTTGTACCAAGATTTAATCTGCCGGGTAATGTTGAGTTCCAAGGCGGTAGAGCTAGTCCTTTACAGTTGGGTTCGATGTTAATGCAGCAACAACCTTCACAGCATCTCGGTTTAGGAATGTCTGAGTCTAACCTGGGCATGTTGGCGGCTCTTAATGCCTATGCTAGAGGTGGTTCAAACATTAATTCGGAGCAAAATAATCCACTGGAACATCATCAACACCAGCCTCAAGCTGCAGATAGTGGAGAAGAAGACCCCAATAATTCTCAATGATGGTCAGAGAATTAAACAAACAACAAGTTGGTTAGTAGGCTTTTAATTCTCATGTGTCAGGTTGATGCCTTGGATTTTTTTCTTTCCTTTTAAGACAATACATACAATTACATATATAGGAGCAGGAACTAGAGATTGCTGGGTTTGTTTGTGCAGATATGGAACATGAAGTTTGTGATGAGCTGAGTGCATGAAACTTTTTACTGGACTGTCATCTGGAGAGAGATTAAGGTTCTAATTAGGTGCCATGTTGGTTTTGTTTGCTCATTTGGTTTTGATTTTTTGAAATTTTCTAGCTAGGTTTGATGTGGAGAAGTTTGAGTTTGTAATTTCAGCTGGGGTCCGAAGGGGACCCGATAGGGAACAGGAATGAGAGAGAGTTGTTTGTATAGGAGGATATTTGTTTGTGTTGATTACAGTGTTATTACTCTTATTTGCTATGTTTGTACCAGGAATTTGGAAAAAAAATTGAACAAACAAAATGAATTTTTGTTGTAAATTAGTGGTTTGCATGAGTTGTTTTCTTGTTTCTTCCCTACCTCCTTCAACTCTATCTCCTTCACATGGTAAAATGCCGAAATGAACAGAAAGGCATTAGCTTTATGAACTTTAATTCCTTCAAAAAGTAATGGTGAGAGAGAGAAGAAAGTTTTCTTGGGGAAGACTGGGGATAGATTCCTAAGGAGTCTGCTTACTCCTTTCCTTTTCAAGTTTCAAAGAGATTCAGAAAGCATGTCAGTTGGGGCCTTTTTAGGCTTTTTTCTTGCAATTCCAAGCCATTGCCATTCTCTAAGTTGTCTTCGAAACTTGCTCATTTAATGTTAATGTCATTATTATTACACACTGAAAGCCTATTTTCTGCCTGGGCAATGTGTATGCTTCTTCAGTTCTATCTGGGCGGTCTAATCTCCCTTATTTCCAGGAAGAAAAGCTTATTTTACTAGGATGTTGCTTGCGAATCCATCCAAGTGCTTGAAACATCACTACAAGTTCAAGAAAAAAAGTGGAAATGGAAGAAGAATGTTTTATTATACCATTTATCAATGTCGTGGGTTTTGGGAATCTTTCTTTATTACCTTCCAAGGCTTGTAATGAGTGAAAGATTTTAGGATGAAACAACCTTTGTGCATGTTGGAGATGAGTTTGATCCTTTGAGTTATCATGTCGATTGCAAACCCAACCCATGTACTTTCCTAAGGTTGTTCAGTTTGTTTTCTTGCAAACAGAGAATCACTTTTGTTTTGACATGTGCAGTTCTTACAATGACATACAAACAGAGAATCACCATTGGATTTGGGAGTTCCATGATAAAAATTCTGATTTTTTAGCTTTATTAATGAAAATCTGTAGCCAAGTGAATCGTCCCCACTAATCATCATTAAAGTTAAAAACAATCATGAATTTCTATGACTAATTCAATCTCACATGTGAACAAGTAGTACCAAATTTTGATCTTTCAAGCCACCTACTTTAATTATAGGCCCTTCAATTTAGCCATACATTTTTTATGTTTATAGAGGGCCACCCTTCACTGAAACTGAAATCTAATAATCCAAGTAAAGATTTGCCTGTTTTTAGTAAATAAATAAGCATATGCAATCCCATTGAAGAATTTGAGCACAAAATTAACTGAATCTCACTTTATAGCAGACAAACAAATTTCAACTTTTTCCCACAGTGATTTTTTTTAAAAATATTAACATTGTAATTAAACCTATTAAACACAACAAAACTATACGACACAAAAATAACATAATTAAAAATACATAAGTAGCACATTAAAATTTGATAAAAATTATAAATGAATATGACGAAAGTCTAATAAAAAAATTGTGTTTGACATGTCAAGACTAATTTTGACATGAAACTTTTATATTTTATGCTACAAGAGCACAATTTTACATATCATAAATTGTAAATTCTAATTATACTAAGCATATTAAAGAGTTACTTTGAGTTTTATTACAATAATCCAAACTGTACACATTTCTGATAATCTCAGAAAGGGTCGGAAATCAGTAATAAATATATATTACACACTTCAGCATTTTTATGTACACAAAGATAGTAAAATGAAATGGCTGAGAGCTGTGGCAGTGTTGTGCAGACTTTGGGAAGAAATTTTTAAGGCAACTGCCAGTCAGATGGTTACAACCTGTTCCATTAAATGAGAAACAAAGTTAAGAGATGAATCTATTTTGGCACCACAAGTAAATGATGAAACTTTAGAATATAAATAAAAATAATAATGAAAATGAAAGTAAAGATATGCTCCAATGAAAGGCTTGGCACATGCAAGAACATAAGAAAAGAGATATGGTCCACGTACATTTTCTTTAGCTAGTAGAAATGGACTTACTGTCAAGTTGTGAGAGCATAAACCAGAATTTGTTACAGTGTCTTCTTATCTGGCACTTGTTCTTGAGATTCCGATGGAAAGAGGGACAAGACCCGCATCCTAGAGAAGAAATATCGGTTGAGACATGCGGCGAGTAAGCCTATTATGATTGCATCAAAATTTTAAACGAAACAAAATCCATTTCAATCTAACATCGTGCTTTTATATTGCAAGTAATATCCAATGCCATCATGTTAAGGCAAAAATTAAGGCTAATTAAAGCAGGTAGCTTACAATAAATTATCCACTAAATAAAATAGAGGAAGCTTCCCCAACTCTGCACCATTCCATCTTCTTCTTTGAGTGGAAATAACTTGCTCTGCGTCTGTGCCCGTTGCAGTAAGAACAAACTGAAAGACATGCATGTTAAGACCATCTGATATTCAGGAAAGAGAAAAATTTCATAATCACCAAAAGAATAAAAAGTGGTCTAGACATACCAGAGGAAAGAGTATGGCCATAACACCATAGCTCACGAGAGGTGAGAAAAAGAAGATTGCCAGAACACAAGGGCTTCCTGAAAAGCCAATTAGAACATCAGTGATTTTGAACATGATATAGCTGTCCATTCAACAAAGAGTTCTCTACTTTCTATTTTCAACTTGTAAAGTATAAAGTTTCTTGGGTTCTTATCATTTCCATAACAGCAAAATGCCAAGAGGTAAAAGAAAAAAAAAACCACATTTTACAAGTAGTAATCAATTAAAGTGAGCAGTAATTACCAAAACCAGCAAAGAAAGCCCAATTAGTTTGAAAGAATTCCAGCCTTTTCACCAGACCCCATTCGGAAAAGTTCCATTTGTACCTAAGAAGTTTAAAAATTATTAGTCATCATCTAGCTTAGACTAGTAGCGAAAAAATTAGTCAGCGAATTCTTGTTTTACCACATACTCGAAACAATAGTATGCATACATCCAAGAAAGAAGTATGAAATTGAGTGCCTTCCCTACATAGGGTATAAATCCTGTGGCATAAACCTACATATAAATTGTAAATGATGTAAGTCTGTCATCTGAAATTTATAGATAACTTCATACAAGGGAAAGGGTAAAGGATATCAGAAGCATACTAGATGATAATAAATGCTTCTATAAACAGAAAGTAAAATGCAGAAAGAACTCATCATTACCTAGCTCTAACAAGTAAAACATAAAATATACAATATAGACAAGAAATTTACCTCTATGAAAAATAAACTCAAAAGAAGAACCGAATATACCTGCTCTCCCATCCCAATCAAAATCCTGCATGAAAACATACAATGAAAACGAGACTTACACATCTATGCAAAGTTTGATTGCTTGTTTAAGAAGATGCCCAAAGTCATTAGTACCCTCCAAGGCCGGCAGGCCTTGCAGCATGCAATTTGCTGTCTGAGGTCAATGCGTCATTTTGTTTTGTGGATTCCACCACCAAAGGTCCAGATTTCCCCAATGCAGCAAAACCATGCTTAGCAATGTCATTGTACCTGGACAAAGACATAGTTTAGTTCAAACTGAATTATATCAGAACAGAAATAAGGATTTGAAAGAATAGATGAAAATTTCAAATAACACACTTGAATAACAGAAACACATAATAGATGGGAGACTTCAACACTCAGTTTAAAGTTAATCCGATAATATAAAAATTTACAGGCTAAGAAGGTCCACATGGATCTGACAGCTAATTATAGGATAGGAAAAAGTCTTCAGTTGCAAGATGAACTTCTAAAGAAGAATATGTTACGCAAAAATAGGTTTAAGTTTAACCAACAGCTACAGTTATCAGGTTAAATTATCACACTGGAGAAATAAATTAAAGCAGGATGGGATGATAAAAGTACCAGAGAGTGCTTAGAATAATGCTGAAGACGTACAAGGGATAGAACCAAAATACCTGCAGATGACAATCAAACAGTTGATAATACCTGGTTTGAGGAAGTTAACTTCTCATAGCAAGACAAAAACAACAAGACACAATAAACATTGTTTCATTTTAAAGCCCTTTCAACATATCATATGTTTTGTGTTTGAAGCTGCAAGAAAGCTATTGTCTCAGCTATAATCGGAATAAAAATTAAATTCTGCATTAAGGCACAAGATTAACAGCAGCTGCGGTAATACATGCATAAGGGCAACAATGTCAATGGCATGGTTGTGATAAAGTTCACTGTTAGTGGTGACAGTTGACTTGTACTGATTATACTTGTTGTAGAATGAAGCACAATGAAGCACACAGCACGCAGCTCCATAACCAATGTTGATGGTCGGGATAATGAGATAGCACTGGCTCTCATGAAGGTGGTCTTGGTGAAAGTAGCAATCACTATTGTATGACATGCTTACAGGGTATGATCATGATTGTAGAATGTTATCATGGGGAAGGGCAGAATGATTAAAATGACATGGTAAATTGCAAGAATTTGCAGAGAGATGTAGTGACTAAGTTGAATTTGCATCAAACACAAATCAACTCAATTCCATTAAACCAAAAATTGGCATCTTAAATACATTTGACTGCTAAAGGACTATAAAAGAACTCTCTTTTGCACAGAATTATAGCGAAATGAAATCCGAAACTCACATTTGGAAGATACATGACCAAAAAGAAAACTTTATATAGATACTATAACTAAAGTAAGAACTCATAGAATGCCATCAAATTGTAACGGTTTAGATTATTTCGATGTTAACCACTTACATAAAATAGTTGTATGAGGAAGCTCCGTAAGGAGGAGTAAAATTTCAAGACACCGTGGAATTCTTCACAACTGATCTGCGAGTGTTGATCAGGTAATATCCATTGCAGTATTGGGATAATAACCGACTTTAGGACAAACAAACTGAAAAAAAAAAGTTGAAAATAATTGAAAAAATTCAAGAAAAATTACATATAATCATTTATCAATCAGCAATTCTGCCAAAAAAAGAATCTCGCTAAAGTAATAATAAAGGAATTACCTTCCTAAGAATATGAAGCCATTTAAGAGAAAACACTGTCCGGTTCTAATCAAAAGCTTTTTCGACCTGCCAAAAAAACCATTTAAGTAAACTAAAATATAGTTTTTTTTCAAGAACCCAGTTTCTGGGTTACCAATGAACAAAAAAAAAGTTTCTGGGTTACCGAAAAAAGCAAAATCTAAGTGATTGATTAGCGGAAAACACAGCGTTAAAGGGAAGTAATCGAGCAGAGAAGAAACCTGCGGCAAAGAACGATAACTCTGTGAAGACAACAAGCTTCTCTAAAACCCTCCGCCCATAAAAGCGATGCTTGTTTTAATTTCGTTCTCGCAATTTTAATCAACGGTTTAATATCTTCCATCTCTTTTCTATTGATAATCAAAGAGAGAGAGAAGAGAGCCGCTTTCAGCTTTTTACACAGAACTTTGACGGACTGGGGCTACGCGTTGAGTTTCACCGATAAATAAGCAAAGTCTTAAATCTTATTGGTCCACGTGTAGACTTACCTGGCAGCTTGGGAAGTGGGTTTCAAGTCGAAGACTTGAACTCGAAGTGGTGTTAAGACGGTTTAGTTGCAGCTTCTCTATAAGATTCTTCAGCTTACGTGATCGAAGGGCAAAACTTTCGCATAATTTCGAAGCTAAGATTTTTCTATAGCGAGAGAAATTAACTCAGAGAACAAAGAGATGGCGCAGCCAAGCAAAGAGCCTTGCAAGAAAGAGGCTTGCGATATCCAAGCTTGTCTTTCCAAGAACAATTTCCTTCCTCAAAGGTAAGATGAGTTCTTTTTCTTTCTATCCTGCGATTCTCCCAAGTAATTTAGCAAATCGGTTATAGTGGGTATGATTGGATTTGCACCATCTCACTCTGTTCTAAATTAGAACTTGATCAAGGAACCATTAAAAGGGATGGGTACTTTTACAAAGGATTAGTTTAGAAGTTAAATGCTTGGTTGTATATGCTTGTTTCATTCGATCAGTCCTTGTCGCTGCAAAAGATTTCAGAATGGATGCTTGAATTTGGGTTCAATTTGTGAACAAGAAAACTGGTTTCCTAGTACATGTTTCCACCTGTTTACTTTGTCATCTGCTGCTGCTTTTGTTCTGACTTGGAAATTATATCTGCATGTGGCTAAATTTGTCTAACGAGAGTGTAATGTTATGGCAATCCATAATTTCTCAATCTCTGATTGAAATGGTGATGTAGGTGCCGAAAAGTCATTGAACTGCTGCAATCTTGCTGCGACAAATGCAACTATAACTCCACCCATTGTGCTTCTGTGTCGGCTCTCCTGAAGCAGATAGCCAAGTGAATGTGAGATTGACCATGGTTTCTATGCTCATGCATACCGTATGCCATTCAATTTCTGTTTAGTTGACGTCATCTTCATTTTCTCGACCGGCATTATTCACTTTTGTTTCTACAACTTCTCTTAAAAAAAATGTCATAGTCATTAAGGGTTTCAGTAGTCTAGGGAAGCAGATTCTGCACTTGGCGCAGAAATTGGTGGATGACACACCGTCTTAACCGGACTTTGATGTATGGAAAATTGCAATAATGATTCCAGAAACGCTGTATTTGCAATGCGCTTGAAACTCAAGCCAGTTTTATTCTAACAATTGTATTTGAAATCAAACAGTAGCCTTTCACATACTGAGGTGATCTTGGCATGTTTGAAGAAATGCACCAAAAACTCGTACACCAGGCAATGGTGGATCTACCAAATAGAAAATGCAATAGAGATGCATGTATTTGATTCTTTTCTGAGTTTTTTTTCCAAGTTAACATGGTGAGAACCCACCCAATTGTTGGCCAAACAAAGCGAAAGATACACTATGTATAACCACTGTGCTCAAAGATTACATTGGCCATATTTCCTGTATTAACTGGGGATAGTGTATACGAGGCAAAAGCTGAAGTCTATTCTCGTCATGAAGCCAAAGGGAAAAAGAGCCACAGAAAATCTCACCTCCTCTAACCGCCTCCAAAAAATGAATATGATGGAGTGCGTTCGTCGTAAAATACATGTTGACATCCACAAGGCTTCTCCCCATAAGCTATTGAGTTTTGTGGAATGGCGGCGATGACCTAAAACTCAACTAAGGCTTTCTCAATGAATCCTGCCTCCTAAGAGGGATGCCTTCGCCAAAGCCATCCTCTTCGTCATGCTTTAATGACCGCATAGACAAAGATGTTGTCAAACTACCACCTGATTTAAGATAATTCATCAAATGTTTAATATATGATAAATATTTCTTAGGTACATAAAAGCTTGAACGAGGTAATGCTGCAACATGCTTCATGTGATAACAGGACGTCATTGGTAATTATGAATGATAGAATAAATTCACAATTCAAGGTTAATGAAAACATACCATCAGCCACATCCTTGGTTTTGTGGAGAAGAAAAGTTCCCGAAAGGATAGTCACAAATCCACACATCTCAGTTATAATCTGCGATGGATTCTGCCTGTCCCAATCCTGATAACAGAAATTTAAATTTCCATAAGCTACCTTCAAAGTCATTCCAAATAATAAAAATGCTAACTAGTAAGCAGTTATTGAGTTAGAACGTCAAAATTTTAATTTTGATATAGAGAAGCAGATAAGTGAAGCAGCACAAAGGGGTCGGTAGAAAGCTAGAAGTACAATTTCATATTGTAACAATCACAAGCAGGGTCACTATATGAAATTGAACAAGAGGGAATTGAAGCTTGTGATTGTCAGCTACAACATCTTGAATGACAAAACAGTCCACGCTTCTACAGATAGAATTCCCTTTCACTCTAAAAAGCATACACAGTATATATAGGACTAAAAAACTCATTGCAGGCCGTAGACGGGTCATTTGAGATGAAGTTTGAAAAAGGCTTGTGGAAGACAGCTGAGAGTATCAAGTCAGATCAGTGGAACTAATAATTTAATAGACTTTTGAACCATTTTGATACCATAAATGACAGAAATTACCTTAAACATGATTACACTAGCCAAAATAGTCAGTGATGTAAACATAACATAGTATATGGGCGAAACAACGGCTGTGTTGAAAGTATCAAGTGCCTGCAATTATGAAGACAAAAACAAGAATCAGAGTGTGAAACAAAATCTTAATTCAGCAAATATGAGCAACACAAAATCAAGGTAAGGGGGCAATGATTCTCAGATTAAGAAAAGCATAAATGGATAAATTTCAACCGATATAAACTAATATTTTGAGAACATCATGAACAAGTACATCTGTAAACATAGAACTTATGCGATAAATAAAGGTAGTGATCAAGTCAAGTTTCAAGATCACGTTTCTTAACTTAGAGGTCTTCATAAAATGAAAAACTCCAATATACCCTTCCTATAAATTGTTCAGAACTTGAGATATAATAGACTTTGAAGTAAAATAATAATATTTCATTGTTTTTTCTATTCACATTCCCCACATTTCTCCCTTGTCTCCTTTTTTTGAAGGGTCACTTTAAAGACATTTAAAGAGAGAGAGAGAGAGAGAGAGAGAGAGAGGGCAACAAAGGGAAAAAAAAAAAGACAAGAAGCAACCATTACCTTGTTTAAATAATTCATTTGAGTAAGTACACAAGTAACCACAACTAAAGTAAAGGCCCATGTTTGCGGATATACAAGCTGATTCATTCCTGAAAAGGTTAACTTCAGGGCTATACCAAGTGCTTTAACACTCATGACCTGTCAAATAACCTCTTATAAATAACAATCTGCAAAGAAGGCAATATCATTGGAATGCAAACAAAACTAAGTTACCAACAGTAGAAACTGATGCATACCGAAATGGAACCCACAAGAGAGCAAACTCCAATATAAACCATAATGTGTGTCTGTCCATATTGCGGAACAAAGTGGAATATAAGTATAAAGACAGCTGTTAAAACCAAAGCTGTGTAAAAGAGGAACCCTGCGAAAGTATCAACGAGGAGTTAATATCATTTTTTTTCCTTTGCACAAACAATTTAGAAGAATGATCAGAGCTAAGAGCAATATCATTCACAAAATGCCACCTGGCTCTGTAGCAAGATCCCAAACTTCTGTTACGGATTCAATCTGACGTTCTGGGGGAGCATGCAAAACAATTGTTGTAGAGCCAACGACACAAAGAACACAACCAAGAATCCCAAAAGTATGCAACCTTTCCTGTAAAATGATATGCGCAAGTGCCGCACTGCAAGAGAAATGATAATTAGTAATCAACACTAAAAGGCCAAACCTGAATTTGAGTGACATATTTCCATGCCTGATAATAATGCTGAGGGCACCAAGAGGAGTGACCAGTATAGCTGGTGCAAATGCATAAGCTGCAAAATTAGCAATTTCCCCCACGACCACTGTTGCAAAGCCAAATACCAATTAGAATTAACCACTTTTTCTTCTAGAACCATGAAATATAATCAACTCAAACAACTCAGTAAATTTAAAAAGACTGCACAGTTTGATTAGTACCTAAACATTAAGATGTAAGCATGCAATGAAACTAAGAAAATTATCTTTCTATAGATGCACAATGAAGCATTGACAAGATCATCCTGTTTTAAATAGGTGCAATTTAGCTTTTATAACATCATCTTTCAGGGATAATACTTGAAAAGGAAGAAATATGAGAAAGGCAAATAAAGAAAGAGCTCCCAATAGGAATTAAAAATCCATAAAAAATTGAGTTAATGATCAACAAGAAAACAACAAAACTTACTTGTTATCATGCCTGCCCACCAAAGTGGCTCCAACAAATAAGAATATCCTCCAACTCCTGTGCAAAATGTAAAAAACCAATAATAAAAAGTCATTTGCACTGCGTTTAGCACAGGGGTAATACAAGTCTCCTCGTAAAGAATGAAAAGGTGAAGAAGCACTAAATGATAACGAATGCATCCCAAGAGTTCTTTAGATAACTGAGGTAAATGCAAAAAACAAACGAGCTAATTGCAAGGCTACACAACAATTTGTGCAATACACAGAGTCATGTCATTAATAGGAAAAAAATTATACAACAGCGACAAAATATACATGCAAAACGAACAATCATCCGGACAAGCATATCACTTTCTCCAGTTGCATCCTCTAAAGACACATGTTACTTTCACAGGTCATGCGTAAAGAGAAATATGATGAGAAAATGCAAGTAACCATCGAATAAATCAGTAAATAGATGTGGAGAAGTTTATGATGAAAAGGAGAAACATGAGCATTGGTTTTTTGAAAACAATTTTCTTACTAGATTGCCAAGAGCTCTAATCGATTGATGCCTTTGTTTGTTAATTAAAATTCCCAGGCAAATTGATTTCCAACATTTATAGTTCACTCAATTTCACTTTCTAAATTGAGTAAACCATTATTCAAAGGGTCCCAATACCCTGCAGTAATCCAGAAACACAGAAAATTACTTTAAATCTAGTTGCTATTTTCCACTACAGGAAAAAATTGAACAAAAATCCCAAATCTAATCATCAAAAAAGAAAGATTTTTGGTAAATTAGAGTACCTGCCCGGATACCAGAAGCACTAGCTTTCTTCAAGCCTTTTTTCTTAACAATGAAACTTGCCCCAATAAATAAACTGGAAGAAAGCGCTAAAACCAAACCCTTAACATTATCCGAGGACATGCCCTCGCTCCACCTTCGCACAGCGGACATACTCTAAACCTATACTTCCAAAATTTACCAAAACCCTAATTCCGACGGGGTAACTCTATTCTATGTCAACACAACTCGACCCGATCCTTAATTTGCTCTGAACTCGGACTGAGTCTAAAAAAACGAGTTCATGGATCTCGAAAGGAATCGCAATTTTACGCAATCTTGAGTTGGTTTAAACCGGGACCGACTTACAAGAACACGAATTAACGGATCTTGGCCCCTCAAAAAAAGATTAAGACAGATGGCAGTGAGCCTTGAGTCAAGAGTTACTAGATCATTTATATCCAGAATTCCAGATAAAGAGAGAGAGCGATGTTGAAATATCAGTCGGAAAGAATTCGAGAGAAAAAGAAATTCGAAGAATATTCACAACATAAGTGAGGAAGAATCTTGACTCGGTTGGCGCGTAGTGAGTTGCGGGAGAACGAGTGGATCTCAACTCTGAAGAGAGAAAAATGCAGAGAGTTCGTCGCCGGCGCTTAACAGGAAAGGGAGAAAGGAAAGGTGGGTTGGAATGGATACAGTTTGCTGCTGAGTCGGTGTGAAGAGAACAACAGCTGTGATTGTTGCGAAGGAGAGGTTTCTTCGAATGAAAGAGAAGGTTAAAAGAGCGCGTGGAATTGCGGTTGGGGCAAAGCCGGCGGAGACTCCCCTCCGAATCTAGTTTGTGTTTTTTTTTTGAGTAGCCGAATCTAGTTTGTTTGATAAGTAGGTGTATTGCGTTTTATTTTTTTTTTTTTTTTTTTGGTTACAGCGTTTTATTTTTTTTAAGAGATTATAAATTGTATTAATTATCCACATTAATTATTTTATTTTCATTTCAATTTTTTTGGTCTCAAACAAAATTTATTTATATTATTATTATGAAAAATATTTTGTCTAGTTTTGTATAGATTTTTTTGTAAAATATTAAATTTTCATGTAAGAATAAGATTTATCTAGTTTTGAACTATATTATACACTATAAAAATAAGAAAAAAATAAGACAATATACCATTCATGTTTGGAAAAATTTGCTCATTTTTTAATTATTTTTTGGATCGTTAATTGTGGATATTTCTTTGTCTCATTCTCTCTTGATTTTATTTTTATAATTAAATATTAAAGATTGAAATTATTTGAGTTTAAATATAATCTTTACAGCTAAGTAAAAATTTATTTTTAATTATTTGATCAATTTTTTGTTGACTTTTCTCTTGATCTTTTATGGTAATTAATTTACACATGCTTTTTCCAAGATATGATCAAGATACATGATGTGTACTCTATACTTAAATTATCTTTCTTTTTTATTTTTCATTTTTAATTTAAATATATTCTTAAACTTATTTTCATCAAAATCTCAAAATTTTATTTCAATACTTTTAATAAAATGATTTATATATGATACACTGAAACTTTGAAAGTGTATAGCCTATATACACTGTCAATACATCAAAAGTTGGTATCTCATCAATTTACAAACTAAAAAGATATTAAATCCTTAAAAATAAATACAAATAAATTTTTTATTTACTCATAAGGGCTTATTTATGATATGTCAATCTCTTGTGCATTAGTAATGTATAAAGATTATACACTACAATGTATCATATATAAATACTTAATATAAATGAAATTTTGTGAACTATTATTACATTCACCAATAAAATAGAAAACAAAAAAAAATTAAAAAGCTTCAAAATACGGTGGATTGTCACGGTGTCAACGAAGAAAGATCTTAAACTTTTCGAGGTTGCGTGTCGCTTCGATCAGTGCTCAACTGCATCTACCAGAATATCTCCAACCGCATCGAATCACACCCTCACTTCCCCACAGTCGAGTAGCATCAGCGACCAAAGAAAAGGAATCTGAAAGCACAAAAACTCAGACAAAGCATCTACCTTCCATTTTGCGGCGGCTTGTTCGCTCGTCACTGTGTATGTATTTTTTGACCTCGCTTCTGAAATCTCAAACCAATTTCGAGAAACTGATAGTTTTAGGGTTTTAGTTTGGACTGGACAACCATAGAAATGTCTCTGTTGCAGCCGTATTTCCAGCAATGCCCGTCCGCATTCATGCCCGCCTTCTCAATCTCATGTCCTTCTCCCTCACTTTACCTATCGGTTTCTAAACGCAGCGTCATCTCTTGTTGTTCGTCGCAGTCCCAAACGACAGTCGTTAATGGCAAAATCGATAGTGAAACAGCTGAAAGGAACGGGATTCGTCTTGGCTTGCCTAGCAAAGGCCGCATGGCTGCCGACACTCTCGATCTACTCAAGGTACTTGTTCAACCCTCTGCTTGGTTCAGCAGAAAATGAAGTATTCATTGGTTAGAAATTTCAATTTATTTTTCTTCATTAATTGATTTCCTCCGAAATTCTTTTTATTTTATTGGAGAAATTTTAGAAGTGAGGAATTGGGAGTATGCAATAGACACACACACAATTTTAATAGTTAAGATTTGAATATAATGCACTATGTCCTCATTTTATCTATGTTCTGACCCCTTCCATTCTTCTGTATTTTCGGCAAAAGGATTGTCAATTGTTGGTTAAGCAAGTCAATCCTAGGCAGTATGTTGCACAAATACCTCAGGTTTGTGCCATCTTTCTCTCTAAATTATGCGTTGTGCTTGGGACTTTATATCATTTTGCATGACTGATATTCAATGATTAAATTGTTATTCTCCCTCCCAGCTTTCCAATGTAGAAGTCTGGTTCCAGCGGCCCAAAGACATTGTCCGGAAATTGTTATCTGGAGATTTAGATCTTGGTATCGTGGGACTTGATACAGTCAGTGAATATGGGCAGGTAAGTAAAAGTATGGGATACTATCTGACTAAGGGCATCGAAATATCTAATTCTATAAAGTGACTATGGATTGTGTAGGATTCCAATCTTGCAGATTATTTTTGCCATGTATCTTAGAATTGGCTTTTATATGCCATTGTTTGAGTTTTCTAGAGTTGACCTTGGATGTTGATGTGGAAAAATGATCGCAGATTAAAACTTTATTGTTTCAATACTTTTATCAGGGTAATGAAGATCTTATCATTGTTCATGATGCACTCGAGTATGGAGATTGCCATTTATCTCTTGCAGTAAGTATTCTTTGCTACAAGTACATAGGCAGCGGCATTTTCCTGATATCCCTGCTATTGACGATTTGTATTTTGTTTTTTCAGATTCCTAAGTATGGTATCTTTGAGAATATCAATTCACTAAAGGAGCTAGCACAGATGCCACAGTGGACTGCTGAGAAACCTTTAAGAGTTGCAACTGGCTTCACTTATGTATGATATGTGCTTCAATGCTTTATTGATAATTATATTGCTTTTAGAATTTCTTTTTGGTACAATCTGCTTTGGTTAGCATATTGGCAGAATGTTTCTATTTGAATCTAATTTATTTTTTGTCTTTCTGCGCAGCTTGGTCCTAAATTTATGAAAGAAAACAGATTGAAGCATGTGATATTTTCAACTGCTGATGGAGCCTTAGAAGCAGCTCCTGCGGTAAGAGTTAAATTCTCCCTGAGTACTTGTTAGTCGAGGGAACTTGCTTATGTCGTAAAAATATGAATAGTGGATGAGATTTCAGATATAGTTCAATTTACTATGTTTAAATGTACCTTGCAATGTTCTAACTGCTTGTAGTTTCCCTTCTGTCTTTCACCAAATTGATATCTGACTGAATGTTACCTTATTAAGTGATATTTAAAAATGAGCGCTAATACTTGTAGATTTGGACAAAGCTATCTGGAGAGTGATGGTTCTATTTGTCTTCATGATGTTTGTAGAAATCACTTCTCTTTCTTGTTAATATAGATGGGAATAGCTGATGCAATTTTGGACCTTGTGAGTAGTGGGACAACATTGAGGGAGAACAACTTGAAAGTAATTGAAGGTGGAACTGTATTGGAAAGCCAGGTAACCAGATCTCGGTCTTTTTGCTGTTCATGCGACTTTCAAGCACGTGATTTTTTTCGTCTGGATATGCTATTTTAAAATAACTTGTTTTAGAATATCTTGCCTGATCTCAATAGTCCATTTTTCTTCAGGCTGTTCTAGTTGCAAGCCGAAAAGCATTAATCCAGCGGAAAGGAGCACTGGACACGACACACGAGATTCTTGAAAGATTTGAGGCTCATTTGAGGGCTCTTGGTCAGTTCACGGTATGGATATTCATAATTCCAACGTTGTGGTTTTCTTTTCCTTGTCCTCCTTGCATTCTTCCTGTTTATATGTGTTTCTTATGGCAGGTAACTGCAAATATGAGAGGCAGAAGCGCAGAGGAAGTAGCTGAGCGAGTACTAAGCCAGCCATCATTAACTGGGTTGCAGGTGAGGTTTGAAATGGTTTTGCTTTCTGGAATCTCACTTTTGGGATAGTCATTACAAATTTTAATTTGAATTAACCAAAGATTTTCGTAATGCTTTTGCTAAATCTAAGAAGGCTTTTAAAAAAATGTTCATGTTTGTATATTGCAGGGGCCAACAGTATGTCCAGTTTTTTGCAAGCGTGATGGAAAAGTATCCGCCGACTACTATGCTATAGTCATATGCGTACCCAAGAAAGCTCTATACAAGTCTGTACAACAGTTGAGAGCGGTAAGTCATGATGAATTATAATAAATGCTACCATATGTTGTGGAAACTGTGGTTTCCATGCTCCCTGTATTTGCAGCACTAGTTCATCCTAATATAATTTACATTGATGGATTTAAGTGTTGATCATCCTAGTAAGTAAATATGAATGTTGTCTGGTGCAGATTGGAGGCAGTGGAGTGCTAATTTCACCATTGACCTACATTTTTGATGAAGAGACCCCAAGATGGAGAGAACTTCTTTCAAAGCTTGGCCTGTAGTCCTTTCGAATGGATGCATGGTTGGTTTACTTGCTTTCCATGTCAATGGTGAAGAATTTTTGAAGTCTCAAGGTACCAAGGTGTGAAAACTACTTTGGCTAAAGTTAGGACTTCCAAGTTTTGTCACCTGTCCCTTGTCTCTTTTACCTGCTTTTCTTTTTCGGTAAACAATTTTGTATTCTCTTCTTCATCATAACCATAATGATGATAAAGAAAACATGTTTTCCTTTTGTTCGGGTACCAGTATGACTATTCGAAATTATTTGTACTGAAACTAGTTTGTGATTCTTGCTGAAATAAAGAGTCACTGGATGGATGTATACTGTTAGCTTTTCTTCAGATGAAATCTATCTGCTTGGTAATTTTATTACATCATTAAGGAAATACAACAAAACATCTTCCCTGTCAAATTAGGTACTATATTCTAACTACATGAAAATTGCAGGTGAAAAACAATCAAAGGAAGTTAAAAAAGGAGCTGTTGAACTTCTTGTTGGAGGAGTTTGAAAGCTTAATTGCTCCTTTTCTCTGTTCTTGTGACCCCAACTCCAAGAAGTCGATGAGTTTGGGTTCCCTATTTTTTATATGTGGCTCCAGACTAATAAATTCAAACTTCAAACCAACCCTATCAGTAAAGGGTTGATTACGAAGCTCTTCAGTCCGGTCATAGGTTATAGCTTGATCAGTGCTACTGGAGGTTGTCGTTGGCTGCTCTTTAATGTTGGTGTAGCTAGGTTGATCAAGGATATGGTTGATTACAGTTGGCTTCCTTTCAGTGCGGCTGTAACTTGCTACGGCCATGGCTGTGTCAGCTTCTTGGTTCTGAACTAGAGGTGAAAGAACCGAAGATGGCAGAGTTGCTCTTCTGATCACTTCTATCCTATAGAGCTCCTTACCAGATTTATCCTGCTTCCTAAGAATCATCACTGCATCACCAATGGCAAGCTTCCAACTGTGCACGAACTGAAGCCATCCCTTGCTGAGAACTGGCTTTGGGTAGGGTTTTTTCTTCCTTTTAGTACAAACAAATGGCCAGACTTTGTCATTCACGTCTATGACCCTAAAATCCACCTGATGCTGGTCTCTGAAATCCAGGAAACATGTTTTCTTCACTGTTTGTATAGACAATCTCTTCTCGATATCTGTCTTTGTAAGAACCTTAAAGAATACTATCTCCATTTCTAAGGCAAAATGGGTTGAACAGTTAGCTTCAAGGTTTTTGTTTTAGCCAGAGAAGTAATGAAAATGGATATCTAGCATCAAACAATATGCAGAGACAAAAAGCCTAACAGTGTATAAATAGAGCGCAGAGTTGTGGAGTGAGTTCACTCGATTCTCTGTTTCTCTTTTCGCGCGCAACTTTATCGTTTTCACCAAACTCCCTTGCGTTGTAGATAACATAGTATCGCTCGATTCTCTACTGATATGACGCGAGGTTCACGTCGTCTTCAAAGTTTAAAGTGCAAAGCCAGTACATTGATAGTGATGTGGAGAGATGAAAGAACAGCCCTGGTACTGACACGTAATCAACCCTCTATTTTATAATTTTCAAGGCATACTTGTTCATCTTTTGTATCAAATCAGAATCGTGGAAATAAAGGAACCCACCAATGAATGTGGTATCGGCCGACTTTCCGCTCAAGTTGGATGGTTTCTCTTCTAGTTGTCTCCCAAATCTCCACGCCGTTTAAAGTAGAATTAAATCAATACTTACGATGAATGATGATAAGATAAAGAGAGTCGATTAATGCAGCAATGCTGCTGGATTATCAGTTGATGCACGCGATTTATTGCTGTCCCTTTCTGGAAAGTCAAAACTTCCAGAAACATAGGTTGCAGCCCTGGAGACAAAAGTAGAAGTACTCTACTACTTTACTAATCCACCTTGTGCTTAGTAACTCCAAGAAAATTTAAAGTTGATGGCTCATTAAAATGTAGAATTTGACATGGGTTTCTCTCACATAGTCCTAAATGTTTTTCTAAATCATCTAGAACATTGTCAGGTTCATTCAAAGCAATAAACGATGATAGGAACTGCAGTTGCCAGCTCTGCAGCTCATGTAAAGAATAAAATTGCCTACAACTTATGAACCCAGAATTCATTCATGGCTATTGTTCCCCTTCAACTCTTCTTCATCTTCTAAATTGTAAGATATAATTCTCCATGAATTAACGAGCTATAGATCATAAATTGGAGAATCATGCTTTCAGCTCTGCTTCTATTATTTTCTTCGGTCAAAATTTACAGCCCTTAAAAGACAAATGCTTTTTATCAGTACTGAATCAATCCAACGAACAGTATTAGACTTTAAAATATTATGATGGAAATCTTACAATAACCCATTGTTGCTTGTAACTTGAGGAGATGATGACCTATTACAGAAAATAGACTAATTGCTCTGTTTCGGCTCTGTTTTCATTCTGTTTTTTAGAGGCAAAATGATAAAAAGTAGTAGCCCCCTGAATTTGAGCTTGGTGAGATTAGGACGAAAATGTATATTGTCTACAGTTTTGGAAGGTAGTGAAGCCAAAGGCTATCATAAACTAAGAAAAGCTTCTGGTATTAATACCGAAAGGATAAGAAAACTGTGAGAGTTCTGCAAATACGAGGTTCGAACCTCCCATTCAGAGACCTCCATTATTGTATCAAAAAGAAAAATATAGAACTGACGACTTAACCCCTTCACAGAGAAAAAAGAAATTAACTGATTGAAAAAGAACTTAATATATTACTAAAGTATATTTACAAAGCTTTTCTAACCAGAATTGCAAGAAATCCTACAACAGTTGAAACATGCTACTTAGAAGGCTTCATTCGTATATTACACAAAACAGACAATCCCATTAGTAAAAGGTCTTGGGATGAATACCAAATATGCTAACTACTGCTTGATTTACGACTAAAAACCACAGCACCAAATATTTTAACTCGTTTTTCCACCAGGATACGATACATAACAGCGCCACCTTGTTCTTTCTCCCTGTAAAAAGCAACTCTATCACCAACACGAAGTTCTTGGCTGCAAACAAAATCACGCCATCCCTTGGTAAGAACTGGCTTCGGGTACTTGCTATTCCTTTTACGAGTGTAAATTCGAAACTCCCATACATGGTCACTCTCGTCTTTAACTTGAAAATCCACGATGTGCTTGCCACTTAGAGGAGGGAAACAATGGAGGAGCTTGCTTGGGATCGTCAACCGTTTCTCAATATCCGTCTTCTTAAGAGTCTTTAACACTATTATGGCCATTGATGAAGTGGAAGGAGTTGCACAAGCTTTATGTCTTAGCTAGAGAAACAAAGGATTTTCCCAACAGGTTTTATACTCAATCACGCATCCAAAAAACAGAGTCTATATAAAAAGTATATTCCAATCGTGTAGAGATTTACAAACAGCGCTGAGTCTGGCGATATATAGAGAAAAGGTGTCGCAAAACTTAGTAGATAGTGCGATAGCAGTCGATTCTCAATTGTGTTGAGCACAAGGTTAAGTTTTCCATTATTTTTCTTACAATCCGCGTAAACGTATCTGCCGAGTACGCTCGATTTTCCTGCTCTATCGCGCGATTTCTTTTTTATTTTCTCCAGGATCGGAAGTCTTAATCACGAAGTAGGGGCGGCAGTAGCGCGATTCTGCTCGAGTTTCTGATTGTGACTCGCGTTTCTTGTTTCTTTCTTTTCTTTTCTTTTTTAATCCAAAAGTCAAAAACAGCATTGACTCGGTGAACCGAAGGATGTACATTTCTTGATGTGCAAGGATTTATAAATTTCCAATACGTCGTAGTTTCGAGAATGTCAGTAACTTAGTTACATCAGCAGCCTACTTATCTAGAAAGTACTTGGAATCACTTGGCGAAGATAAAAAAAAACGTTGGATGTGGTTTTCTCCTTGTGAAGAAGAGCTATACTTCACATGGGACTAAATCCAACGGAGGACGGTTTGTAATTCGATCGAACTTAAATTTTGTCAACATATGAACAACTCATCGTTTTTCATTCTTAATGATTAAGATTGGTTTTCTACCTACAAAATTTTGTGAGTATGTTTTAAATTATAATTTTGATGAAATTTTTTTCTTTTTCTTTTTTATAAATTTGTTCTTATATCAAATTTGATTAATCTTGAGGCTTTTTATGATTGAATGCTCTAATTTTAACTTTAAAGAATTTGTATTTTCATTATTTGTAATAGAAGATTTTTTCAGTAATTATTTCTCATGTTAAAAAGGTTTTCACATAAAATTACTTTTATTTATGTGCTTGTAACTTTTGGTGTGATGATTGATTTATTTACATTAGTGTTTGTTAATGTTATTATTGTTAGGGTTTTCACATTAGTTATGGAAAGTGTTAGGTATGTATGTAGACACCTAATTTTGTTCGAATTTACAAATCATTTCGATAAATTTAATACTTATCATTTACCCATTTTAAGTTTTGAACTTCATTGATCTAGCCCAATTCAAATCAAGATATGAGCTTTAAGGCCCAAATCTTAATGGGTTATTTAATTTTCATTTTTAATTGTTTATTTATTTTATCTTTTTTTATTTTTCTTTTCTTTTATTTGATTTGATTGTGATTTTTATTATATTAGTGCATTTTTATTTTTATTATATTAGTGCATTAAATGAGGTCCTGTTCTCCATATCCGGCACCTCCATTAGCCACCATCGGAAATCACCCCAAGCTGCCACTGTCCACCTTTGCAGACTGCATTTTCCACTAGCCCCTCATTCCTAACGCAATCACCATCGAAGACCGAAAGACAAAGACAAAATTCTGTAGATCAAATGCAAAGATCCGGATCAAAGAAGGGGCTAATTTGCTTTTAAAAAGAAATTTGTTCTGAAGATTTAAGGGGGTGAGCCATTTTTGGGGGTTCTTTTCTTCTGGCTCGACACATAAGACCCAAACCCCGCCTTCCCAATCTTCCAAAAAAGGAAACTCTACCCTGTCATCACCCAAACACCACCGCGTCAGTACCAGCCTCAACATCAGACCACCACCGAAACCACCCTTGCCCTTACCCAACCGAGACGCCACCACCACCATTACCAACTAAACAGCCACTAACCACCAACCACTACCCAATTGTCATCATCACCGTATACCACCGAAACCCCCAAACACCTCCATCATCACCACCGAAACCTTAAACACCTCCACCATCATCACAACCGAAACCCCTAACCATCACCATCGCAACCCCTAACACAGAGCCTACACCAGAAACCCCAAACCAAGACCCTAGGAAGCAACCACATCAACCAAAATAACCAAAACAAAAAAAGAAAGCCAAACCAGATCTGAAACCCAAACCTCAAAACCAACCATTTTGAAACCTGAAAAAAAAAAAAGAAAACAAACAAGAAAAAACATGAAGCTCGGAGACCCCAAAAGACAGATCTGAAAAAAAAAATCATCATCACAAAAAAAAAACAAATAAAAAAGGGTGAGGGTTTCGGTCTGTTAGATCTAGAGAGTGGGTAAAATGGTGGCAAGATCTTGGTAGAGGAAGAAGAGAGCAGCATTTCTACGGTCTCTGATCACTCGCCGGACGTCGGGGTACAGTGCCAGCGGCGGCTCCGGCGCCATGTTTTGGAAAGAGGAAGGAGAGAGTTGAGAGAAAAAAAAGAAGGTTTTTTTTTAAGAAGAGAGAAAAAATGAAGTATCAAAAAAATGTTAACCTTTTATAGTTTGTAAAAAAAAAAAAAGGCAGAGGTGACCCGCGCGGATCCGGATCCGACCCGGGACCCGCGCGCCCGACCCGGCTCCGCCATCCCCCAACCCTTGTCGCTCCTGCTTTGCCAGACCCGGATCGCGACCCGCGCATTCACCCGTTGACCCGACCCGATCCGGCCCAGCTGGAAAGCTTTTGGGCCCTTCAACTTGGGCTATTGTTTGGGGTCTCCTTTCTCTTGGGTTTTAAGCCCAAATTGTTTTTTGGTATATTTCCTTACCCATTTATTTATCTATTTATTTGTTTTATTAAATGATTTATTTTATTTTCTAAAACTCTTTAGGATTTAATTAATTTTATTGCATGGAATTATTTAAAATATATATATAAAATAAAATAAACAAAATAAAAATAAGTTTTCAAATATTTTTTAAAAAAAAAGAAGAAGAAAAAAATAATAATAAAATTTAAATTTAATTAAATGAAATTTTGTCCGATGATGGGATGTCATGAAACTCACAAGTAGTGATTTCTTGACTGATCCCTAGGTGAGAAGAGTTGTACTAAATGTTACCAGAGTATTGGGATATTTAGTATGATTTTTCAATAATTTAAATTTTTATTAAAATAAAAATAAATAAGTTTTTAAAAAGAAAATAGAAAAAGGAAATAATAATAAAATTTAAATTTAATTAAATGAAATTTTGTCCGATGATGGGATGTCATGAAACTCACAAGTAGTGATTTCTTGACTGATCCCTAGGTGAGAAGAGTTGTACTAAATGTTACCAGAGTATTGGGATATTTAGTATGATTTTTCAATAATTTAAATTTTTATTAAAATAAAAATAAATAAGTTTTTAAAAAGAAAATAGAAAAAGGAAATAATAATAAAATTTAAATTTAATTAAATTAAATTCGCCCGATGATGGGATGTTATGAAACTCACAAGTAGTGATTTCTTAACTGATCCCTAGGTGAGAGAAGTTCACTAAGTGTTACCAGAGTATTGGGATACTTAGTGCAATTTTTCAATAATAAGAATTTTTATTTAAAATAAATAAAGAAATATTTATGTAAAAAAAAAATTAAAAAATTCATTTGCATCATTTTTATCTGCTTGCATCATGTGCATTCATAATAATTTTTGAAACGAGTGTGAATCTTCCGATGATGAGATTCTATAGAACTCACAAGTAGTGATTCTTAAGAAATCTCTAGGTGAGTAAATTATCCGAAATGCTACCAAAGTATTGGGGTACTTCGGAATAATTTTCAATACAAAAGATTTTCACTTATTTCAAATAAAAAATAATATTTAAATGTTTCAAAATTAAAAAAGAACAAAATTGATTGTAATAAAATAAGAATTATTTTTAAATATTAATTCAAGACTATTTTATTAAAACTAAAGGATAACACATGATTATTATGGTACCGTTTTTTAACGGGCGTCGTGGGGGTGCTAATCCTTCCCCACGCGTAACCGTACCCCCGAACCCAATTTTTGTTTCGCAGACCAAAAGATTATCTTTTTAATAAAACTTAATTAATTTTGAGATTTTGTTGAAAAGATAAACATTTTCAGGTGACCAATCACACCTAATAAAAAAGATTGGTGGCGACTCCCATTTTTGTTTTTTAAACCTTTTTCGAAAATCGTCGAGCGCGAAGCCGTTACGACAGCTTGGCGACTCCACTGGGGAAGCTTTTTGAAGGTCAAGCCATTTATTAATCATGTGTTATCCTAAGTTTTAATTTAAAGGTCTTAATTAATATTTAAATTTAGTTTCTTTAATTTTAAATAATTTGTTGCATTTGTGTGAATAAGTTATTATGTTTATTTTATGACATTCTTTATCTTGTATATATTATTGTTAATAAATTATTGGGGCATTGTAGGATAAGGGTTACGGTTTGATAAAAGTTCCCTCATACACATTTGCACTTGCATTTGCATAACATGAGCTCTATACCCGGGTTCCGTCCTTCTTAGGAGGGAGTAGAGTACCTTTGCTCTCGTGAGGTAATCACCTCCGCAATGGCAAGCGAAATACTCCCACTCAAATTAAATCTTACTAGTCCAGTGTGGACGACAGTGAGATAGAATTTGAGAACCTTTAGATTTTGAAAACCTAACCCAGCATATAGAAAAACCTAAGAGGCCAGCCTTAGGTAGAGCCATGTCCAATTTTTAGTATAAATTATCCAAAATTAGGACACGAGGGAACATAATATTCGACTCTTTTCTCATATCTATAATAAAGGTACTTTTGATTTTGGGTTGAATTGTATATGATTTAAGTCTTTCATTTTTCTTAAAAAAAAAAAGAAAAAAGAATTTTTGAAAATTAAAGAATAAAAAATAAAAAAATATTTATATATTTTCTTTGGAAAAGATTTTGTCTGAAAAAGAAATCCATTTATTTTTGAAAAAATAAAGATGTGTGATGAAGATAATAGAACAAATAGGTAACTTTTATGATGCAAATAATTCTTTATTCCTTTTTTAAAGGGGAATTTTGTTTTGAAAATAGGTTCATAAAAATAGGAACTAATAAAAATATGTTCTCCAAAGCAAGAGGAAGCAAAAGAAGTCTTGTGTATATTTGGTTACAACATGTTTATAAAAATAAAAAAGGTTTTAATTTCTTTCACTTTTCTTTCTTTAAAAGGAAAACATGAAATGATAAAAAATGCATAAACTTCTCTTTTTATAATAAAAAATGAAATAATTTGTTAGAAAAATGATTGAGAAAAATAATTTATTTATTTATTTATTATTATTATTATTATTTGTTGCCTCTTTCCTTAAAAATAATAAGAAGAAATTCAATTAGGTTTTTTTAATTAAAAAATTTTCCTTATTCTTTATTATTCTTGGAAAAAAACTCTTGGGATAAAGGCAAAAAAAAAAGGGGGTAAAATGAAAGGAATTAAAAAAGAGAATGTGTTCTTTTTGTTTTTTGAAAAAAAAAGAGAGAGATTAAAAAAAAAAAAGAAAGAAGGGAGAATGTCATAAAAATGAAAGAATCAAAAATCTTGATTTTAGGAGAAAATTCATTAGGTTAGAAGGAAGGAAAAAGAAAAAAGAAAAAAAAAAGAGTAGAAAAGATGTAGTAGAGTTGCCTAGTGACAATAATGAGTGCAAATTGCAATCAAAAGAAAGGTGTCATTTTTTTTTATAATAATCATTTGGGCAATGTGCATATGAAAATAAATTTAGTAAACATGTTTTGCATTTTATGTCATCTCACATCATCCATCATTGCATCTATGCATCCATTGACATGTGCGCATCATGTTGATTAGGCCTATGTTTAAAAGAGTCCAACAATCTTAATATTTTGTTAAATTCCCTTGGAAGGTTGATTCTTGTCTTTATAAAGTGATTCAACATGGAAGATGATCAAGTAACCCGAATGGACAAAGTGGAACAAGACCAAAATGAGATAAAGGAACAGCTTTTTCGAATGATGCAAGAAATTAAGGGTATCCTAGAAGTGAAAGAGACTGTGAAAGGGAGTCTTGTGCAAGGAAACAATCAAGTTCAAGCGCCTGACAACCCAAAAGGGAACTTCCAAGGGCAAACCTCTGGCAATGTGAATTTTCAGTCAATTCTTGGTCGAGAGGCCAATTTTTCCAATCCTATTGGTGTCCTTGAGTTAAGAGCTTCAAATGAAAATCCATCAGAAAGGGCTTGGGGTCCAGTTGAAAAAAGAAGGTACAACTTCTTGGAAGAAAGAATTCAAGCAATTGAAGGAAGGAATGAACTTTATAATCCGAAGGAGTATTGCTTGGTGCCTGATGTGGTCCTCCCACCAAAATTCAAAGTCCCAGAATTTGAAAAGTATGATGGGACCAAATGCCCTAAAACACATTTAGCCATATATTGCCACAAGATGATTGGGCATGCCCATGATGAAAAGCTGCTTATTCATGTGTTTCAAGATAGTTTGATAGGGACAGCAGCTAATTGGTATTTTAAGTTGAAAAGAGGCCAAATTCATACATGGAGGGATCTGTCTCGAGCATTTTTAGAGCGATATAAGCATTTGATGGAGATAGCTCCAGATCGTTTAACCCTCCAAAGCATGAGAAAGAACTTGAATGAAAGCTACAAAGTATATGCTCTTAGATGGAAAGAAATGGCATCACAAGTTCGACCATCACTTACAAATAGAGAAATGAACTCTCTGTTTGTAGATACTCTCCCTTCTCCATATTATGACAAGTTGATTGGCAATAATTTTTCAGATTTTGCAGATTTGTTGTTTTCTGTGGGCAGAATTGAAGATGGGATAAGAAAAGGGAAGATTGCAGATACTAGTACAAGGAATTATGGTGAGAAGGGATGGAACACCTTTAGTGAGCAAGTTCAAGAAGCAACTGTTGAACGATCCGACAAGAGGAAATTCAATGTGATGCAAGGACCCTTCAACAGTCATTCTCACCCTTTGCCACAATCCTTTTATCCTTACACTCCGGTATCCTATTTCCACAAATTGTCATAGCCACGTTATCCTAACACCTCAGTCCCCTGTGCACAAGCCCCTCTGCCTAAGAAGCGCATTTTACCAAATGACCGTGATATTGATCTTGACCATCCTGAGACCAAGATGAGAAAAAGGGCTAAATTGTACCATTCAATCCCAATGTCCTATACAGACTTGTTCCCACTCCTTGTCCAAAGTTACAAGATTTCCACTGTTCATGCTAAACCTAGAAAGCCTCCTTACCCAAAATGGTATGACCCCAACACCAAATGTGACTACCATGATGGGATTGAAGGACATTCCATTGAAAATTGTACTGCGTTTAAGGATAAGGTGCAAGCTTTGATCGATGCAGATCCGACGAAATTCAGGGAACTTGTCTGTGGCTATCATCATCAAGGGAGAAAGACTTAAGGATCAATGGTTCAAGGGATAACATGTGTTGCAATGGGAAACTTTTGTTTATGCTTTGTACATATTTTTCATTTCAACATCACTTCTAAAGATGTGAATTGGAGTTGACCAAGTATTTTATGAGTTTGTAAATATTTATATTTGAAAATTTTAGATTTCTTTTAAATTGTGCTTTTAAGGTTCAAAAAAAAATGAAAAAAATGGTAATTGGACATTTCTTTTGAAAATAAGAGCCCTTATAATTGCCAACAAAAGAAAAAATAAAAGAAGAGGACATAACAAAGTCTCTAGAGAATTGGTGATCATTATTCCAGCAAATACATTCTGTTCGAACAATTTCTTTCTTTCAAAATCACAAGTTGGAACTTCATGGACCTTTATTTTTCACTTAGTCATGGTGAGATTTTGAGGAAAGATGACCTTTATCTTGGCTAATAAAATGATTTGTTTGTTAAAACCTTTTTGTCAGGATTCCTTGATGATCAAATAAGTGATACTCTTTTAGATTTGGACTTTGGTAGTTTAATAATTGTCAAGATTATGCTAAAATCATCAAAACTTCTTTGAAAAACCATGGGTCCTAAATTCCTTGGCTAGCCTTTTCGACCTGTTGCTTGAAGCACGCAAACAAAAGATATGGTAAATAAAGTGCCTTAAGCCTTTAAAACATCCCAAATACCAGAGTATTTCTTCCCTTTTCTCTCGGTGCAGATACTATGAGCAACATATGGTCAAAATGAAATCTTCAAACATGATATTCATTGGTCTATGAGGCATTATCTATGGATTTGCATCATTGTCATGGAAGGATTGATGCATGGGGTGCGAGACATTCTTAAAAAAAAATAATAATAAAAAAGGAAAAGAAAAAAGAAAAAAGAAAAAATAAAAAGAAAATTGATTGTGACATCATGCACTTAAGATATTCGGATGATTCCAAACAAGAAAGAAAAATTCTTTCAAAAGAAAAAAAAGAAAAAAACAAAAAGTCCAGGAAGCCCAATCCAAAAAAAAATGAAAAAAGAAAACATAAAAATAAAGCTTTTTTACCCTTTTGATTCAAGGAATAACTCTTCAATTTAAGTGGCCATGTTTGAAATGACAAATGGCCATCTTTCGTCATCCATTCAAAAAAAATTTGAAAATTTATCCATTTGCTACCCCTTTTGAGCTTGATGAATATTTTTTAATTAACCCTAATCAAGGATCACCCTTTACATTGAGGGGCAAGTGCAAAAAATAGAGAATAGAAAAAGAAGAAAGATCTTTTCAAAGAATATGAATGATCCAGCCTCAGTTTCTAATTGAAAAAAAAAGAGAAGATCATTATGATGAGGGGCAAGTCCGAATTAAATTGACTTTAAATAATTTTGGACTTAAAAGGCAAAAAAAAAAAAGAGAGAAAAAAGAAAAATGGAGAAATAAAATGACAGAAAAAGTGAGACTTGATAGTGGAAGAAAAGTCTTAAAGTGAATCCTTCAATCATATTAAATGATCCTTGGTTTGATCACCTTCAAACACATTTTTGGGCCTTTTTATCCATTCTTTCAAAACCCCGAACCTTGGCCTACATTACATACCTTAGAAAGTCCATTTCGATCAAGCTTGGATACTTAAATTGAAGAGATTGTTCCTTGAAGAGTCATAAAATCTATGAGGCACTTATCTCATTTTTTTGCCAATATTATCCTTTGATAACCCTTACACTCCTTTCAAATGAATTTTGAATTTTTAAGTGCATGATGAAACAAAAAAAGGGAAAGAATGAGACTCTAGGGTGAAAACCCCAAAAGGGGCAGTCTAGAGCAAAAGTGAGAACTCTTCGAGATCATTCATGATGTTGTTAATGCCACAACAGAAACGGCATTTAGAAAGTCATTTGAACCAACCAATGAGCATCCCAAACTATGACGATATTCGAGAATGCCCTTTTGAGAGCCATTAAAAGGATTGGTACCAAGATTGAAGCTTTTGTCTCCTCCCACAATAACATGCCAAAAATTTGAGCCTCTCGTAGCTAGTCTTGACAAATATCAGAATACCTCATTTGAAAATTAAAAGAGTGTCAGTTTTGATTGCACTTTAAAATGAATCTTTTCGCAAAAAAAAAATCATTTCAAGGAATCTAGTGTTTTTAAAATAATTTAAACTTTCTTTTGTGAGCCTAGATGAAGGGACACCCACCCCTTTTCTCATCAAAGGGCAGCTATCCTTCCCAAACCAAAACCTTGGTGTGAACTCACTCAATTGAGTTGATGAGAATAACTTACCATTTTCCTCCATATGCACCCAAATAGTGATCACCAATTCTTAAGAGAGTTGAATGTTAAATATATTGTATAATTGTGGGTTTTAGGTTCAACTTCCTTTGACTAGAGTATGGGGTAATCTGTAAAATTGAAAAGTTTTGACTGGATAAACATTTTTGGATAATGAAATCATTTATACCCCTCAAATGAAAAATGGAAAGGTTGTTTTACAGGAAATAATAAACTCCTTGGGATTTCTTTGGGGCAATCTTGTTCGATTTTTTTAGTATTTCTAGGGAAAAATGAGAGAGAAATTTGATAATTATGGTAGGGCAATGAACTTCTTGTGCCTTATTGGGGCAATTCTCATTAAGGAAAATTTTGATAGTATTTCAAAATAATAGTAAAAAGGAATGTGATGATTGGGGCAACTCCTGAAGAAGAATAGAACTTCATGAAATAAAGAATTTTGTTGACAAAGGGATCAAGTAGAAAATTCTTGGATAGAAAATTCTTGGATCATTGTGTTTGCATCTTTATAGTGCAAATTGGCATTTTCATAAGACATTTGAATTTGCATTTGGACAAATGTTGTTTGCATTGGCATCACGATAGCTGATCATTTGCTGAAATAAAATTGCATTCGCATCATCAATCATTGCATTTGTCAATGTTGAAAAAAAACATAGAGAAAGGGAAGATAGGAGTTTTGTATGAGAAAAGAAAATGAAAATTGAAAAAAGGAAAAGAAAAGTTTGTGTGAAAGAGAGGAGTTTCTTTTTGAAAATGACAAGAATATCAAAATCCTTGAAAAAAAAAAAGAGAGAAAAAAAAAGAAAAAAGAGAGACTTCTTTTATTTTAAAAGAACAAAGGAAAGAACTAGCAAGGAGAATAAAAGTCAAACAAAAAAAGAGAAAATGAGATGAGTTTAATGGGGTTTTGAGAATACGAGAGATAAAATGGAAAGTTTCAAAATTTTGAGAATTTGAGATGAGATAGTAAAGAATTGTTAAAGGAATTTGCAGAATCCAGAATATTTGAAAAATAATTGCAATTTTGATGTGGGATGAAAATTTAAGCCCAACGAGGTTGGCACCTAGATGAAGTCTAAGCCCGATGCAGTTGGCACCGTTGTGTGGTATTAAGCCCAATGAAATCGGCACATAATTAGAAGAGATTGTTAAGCCCAGCAAAGTTGGCACCCAAGAAAATTTAAGCCCAACGTAGCTGGCACCTAGATGATGTCTAAGCCCGATGTAGTTGGCACCGTTGTGTGGTATTAAGCCAGCGAAATCGGCACATAATTAGAAGAGATTGTTAAGCCCAGCAAAGTTGGCACCCAAGATGTTGAAGCCCAACGTAGCTGGTACCTAGATGATGTCTAAGCCCGATGTAGTTGGCGCCGTCGTGTGGTATTAAGCCCAATGAAATTGGCACATTATGAGACGAGATTGTTAAGCCCAGCAAAGTTGGCACCCAAGATGAATTTAAGCCCAACGTAGCTGGCACCTAGATGATGTCTAAGCCCGATATAGTTGGCACCGTTGTGTGGTATTAAGCCCAGCGAAATCGGCACATAATTAGAAGAGATTGTTAAGCCCAGTAAAGTTGGCACCCAAGATGTTTAAGCCCAACGTAGCTGGCACCTAGATGATGTCTAAGCCCTCTTGTAGTTGGCACCGTTGTGTGGTATTAAGCCCAGCGAAATCGGCACATAATTAGAAGAGATTGTTAAGCCCAGCAAAGTTGGCACCCAAGATGTTGAAGCCCAACGTAGCTGGTACCTAGATGATGTCTAAGCCCGATGTAGTAGGCGCCGTCGTGTGGTATTAAGCCCAATGAAATTGGCACATTATGAGACGAGATTGTTAAGCCCAGCAAAGTTGGCACCCAAGATGTTGAAGCCCAACGTAGTTGGTACCTAGATGATGTCTAAGCCCGATGTAGTTAGCACCGTTGTGTGGTATTAAGCCCAGCGAAATCGGCACATAATTAGAAGAGATTGTTAAGCCCAGTAAAGTTGGCACCCAAGATGTTTAAGCCCAACGTAGCTGGCACCTAGATGATGTCTAAGCCGATGTAGTTGGCACCGTTGTGTGGTATTAAGCCCAATGAGATCGGCACATTATGAGATGAGATTTTAAGCACAGTTCAACTGGCACCAAAATTTTGAACCTAATTAAGTGGATGGATGATTTTCAAGATAGGAAATGATTTCCATGTCCTCCGGGCAGAATCTAAGTCCTCCGGGCACAAATCATAAGTCCTCCGGGCACAAAATCTAAGTCCTTCGGGCAAAAATTTTAAAGTTTCAATGCCTCTGCTGCAAGAGGAGCACTTTCTAGAAAAAGAATCTAAGTCCTCCGGGCACAAATCATAAGTCCTCCGGGCATAAAATCTAAGTCCTCCGGGCAAAAATTTTAAAGTTTCAATGCCTCTGCTGCAAGAGGAGCACATTTCAGAAAATTTTAAGTTTCATTTCCTCTGCTGCAAGAGGAACATATTCCAGGAAAATGTAAAGTTTCATTTCCTCTGCTGCAAGAGGAACATATTCCAGGAAAATGTAAAGTTTCATCGCCTCTGCTGCAAGAGGAGCACATTTCAAAAAGAAAATTTTAAGTTTCATTGCCTCTGCTGCAAGAGGAGCTTTCTCGAAAAAAAAAAGAAAAAGAAAAAGAAAAAAAAAACAAAACAGAAAAGAAAAGAATTTAAAGTTTCATTGCCTTTGCTGCAAAAGCAGCTTTCTCGAAAAAAAAAAAAAAAGACAAAACAAAAGAAAATAATTAAAGTGTCATTGCCTTTGCTACAAGAGGAGCACGTTTTAGAAGAAAATAATTAAAGTGTCATTGCTTCTGCTGCAAGAGGAGCACATTTCAAAAAAAAAAACAAGAGTTTAGGTCATAAGCCGGACAAAATTAGTGTCTATTGTCTTTGCTCTATTCCTGATTCTCAGCAATGAGCAAAGAGGGGCAGCTGTAGACACCTAATTTTGTTCGAATTTACAAATCATTTCGATAAATTTAATACTTATCATTTACCCATTTTAAGTTTTGAACTTCATTGATCTAGCCCAATTCAAATCAAGATATGAGCTTTAAGGCCCAAATCTTAATGGGTTATTTAATTTTCATTTTTAATTATTTATTTATTTTATCTTTTTTTATTTTTCTTTTCTTTTATTTGATTTGATTGTGATTTTTATTATATTAGTGCATTTTTATTTTTATTATATTAGTGCATTAAATGAGGTCCTGTTCTCCATATCCGGCACCTCCATTAGCCACCATCGGAAATCACCCCAAGCTGCCACTGTCCACCTTTGCAGACTGCATTTTCCACTAGCCCCTCATTCCTAACGCAATCACCATCGAAGACCGAAAGACAAAGACAAAATTCTGTAGATCAAATGCAAAGATCCGGATCAAAGAAGGGGCTAATTTGCTTTTAAAAAGAAATTTGTTCTGAAGATTTAAGGGGGTGAGCCATTTTTGGGGGTTCTTTTCTTCTGGCTCGACACATAAGACCCAAACCCCGCCTTCCCAATCTTCCAAAAAAGGAAACTCTACCCTGTCATCACCCAAACACCACCGCGTCAGTACCAGCCTCAACATCAGACCACCACCGAAACCACCCTTGCCCTTACCCAACCGAGACGCCACCACCACCATTACCAACTAAACAGCCACTAACCACCAACCACTACCCAATTGTCATCATCACCGTATACCACCGAAACCCCCAAACACCTCCATCATCACCACCGAAACCTTAAACACCTCCACCATCATCACAACCGAAACCCCTAACCATCACCATCGCAACCCCTAACACAGAGCCTACACCAGAAACCCCAAACCAAGACCCTAGGAAGCAACCACATCAACCAAAATAACCAAAACAAAAAAAGAAAGCCAAACCAGATCTGAAACCCAAACCTCAAAACCAACCATTTTGAAACCTGAAAAAAAAAAGAAAACAAACAAGAAAAAACATGAAGCTCGGAGACCCCAAAAGACAGATCTGAAAAAAAAAATCATCATCACAAAAAAAAAACAAATAAAAAAGGGTGAGGGTTTCGGTCTGTTAGATCTAGAGAGTGGGTAAAATGGTGGCAAGATCTTGGTAGAGGAAGAAGAGAGCAGCATTTCTACGGTCTCTGATCACTCGCCGGACGTCGGGGTACAGCGCCAGCGACGGCTCCGGCGCCATGTTTTGGAAAGAGGAAGGAGAGAGTTAAGAGAAAAAAAAGAAGGTTTTTTTTTAAGAAGAGAAAAAAATGAAGTATCAAAAAAATGTTAACCTTTTATAGTTTGTAAAAAAAAAAAAAAGAGGGCAGAGGTGACCCGCGCGGATCCGGATCCGACCCGGGACCCGCGCGCCCGACCCGGCTCCGCCATCCCCCAACCCTTGTCGCTCCTGCTTTGCCAGACCCGGATCGCGACCCGCGCATTCACCCGTTGACCCGACCCGATCCGGCCCAGCTGGAAAGCTTTTGGGCCCTTCAACTTGGGCTATTGTTTGGGGTCTCCTTTCTCTTGGGTTTTAAGCCCAAATTGTTTTTTGGTATATTTCCTTACCCATTTATTTATCTATTTATTTGTTTTATTAAATGATTTATTTTATTTTCTAAAACTCTTTAGGATTTAATTAATTTTATTGCATGGAATTATTTAAAATATATATATAAAATAAAATAAACAAAATAAAAATAAGTTTTTAAATATTTTAAAAAAAAAAAGAAGAAGAAAAAAATAATAATAAAATTTAAATTTAATTAAATGAAATTTTGTCCGATGATGGGATGTCATGAAACTCACAAGTAGTGATTTCTTGACTGATCCCTAGGTGAGAAGAGTTGTACTAAATGTTACCAGAGTATTGGGATATTTAGTATGATTTTTCAATAATTTAAATTTTTATTAAAATAAAAATAAATAAGTTTTTAAAAAGAAAATAGAAAAAGGAAATAATAATAAAATTTAAATTTAATTAAATGAAATTTTGTCCGATGATGGGATGTCATGAAACTCACAAGTAGTGATTTCTTGACTGATCCCTAGGTGAGAAGAGTTGTACTAAATGTTACCAGAGTACTGGGATATTTAGTATGATTTTTCAATAATTTAAATTTTTATTAAAATAAAAATAAATAAGTTTTTAAAAAGAAAATAGAAAAAGGAAATAATAATAAAATTTAAATTTAATTAAATGAAATTTTGTCCGATGATGGGATGTCATGAAACTCACAAGTAGTGATTTCTTGACTGATCCCTAGGTGAGAAGAGTTGTACTAAATGTTACCAGAGTAGTGGGATATTTAGTATGATTTTTCAATAATTTAAATTTTTATTAAAATAAAAATAAATAAGTTTTTAAAAAGAAAATAGAAAAAGGAAATAATAATAAAATTTAAATTTAATTAAATTAAATTCGCCCGATGATGGGATGTTATGAAACTCACAAGTAGTGATTTCTTAACTGATCCCTAGGTGAGAGAAGTTCACTAAGTGTTACCAGAGTATTGGGATACTTAGTGCAATTTTTCAATAATAAGAATTTTTATTTAAAATAAATAAAGAAATATTTATGTAAAAAAAAAATTAAAAAATTCATTTGCATCATTTTTATCTGCTTGCATCATGTGCATTCATAATAATTTTTGAAACGAGTGTGAATCTTCCGATGATGAGATTCTATAGAACTCACAAGTAGTGATTCTTAAGAAATCTCTAGGTGAGTAAATTATCCGAAATGCTACCAGAGTATTGGGGTACTTCGGAATAATTTTCAATACAAAAGATTTTCACTTATTTCAAATAAAAAATAATATTTAAATGTTTCAAAATTAAAAAAGAACAAAATTGATTGTAATAAAATAAGAATTATTTTTAAATATTAATTCAAGACTATTTTATTAAAACTAAAGGATAACACATGATTATTATGGTACCGTTTTTTAACGGGCGTCGTGGGGGTGCTAATCCTTCCCCACGCGTAACCGTACCCCCGAACCCAATTTTTGTTTCGCAGACCAAAAGATTATCTTTTTAATAAAACTTAATTAATTTTGAGATTTTGTTGAAAAGATAAACATTTTCAGGTGACCAATCACACCTAATAAAAAAGATTGGTGGCGACTCCCATTTTTGTTTTTTAAACCTTTTTCGAAAATCGTCGAGCGCGAAGCCGTTACGACAATGTATTTAAAAGCATAAGAATAATCTCACTTTTTGAATTAATTTTTAGGACTGAAAAAGTTTAATAACACTCAACACTAATATTAGACCTAAATCGTAAACATTTTCTTGTGTTCCAAGTAAAAAAATGATTCCCCAATACCCTTGAACAAAAAATGCTTCTCCAACTTGATGTGTGGAGAAAAATTGTTAAGTTTCTCACATCAATTGTGAAAAAAGATTGTTAAAATTTTAAATAGCATTGGACAATTATATTTATTTGATTTCTAGTATTTGAAATAAGAGAGTGATAATTTGAATATTGTTTTAAGTTATTTTATTATACGGTCAAAAATAATAAATTTAGTAACCAAAAAATAATAATAATAAATTTAGAAACTGCAATTAATAAAGCAATTTGAAACACCCGAAACTCTGAAAACTTGGGACCGATCCTGTCGTGTCTAGCGAGACTTGGAGGTTTTGGTCAGTTCTAGCAAAGTACTCGCGCGATGTTTGCCAAAACATCACTTGCTGACGAGCGTTCGAAGTCCGAAGTCCGAAGAGAAAGCATCCTCCAACTATCGAACATTCCAAGAAGCAATGAAATCCTTAAAATACAACAAATTTCACGGAAACTGACCCCGCACGACAATTATCACAAAATTTGAGAACACAGGTAGTACTGCAGTGCCTATGGAAGGAGATTCAGAAAACGAAAGGATTGATGACAAATTGTCGAACTCAATATCTTTAGCAATGCGTGTTTCATTTGCTTTGGGTGAGCTCAACTCTGACCTGGAAATATGGCTTGAGGTAGAGAAGCGAGTTCAACAGCTTCTTTTCTTGCTGAAAACCCTACTCCGCTTCATCTCCGCATCAGCTAAGAAACCCCGCTACTTGCGCCCAGTTGACCGCGTACTTGAGGAGGTTGAAGGAATCCTTAAGCAAACTCTAGATATCGCCGGCAAGTTCAATCTCAAAAGCTTTATTCGTTGGTGCTTTAATACCACCAAGACTACCCATTTTCAAACATTGGTTCGCGATTTAGATGATTCTATCAGCAATATGAAATGGCTTCTTATAGTCTACGACCCCAAAAACAATGGTGCCTTTGATGGAATTGTTGTCTTCCTCCCTCCAATTGTCAACAGTAATCCAATTTTTTTACTGGTCTGGAGTTGCATTGCTACCGTCCAAATGGGGAGCCGGTTAAGTGATCGAATAGACGCCATTATGAGTCTTGCTTCGCTCGCTGAAAAGAGCAACAAGTACAGGGAATACATTGTGCAAGAAGGGGGTGTGCCTCCATTGTTGAAGCTTTTGGAAGAGACCGATTCCCTTTACGGGCAAATAGCAGCGGCTAATGCCCTTTGTATATTAATTAATAACCCAGAGATTATGAAGAAAATTTTGTTCGTTATAGTTCGTTTGTTGAAGGATGCCCCTGTTGAGGTTCAGATTCTGGCAGTGAATATAGTGACGACAATGGCAGAGCTCGAAGCGACAGCGGAATATGATTCGGCTGAGGGGAATGTGATTTGGCCGCTGGTAACATCGCTATCATCAGAGACATCTGCGGATGATCCAGAAATAAAGGGTAAGCGTAAACTCAGAATTAGATGTGCTGAGGCTTTGTGGACGCTTGCTGCTAGGAGCGTTTCAAATTGCAGAACAATAACAAAGACAAAAGCAATGCTTTGCTTGGCTAAGTTGGTAGAAAAGGAGCGGGGTAAATTACAGTACTATAGTTTGATGACTATAATGCAGATAACAGCTGCTGCTGAATCTGATATCGATTTCAGACAATCTGTATTTAAAACTAATTCTCCATCTGGAAAGGCTGTCGTCGATCAGCTCCTGAGGGTGATTGAAGAATCAGAAGACCCTATAATGCAAATTCCGGCCATCAGATCAGTTGGTTCATTGGCGAGGATCTTCCCATCACGCGAGACTCGAGTAATTGGTCCCTTGGTCTCGCTGCTTGACCACAGGCATCTAACGGTGGCAACGGAAGCTGCCATTGCTTTGCGCAAGTTTACGTCTCCAGGGAATTACCTTTGTCTTGAGCACTGGAAGTCGGTAACTGAGTTTATTAGCTCTCTGGGCTTGGAGATATTGATTAGAGGCGGTGACAAGATGCAGCGGTATGCATGGAGATGGACTCTGCTGCTCTGCTATCGTTTGCCAGCAGTCATAAGATCATTTTTCATAAGCAACAACTCATCTCACAAACAGACGAATAAAGATTATCCGTCCCCAGTCTTTTCTCTAGAACAGAGTCGGAACTCTGTTTTCTGCTTTGCCAAGTCAATTGTTAAAGCATTGTAAATAGCAACTCTCTTGTATATGTTGTACTACACCAAACAATATCAAAGACACTTCAACTCTCTTCTACATGTTGTGTTCAGCCTAACATGCATTTGATCTTTTTATTTGCCCTTTTTTAAATCAAGGTGTTTGAGGTTTGGGTAAGCTTCACAAATTTCTCTCTCCAGGCCAAACAGTTCGTCCACCTTGAGAGAGTAGAGGAAACCCCAGTAACTTCCTTTGTTTGCAGCGAATTAAGATCTATACATTGTTGATGGGGTTGCGTTTCTCATGGAGAAAGAATAAGCTGGTGCTGTTAAAGAATTGTGTGAATGCGCTTGAAACGGTTTTTGGTCTTAAACCAATGTATTCCCCAATCCCCAGCTTAGGCCAAGCAGTACTATTTGTAATATAAGCTTCCTAAAGGAGTTTGGTTAAACAATTCTTGCAAATATATAGTTAAGTAGACTAGTTTGATTGGGATATGGAGAAATATGAGAATAAGTGTACATTATTCTCATATGAAGCATTGGTAATCTATCCTGAAATCTATCTACAACTGATATACTTAACTCACTTAAAAAGAATATTATGCATCTAAATTCTTTCAATTTTGTAACTTTCAAAAATTTGTCAAATACATATGCCATCTAAAATACTCAATTAGTTGCATTAATATTTTTGAAGTTCTAATAAAAGATGCAATAAAGTGGAAATTATCATAGTTTAAGATTAATCTCACAATTTAAAAATTAAAAATAAAAAGCAAAACAAAGTAGATACTTCAATTTGCTTATGTACAATGAAAATATTTATTTATTAACAATAAAAATTTAATTCAATTGATATTTTTTTTCAATTTTAATTTTTATAAAAAGTATTCCAATGATAAAATTTTAAATTTACTAAATCAAAAGACAAGCTTTTAAAAGCATTCAAAAATAAAATCAAATAACATTTAAAAGTACCCTTAATCATATTTAAAAAAACTATTTTAACTGTCTTTTTCACTCTGTTCTCTTGTCCAGCCGCAAGGCTTGTATTTTATGATTATCTTCTCCTAGATCTGGATTCTAATAAAATAAAATAGGTGAGGTGACCACACGAGTGCGCGCGATTTCCCTGTGCTCTCTCTGTTTTTCTCGACCTTGAGTGACGTTGCTGTCGAAAGTCAGAGACTCAAAAACACATTGACGCTATCTAACATCGCGCGAACCTCTCGCGAGACTGCAAAAAGTAACCCAACACAGGATGGTGACAGAATCATAAAGTGGGTCTTTGTCAATGCCGAAAGAAAAGAAAATAGAATGACAGAAATGGGTTTTTCTAGTTCTAGAGGTCATCGCCGTCGATAGCAAAAATATCAAGTAACATGAAATCATTGTTTTTTATTGAAGCGCGAACATTTAAAAAAGAGATAACCAAAAATATTGAAAAATAAAGCAAAGTGCTGTCAGCAATATGACAGAGTGCTTGGCAATTGAGCTGAAGAGTGACCGAGATGATGCTGGGTTTCGAGGTAAAACTGCAGATTCAGGAACTCTTGGATTTGATATCAATAGGGCATGAAGTTTGCTTAGAGGTTAAAGGGGCCAAGTCGTTCAAGGTGGAGTGTGATGAGTTAAGGAAGCGAGTGAATCGACTCTCGCAAATGCTAAAGACCCTGTTTTGCTTTATCAGTTCTGCTCGAACTTCCCTTTATTTGCGCCCAGTTAAGAGCATCCTTCCCAATATCAGGGATAACTTTGAGCTCGCCCGGGACATTCTTTACAAATGCAAGCGTCAAGGCCTACTCCGCAGACTCTTAACCAGCCGCAAAGCCACCCATTTTCGCGAGCTAATCCTCAATCTAGATGCTTCTATCAACGCCATGGAATGGCTGCTTATCGTCTATAATATTCCCCAAAACAGAATTGCCGCAGGCCCAATCGACCGCAAACTCTATGTTACCTTTTTGGTCTGGTGTTGCATCGCCACCGTCCAAATGGGGAATCAATTGGAAGATCGAGTCATGGCTACTAAATGTCTCCAGTTGCTTGCTCAAGAAAATAAGTACAAGAAAATCATCTGTGAAGAAGGCGGTGCACGTCCTTTGCAAAAGCTTCTGAAAGAGAACTTCCCTCTGGAGGCTCAAATCATGGCGGCCAATGCGCTTTGCCTTTTAGCAGACGAGCAGGAGAGTATTATGAAGGAAATGATAACTACAATTGTAAATCGTTTCTCAAGAACATCGCCAATGAGTGATCAAACCAAAGCGGCCAATTTGGTTGCCAGCATTGCAGAGCATAACCTAGAGCTAAAAGAATACGATTTAATTACAGAGAATGTAATATGGCGGCTGGTAACATTGTTGTCATCCGAGCCACCTAGAGATAATCCTAAAACGAATTTACTTAATCGAAAGTTGAAAATTAGTTGTTCGAAGGCTTTATGGATGCTTGCTTTGGGGAGCTTTACGAACTGTAGGACATTAACGGAGACAAAAGGAATGCTTTGCTTGGCTAAATTGGTGGAAACGGAACAAGACGAATTACAGTACAATTGCTTAATGATTATAAGGGAGATCACAGCTATTGCTGAAAAAAACAATGGTTTTAGACATTCAGTCTTTAAGAGTACTTCTCCAGCTGCAATGGCGGTTGTGGATGGGTTATTGAGAGTAATCAAAGAATTTGATGACACAAAACTTAAAATTCCGGCAATAAAGTCCATTGGCTCATTGGCAAGGTCATTTTCAGCGAAGGAAACCCGAATAATTAGTCATTTGGTGGCCCTGCTAGACAATACAAACCAAGAAGTTGCCATGGAAGCTGCTATTGCTTTGCAGAAGTTTGTGTGCACTGATAATCACCTTCGTTCGGAGCATTCAAAGTCGATAATTGAATTCAACGGTGCACAACTGTTAATGAAGTTACTTTCTAGCGGAGATAAAAAGTTATAGCCGCATGGATTAGCTCTGATCTGCATCCTTGCAAAACATGGAAGCAGTGGCAGTGTTCTGATAAAAGCTGGAGCATTGACTGCTCTTCAGACAACAGGCCGCCTAGTAGCTGCCGAACATCCAGAGTTACAGGATTTGGTCTCCGACGCAATTTCCAAACTTAAATCTAATCATACCGGTAAGAATGAAGAATTAGATGTTGGGGTTTGCCTTGAATCCCACATCGAAAGTATAAGAGAAGTTATAAGGGTTATTTCCTTATAAATAAAGTGTTAGGGTTGGTTTGTAAAATATCCCAGAGAGTTATAGAGTTTGGGCTCTTATAAAAGGGTGTAGTTGGGCTCTTTGGGTAGTTGGGTTGGGTTTGTAAGGAGTTTGCAATTTTTCTCTTCTAAAAATTGCACGGTTGTAATTGTTTGATTGGTTATCAAATTGGTTGGGTGGTTGTAGGTCAAATTGGTTGGGCCAAACCACATTATTAAATATTGTGTTTGTTTTTGCTTTCCTTTATTTTTGTGGGTGTTTGGTTTGAGGGATATTTTTCCCAACAAGTGGTATCAAGAGCTGAAGGTTCCTGATCCTGCGAGAGGAGGAAAGCTATGGTTGAAGGTATGTCTGGAGGTATGCCTAAGTTTGAGATTCCTTTATTTGATGGTAAAAGTAATTTTATGTTATGGCAAAGTACAATTCAGGATCTTCTAGTGCAACAAGGTCTAGATTTGGCATTAGAAGAAAATAAGCCAGATTGAATGTCTGATAAAGATTGAGTTAGAATTCAGAAGAGGGCTGTGAGCACAATTAGATTGGCACTTGCTCCAGAGATTAAGTATACTGTATTGACTGAGACGACACCAACCGGATTGTGGAAGAAGCTGGGAGACATCTATGCGTCAAAATCGCTGACGAATAGATTGTGTTTGAAGATGGATTTGTATTCTCTGAAGATGGATGAAGGTACGAGTCTCCATGATCACTTAAATGAATTTAATAGATTAGTTTCACAATTATTAGCTATTGATTCTAAAGAGTTGAAAGAAGAAGAGAAGGCATTGCTGTTGTTGTCATCTTTGCCCAAATCCTATAGACCGTTAGTTCAGACTTTATTGGTAGGTAAAACTACTTTGACGTTGGATGATGTGATTGCTGTGCTGCGTGAGAATGAAAGATTTATGGGCAAAGAAGATTCTTCATCTGCGAGAGGTGTACTAGCTGCTGTGGAAGATTCTACTCGAGGGAGGACTAATGAGAGACATGGTGGATCAAGAGGGAGATCAAGATCAAGATTCAGAGATTATAGTGAGGTGGAATGTTATTATTGTGGAGAGAAGGGTCATATTCAAGCACGTTGCAAGACATTAAGAGAGGATATAACTGCATTCAAGAAGGCTCAACAAAAGAGTGATGATGGAAAGAAGAATGAGACATGTGTTGTTTTGACTGATTCGGATGATGATGTATTGGCAACTTGTTTAGATGGGCCTCATACTTATGAGAAAAGTTGGGTTTTAGATTCAGCTACATCGATGCATATTTGCAATGATAAAGATCGGTTTGATGAATTGAAAGAGGTTGAAAGTTTAGGCAATATTGCGGTTGGGAATGGTAATCGAGTGAAGATTGAAGGTATTGGGAGTGTTCAACTCAAGCTTCATGATGGTGGTGTCAAGACTCTTCGTAATGTGAGGTATGTACCCAGTTTTAGCTACAATTTGATTTCTTTGGGTGAGTTAGCTTCACGTGGGTACACATATGTTGGTAATAATGATTGGTGCAAAGTATACAAGAATGGTGGTTTAGTTTTGCAAGGAAAGAGGAATGAAAAACAATTATATTTGCTTGATGATGCAAAGGATAGAGTTGTTTCCAAGAGTAAGAAGATTCAGAGGCATGTTAGTTTTTCAGATGTTGTTGAGCAGTTTGGGGAGTTTGGGGATTCAAGTCAAGGGAGGATTTGTTGGGGTTTGCCTTGAATCCCACATCGAAAGTATAGGAGAAGTTATAAGGGTTATTCCCTTATAAATAAAGTGTTAGGGTTGGTTTGTAAAATATCCCAGAGAGTTATAGAGTTTGGGCTCTTATAAAAGGGTGTAGTTGGGCTCTTTGGGTAGTTGGGTTGGGTTTGTAAGAGTTTGCAATTTTTCTCTTCTAAAAATTGCACGGTTGTAATTGTTTGATTGGTTATCAAATTGGTTGGGTGGTTGTAGGTCAAATTGGTTGAGCCAAACCACATTATTAAATATTGTGTTTGTTTTTATTTTTCTTTATTTTTGTGGGTGTTTGGTTTGAGGGATATTTTTCCCAACATTAGATAGCTCGCCCGAAGGTAACATTAATCAGATTATTACAGAGCAGACTAAAATCATTTCCATTTTCCAACATCGCTTGAATTTTCTGTTAGAGGTGCTTACCATAGGTGCTCGGAAAATATTGCGAACAGTAATAATGAGAAGTACGAAGAGAATTTACGTGCACTATGTTCTTTCAAGACCCTTTCAGAAAGCTAAACGCCAAGAAAGAGGCTAGTAATGAAGGACATTGTACAAATGTAATATGTAGTTTATGTTTCATGCTAATTAAAAACAAAGAATAAACTTTCAATCTATTTGGGCCACCCCCAAGCTCTGTTCCCTACAGTTTCTTGGTTGGTCTCTCGAATTGAATGAGGACTCGAAACGGCACAAAGCACTGGCCGGAAACTAGTACCATTTTTTATCCTTTTTTTCAATCTTTCTGTTTTCAAGTCCAAGATTGAATCTTTACTCTCTCCTTTTACTTTATCTTTATCATCTCTATCTATTTTTAATATTCAAATATACTATTAACTTTTTACATAAATAAATACCAGCTCTTAAAATTTTATTGCGTGTATATAAATTTTTAAATTTTTATTTTATTGTAAATAAATTTTCAATCTTTTGAAATTATTCAATTAAATTCAAATCTATTAAACAGTATTAACTTCCGTTTGTATTTACCCACATAACATGTCATGTGATAACTCGAAAAATTATCAACGCTAGTTATCACTATGATGTTCAAACAACAATTAATGTCATTTAATATATTTCGACTTAATTACTTGATTTTCAAAATTTATGATTTAGTTTACAACAAAATAAAAATTTATGAAGTGATCAACATGTAATAAAACAAGAAAGATTTACATCCATTTTTTGAAAAAAAAAAAAGAAAAATGATATTAGACTATTATTCTATTTTTTTATTTAGAAGTGAAAGTTAAAATATATAATAAGTATAAGAATATGATTTAGATTAGAATGATCCTAAAAACTTCACTTTTTAGGCACCAATAAAATAATGCCAACTCACCCTTTTTATAAACACTCACAATAATTATCTTATACACTCTCTCACCTAATCAATTCATTAACTCTGCTTAATTTAATTAAAATTGATAATATTATATTTTAATATAAAAATTTAAAGATGATTTAAAGTGAAAATTAAAAGAAAAAAAAAATCTAAAATCCTTGGCAGTCATCCCTCTTTCATTTTTGTTAATGAAAACCCAAAAGCCATTAAGAATTTGAACAGAAAAAGAGAATGTTATTTGCTAATATGTATGGCGTAAGAATAGATTAACACAAATGCTATAGGAGGTGGAATCACTCCCAACTAAACCTCTCAAGAGTCGAGCACAATCTATTTGTTCAGGATACAACTTTTTGAGTGTTTTCTCTCAATTTTAATGTAAATCATTTTTAAATTTTTATTTTCAATTATAATAATCAATTTTAATTAATTTAATTAGAATTAAATGAAGTAATTAAAGAGTTGATTACGTGAGAGAGGATATAGGATAATTATTGTATTTTCTTATAAAAAAGATAAATTGACATTATTTTTTTTGGTACATAAATTGACATTATTTTACTGGTGCCTAAAAAATAAAATTTTTAAGATCATCATAATAAATTGTTCAAAAAAAAAGATCATCATAATAAAATTTAAACTCCAAATATAAATTATCCCTTTACGGGTCAAAGAAAGTTTTGCAGTGCTGACTCGCGAAACGGGAAGTTTACGTTGGGTTTTACGAGCGATGTCGCGCGATTAAAGCTTATCCAGCAAATTGCAAACCGTGTTGAGGTCACTGGGGGTTTTGTTGAAACCTTCACGTAATTTGACTATATGAAGCTTGCTCGGTCGACCCTCCCACTGGCTATAACCAAATTAAGCTCGGCAGACTGGAGAAGATAGAAAGCACTAATTATTGTGTTTGATCATTGAGTTTTTTCCTTTTTTTTTTTACTTGTGATTGAGCAGCTACGATGCAATTGGGGCAGAAGGAGCTCGAGAGCGTTTTGCCGGATCTCATGTCACTAGCGAAGCGAGTCGACCGAGCCGTTGAGCAGGCCAAATCGTTCAGGGTAAACTGCATGGAGATGGGGAAGCAAGTGTGTCAGCTGTCGCAAATGCTACACAAGCTGCTTTGTTTCATCGCTTTAAACCCCACACTGCTATGCTTGACCCCAATTCACTGTGTTATCTCAGAGGTCTACAGGATCCTTCAGGAGGCCTTATCCTTAGTCTGCGAGTGCAGAAACAAAACCATCTTTTGTCGACTCTTCACAGGCACAAAAGCCACTAGTTTCCACAAGCTTTACCACCTCATAGACAATTGCATTGCCGACGTGAACTGGCTTCTTATCATCTACAACCGCGATTTTGGTAGCGCTCTTAATGAAATCTTTTTCTCGCTCCCTGATATCATAAGCAAGGATTCATCTATTCCTTCGATTTGGGAGCCAGCGATAATGCTGACGAGTGAAACATTTCCACTTGACTCTCGGAGTGTTGCAAGTAGTAGAATGATAGAGGAGACGGAAATATTAATGCTTTGCTTGGCTAAGTTGGTGGAAGCAGATCATGGTCAATTCCAGTACTGTTGCTTGATGACCATAAGCAAGATTACTGCTGCAGCTGAATCTAATCTTGATTTCAGCTGCAAGGCGTTTAAGACCAAGTCACACGGCGCAAAGGCTATTCGCAAACAGCTCTTAAGGGTGATTACAGAATCAGAGGACCCTACGCTGCAAGTTCTTGCCATCAAATCGATAGGTTCCTTAGCCCGAATATTTTATGAAAGGGAAAATCATCATGTACTTTGTGTTTTATTGTCACAGCTTGGCAATGGACAGCAAGAAGTGGCAACGGAAGCTTTAGTTGCTTTACAAAAGTTTGCCTGTGAAGATAATCATCTTCGCAAAGCGCATTCAAGGAGGATGATTGAGTTGAATGCTCTACAGCCTTTGGTGAAGATATTGATAGATGGTGAAAGGACGCAGCAGCTGCAGGGATTGGTGCTTATGTGCTGCATTGCGATGAACGCTGGTTACAGCGAGGCCATGGAAGAAGCCAGAATTCTGACCGCCATTCGACAATTGTTAGCTAGAGAGAGGGTATGCCGCACGGTTGTCTCGGAGAATCATGAGTTAAAACAATTGATATCCAAGGCCTTGAAGTATCTGACATTGTATTATGAATACTAATAACAAAAGCCCAAGAACATATACTATTTGACTTGTAGAAACACTGTTGTAGTAAAGTTACTAATAGGTATTGTAAATTAACTAATTGCATTTCTGTTTTAATTGATAAATTTTGTTTTTGTTTTTTTTTTAAATAGATTGATTTGTCAAGCTTTGGATGAATAAATAATTATTTATTTCAAGAAAATTACTAATTTGATACTGGATTAATTCTAAAGTTCTTGCATCAGACCTAACACTGTCACCAATCAGGTAAAAAAAATAGTTTTGGTTCTAAATTCTTATTTGCAAGATTACATCCCGGCCCAAACAAGAAAGGTTTTACTGGGCCAAACCAACTGATTACTGCTAAGAAAGTGGGCTGAAGCAGTTTTAGGTATTTGGGTCAATTTACTTTGACCAAGGTGATAATTGTTTAATGTAAAAGTATTCATTTTTGAATTATTGATAGAATTACATAACCAAACCCAAATCTCATTGCATAATAATTATTTACTTAGTTGAAATAACCCTGAAATAATCATTTTGAAGGATTGACAAAATTTACTTTGACCAAGGTGATAATCATTTAATGTAAAAATATTCATTTTTGAATTATTGATAGAATTACATAGCCAAACCCAAATCTCATTGCATAATAATTATTTACTTAGTTGAAATAACCTTGTAATAATCATTTTGAAGGATTGACAACTTAGCTTAATCCTCATCATTCCTAGCACTTTTTTTCTAATAATTATATTTTTGCAACAATTTATTATTAAATGAAAATCATTACGTATACTTTTAGTAACGAAAGCTTACGTTGCAATAAAATTTAACAACGATAAATTTACATTTTGTAACGAACTTTAAGCATTAAAAACCCATTTTTTAGTAGTGTCTATTGCATGCTTTTTATCTACCAACCAAGGTTTCAGCCATGAATATAATACTGAAATTGTCTTCTAACTTTCACACTTTTCCTTTGTCCCGCATTTTAGGAGTTAAAAGAAAAAGGAAAAAGAAACGAAAGGGAAGATGAAGGGATGGGAAATGGGCGGTGGGAGATGACAACGGGGCAACAATTAGTAGAGAGGGAAAGGAGCATGGGAGAAGAGATAAATCGAATGGTGTTGGGGGAGTGTCGGTTTCGGAGACGAAAAGGGCGGACATACGAGCGAATTTTTGGTAGTTGTGTCTTGGTCTATCGTACACGGCATTAAAGCATTGAAATTGAAAGAAAGTTCGAGACAGAACCTCGGAAGGAAAGAAAATTGGACAAAATTTTAAAAATACCTGCGACACAAAAGACAACCAAAGAGAAAGAAATGAGATGGTAAAGGAAGACAGAAAGGTAAAGCGGAGGCACAATGAGGGAGAAGCCGCAAGCAACGTGGCATGAAACCAGTGGAAAAACGCGTTCGACGTTGAGGTAAAAACGTGGCCGCTCTAGTGAGCTTACTTTTTTCCCAAAAACAGAATTTCAAAAATACCCACAAAGCGTAAGACAACGAAAGAGAAAGAAAAGAGACAGTAAAGGAAGGCAAAAAGGTAAAGCGTGGACGCATGAGAGAGAATAGAGCGGGCCACGAGCATCGTGACATGAAGCCAGTGGAAAAACGCGTTCGACGCTAAAGGCAAAAATGTGGCCGCACCAGCGAGTTGCCTGGTTTTTCGCAAAATTCATTGTATGAGATATTTCTGCACAGTGCACGCGGCTTTGGTGTCTAAAGCAAATACCAAATGATTCCTTCATCAGAGTTCATCTAACGTATATTTATGCAGCAAAGAGTGAAGACGAGGAAATTTACAAGATGTAGACAAGATTCCTTTAGCTGTTTACAAACAAACAAAAAGGTGACTTCCTAAGGAAGGAGCAATTGAGGGTCAAAAACTCAGAGTAGTATGGTCAAGGCCTTCTGAAAAGGGCCATCTCTGTTGTCCTGCTATTTTTCCCCCTCTCCAAGCTACATTACCAAATGTACCTAACGTTTTCTGAATGGAAAGTGAACCAAATTTCCACGCAAGTGTAAAGGAAATTGTGCTCCAAATCATGTTGTTGAATTCTTCCTTCTAGTATAATACGGAAGCCTATGGTAAAATTTGCAAAACCCAGGATTGATATTAGGCCTAAATTGCTTTTTTCATACTTAATTACCTTTTTATTCATACTAAATTTGCAAAACCGAAGACTGATATTAGGCCTAAATTACCACGTTTGTGGTTTATTCATACTTAATTACGTTTTTTTAACATATATACTATTTACCACTAGTATTTATTTAGGTCCATCATGCATTCCTCGAAATTAAGTAGAAAATACATTTTTGAGACTTTGATTTAGTTGCGATAAAGAAGTTTTAAGATTTTAAAATTTCCATTTTGAATCTCATCGAAATATAAATTTTAGTTTATATATTTATTAATTTATTTTGATCTAATTATTAATTAAAATTATTTACTATTTACTTACTTTAAGTAAAATAATTTTTATTATTATAACTTTTAATAAAAATATACCAATAAAAAAACCACAAGCATGCCGAACTAGGTGCGTATGTTTCCTGAATCATTATCCAGGAAGCAACCTATTGAACTTTTCCCACCTTCCCTGCTGTTTCCTACTTCCATATATTTGAATTTTGAACTTTTCAGTTGTTTCAGAAGGAAAGAAAAAGTACTTTCAAATTGCTTCTTAGTTACGACGTCGTAGGTCTAACTTTGAGGAAAAATCGTGGAAAGTTGTGTTGCAAATCAGACTTCGGACAGTTGTGCACAGATTCAAAGCTCCAACATTAAACAAATATAAATATATATTTATAAATTTCCAATACGTCGTAGTTTCGAGAATGTTAGTAACTTAGTTACATCAGCAGCCTACTTATCTAGAAAGTACTTGGAATCACTTGGCGCAGATCAAAAAACGTTGGATGTGGTTTTCTCCTTGTGAAGAAGAGCTATACTTCACATGGGACTAAATCCAACGGAGGACGGTTTGTAATTCGATCGAACTTAAATTTTGTCAACATATGAACAACTCATCGTTTTTCATTCTTAATGATTAAGATTGGTTTTCTACCTACAAAATTTTGTGAGTATGTTTTAAATTATAATTTTGATGAAATTTTTTTCTTTTTTTTTTTTATAAATTTGTTCTTATATCAAATTTGATTAATCTTGAGGCTTTTATGATTGAATGCCCTAATTTTAACTTTAAAGAATTTGTATTTTCATTATTTGTAATAGAAGATTTTTTCAGTAATTATTTCTCATGTTAAACAGGTTTTCACATAAAATTACTTTTATTTATGTGCTTGTAACTTTTGGTGTGATGATTGATTTATTTACATTAGTGTTTGTTAATGTTATTATTGTTGGGATTTTCACATTAGTTATGGAAAGTGTTAGGTATGTATTTAAAAGCATAAGATAATCTCACTTTTTGAATTAATTTTTAGGACTGAAAAAGTTTAATAACACTCAACACTAATATTAGACCTAAATCGTAAACATTTTCTTGTGTTCCAAGTAGAAAAATGATTCCCCAATACCCTTGAACAAAAAATGCTTCTCCAACTTGATGTGTGAAGAAAAATTGTTAAGTTTCTCACATCAATTGTGAAAAAAGATTGTTAAAATTTTAAATAGCATTGGACAATTATATTTATTTGATTTCTAGTATTTGAAATAAGAGAGTGATAATTTGAATATTGTTTTAAGTTATTTTATTATACGGTCAAAAATAATAAATTTAGTAACCAAAAAATAATAATAATAAATTTAGAAACTGCAATTAATAAAGCAATTTGAAACACCCGAAACTCTGAAAACTTGGGACCCATCCTGTCGTGTCTAGCGAGACTTGGAGGTTTTGGTCAGTTCTAGCAAAGTACTCGCGCGATGTTTGCCAAAACATCACTTGCTGACGAGCGTTCGAAGTCCGAAGTCCGAAGAGAAAGCATCCTCCAACTATCGAACATTCCAAGAAGCAATGAAATCCTTAAAATACAACAAATTTCACGGAAACTGACCCCGCACGACAATTATCACAAAATTTGAGAACACAGGTAGTACTGCAGTGCCTATGGAAGGAGATTCAGAAAACGAAAGGATTGATGACAAATTGTCGAACTCAATATCTTTAGCAAAGCGTGTTTCATTTGCTTTGGGTGAGCTCAACTCTGACCTGGAAATATGGCTTGAGGTAGAGAAGCGAGTTCAACAGCTTCTTTTCTTGCTGAAAACCCTACTCCGCTTCATCTCCGCCTCAGCTAAGAAACCCCGCTACTTGCGCCCAGTTGACCGCATACTTGAGGAGGTTGAAGGAATCCTTAAGCAAACTCTAGAGATCGCCGGCAAGTTCAATCTCAAAAGCTTTATTCGTTGGTGCTTTAATACCACCAAGACTACCGATTTTCAAACATTGGTTCGCGATTTAGATGATTCTATCAGCAATATGAAATGGCTTCTTATAGTCTACGACCCCAAAAACAATGGTGCCTTTGATGGAATTGTTGTCTTCCTCCCTCCAATTGTCAACAGTAATCCAATTTTTTTACTGGTCTGGAGTTGCATTGCTACCGTCCAAATGGGGAACCGGTTAAGTGATCGAATAGACGCCATTATGAGTCTTGCTTCGCTCGCTGAAAAGAGCAACAAGTACAGGGAATACATTGTGCAAGAAGGGGGTGTGCCTCCATTGTTGAAGCTTTTGGAAGAGACCGATTCCCTTTACGGGCAAATAGCAGCGGCTAATGCCCTTTGTATATTAATTAATAACCCAGAGATTATGAAGAAAATTTTGTTCGTTATAGTTCGTTTGTTGAAGGATGCCCCTGTTGAGGTTCAGATTCTGGCAGTGAATATAGTGACGACAATGGCAGAGCTCGAAGCGACAGCGGAATATGATTCGGCTGAAGGGAATGTGATTTGGCCGCTGGTAACATCGCTATCATCAGAGACATCTGCGGATGATCCAGAAATAAAGGGTAAGCGTAAACTCAGAATTAGATGTGCTGAGGCTTTGTGGACGCTTGCTGCTAGGAGCGTTTCAAATTGCAGAACAATAACAAAGACAAAAGCAATGCTTTGCTTGGCTAAGTTGGTAGAAAAGGAGCGGGGTAAATTACAGTACTATAGTTTGATGACTATAATGCAGATAACAGCTGCTGCTGAATCTGATATCGATTTCAGACAATCTGTATTTAAAACTAATTCTCCGTCTGGAAAGGCTGTCGTCGATCAGCTCCTGAGGGTGATTGAAGAATCAGAAGACCCTATAATGCAAATTCCGGCCATCAGATCAGTTGGTTCATTGGCGAGGATCTTCCCATCACGCGAGACTCGAGTAATTGGTCCCTTGGTCTCGCTGCTTGACCACAGGCATCTAACGGTGGCAACAGAAGCTGCCATTGCTTTGCGCAAGTTTACGTCTCCAGGGAATTACCTTTGTCTTGAGCACTGGAAGTCGGTAACTGAGTTTATTAGCTCTCTGGGTTTGGAGATATTGATTAGAGGCGGTGACAAGATGCAGCGGTATGCATGGAGATGGACTCTGCTGCTCTGCTATCGTTTGCCAGCAGTCATAAGATCATTTTTCATAAGCAACAACTCATCTCACAAACAGACGAATAAAGATTATCCGACCCCAGTCTTTTCTCTAGAACAGAGTCGGAACTCTGTTTTCTGCTTTGCCCAGTCAATTGTTAAAGCATTGTAAATAGCAACTCTCTTGTATATGTTGTACTACACCAAACAATATCAAAGACACTTCAACTCTCTTCTATATGTTGTGTTCAGCCTAACATGCATTTGATCTTTTTATTTGCCCTTTTTTAAATCAAGGTGTTTGAGGTTTGGGTAAGCTTCACAAATTTCTCTCTCCAGGCCAAACAGTTCGTCCACCTTGAGAGAGTAGAGGAAACCCCAGTAACTTCCTTTGTTTGCAGCGAATTAAGATCTATACATTGTTGATGGGGTTGCGTTTCTCATGGAGAAAGAATAAGCTGGTGCTGTTAAAGAATTGTGTGAATGCGCTTGAAACGGTTTTTGGTCTTAAACCAATGTATTCCCCAATCCCCAGCTTAGGCCAAGCAGTACTATTTGTAATATAAGCTTCCTAAAGGAGTTTGGTTAAACAATTCTTGCAAATATATAGTTAAGTAGACTAGTTTGATTGGGATATGGAGAAATATGAGAATAAGTGTACATTATTCTCATATGAAGCATTGGTAATCTATCCTGAAATCTATCTACAACTGATATACTTAACTCACTTAAAAAGAATATTATGCATCTAAATTCTTTCAATTTTGTAACTTTCAAAAATTTGTCAAATACATATGCCATCTAAAATACTCAATTAGTTGCATTAATATTTTTGAAGTTCTAATAAAAGATGCAAAAAAGTGGAAATTATCATAGTTTAAGATTAATCTCACAATTTAAAAATCAAAAATAAAAAGCAAAACAAAGTAGATACTTCAATTTGCTTATGTACAATGAAAATATTTATTTATTAACAACAAAAATTTAATTCAATTGATATTTTTTTTTCAATTTTAATTTTTGTAAAAAGTATTCCAATAATAAAATTTTAAATATACTGAATCAAAAGAAAAGCTTTTAAAATCATTTAAAAATAAAATCAAATAACATTTAAAAGTACCCTTAATCATATTTAAAAAAACTATTTTAACTGTCTTTTTCACTCTGTTCTCTTGTTGTTACCGAATTTTCGAAGAGTGTATCGCAAGTGTACGGACCGTAGCAAGTAATAAAGTGATGAGTAGAGTATCGTTCCCACGAGGATTGAATTTGTGAATTGCTTACTAAGTACTAAAATTTCACACCCTAATTTTATTCAAACGATCGAAAGAATCTTTTTATCAAAACACTAATGTATTTAAAATAGCAAGAAAGTGAAAATAATAAAAAAATCTTTATTTAAATCAAAACTTCTAAAATATTGCAAAATAAAAATCAAAAGAAATTTAGATGAAAACTTGAAAACTAAAACAAAGAGAATAAAACTAAACTACTCTATTTCCCTTAGTAGGATTGGATTCTCTTCATGGTGCTGAAGCTGGCTATTTATAGAGGCAGTGGGGATGATGATTAGCTCAAAATCTTGGCTGATAGGGCTCGATCTTTATCTTCAAAGAAAATTTATCTTTTATCAGCTCCCTTGTTTATCTCTATCCTTAGCAAAAAGTCCATCTTGATAATTTATCTTCATAAAAGATAAATGCAACAATTTATCTTTCTTGGCAGCCAGTAGAAATATCCATGCATGAAGCTTTATCAATAAATTCTTGTGTTTGAATGAAATTTGGAACTGAAATCCTTCACATCTTTGACTTCTTTATCAATTAGAGTTCCTACATCATTGAGAGAAATTTAACAGATAAACTAGGGATTTGAATCTAATAATAATGATTTAGAGATAAATTATATTATTAAATTCATGATAATTCTATAAATTATAGAATTATCACACCCCCAAACTTGAATTTTTGCTTGTCCTCGAGCAAAATAACATTCCCAAAGAAATGTACCTAAAGGTCAAATACACTTGCAAGAATGATTTCCCTTTAATTTCCGTAAAGATTTTGAAAACATTACAACTCCATGAAAATTCATAAACATTAGCTAAATATATATAAACTCATTCAAAAGAGAGTATCAATTCAATTGAATTTTTCCGTGTGTTTGTGTAAATGTTTCTTCATTTCAGTTCATGCAATCCGGATGAATTTATACAAATATGAACATAACAAAATATCTCAAAGAATAGTTATCTTTCATAAGTTTGTTTTTCTCATCTTCTCTCCACTAATGTAGACACACATAGCCAAAGATCAATAGGACTTTATAAGCTTGTAATGTATGGCTAGGGTAAAGGTAGGAGAAATAGGATTTTTAGGCTTAACCCCTAATCATGCATTCTTTTTCTTGGACTTTTTAAGAGCTTTCAAATAATTCCCCCAACTTGATTTCTTTTTTTTTTTTGAATTTCTTTTTTTTTTCTTTTTTTCAACATTTTTTTTTGAATTTCACCTTTTCTTCCATATATGCGTAGCTCTAAATATATCTTAACATAGTCCTCATGCATATAATGGGGTATAGGAATTTTTTTTATAGGCTAGGCTAATTATTAATATAGGTAAAACAAGAAAGAAGGTATATTTAAGCTCAAATTGGGTGACTAAGGATAAAATACAGCATGGTAGTCTTGAAAAGCTCAAACGGTCCAAAGATGGCCTAAATCACCTCTTTAGCTAAGTGTGTTCTAGGATTTCGCCTTGAGAGATGATAGAACAAATTATAGACAAATAACAAACTTTAAAGACTATTGTTTATTCCTATTCACATAAATCTTCTCTAAATATGCATGACTTCAATGATAGAAACATTGTGCATTTAATTTTTGGAAAAATCTCAATCAAAAAGATAATTCACTAAAGAATTCATTCACATACTTTGCTCATATTCATGAATTTCATTTTGCTATAACATTCTCAATTAATGGTTAAATATCAAGGAATTATCAAGCAAACATATAATCACTTCAAGGTAAAAACCATTTTAAAGCACAAAATTTTTTGCAAAGATTTCAAAAGAAAATCAAAAAAATTTTGCTTAATCTTTAAAAATAAAAATTTTGCTCTTCCCCCCAACTTGAAACATACATTGTCCTCAATGTATAAGAAATTCAAGAATTCAAGAAAAGGATAAAGGAAACTCCCCTGATTTTTTTTTTTAAATGAAGCTCAAACTGCAAAACTTGCCAAATTTCTTTGTCGGTCCCCCAAACTTAGACTCTGACACCTATAAAATAAAGAAAAGAAATCAACTAATGAAATATCTAAACTAAGAAATAAGAGAAATAACTAAGAAAGCAATAAAATGCTGGGGTTGCCTCCCCAGAAGCGCTTGATTTATAGTCATCAGCTTGACTATGTCTGTCATTCTTCAAGGTGGATCATTAAGATCAGTAACCGATTTTCCACGATCGATCACTCCTCCCCAATAATGTTTCAATCTCTGACCACTAACCTTAAATGGTTCCTTTGAAAATTCAGCTCTTATTTCCACAATTCCATATGAAAATACTTGAGTAACAATGAATGGTCCAGACCACCTTGATTTCAACTTACCTGGAAATAGCTTCAAACAAGAATTATAGAGTAAAACCTGTTGCCCCGGCTCAAATTGTCTTTCCACTATCTCCTTGTCATGCCACTTCTTCGCTCTCTCCTTAAAGAGTCTAGCACTCTCATCTGCTTGCATTCTGAATTCATCCAACTCGTTGGGCTCAGCACAATTGGGCTTCTCTTCATCAAGAATTGCTTCTATGGTGTCCATAGGTTGTTGATTGATGAATATTCCCTGAACTATACTCTCTTCTTCATTCACTTTAAAACAATCATCAGTCTCACTTGGGAATTTAATTGCAGAGAAAAGGTTAAATGTTACCTCTTGATCATTGACCCGCATGGTGAGCTTTCCTTTTTGCACATCAATAAGAGCCTTACCAGTTGCCAAAAAGGGCCTCCCAAGGATAATTGGGACTTCACGATCTTCCTCAATATCTAACACTACAAAATCAGCTGGAAAGACAAATTTGTCAACCTTCACTAGCACCCTCAATAATGCCTCTTGGATACTTGAGAGATCGGTCAGCTAACTGGAGTGTTATCTTGGTTGGTTTAGTCTCTCCTAGTCCAAGTTTCCTGAAAATAGAAAAAGGCATTAAATTAATACTTGCACCTAAATCACATAAAGCTTTATCAAAAAATAAGTTACCAATAGTGCAAGGAATAGTAAAACTCCCTGGATCTTCAAGCTTAGGTGGTAAGTTCCTTTGCAAAATGATGTTGCACTCCTCAGTAAGAGCAACAGTTTCAAAATCCTCAATTTGCCTTTTCTTGGAGATGATGTCCTTCATGAATTTGGCATAAATTGGCATTTGCTCCAATGCATCAGAGAAAGGGATGTTGATGTGGAGCTTTTTGAATACCTCTAGGAACTTAGCAAATTGTCTATCTATCTTCTTTTGCTTGAATCTTTGAGGAAAAGGGATAGGTGGAGGAGGTGATTCAATGGTCTTACCAGATTGAGATGAAGTCTGCCTAATGTTCTTTTCTTGCTTATCTTCTTCTTTTGCCTGGACTTCAACTCTGACATCTTCCTCTAATTCTTTAGGTATGTAGCCCACTTCTTTACCCTTCCTCAAGGTGATTGATTTACATTGCTCTTTACCTTCCCTTCTTGGATTAGGTTCAGTATTGCTAGGCAGGGTACCTTAGGGACGGTTACTAATGGCATTGGCAATCTGACCTACTTGAATTTCTAGGTTCTTTATAGAAGCAGCTTGGTTTTGTAAGATGGTGGTGAACATCTCTTCTAAGGAAGGCTTCTTTTCTTGTGGTGGGACTTGTGGTAGAGGATTATGTGGAAGTGGTGGTGGTGGTTGAGTATGGAAGCTAGGAGGATAAGTAGGTCTTGGATTAGATGGTTGCCCTTGATTATCGTTCCAAGACAAATTTGGGTGATTTCTCCAGCCAGGGTTATAGGTGTTTAAGAATGGGTTATGGTTCCTATTTGGATGGGAAACATATTGGACTTGTTCGGCTCGAATAGAACACCTATCGCCAGAGTGATTACCCCCACAATTATCACAAGTTACGAAAGGGTTTTGAATGGAATGAATTGGGTTGGGTTGTTGATTGACTCCAAGAAAAATCAACCTTTTTGGTCAAGGCTGAGATTTGAGAGGTAAGAGCGGTGAGTTGTAGGCATTGATAGCTGTTTGCAGCCATGTCTTCTATCAAGTTGTAGGCATCATCTATAAACTTGCTCATTAATGCACCACCTGCAGCTGTGTCTATAGTAGTTCTGGTCTGGCCTTTCAACCCATTGTAGAATATCTGCACTTGCAACCAATTTGGAATCCCATGATGAGGACAACTTCTCAAGAGTTCTTTGTACCTCTCCCATGCTTCATAAAGTGACTCTGAATCGTGTTGCATGAAAGTGGTGATGTCGTTCCTCATCTTAGCTGTTTTGGCTGGTGGGAAGAATTTTGCCAAGAACTTCTGGACTAAGTCCTCCCATGTTGTGATTGATCCTGGTGCCAATGAGTTCAGCCAATCCATCGCTTTATCCCTGAGAGAAAAAGGAAATAATCTCAATCTTATCGCATCATCAGAAACACCATTATTCTTAAAAGTAGAGCAAATTTGTAAAAAGTGTTTCAGATGAGCATTAGGATCATCATTGATTGAACCCCCAAATTGTACAGAAGGTTAGATCATTTGGATGATGGCTGGTTTGATCTCGAAATTGTTTGCTTGAATGGTTGGATATCTTATGCTCATCTCGAATCCATTCACTGTAGGCATTGCATAATCTCGAAGAGCCTTGGTATCTGCTTCTTCCATGGTATTTGTTTCAACAAGGTCTTCTTGGTTCTCCTTCTTGATTCTTCGTAAAGTCCTTTCAATTTCGGGGTCAAGGGGAGCCAATTCACCACTCCTTGCACGGCTCATGCACTAGGCCGATGTACCTCGCAAGAAAAACAAGAGAAGATATTAGTATCAAGGAGGGAGAAAAAGAAAAAGAAAATATTTGAATTAAAACTAGGTATGCTTGGTATTAATATTAGCAAAACAAATCTTTCAATCCCCAGCAACGGCACCAAAAACTTGTTACCGAATTTTCGAAGAGTGTATCGCAAGTGTACGGACCGTAGCAAGTAATAAAGTGATGAGTAGAGTATCGTTCCCACGAGAATTGAATTTGTGAATTGCTTACTAAGTACTAAAATTTCACACCCTAATTTTATTCAAACGATCGAAAGAATCTTTTTATCAAAACACTAATGTATTTAAAATAGCAAGAAAGTGAAAATAATAAAAAAATCTTTATTTAAATCAAAACTTCTAAAATATTGCAAAATAAAAATCAAAAGAAATTTAGATGAAAACTTGAAAACTAAAACAAAGAGAATAAAACTAAACTACTCTATTTCCCTTAGTAGGATTGGATTTTCTTCATGGTGCTGAAGCTGGCTATTTATAGAGGCAGTGGGGATGATGATTAGCTCAAAATCTTGGCTGATAGGGCTCGATCTTTATCTTCAAAGAAAATTTATCTTTTATCAGCTCCCTTGTTTATCTCTATCCTTAGCAAAAAGTTCATCTTGATAATTTATCTTCATAAAAGATAAATGCAACAATTTATCTTTCTTGGCAGCCAGTAGAAATATCCATGCATGAAGCTTTATCAATAAAGTCTTGTGTTTGAATGAAATTTGGAACTGAAATCCTTCACATCTTTGACTTCTTTATCAATTGGAGTTCCTACATCATTGAGAGAAATTTAACAGATAAATTAAGAATTTGAATCTAATAATAATGATTTAGAGATAAATTATATTATTAAATTCATGATAATTTATAGAATTATCACTTGCCCAGCCGCAAGGCTTGAATTTTATGATTATCTTCTCCTAGATCAGGATTCTAATAAAATAAAATAGGTGAGATGACCGCACGAGTGCGCGCGATTTCCCTGTGCGCTCTCTGTTTTTCTCGACCTTGAATGACGTTGCTGTCGAAAGTCAAGAGACTCAAAAACACATTGACGCTATCTAACATCGCGCGAACCTCTCGCGAGACTGCAAAAAGTAACCCAACACAGGATGGTGACAGAATCATAAAGTGGGTCTTTGTCAATGCCGAAAGAAAAGAAAATAGAATGACAGAAATGGGTTTTTCTAGTTCTAGAGGGCATCGCCGTCGATAGCAAAAATATCAAGTAACATGAAATCATTGTTTTTTATTGAAGCGCGAACATTTAAAAAAGAGATAACCAAAAAAATTGAAAAATAAAGCAAAGTGCTTTCAGCAGTATGACAGAGTGCTTGGCAATTGAGCTGAAGAGTGACCGAGATGATGCTGGGTTTCGAGGTAAAACTGCAGATTCAGGAACTCTTGGATTTGATATCAATAGGGCATGAAGTTTGCTTAGAGGTTAAAGGGGCCAAGTCGTTCAAGGTGGAGTGTGATGAGTTAAGGAAGCGAGTGAATCGACTCTCGCAAATGCTAAAGACCCTGTTTTGCTTTATCAGTTCTGCTCGAACTTCCCTTTATTTGCGCCCAGTTAAGAGCATCCTTCCCAATATCAGGGATAACTTTGAGCTCGCCCGGGACATTCTTTACAAATGCAAGCGTCAAGGCCTACTCCGCAGACTCTTAACCAGCCGCAAAGCCACCCATTTTCGCGAGCTAATCCTCAATCTAGATGCTTCTATCAACGCCATGGAATGGCTGCTTATCGTCTATAATATTCCCCAAAACAGAATTGCCGCAGGCCCAATCGACCGCAAACTCTATGTTACCTTTTTGGTCTGGTGTTGCATCGCCACCGTCCAAATGGGGAATCAATTGGAAGATCGAGTCATGGCTACTAAATGTCTCCAGTTGCTTGCTCAAGAAAATAAGTACAAGAAAATCATCTGTGAAGAAGGCGGTGCACGTCCTTTGCAAAAGCTTCTGAAAGAGAACTTCCCTCTGGAGGCTCAAATCATGGCGGCCAATGCGCTTTGCCTTTTAGCAGACGAGCAGGAGAGTATTATGAAGGAAATGATAACTACAATTGTAAATCGTTTCTCAAGAACATCGCCAATGAGTGATCAAACCAAAGCGGCCAATTTGGTTGCCAGCATTGCAGAGCATAACCTAGAGCTAAAAGAATACGATTTAATTACAGAGAATGTAATATGGCGGCTGGTAACATTGTTGTCATCCGAGCCACCTAGAGATAATCCTAAAACGAATTTACTTAATCGAAAGTTGAAAATTAGTTGTTCGAAGGCTTTATGGATGCTTGCTTTGGGGAGCTTTACGAACTGTAGGACATTAACGGAGACAAAAGGAATGCTTTGCTTGGCTAAATTGGTGGAAACGGAACAAGACGAATTACAGTACAATTGCTTAATGATTATAAGGGAGATCACAGCTATTGCTGAAAAAAACAATGGTTTTAGACATTCAGTCTTTAAGAGTACTTCTCCAGCTGCAATGGCGGTTGTGGATGGGTTATTGAGAGTAATCAAAGAATTTGATGACACAAAACTTAAAATTCCGGCAATAAAGTCCATTGGCTCATTGGCAAGGTCATTTTCAGCGAAGGAAACCCGAATAATTAGTCATTTGGTGGCCCTGCTAGACAATACAAACCAAGAAGTTGCCATGGAAGCTGCTATTGCTTTGCAGAAGTTTGTGTGCACTGATAATCACCTTCGTTCGGAGCATTCAAAGTCGATAATTGAATTCAACGGTGCACAACTGTTAATGAAGTTACTTTCTAGCGGAGATAAAAAGTTATAGCCGCATGGATTAGCTCTGATCTGCATCCTTGCAAAACATGGAAGCAGTGGCAGTGTTCTGATAAAAGCTGGAGCATTGACTGCTCTTCAGACAACAGGCCGCCTAGTAGCTGCCGAACATCCAGAGTTACAGGATTTGGTCTCCGACGCAATTTCCAAACTTAAATCTAATCATACTGGTAAGAATGAAGAATTAGATAGCTCGCCCGAAGGTAACATTAATCAGATTATTACAGAGCAGACTAAAATCATTTCCATTTTCCAACATCGCTTGAATTTTCTGTTAGAGGTGCTTACCATAGGTGCTCGGAAAATATTGCGAACAGTAATAATGAGAAGTACGAAGAGAATTTACGTGCACTATGTTCTTTCAAGACCCTTTCAGAAAGCTAAACGCCAAGAAAGAGGCTAGTAATGAAGGACATTGTACAAATGTAATATGTAGTTTATGTTTCATGCTAATTAAAAACAAAGAATAAACTTTCAATCTATTTGGGCCACCCCCAAGCTCTGTTCCCTACAGTTTCTTGGTTTGTCTTTCGAATTGAATGAGGACTCGAAACGGCACAAAGCACTGGCCGGAAACTAGTACCATTTTTTATCCTTTTTTTCAATCTTTCTGTTTTCAAGTCCAAGATTGAATCTTTACTCTCTCCTTTTACTTTATCTTTATCATCTATATCTATTTTTAATATTCAAATATACTATCAACTTTTTACATAAATAAATACCAGCTCTTAAAATTTTATTGCGTGTATATAAATTTTTAAATTTTTATTTTATTGTAAATAAATTTTCAATCTTTTGAAATTATTCAATTAAATTCAAATCTATTAAACAGTATTAACTTCTGTTTGTATTTACCCACATAATATGTCATGTGATAACTCGAAAAATTATCAACGTTAGTTATCACTATGATGTTCAAACAACAATTAATGTCATTTAATATATTTGGACTTAATTACTTGATTTTCAAAATTTATGATTTAGTTTACAACAAAATAAAAATTTATGAAGTGATCAACATGTAATAAAACAAGAAAGATTTACATCCATTTTTTGAAAAAAAAAAGAAAAATGATATTAGACTATTATTCTATTTTTTTATTTAGAAGTGAAAGTTAAAATATATAATAAGTATAAGAATATGATTTAGATTAGAATGATCTTAAAAACTTCACTTTTTAGGCACCAATAAAATAATGCCAACTCACCTTTTTATAAACACTCACAATAATTATCTTATACACTCTCTCACCTAATCAATTCATTAACTCTGCTTAATTTAATTAAAATTGATAATATTATATTTTAATATAAAAATTTAAAGATGATTTAAAGTGAAAATTAAAAGAAAAAAAAAATCTAAAATCCTTGGCAGTCATCCCTCTTTCATTTTTGTTAATGAAAACCCAAAAGCCATTAAGAATTTGAACAGAAAAAGAGAATGTTATTTGCTAATATGTATGGCGTAAGAATAGATTAACACAAATGCTATAGGAGGTGGAATCACTCCCAACTAAACCTCTCAAGAGTCGAGCACAATCTATTTGTTCAGGATACAACTTTTTGAGTGTTTTCTCTCAATTTTAATGTAAATCATTTTTAAATTTTTATTTTCAATTATAATAATCAATTTTAATTAATTTAATTAGAATTAAATGAAGCAATTAAAGAGTTGATTACGTGAGAGAGGATATAGGATAATTATTGTATCTTCTTATAAAAAAGATAAATTGACATTATTTTTTTTGGTACATAAATTGACATTATTTTACTGGTGCCTAAAATATAAAATTTTTAAGATCATCATAATAAATTGTTCAAAAAAAAAGATCATCATAATAAAATTTAAACACCAAATATAAATTATCCCTTTACGGGTCAAAGAAAGTTTTGCAGTGCTGACTCGCGAAACGGGAAGTTTACGTTGGGTTTTACGAGCGATGTCGCGCGATTAAAGCTTATCCGGCAAATTGCAAACCGTGTTGAGGTCACTGGGGGTTTTGTTGAAACCTTCACGTAATTTGACTATATGAAGCTCGCTCGGTCGACCCTCCCACTGGCTATAACCAAATTAAGCGCGGCAGACTGGAGAAGATAGAAAGCACTAATTATTGTGTTTGATCATTGAGTTTTTTCCTTTTTTTTTTTACTTGTGATTGAGCAGCTACGATGCAATTGGGGCAGAAGGAGCTCGAGAGCGTTTTGCTGGATCTCATGTCACTAGCGAAGCGAGTCGACCGAGCCGTTGAGCAGGCCAAATCGTTCAGGGTAAACTGCATGGAGATGGGGAAGCAAGTGTGTCAGCTGTCGCAAATGCTACACAAGCTGCTTTGTTTCATCGCTTTAAACCCCACAATGCTATGCTTGACCCCAATTCACTGTGTTATCTCAGAGGTCTACAGGATCCTTCAGGAGGCCTTATCCTTAGCCTGCGAGTGCAGAAACAAAACCATCTTTTGTCGACTCTTCACAGGCACAAAAGCCACTAGTTTCCACAAGCTTTACCACCTCATAGACAATTGCATTGCCAACGTGAACTGGCTTCTTATCATCTACAACCGCGATTTTGGTAGCGCTCTTAATGAAATCTTTTTCTCGCTCCCTGATATCATAAGCAAGGATTCATCTATTCCTTCGATTTGGGAGCCAGCAATAATGCTGACGAGTGAAACATTTCCACTTGACTCTCGGAGTGTTGCAAGTAGTAGAATGATAGAGGAGACGGAAATATTAATGCTTTGCTTGGCTAAGTTGGTGGAAGCAGATCATGGTCAATTCCAGTACTGTTGCTTGATGACCATAAGCAAGATTACTGCTGCAGCTGAATCTAATCTTGATTTCAGCTGCAAGGCGTTTAAGACCAAGTCACACGGCGCAAAGGCTATTCGCAAACAGCTCTTAAGGGTGATTACAGAATCAGAGGACCCTACGCTGCAAGTTCTTGCCATCAAATCGATAGGTTCCTTAGCCAGAATATTTTATGAAAGGGAAAATCATCATGTACTTTGTGTTTTATTGTCACAGCTTGGCAATGGACAGCAAGAAGTGGCAACGGAAGCTTTAGTTGCTTTACAAAAGTTTGCCTGTGAAGATAATCATCTTCGCAAAGCGCATTCAAGGAGGATGATTGAGTTGAATGCTCTACAGCCTTTGGTGAAGATACTGATAGATGGTGAAAGGACGCAGCAGCTGCAGGGATTGGTGCTTATGTGCTGCATTGCGATGAACGCTGGTTACAGCGAGGCCATGGAAGAAGCCAGAATTCTGACCGCCATTCGACAATTGTTAGCTAGAGAGAGGGTATGCCGCACGGTTGTCTCGGAGAATCATGAGTTTAAACAATTGATATCCAAGGCCTTGAAGTATCTGACATTGTATTATGAATACTAATAACAAAAGCCCAAGAACATATACTATTTGACTTGTAGAAACACTGTTGTAGTAAAGTTACTAATAGGTATTGTAAATTAACTAATTGCATTTCTGTTTTAATTGATAAATTTTGTTTTTGTTTTTTTTAAATAGATTGATTTGTCAAGCTTTGGATGAATAAATAATTATTTATTTCAAGAAAATTACTAATTTGATACTGGATTAATTCTAAAGTTCTTGCATCAGACCTAACACTATCACCAATCAGGTAAAAAAAATAGTTTTGGTTCTAAATTCTTATTTGCAAGATTACATTCCGGCCCAAACAAGAAAGGTTTTACTGGGCCAAACCAACTGATTACTGCTAAGAAAGTGGGCTGAAGCAGTTTTAGGTATTTGGGTCAATTTACTTTGACCAAGGTGATAATTGTTTAATGTAAAAGTATTCATTTTTGAATTATTGATAGAATTACATAACCAAACCCAAATCTCATTGCATAATAATTATTTACTTAGTTGAAATAACCTTGTAATAATCATTTTGAAGGATTGACAACTTATCTTAATCCTCATCATTCCTAGCACTTTTCTCATAATAATTTATAAAATTTGGCTAATTAAATGAAGTTCAAATTCATATAAAGAACAAGTAGAGAGTGCAAGATAGTGATCACAACATGGTATGTCAAGGCATATATAAATGTGCGAAGAGATTAAGTTATAAAAGAAAAAAATTAAGTTGAAATTAATTTGGTTGGCGTTTTCGCTTTTTTATGTATTTTTAATAAAAATAAATAAATGAAAACAAGGAATGAATAGAAAAGGTAAAAGCACCAATCAATCGAATGTTATCGGATATATGTGTGTTCTGTATGTCCCAACTTTCCGGGTAAATTAAGTAGATAATTAGTGGAAGCAATCTTAACAGGCGCCGCAGGTTTTTCTTTTACCATGCTCCCTGCCTTCTCTGCCACTTTCTAAATCCATATATATTTGCACTTGTCAAATGCAAATTCATCGGCACTTGTAGATTTATCCATTTTCAAAGCTCTAATATTAAACAAATAGAAATAGTTGACAACGGCGGCTTATATACGCACAATGAGGGCTGCTGAGGTGGTTGGTGGTTGAAACTCAGGTTGTCGGCTCGGGAGTTGTAATACTAATGTGGGCCGTTGAATTGACGAGACTAGCTCTCGTAATTGTTACAACGAGCTGGTGATTGTCGGCTTGGAATAAACACGAGAATTGCTGATATAGAGCTTCAGACTTAGACTTTAATCCTCACAAAGTCACAGTCACAATTTGACAATGGTTATCTATCTCCTCCTTGATCGTTAGATGGATCCGATGGATCTGATTGATCCAACGCTAATACCAGTTCATCGGCCGGTAAAATTCGTTCCTGTACTGTCTGCAGGCTATTTCATCCGAAGCTGTGAGTTCTCCATAGAAGTTCTTTTGATCTATGTTTGTTTTTGAATATTGTTTCAGTACAGGGTGTATGATTCTTTTAGTTCCCAGAAAATTTGAGATAGTTTTGGTAGCAAATTCATGTAATGTGTCAACTGCCGTACTACAAGTGGTTAACCCAATAATATTGGAATTGGAGCAATATCTGTCCTTCTGGTTTGGCTAATTACAGCTGGTTTTCCTGTTTAAAATCCCCATGTACTGTTCTTTTTCCTTTTCTTTCATTCCTAATTTGATTACATCTCCCAGACTTAAAAATCTTTTACCAAACCGGTTTTGAGTTTGACTCAAAGGTATTGGCAGTTCTTTTCTTAGTTCGACGAAGGGTAAAAGATTTTTAAGTTTAGTCAAGTACATTTCTTTCTAGACTCATCAGAACAATCTCAATCGGCAGTGACTTTTATGCAAAGAGTGAGTTTCCTGGTGACTGGAATACATATGTCCTCATTTAATGTTGCTGTTGCTGAGGCTTGGTTGGAATGCTTACATAAAAATAAAATTAGTGTATTACTGTATTTGGAATTGAAGGAACATGGAAGGAATTGTTTCCAACAAGATATCTATAACTAGAGAAAGGATTGTATGAAACAGTTACGCCACGTCAGCATTTATCCCTTCCATTCAAATCATGCCACGTAATCACTTTATTGAAAAAGTCATTCATTTATTACCAGAATCATTAATGAGTGTCTCTTAAAATAAATATTTACAATGTAATTATCACATGTGATATGTAATAAATGAATGACTTTTTTCAATAAAGTGATTATGTGGCATGATTTGAATGGAAGGGATAAATGCTGACGTGGCGTAACTGTTTCATACAATCCTATATATATTTTTATCTCCTGTCCATATTTAAGTGACACGTGTCTTGTTTTTGGTTTTTTCTGTTTTTTTGCTTTTGGTTCTTCTTTTGTTCGTACTGCTGACACGTGTTTTTTTTTTCAGTTTTTGGTTTTTCAATTTTTTTAATTGTTTTTTTGTCATATTTTTATTTATAATATTTTTTAAGAAAAAAAAAAGTACGCTTGCGTGGCAGAGGCATTATTCTAGTATATATATCTATACTATATTATATTTTTGTCTCATTCTCTTCCTTTGAGTGACACTTGTCCATTTTTTTTTACCATCAACAATTTTTTTTATTTAGGTCCTTTTATTTCTTTTTCAACAATTTTTTTAGTTAAATCTTTAACATGTTTTTTATATGGCTCTTTAACTTTTTTAATCCAGTCTTCTATTATTGTTTTATGATATTCCTTTATATTTTTATTTATTTGCTTCTACTTACATATATTTTGCTTTTGAATGAAATTTATTATATGAAAGAGTTTTTTTACATCTAAATCTTGCAGAAAAAAAATATTTTTACTTCGCATATTGTACTTTGGAGTAGACCTGGCAATCCGTGTCTCCGTGTCATGACACGACACGACACGACACGAGTTATCAAAACACGAACATGACACGAATTATAAAACGTGTCTGAATAGTAAACACGAAACACGACACTATTTTTATACGTATAACACGTTACACGACACGATTGATACGTGATAATTAATCGTGTCACACGACACGATACGACACGATTAACACGACACGACACGATTTAGATAAAATAACACGAAATTGACACGACACGAATGACACGATTAAAAATAAAATATAATAAAAATGATAAAAAAAATATTTTTACATTTTTTACATCTATATTAATTAATATTCAAATATTAATAACAAATATAACAAAATAATAATATTTTCAATCCATACAATCCATAATATGACTAACATTCATCAATTCATTGTCATCATATGACTATGATTTAAGATTAAGTATATAAAATAAATCAATAAATCATTAATAAGTATATTAATATTATTCTTACTATAATAATTTATATGTTAATATTATGTTATTTTATTTTCTATAATGTGATAATTGATATAGTGTAAATTAATAAACTATAAAATCTCTTAGTATACTGAATAATGTAATTTTGTAAAGTGTAAACTCTTAATTTCTTATGAATATTATGTGATACAGTTAGTGTCCGTGACATAAAATAATTAATTAATTATACAATCTTTTATTAATATAATACAATATTTATATTATATCTTATAATAAAAAATATCATGTATATTTATACATTATAGTATTGTATTTAAGTTCTTAACTTAAGTTCTTAATACTTTATTTTCAAAATTTATAAAATTTTATTATCTTAACCATAAATTAATTTTCATAACACATTATACTAATATATTACAATTGTTCATTTGGTAAAACACTTATGTATTTTACTTTTGGTCAAGGTTCAATTCCCACTAAAAACATATATGATTATCGTGTCTTATACGTGTATCCATGTATTCGTGTATCCGTGTAACACGATTTTCTTTAAACGTGTTTTCGTGTCGTGTACGTATTAATCGTGTATTCGTGTAACACGAAATTCTTAAACGTGTTTCCGTGTCTTACACGTGTTTAGCCGTGTCAGACACGGCTAAACACGAAAATTGCCGTGTCTAAATTCGTGTCGACACGGATAAACATGAAACACGAATTTTCCAAACACATACACGGTTTTTTCGTATCGTTTTCGTGTCATGTCACCCGTGTCGTGTCTAGATTTGCCAGGTCTACTTTGGAGTAAATATAAATAGTTCAATTAGTTATTCTTAAAATAAAAATACTTACAAAGCTAATTTTTCTTACTTCTTTGTTAAATTGTCTGAACTACTATACCGTATATATATTTTGGTGCTTTTAGTTTTTATTGTTGTTGCATCATTATCTTGATTTGTTTATTAAATTGTCTGAACCACTATATCGTAAATATATTTTGGTGCTTTTAGTTTTTATTGTTGTTGCATCATTATCTTGATTTGTTTATTTTTAGCACAAATTATCTGATTATCATACTATTTAACTTCAGTATTATGTATTTTTTTAAATCCAAGCTAATCCAAAATTTTCAGAAATTATTTTTGGACATTTGTTTGATATATAAGCTCTATCATTAGTAAATATGTTTCTCTTTTATACTAAATAATATGAACAAAATAAATATTTTCGTGACCAATAATTCTTATCTAATAATTAATTTTACTAATTTTAAAAATTACAAAATAAAAATAGACCTGCAGCATCGCGCGAGTTTTGTATCTAGTGTGTGTGTGTGCATATACACACACACACACACACACACACTACAAGAAAATTAATTTTCAGCGACAAAAATTTAGCTACGAAATTTTTCCGTCGCTGAAAAGTGATATTAGCGACGGAATTTATACCGAAATTAGCGACGGAATTAGCGACATAATATTTTTCGTCGCTAATTCCGTTGCTAATTATGGCGGGAGTAACTATTCAATTGCGCCAAATATTACCGACGAAATTAGCGACAGAAATTTCTGTCGCTAAACCCAAAACAATCTAAAGAAATTAGCGATAGAATTTTTTCGTCGCTAATTCCGTCGCTAACGCCATTTAGCGACGGAATTAGCAACGGAAAATATTCCGTCGCTAATTTCTTTAGATAGTCAGGGAAAAAATATGTGAAGAAATTAGCGACTGAATTTTTCCGTCGCTAATTCCGTCGCTAAAGGGAATTAGCTACGGAATTTTTCCGTCGCTAATTTCGTCGCTAATTTCTTTACATTTTCTCAAATAAATATATAAAGAAATTAGCAATTGAATTTTTTCGTCGCTAATTCCGTAGCTAATTCCCTTTAGCGACGGAAAAATTCCGTCGCTAATTTCTTCACATGTTGTTTTAGAAAATGTCAAGAAATTAGCGACGGAATTTTTCCGTCGCTAATTCCGTAGCTAATTCCCTTTAGCGACGGAAAAATTCCGTCGCTAATTTCTTCACATGTTGTCTCAGAAAATGTAAAGAAATTAGCGACGGAAATATTCCGTCGCTAATTCCGTAGCTAATGCCCTTTAGCGATGGAATTAGCGATGGAAAAATTCCGTCGCTAATTTCTTCACATATTTTTTCGTCTGAACGTGAAAATATATATGAAATTAGCGACGGAATTTTTTCCGTCGCTAATTCCGTTGCTAATGACCTTTAGCGACGGAATTAGCGACGGAAAAAATTCCATCGCTAATTTCCTTTCTTATTGTCTGAGATAAAATGAAATGTATATTTAGCGACGGAATTTTTCCGTCGCTATTTCCGTCGCTAATGACTTTTAGCGACTGAAAAAATTCCGTCGCTAATATCTCGTGTACTATGTTAGATCTAGTTAGCGACGGAATTTTTCCGTCGCTAATCAGACTGAAATTTCGTTGCTAATGCTTCGAAATTCGTGATTCCCCCCTTTTTTCCTATCCTTCCCGCCCGTGAATGTCATTTTTTTCTCCTCTCTTCTTTTTTTTCTCTTCCCTCTCCCCTGTGGGCCGCCGGTCCCTTACCCCTCCTCCTACCGCCGGTCCCTTACCCCTCCACCTGCCGCCGGTCACCCTCCTTCCTCTCCTCACCGCTAAACCTGCTCATGGGCCAGGCCGGGCCGGGTTCGGGCCGGGTTCGGGCCGGGCCCATGACAGGTAATAAGGATATTAGCTAATACCCAAGCCCGGCCCGGCCCGATAAATCGGGCTTGATATTTTGTCCAAGCCCGTCCCATTTTTTATACAATAAGCCTGAGCCCGGCCCTCCCGAATATAATTTTTTTATATTTTAATTATTTATTTATTTGTTTTTTATTAGTTTATTTCCTTTAAAATTTAATTTAATTTGTCAAAATTTGTATATCAATTTTCATATTAAATATTTATAATCATGTTTTTTAATTAATAATGTTTTATATATATATAAAAATATATTATACTTAACAAATATATTAAAAATATACTTAATATTAGAAATATATTAAAAATATATATATATTTAATATTAACATCGGGCCGGGCACGGGCTTTGAAAGGCTAAGCCCGGGGCCGGGCTCGTTTTTAAACGGGCCTAAAAATTTTGTCCAAGCTCGGTAATTGCATCAAATATTTTTGTCCAAACCCTCCCAAATATCGAACGGACCTTCGGGCTTGGGCGGGTAGCTCGGCCCTTGAGCAGGTCTACTCACCGCCGGCGCCTCCTACTGTATAAAGAAAATAAGCAAAACAGCCCCCTCCCCCACTGCCACTGCCCCCATCGGCGCTACTGTTGCCACCCATCCCCCGCCAGCCGTCGTTGCCTGCCACCGCCCACCTGCCGCCAGTCGCCCCCACCGCCGGTCATACAGTGGTATAGGAGTTGTTTGTTTATTTGTTTATATATTTACTTGTTTGTTAGTTTGTTTGTTTGTTAGTTTATTTGTTTGTTAGTTTGTTTATTTAAAATATATATTTATTTAAAATATATATGTGTTTATTTTTGTTTATTTGTTTAATTAGTTTATTTAGTTTGTTAGTTTATTTGTTTAATTTGTTTATTTAAAATATATATGTGTTTATTTTTGTTTATTTGTTTAATTTATTTATTTAGTTTATTTTTGTTTATTTGTATTTATAATAATATTAATAGAAAATTTGTATTTAAATGGTTAAAGTTATTTTTATTAGATTTTAAATATATAAATTTATTTATGTAAATTTAATTTGGTCATAATATTATTAATTATGATATTTTGTTGTTGTTTTAGTGTATTTAATTATATGATATTAATAGATTGATTGAATTAGTATTATTAATTTTGGGATTAATGTGAGATATACACATTGTTATATATATTATTTTTTTCATTGCATAAATGTATATATTGTTGTATTAATAGTTTTAATATATATTGTAACGAAAGTTGTATGTATTGCAATCGTTATTTTTTTATTTTCTATTAAAAGAAAATAATATTTAATTTTTAATATGTAGTTTTTATGCTTTTGTAGGTTATTTAATATTAATAAGGAGTGCTTTGGTGAATTGTGATCGTGAGGTAATATTTTAACTATTTTATTATGCATTTTATAATAAATAATTGTTAATTTTTATTTAAAATTTTTATTTTGTTTTTGAATTGGTTAAGATACTTGCTTCATTGGTTGAGAAGTATGAAACGGATATTAGCAGTCAACCACAGTTTGATCCTGTTGCTTGGTGTGACTGTATTGCAGGAATGGAAACAACCCGCACACATGTGTACGGCCTTGGAAGCAGTTCACAAAATAGAGATATACTTGAGTCATCCGCCTCCTCAGCAAGTCCAATATTCTCGGTTTCTCAATCAACAGTAAGCCATGATGAGCGAATCGATGTTATAGAAGAGAAACTTGATAAAGTTCTCAAATATTTACCGCAAATGCACCAATGGATGGCTGAGATGACTAATGCATGGAAGAGTAGCAAAGGAGGCCCTTCAAATCCCGATGATAGATACACACCGAACCTCGGAGATGGGCCTTCTTCATAGATCTCTGTTTTAATGTAAGAAATTTAAGTACTTTGTTCTTTTTATGTTTTAAGAATTTCATGGTTGTTGAGAGATGTTATGGATTTGATGAATTTTAACCATGGTTTATGATTATGTATGAATTTTATTGATAATTTATGTTTATGTATTAAGGTCTTTTAAATGTTGCTATAGTCATGAATTTAGGGTTTTAAGAATTTAAATATATTTCGGAAAACTTTTGGAAACAATTTTGGAATTTAACATTTTGGTAGCGAAATGCACAAATAATAGATGATGATGAAAAAATATATTATTAGCGACGGAATTCAAAGAAATTAGTGACGAAAATAATAGCATTAGCGACGGAATTTTCTGTTGCTAATACCATTAGCGACGGAAAATTTTTATTATTAGCAACGGAATATTCCGTCGCTGATAACATTCAGCGACGGAATATTCCGTAGGTAAAAGTATTTAGCGACGAAAAAATTTATTATTAGCGACGGAATATTCCGTTGGTAAAAGTTTTTAGCGACAGAATATTTTAATAAAATTTAAAAATATATAATGAAATTAGCGACAGAAAATTCCATCACTGATATTTTACCTACGGATTATAAGTGAACAATTTTCATTTTAGCGACAGAAAATTTCCGTCGTTGATAATAAAAAATCCGTCGCTGATAAGAACAAATTTCGTCGCTAATTAGCGACGGAATGTTCTTTCAGCGACGGAATGAGCATCAGCGACATTGATTTTTCCAACGGAATTATTCCGTCGCTAAAACCCTTTAATGACGGAATCAGACTTTTAGCGACGGAAAATTCTGTCGCTAATTTCGTCGCTGAAAGTCTCTTTTTTTGTAGTGATATATATATATATATATATATATATATATATGTGCGCGCGCAGAAGCCAGTGGCCTAATTAATATGCTGTTTAATCAACTTTGCCGCTGATGTTTAATTAAACTTGGTTCTTCAGTTACGTGTATTTCATGTGATTATCATTCTTATCATCAGATATGTTTATTAATTAATTAGTTTTCGGTCATTTGATTAAAAATATATTATGTTTTTATCATTCGTACAAAAGATCGTAAAAGAAAAAAAAGACGGCAGATATTTGAACTTTAAGCAAATAAAAAATCACCATTCAAGAAAATTTTTTTTTAAATGATTGAACCAAGCTTTAAGTTCATCATTGCTTTCTTTTTGTCCATATAGTAAAGCTTTAATTTATTTATATGCGTATATTATTGGAATTTATCTTGAATCTCACTTTGAAAATGTAAAAAATAATATATTAGGTTTGATTTATAAAATATTCCAAAAAATTATAGATATCGATAGAACAGTTAGTGTTTGGGCTATTAGAGTACTATAGTTGGGCTTTGGGCTTTCTAAATAGTTTGCAATTTTTTTATTCTAAAAATTACACGATTGAACTTGTAAGAAATTTGTAATTTTTCTCTTTTAAAAATTGTAAGGTTGGATTTGTAAAGAATTTACAATTTTTCTCTTTTGAAAATTGTACAATTGTAATTTAATTGATTATTAGATTGGTTGGATAGTTATAAATTAATTTAGTTTGGCCAAACTATATTAAAAATTATTTTGTTTATTTTTACATTTTTTTTGATTTTTATAAGTGTTTATATTGAGGGATATTTTTTTCTCAAAATATACATGTATAAATAATATATGTAATAGGTACATAAAAATAGCATGTATGATGTTTGGCCAAAAAAAATGGCATGTATGATGAAGCCAACATGTAATTAATAATTTATTTTTTTATTTATTTTACCTTGATCGGACGATCACTTTTGTAAAGCCCAAAAAGATCCTTACGCCTCGCGAGCCACCGCTCATCACGTAATATTTCCAATTTCTGCAGCCTGCCAGTTTGAAACTTTGAAAATGTCGGCTTTGAAAACGATGGCAGGCCGCCTGCTGCTGCAGGGGGATCCACGCAAATAGTTACACTTACTTCAATAACTGCTTGTCAAGAAACGTAAAGCAACACCGAAAACAACATATTACCATCTGGTCCTTGACAATGGAACAAGTTTTATTCTTTCTTTTAATGCATATTTTTCTTATATATTATTCTCGAAACAAATTTATCATCATTCCAAACTCAATGCATGTGATTGTTTTCGTATTGTGCTGTCGAGGATTTTATATTTGATTTCATTTGAACAAATATTATTAGTTTTCTTATCTCATACTTTTTTAAAATAGTAAAATACATGAATGATCTCCTAAATTTAAGTGACATTTAATTTCACACATTTTTAAAATCCAATATTTTAATTTTAGTTATTCGAAATTGAATGAATTAAATGCTGTACAGGGTTTGGAGAAATTGTTGAAAGGTTTCTATTGGGCCACACCTACTAATTACTGCTAAGCGCTAGGGGAGTGGGCTGAAACAGTTGTAGGTTTTCGGGTCAACTCACTTGACCAAGGCGTCAGAACTCGCAACTCGCAATTGTTTATGGATTTCTCCAGGAAATTATCAATTTATGATGTTAAGATATAATACATAGCTTCCAATCAGAATATCATTGATATTGGATTTATTTAAGTAAAAATATTCATTTTTGATTTATTGATAGAATTACATAACCAAATGTAAATCTCATTGCATAATAATTATTTACTTACTTGAAATAACCTTAAAATTATACAATAGGGATTTAGGGCTAATTTGGATGAACGATGCGATTGGTTTCAGTGAGATTGAAAAAAAGGAAATGATTACCGTGGGTATAAGTTTTATAATAAAATATTTAAAAGTATAGGTAAAAAAATAATTTTACATGATTTTTTTTTATCTTTTGCAAATTTTTTTTTTGTTTTTTCTGCTCCCACTGGACTGTCCGGTGCAGTCACATCCAAACGGAACCTTAAGAAAATAATGGTCAATTAACCATTTTGCTCTAATTTTCATCGAGTGGAATGTGGTTTATACATGGGGAAAAAACTGTTATATCGAAATTAGGATACCTTATAATTAGAGGAAAAATATAGAAAGAAAAAGGACCAAATAGACAATAATTGATCGCTCAATTTGAATTAGCTCATGCCTTTCAAAAAAAAAATATTTGAATTAGCTCATAATGTTTGAATGTGTTGGAACCTTTTTTACGAGGAAATTTGTTGTGTTATATATATAAAACATTGATGTGGTTAAAAAAGGTTGGGTTATTATTCTTTTTAAAGATATTTAAAATTTATAATTAGTATATTTGGTCATATTATGGTAGACTGTAGTAGGAGTACTACTTATTGTGCCATAAGTTCATTTTAAAGGATTGACAACTTATCTTAATCCAAATCATTCTTAGCACTTTTCTCATAATAATTTTCTAAAATTGTGCTAATTGAATGAACTTCAAATTAATTTATATAAATTACAAGTAGAGAGTTCAAGATATTGATCACAACAAGGTGTGTTTGTGTGTGTGTGTGTGGAGAGATCAGGTTATGAAAGAGTACAAAATTAAATTAATGTAATTTGTTTAGTTGGTGTATTTGCCTTTTGTTATTTACTTTTAATAAAAAAAAACTAAAAATATAAAAAACAATGGATAAATAAAAAAGATGAAAGCACCAATAAACAGAAAGTTAATTTTATATTAATGTAAATGTATATACGTGTATATGTACCTTAAATCTGCCAGATGATAAATCCCAACTTAAATAAATAATATACTTTATGCTTTTATATATATATATATATATATATATATATATATATTTATATTTATATGTAGTTAACACTTAACATTAAAAAGTAATCTTTTTGACGGAATAGCTAAAGAAAAATTGTTATATTCTATAAAAATTCGGTTCAAATCAAAACAACATTATCATTTACTCTCAATTGTAAAAAAATAAAATAAAATAAAATAACAGTAGATCAAGTATTACGTTTACAAGCACTGAGCCTGCGGTTCACTGCGGACATGCAAAAATAGCAATAACATAATAAAAAAAATATATCATGATATATATTTATATATGGGAATATCAATAATTAAAATAATATTAAATAATTATTTAATTAAATATTTTTGAAAATTTATTTTATATATATTATTAAAATGTTTACATTTTCTTAATTATCAAAATTAAATATATAAAAATAATTAATTAAATATTACATGATACAAACACATTTGCACGTTAAAATCTACCATGAAATATTCTGAGTTTGAATTTTTCTTTAAAGTCCCATTTTTATTTCTGAATTATTTGAGCCCTTTGGTTTATTATGTCGTAATTTTGTCACTTTAAACCATTAGGTCTTTTATAAAAAAAAAAAACGGTAACCCTCAAACATCAACTCATTATTATCATTTGATTCATAAATTAGATGAAAATTCTAAATTCAATATTTAATTTTTTATATTCTAAAGTATCTTAATCCATAATCTTTATTTCACGAACTTTGTAATGCTTTTAATACATAATCTTTATTTCATGAACTTTGCTGCATTACAATTGCTCACATTTTGATTTTATTAAATTAATTAATTGAATCAATTTAATTCAGCTAATTAATCAGTCTTCAATTTAACTTTAATTGATTTGAAAAGTAATTTTTTGGGGAAACATCCAAAAGATTATGAAGATGGCTCAAATTTTTATTTTATTTTATTTATTGGGTAGGAAGATGAAAGGGAAATAGTTAAATAGACCTTAATTCAACTAATCATAGGTGTATGCTAGCGTAGCAATCCTGTTATCCCTGACTTTTCCAACAGTCTTTGGCAATCATATCCTATATATGATTGTTGTCCTTCAAAGGATTTATTACAAGCTTTTCAGGCTCTTCGATATACTCTTGATTTTATTTGAAGTTTAAACGTCAAAAAAATTAGATCTATCTCTCATCTTTATATTTTAAAGCAAAAAAAAAAGCAACTCAGCAATGTTTTATTTTTTTTTTTCAGTCAATGATAATATAACACTTGGCATTAAATTGGTTTCTTATCTTGAACACTAATAATTTATATATTAGTTGTAGATATGCATTCATACTTATTACTTTTTTTTTTTGAAAATATTCATAATATTACTTTCTTTAACTAATTATTACTACGTATATGTAGGTCCATGATCATGCCATTAAAAGGAATATTTCAGCTTGAACAAAAAAAAAAAGAATATTTCAGAAAAAAAAGTAACCAGGAAAAACGCAAATGGTGGTATGCAGTAGCTAGGTGTAACTTGTTAATTAGAGGAAGCAACCTTTCCACAATCAAATGCATTTATGATGCATGTGTACAATAAAAAAAACAATAATTAAATAATTAAATACTGTAAAAAAAACAATAATTAAATGTAACAAAAAATACTGTCCATTGAAAATAGAGAACATGGCCGCAGGTTTTGCTTTTCTGCTCTCAAACCCCATAAATATTTGAACTTGGACGTGCTTCTTGGGCCGTGTTAGATTATCTTACGAGGAATGTCGTAAGATTTCGGATTGTTCTGCACATACTCAAAGCTCCGTTAGTGTTACAGCTGCGGCTTACATATGCTTGTGTGGTGTGTATTTTCGTGGATTAAAAATTAATAAAAATTCATATAATAATATAACAAAAAATTTTAAAAATATATATTTATGGTATCAACACAAAATTTGAAGTAATTCTTTTTTGTTCTCTGCTACATAAATATGATTTTTGATGCCAATTTCAAACATAAACAAAAATGGTCAAATTGCGCTAAAAAAATGCGCTGAATTGACAATGATAACATCTCCTTATAGAAACACTTGATGAACAATTGTAACAATCTGACGACGAGACAGGCGGTTGTCTCGTCGACTTGGAAATAAACACAGATTGGTCTACACTTTTATTACTTACATGTCACGATCTCGTCTCTAGAAACAATCGGCTCGTGTGGTAAACTAATTTCTTTAACACCAATAAAGGGCAACTCTTTCGTGTGAATTTGGGATGCACTACTTTCACACTGAGTCTTCGACCAAATCTCTTTGCTTAGAAAAATATAATATCCGTCGGCCGCTATTGCAAGAAGAAAGTGACTTTCTGAATATTGACTAGAGTGCCTGTGCCAGTTGCTAAGCCAACTGCCCTTTCGAATATACAACCGTTTTACCATTTTAGCCCTCGGAACTCTCACACTCCACTTTGGTAAGGTCAGCTCAGCAGACAGAAAGCGCTTGTTGCGCTAAGATAATATAATACATCCGCTTGTACCAAAATACATTCGCACACAAAGGCCAGCTAAACAAACGGTGGGCTGGGGGACCCTATAGTCCACGTGGAGTTTTCAAGAACCCCGGAGAGACCGATCAATTTCGAACAAGTGGCATTTAAGGAACACACCGACCGATTACATTCACGTGGCGTTTCAAGAATCACCCCATCCACTTTGATCTGCCTTATATTGCAAGCATCTCTTTTACCTTGTGTGTGTGTATAAATACAAGCTGAATCCACGAGAGTTTCCGTGCACAGTCTCTTTCCATCCTAATATTACTAAAAGTATCAGACAGCCTTTGCCGGCTAGCAGCCACCATGTCTCAAGCAATCAAGATGTTCTCAAAGTCACTGACCACACTGACACCAGAAAAAGGTTGGCGATCCCAGCAAAAATCCTGCCTGAATTGTCAGATTTCAATAGAAATCATGCCGTGAAAATTCATCTTACCTATGAGACAAAGGTGTGGCCAATTTTCTGCTCTGTCCGCAAAAATGGGTATAAGAAACCAGTTTTCTCCGGGGGGTGGAGAAATTTTGTTACTTGCAACAATTTCGAGGTTGGTGACAAATTCACGCTGTACAAAGTGCTTGATGAGGAGGGCTCTTCCCACTATAGGGCTGAAGTGGACAAGCCAACCAGGCCATCTGGGGACCTTTCTCCTCGAGCTGTCTCTCTGAATAATGATGATGATACCACTGGCAGAAGCCGCACACAAGTAAGCGACTTCGTACACGAGCAAGAGCAACTGCTTAAGGTTGCTGATGCACCGATCAAAGAGGAGGAAGGAGCTATCATGGAGCTAGCCGAGGTTGCAGCTGACTCGCCAGTCCCTTTTGTTGATCATGTTATTTCGAAACCATCTTGCTGGATATTTGGAACTAATTTGAGTGATGAAGAGACCAGTAAAGCTCAATTCAAGACTGAACAGAAGACTGAAATAAAGTTTTTTGGCGTTGCCAAGGGCATTTGCAAGGGTGAACCACAGCTCCATTCATGCTATATGACCAAAGAAGAGAGAGATATTAAATTCTTTGGTCTCGCTGTGGGTTGTGAAATGGCGTATGGCATTACTGAAGCTGCTGGAGAAGCTTGTTACAAGAGTAGCATTGAAAGGCTTAGCTTGGACTGGGTTCAGAAACAAGCCACTTCATATGCGGGAGAAGTGAATTTAGATTTGACTTTGGCGCCACCCATTGTGGATTGATGACCGGAAGCACTCCCTGAAATCCATGGCATGAAGTTACAAGACCGAAGAAAGTTATAGAACAGCAGTACTGGAGCTTTCCAAGGCTATCAGAGTTGAGGGTCAGTCTAAAGTGCACTCTGCTGAACGGGGTCCCATCTAGTTTCGTCTTGTTTATTTTCACTAGAGTTTCGTGTCCCGCTGGCTTTTCTTTGGCCATCTCTTGTCTAGCTAGCTAGCTAGCTTCAATGTCTTTGGTGCTTTCCTTAATTATGTGCTCGTTATGTATAATATAATATGATATTAGTCACACTTCTGCGTTAATGGCCTATTAATTTTGCTAACTTTTTTTTGGGTGGCCGGGGAGGGGGGGTTGTTGGACATGATTGATATTACAGTGTTTGCTGCTTGATTTGGATTTTTGATCTGATTAGGGGTAAAAAATCCCACTATAAAAGACTTTGTCTTTCACGCCAAAGTCGTTGTCCGGCTTGTTGACTTGGTTTACCGTCTCTACCTTGATCCTAGTTCCGATCCGATCGATCCAACTCTAAAACCAGTTAGTCGGCCGGAAAAATTCAACTCTTCAACAAGGTATGGAGCTAATTGTCTGGCTATTTCATCCTGCTCAGCTGTGTTTTCACGGGGGAATACTGTATATATTAGCATGATAGTAGTAATACGTAGAGTTTAGATGATTAAAACCCCATTATAATCTGGTTTTTCATCATTTTCCTTTCCAAAAGCCTGAAGTACCCCTCCTTATTTTCACCCTCTTAAGGTTCTGTTTGTTGAATGGTTTAATTTCAACAGTTTCTCTTTTTTTTATTTCTTTTGAATAAATTTTGCTTTCTTTCCGAATTGAGTTTAATTTCCTAATTTCTGGGTGTACGGTTCTTTTAGTTCCCAGGAAATTATTAGATAGTTTTGATAGAAAACTTATCTCATCTGTTAACTCCACAAGCGGCTAACCCGATACTATTGGAGCAATATCTTATGTATGTTGCCAGCCACTTGCATTGTGGTTGGGCAGATTACAGCTGGTTTTCCTGTTTAAAATCTCCATGTACTGTTCTTCCATTTCTTTCTTTTATAATTTGGTTAAATCTTTTATCTTCTTAAATTGATTGCTAACTCCATCATTTCTCAAGAGTCAAGACTTATTAAATCTTGTGGTCTTTTGATAATTTATTCTTCTTTATTTTTGATTTATATAAAGAGATATAAGAGAGAAGGGTGAATCAAGCTTTGGATCTAAGTCCTTTTAAAAAAAAAAAAAACAATCATTAGGCTTCTTTTAAATGTTTTTCTGATCATCGTACAATTTTTTTTATGGGTAAAGGATTTTAGTTTCGTCCGTCCAATACATTTTCTTCTCGAATCAGTTTAAACAAGCTTATAGTTGACAGTAATTTTTATTTAAGAGTGATCTGTTTCCTGGTGATTGGAAAATATACGTGTATTATAATTTTCATGGTTTTAAAGGGTAAGTCTTTATTCAATCTCTTGGTAAGGCTTGTTTGGAGTGCTTACATAAAGTTAATATATTTGGATTGGAGGTGAAGAAATGCGAGAGGAAATATCTCCAACAAGATATATTTGAAGCCAGAGGCCTAACTTGCTGTTTAATCAACTTTGGTGCTGATGTTTCGAGTTAATTAAACGTGGTTCTTAATTTGCCTCACATACTGCAACTTTCTTGAATATTGTTTATCTTTGTACGCGTTAGGGGATTAAATATTCTTCTTCTTTCTTTCCTTTTTTTTTTTTGTCGTTAGTTGTTGTAATGAGGGTTCTTTACTTATGTATGTGGTTTTTTTTTTCTGTTTGATGAATGAATACAAATTCACTCCAAATTAGCTTCAACTTGTTACATTTTAGTCGTTAAGTTGCTTATTTCTTGTACGAAAGAAGTTACAGTCATGGAATTCGTGAAAAAAATAGGCATTGGATGAAAACCGTCTCTTAATTGCATTTTTGACTGGATAATAACTAACGAATTTTCATATTTTGCACACAGCCAAACAAAACTTTCACAAATAAACATGGACAAATTCCAAAAGCATAAGAGAGAAAAAATCTCAAAGTAGGCTGATCATTAATCAATTCTTTTTTCTGATGAATGGGCATGTTTAAAGTTGTTTGTAACATGTTATAACATTTGAATTCAATTTTAAATGGTCCCAATTCCACCTCCAATTAAAAAAAAGAAAAACAAAACAAAAAGTCACCCAAATTTAAGGGTAGAAATTTAAAATGGATCATGTTGAAAAGATATTTTCATTAAAGATTATTAATTATATTTCAAAGTATGTTCGGCGTAAAGAAGCTAATACAATAATCTTTTTTTTTTAAATAGCTAATACAATAATCTTAATGAGTCATGACTAATCAAAACCACAAATTTCTCTTTTTTTCGTATATGTTGATAAAGTACACTGAAATATATATTATATATTTATATATTAATATATAATATAAATATATTGTCAATATATATATGTATGTCGTTGATAACGCAATTGTTGTACCTTGCGTGAGAGAAAAAAGAGATGAAGAGAAGAAACGTGAAAAAAAAAAACAATACTCAGATAATTAAGAAAATTAAAAAAAAAAAGAATTGTAAAGAAGGAAAGAGAATAAAATAAAATTTACATTTAATTGCACTTTGGAGGAAATGAGAGTTTTAATCTCAACTACAATTCTATTTCAATCTAAAGGTTAAAAAATTGTGTAAAATTATCTAATTTTACATATATATATATATATATATATATATAAAAGTAGATTTTTCCCCTAATTTAAATATTTGTAGGTCACATGCAAGCCCAAATACAAAATAGTCCACATGGCTCATTTACACTTTAAGGCAGGCAGTGGCATGTATACTTTTCTCTAGTAGCGTTAGCCACACATTATGCTAAATTAACACTTATCTTACATTGCTTAACATTTATTTAATTTATTTTCTAGTGCTATCTCACACTTTTAAGATTAAAAAAAAAGATTTATATATAATGTACTATTTGTATAGTTTTTATATATTGTCAATGCACTAAAAGTTAACACTTCATCGGTAAACCCTTATAAGTAAATTGAAAAATAATTATTTATATTTTTTTTAAGGGTTTGATATTTTTTAGTTTGCTTATTAATAATATATTAACTTTTGATACATTGACAATATATAAAAATTATACACTATCAATACATCATTTATAAATCTTAATAAAATAAATAAAACCATGAAAGGTTTTTCTTCGTGATTAAAAGGTTAACATATCTCATAATTATGCATTAAAAGGTTTATATATTAATTAGTCATCCATCATTTGATTAAGTGTGTGTGTGTCTCTCTCTCTCTCTCTCTCTCTGTGTGTGTATATATATATATATATATATATATATATATTAAGTTTTATCACTATAATAATATGATTTATGTTTTTTTATTCTTCCTCAAAAGTCACTAAAAACTAGTTATAAAATAAATTAAAATTTATATTTTTACACCAATAAGAAGCCGATATATCGATTTTAAAGTTTAATTATTCATATTGTATGGAAACTAAGTCTTATGCAATTTTAACTTTTAAAACTATATTCACAAAATTAAATTTTAATTAAATTTGAACTTTCAAACTTTCAACTAAGTCTTAATTTGAACTTTTAATTAAATTTTATTAAAAATAAATAGTAAAAAATAAATTTAAAAATATTTGTTTAACAAAAAAAATCGCAGTAAAGAAAATTGCAAATGTGGACATTAAAACCTTGAACATATGGAAAATCATTTTTTGAAATCAGGCTGACCAAGTCCTCGTTCATGAGTGCTTTCCTTTTGCCCACAAATACCATTATTAATAAATTAATTATTCATGCTTTAATCGAGCGATCTCGTTTGTAAAAACCCCAAAAAAACCCTTACACCTCGCGAGTCATGACTCATGGCCGCTCATCAGCCATCATCACACAAATTTTCCGACCTCTGCTAGCTTGAAACTTTGAATGTCGGCTTTGAAAACGATGGCATGCCGCCTGCTGCTGCTGGGGGGATCCACACCAATAACTAACGCATCAATAACTACTCATCAAGAAAAATAAACGAAACCAAAAACAGTAGATTGCTATCTGATCCTTAACAACATATTTTATTATTTTTTCTTCTCTTTCAAAGGCACGTACTCCAAACAAATTCATCTTTACAAACTCAATGCTTTGCGTGTTTGTTTATACTATATATATATATATATATACATATATATAAACAAACACACTTGACTTTGAAAACATATTTCGATATTGATGAAAATTTTTTTGCATTCTTGTGTGTGTATATATATTACAAAAGAGGTCATGGTAAAAAGAAGGGATTTGTTTTCATTTTGTGTGATAAGAATTTCATATTTGATTTGATTTGATTTGAATAAATATTATTAATTTTTTTTCTTTCTTAAAACAGTAAAATACAAGCATAATCACCTAATTTTTGGTGAATTTTAATTTCACACGGTTACAAAATTTAATGTTTTAGTCACTATACTTGGGATAAGTTTTTAATTTAATCGTCCAACGGTTTTATCACTAACAAAATGTTAAAGAGACACTACACACATGATGTCATGACCACACAACATGTCCACGAACCAAAAACATGACATTGACATAATTGATTAGGCATCAAAAATAAAAAATAAAAAGAAAGAAAAAAAATTGGCAGGCAGGCAGGCAACAGCCAAGCACCCCTACTCACTGACCTTTTCACGTCTTTGGTCTTTGCCATGCCTGTGTTGTGATGCAAATTGTTTCATCGCTAAAGAAAAACGTAACTTTATATTCTCATAAACAAACAAAAAGGCAACCTGCTAATGAAGGAGCAAGCTAGCTCAAAAACTCAAATAAAATAGTCCAATAATGAAAGTGTATTTAATTCAGGGAAACTCTTTCAATCCCAAACCTTTCCAGAACATCATCCAATGGCCAAGGCCTTTGAAAGGGGCTATCTATGTTTTTCTGCTTTGTTTTCTCTTTTCCAAGCTACATGGCCGACCATTTTAACCTTTTCTCAACGAAAATTGAACTCCATCATTGTCAACAACCCAATGTGTCCACGCAAAACGTTCCAAATTGGAATTTTTCATTTAATATAGAAAGGAGCTTATGCTAAAATTTGCGAGACCAGAAATGAGTAGATTTGGCTATTCGTGTTTTTAATTCATTTTGTGTATGTAAAATCGTGTTCGTGTAGTGTAAAACATGAAAATTCATGTTAACACAAAACATAAAATCTTATTTTTAGCTTTTATAATATTGACATACAATTTTTACTTAATTTTAATTCGTGTCATTTTATGTCTTATATTTATATTATTTTTATGTCGTGTAATCATATCGTATTTAAAATGATCATTTAAAAATGAATTAGGACTAGGCTTCACAACGCTTACCGGACTTCAAAACCGGCCTGGTGCGCAGGTCTGAGGCCAGAGATTTACGTTTGTTTATGGAAAGAAATAATAAAACAGTAACTTGGGCTACCGAGCTTGTAACCAAGCGGGGCATTAAAGTGGTTGAATCTTGAAATAAAAACTTGGGCTTCATCCAGATATATATAAACTTGAGCTACCCTGGGCTTGTATTTCCACTCAGCCTACTTCTCCACGTGGCATTAACCCATTTTGGGAGCTTGTTGACAATTATGAAATACAAATCCTCGAGTTAAACGTCGCGCCTTAATCTATTCAAGTACCTACCATGATGCACAATGTGGAATTTACTATCACTAATATTAAATACCAATGATGAACCCAACAGATTTTACAGAGGAGAGAACCGAATACCCGTAAATAGAGGCCAAAACAAGGCAATCAACAATCAAAATAATACTATTTTTGATAATGGATTTAAGCCGAACGAAAAGAACAAGTAGTGAACAATGGGAAAGAATTATTTAATCAGCCAGTTGTTTTCACTGCTAAAATTAGCATAAATGGTTGTTATCCCTCTTTAAGAGAGGTTTGAGTTTCATTAAATGTGAGCTTGAGTTAGTATAGTTATTTATTAGTTTGTTTAGTTTGTTGTAGTTATTTATTAGTTTACCTAATTTGAGTAATGTAATTTTCATAGTTACGTGTTCATGAAATGTAATATGCTGATTGTGATTGTAATTCATAATAAAAATGTACTACTAAAAAAAAGTTCAAAGTTCAATTCTCTCCTTCCTCTCTTGTACCTCCTATGAATAAAAAAAATTCGTTAATTGTAAATACAATAATAAAAAATTAATAATGAAAATAATAAAAAAATATATTGTGTAGATGAACATGAGATAGTTCGATGAATGATTATTTGGTTATATATATTGAATGAAAGATATTTGATAAAGTTAATTATAAAATAATTATACAACCTGCAAAGGATGTAAATGAATAGAGTTTTTGACGAATTAGTTCGTGAATAAACTTAGTTTATGTTCATTTATATTCATTTATATTAAACTTTTGTTTATTAAACAAATCGATTCCAAACAAAATTAAATCCGTTTAGTCTGTTTATGTTTTTCCAACATTTTTGTTTAAAAATTGTTAAAGTTCATTCGTTTATATATCGTTTAATATTCATTTATTGTTAATATAATGACAAAAATAATAACATTATCCATTTATTTTAATATTACCTTAAATTTATAATTATTTGTACGTTTAAATTTGTTTGATTATAATTTATTTATTGTTAATGAATAAGTTTTTAGTTGTTTTTGAACATGTTTGTTTATATATTTTTTAATATGTTTCAACTCAATACTTCGAAATGTGCATGCACACACACACACATATATACATATATACATACATACATACACACACACATATATATATATTACAAAGGAGATTGCAGTAAAAGATAATTGTTTTCGTGGAGGATTTTATATTTGATTTCATTTGAGCAAATATTAATAGTTTTCTTATCTCATAATTTTTTAAAATAGTAAAATACATGAATGATCTCCTAAATTTGCTTTCTTTTATATATATATATATATATATATATATATATATATATATATATGCTTGTTTCAATGCTTGTATAGTGGCAAAGGAAACATAAGAGAATACATTATAGAAATGTCTAATCTTGTTACAAGACTAAAAGCACTAAAGTTAGAGTTGTATGATGACATTCTCGTGCACTTGGTCTTAATATCTCTTCCTGCACAATTCAGTCCTTCCAAGATAAGTTATAATACTCAAAAAGAGAAATGGACTCTTAATGAGTTCATTGCTCAGTGTGTGCAAGAGGAAGAGAGGTTGAAACAAGAGAAGATAGAAAATGCTCACTTAGTATATTCTTCTAATGACAATGTTGCTAACAGAAAAAGGAGTAATACAGGAAAAGGAACTGTAAATAATTGAACTTCACAGCCTAAGGGGCAATAGAAACAAGATAAGGTGATCCTTTGTTTCTTTTGCTGTAAAGGTAGTCATGTGAAGAATGATTGTTACAAGTATGCAAAATAGCTTGCCAAAAAGTGCAAACTTCTCAACTTTATTTGTTTAGAAGTTAATTTGGCTTTAGTATTCAATCACACTTTGTGGATAGATTCAGATGCCACTGCTTACATAAGTTAGATAATACAAGGCTGTCTAAGGAGCAAAAAGCCAACTAATGCTGAAAGATTCATCTACGTAGGAAATGGCGAAAAGGCTTCTATTGAGGCTATTTGTTTCTTTGGATTAAAGCTAGGATCTGATTGCTATTTAGATTTAAACAAGATTTTTTTTATATACCTTCATTTAGACGAAATTTGATTTCTGTTTCTTATTTAGACAAGTCAGGATATTCTTGTTCATTTATAAATGAAAAGTTTAGTCTTTTTCAATATTCAAATCTTATTGACAGGAGTTATTTAGTTGATAATTTATATAAATTGGACCTTCATGCCTCACACATTAATAAATCCTTGTATATAAATAATTATGGTACAAAGCGCAAATTAATTAATGAGAATTCTTTCATGTTATGGCATAAGCATTTAACACATATATTTGAACAAAGAATAAAGAGGCTTGTATCAAAAGGAATTCTCGATTCCCTTGATTTTTTAGATTTCAAAATCTGTGTTGAGTGTATTAAGGGAAAACAAACAAATATCAGGAAAACTGGTACTAACAGGAGTTTAAACGTCTTGGATTTAATTCATATAGATATTTGTGGTCTATTCCCTATAGTTTCTTAGAATTGTCAATAATATTTTATTACTTTTATAGACGATTATTTTCGTTATGGGTACCTATACTTGATTCATGAGAAGTCTCAATCATTGGATGTTTTCCAAACCTATAAAGCTGAAGTTGAAAAATCAGCTTGGTATGAAAATTAAAGCCATTAAATCTGACCATAGAGGTGAATATCATGGTAGATATGATGGATCAAGTGAACAACGTTCAAGCCCTTTTGCAAGGTATTTAGTAGAATGTGACATCGTTCCTCAATACACCATGTTAGGGACTCCAAGTCAAAATAGTGTAGCTGAAAGACGAAATCGGACTCTAAAGGATATGGTCAGAAGTATGATAAGTCATTCTTTTTCACCAGTCACTTTGGGGAGAAGCCTTAAAGACTACAATATCATTCTTAATTGAGTTCTAAGCAAAGCAGTAGCTAAAACCCCATATGAGTTATGGATAGGAAAGAAGCTTAGTATTAGGCATTTACACATTTGGGGCTGTCCAGATGAGGCTTGGCCATACAAGTCTAATGAAAGGAAATTGGACTTAAGAACAATAAGTTGCTACTTTGTTAGATACTCAGAAAAATTGAGGGGTTTCAAGTTTTATGATCCCTCAAATATATCCTTTTTTGAAACGAAAAATGCTAAGTTTATTGAGAATGTTGAATATGATAAAAGTGCAAAACATAAGAATTTTGTCTTTGAGGAAGAACATATTACTGTTCCTACAGTTACAATTGAAAATGATCAGACAATTATGTCTGACATTGTTTAATATGCAAATATGGATGATCAAGACACTCTTGGGTTACCTCCTACTGATATTGAAAAGCAACAACAACCTCAACTGAAAGTGCCATTAAGGAGATACTTAAGAGAGAGGAGATCGACGATTTCAGATGATTATATCGTATATCTCCAAGAACACGAGTTTGATAAAGGATTGGAAGATGATCTGAAGTTTTTCAGTGAAGCCAAACAAAGTACTCACTATCATAAATAGATTGAGGCCATGAAAGATGAGATGATATTAATGGAGGACAATGACGTTTGGGATTTTGTCGAATTGCCTAAAGGAGCAAAACTGATTGGTTGTAAATGGATTTTCAAAACCAAGCGGGATTCGAAAGGTAATGTCGAAAAATATAAAGCACGTCTAGTTGCTAAAGGTTTCACTCAAAAGGAAGGCATTGATTATAAGAGACTTTCTCTCCAGTTTCATTGAAAGACTCTTTTAGAATCATAATGGCGCTTGTAGCTCATATGATTTGGAGCTACATTAGATGGATGTAAAGACAGCGTTTCTTAATGGTGAAATTGAAGAAACAATTTATATGGTGCAACAAAAAAATTTCGTGTTGGATGAATCGAAACATTTGGTGTGCAAATTAAAGAAATTCATCTATGGTTTAAAGCAAGCATCCCGTTAACGGTATCGAAAATTTAATCAAGTGATCACCTCTTTTGATTTTAAGGTGAACACTATTGATCAATGTATATATCACAAGATCAGTGGGAGTAAGTTTATTCTTCTGGTGTTATATGTCGATGACATCCTGCTGGCAAGCAGTGATATAAGACTATTGCATGAGACTAACAGATTTCTTTCAAATAAATTTGAGATGAAAGATCTTGGGAATGCATCTTTTGTGTTGGGCATACAGATCCATTGAGATCGTTCTCGAGGAATACTTGGCTTATCACAAAAGATATATATCGATAAGGTGTTGAGCAGATTTGATATGAAAAATTGTGTATCAGGAGACACGCTCATTGCTAAAGGTGATAAATTCAGTTTGCTTCAATGCCCAAGAAATAATATTGAAAAGAAAGAGATGTAGCAGATTCCTTATGCTTCAGCAGTAGGGAGTCTCATGTATGATCAAATTTGTACGCGTCCTGATATTACGTACATAGTTGGTATACTTGGCAGATATTTAAGTAACCCTGAAATGGATCACTAGAAAGCAGTAAAAAGGGTTATACGGTATCTACAAAGAACTAAAAATTACATGCTCATATATCAGAGGTTAAATCATTTAGAGATCGTTGGTATTCAGACTCTAATTTTGCTACTTGCCTTGATAGCAGAAGATCCACTTTTGGTTATGTTTTCATGTTAGTTGGAGGAGCTGTATCTTGGAATAGTGTAAAGTAGTCACTCATAGTTTCTTCTACTATAGAAGCAGAGTTTATAGCTTGCTATGAGACATCGAACTAGGCAATATGGTTGCGAAATTTTATCACCAGGCTGTGCACTGTCGATGGTATTGAGAGACCATTGAAGATTTATTGTGATAATAAAGCCGCAGGGTTATACTCTAAGAACAACAAAAGCTCGTGGAAGTCAAAACATATTGACATCAAGTTTCTTATTGTTAAGTAAAGAGTTCAGAGTCTTCAGATATCTGTTGAATATATCAGTAGAAACTCCATGATTGCGGATTCGCTTACAAAGGGTGTACCACCTAAGGTGTTTCATGAGCATGCAGCTTGTATGGGTGTGGTTCACTTTGATGATATGCTTGTATAGTGGGAGTTTGTTTTAGTTATATTCGTTTGTTATTAAGACATTTTTTGGATCAGAATAAAGTATTGTTGTTATTGCTAAAACTCTGAAATAAAGTTTTATTTTTTCAAATTGCAGTTGAGAAATAAGTTTTTGAAAGTAGAACCAGTTGGAAATAGGCATGTTTAAGGGATCACGTTGCATGTAATTTCCATGCTACATATCCATACTTGATCTATGTTGTTAAATATATTAACATTCTAGTTACGAAATATATGTAACGAAGATCGCTTTAATCCTATCTTAGTATAATTGATGGACGAGATTGTTTAGAGATGTCACCTTGTGAAGATAGCAAGTTTAGAGCTCTTAAAGTTATTTTAAAATGTACAATTATCAAGTGACATATGTGGCCCAAGTGAGAGATTGTTGGGAAATTATTTAAGTGGGCCTACATATATCAATTAATTATACATTATAGGCTATTTGAAGTTTTTAGTCAATTTAAAAGTGATCAAATAAAGTTTAAATTATTGAACGTTAAGTCATCTCAGTTAATATGGGCTTTGTAATGTGTAGAGACCTAATATTTTATTTTATTTCATGATGGGCCAAAATAAAATAAAATATACTTCAAGTATAAATAGGTTATGATCCCCAGTCTAAACATAAGGTAATTCTCATTCTCAAATCCCATTATTGAGTGAGATATAGATTCTCTCAAAAGGTTTTGACGTGAAAGACTCTAACCCTAAAAAATTTATTCCTATGGATCTAGGTACGCTTTTTTATTAATATTTTCTTGATGATTAAACATGAGATCTTGTGTGTTTATCTATATGATTTTCCTACAGGTGGAAGCAGATCATGGTCAATTACAACATTATTGCTTGATGACCATAAGCAAGATATCTGCTACAGCTGAATCTAATCTTGAGTTTGTAAGGTTTCGTTGTCTCGGTTTATAAGTAGTGGATTAGAAAAAGAACAAAACCAAAATCACCCTCATCATGCAACAAGATTGCTTTCGGGATAGAATCTAACCTTTTGAATATAGCAACCCACGAACAGCCATCGGTTTATCGTTAACTCAAGATTCCTAGCTGAGAGAAGCCCTCTAACAGTATCCACACGAGTAGGACACAAAACGGGACCTTCGCCTAGGACAGGGAGTGGACAACGACAAAGGGATGAGGAAAGGGATTGTTTTGTGAGTGCTAGCTCTAAGAGGCAGAACGGCTATCAAGAACGTTTTATCTAACTTTTAGACTTAGTGTTGTTTATATAGTGCCTTTTAACAAAACCCTAAAAAGGCTTTAAGTAGATTAGGTCTTTTGGGCCTTTTAAAATTACTTAATCCAAATCCAATTGATTAGTAGGGCATACTCTAACAATCTCCCACTTGCACTACAACCAATTGATCATGCATTTGGATTAATAATTTGGTTTATCCATAAATTATTAAATTAATAATTCATAATTATAATCACATTATAATTGAAAATACCAAAATACTCTTTAATCATCTTAGGCTAAAATTACCATTAATTAAATCCTGAATTCTAGTTGGAACAGGATTCTAGTCTCACTAGGAATCTTACTTGTACTAGGATACATCACATGGATCCAACTCTAATTACTTTGTTTTTGTCATACTCTTATTGTGTGTGACCCTTTAGGTTTCCATTACATTGGCAATGATTAAGAATCTCATTCATAAATCATAAGCCAAGATTGGCATCTAGCAATACATCATGGCTACCCAAGTAATGAAAATGTTGGTGAGTTAACAACAACCTTTCAATGAGCAATTACCGTATAATTCGATCCTTTCGTCACCTAATATTTCAGTTGAACATAGAGTATGGAATGTTTCATCTCTATTAAAGTTCAACTATATTGTTTCTCAATCTCAAGATAAATGATTCAATCAAATGAATTCAAGATCTCATCTTAAATCTCATTTGTACTGGCCATAGATTTTCAATCATTAATCTCTATTGAAAGGCCTTGAGATATAGACCCTTGTTACTAAGAGGGACGAATCCTATCTTGATCACTCATAACCCTCATATGATTCATAATGTACCCAATTACTGTCTTACTTGCAACCCTCATTGAGCTACATTTACCAACATCAAAGTACACCAATCCACACATAGGATACCATGGTGATCTCAAGTCTATGGATCACATATACCATTGTCATTTGAGAACATCTAATGACACTCAATGTAATGATCCACATAGAGTTCTCAAGATGAGTCAATCCAGTGTATTCATTTATAATGATCACCCATGTGTTGATCTGGATATTGCTATATCCATGACCTATGAGATCAGTCACCCAAAAGAATCTAACACATGTTAGTCTTACCATATCACTGATGTCCTCTCTCAGTGATACTACGATGAAGGATATTTAAGAATAGTATTCTTTGTATCATAAGGATCTCATTATCAAAGTCACTACTTTGATTCCTTTGGTACGAATCCACTATTTTAGAGACTTTATCATTTGATTATTACTTGAACAAATTAAATATAGTCAATAATGATAAAAAATGCCATGTACTATTAAATAACATAAATAATCGCAGCGTCTTAAGTGTAATACAAGTCTAAATCTGATTGGCTCATACTGCATACACTAACATTCTTCCGCTTACACTATAGCCAATCGATCATGGAAAGGCCTGAGTATCTATTTGGACCACTGGTGAGACCGAGGTTTCTTAGCTTGTGCAATGGCTCCATTGTTGTCACAATGGAGTACCACTAAATTAACAATGCTAGGGATCATCCAAGTTCTATAATGAACTTCTTGATCTAAACAACTTCCTCAGCTGCATCTAATGCCACTATATACTCAGCCTCAATTGTAGAATCGGCCACTGTCTCATGTTTAGAACACTTTCAACTTTACAGTGCCATCATTCAAGCAAAACACATAACTAGATTGTGACTTAAAGTCATTTTTATCTAACTGAAAACTAGCATCGGTGTAACTATTTACAACGAGCTCATTTTCTTCTCCATAGTCTAAGAAAGTATCTTTAGTGCTTCTCAAGTACTTAAGGATGTTCTTAACTGCTACCGAGTGACGCTCACCTAGGTTAGCTTGATACCTGCTCACCATGCTTAAAGCTTGTGAAACATTAAGCCTAGTACATAACATGGTGCACATGATAGATGTAATAGCTGAAGCATATGGAATGTTAGACATTTTATCTCTCTCATCTTGTGTTTTTGGACACATGTCCTTTGAGAGATAAATGCCATGTGACAAAGGTAAGAATCCTTTCTTGGATTCTTCCATGCTGAACCTTTTCAACACTTTGACAATATATGTACTTTGACTTAGACCAAGCAACCGACTCGATCTATCTCTATAGATCTTTATCCTAAGGATATAGGTTGTTTCTCCCAAGTATTTCATAGAAAAGCAATTCCCTAGCCAAGTTTTGACAGATTGTAGGGTAGGAATGTCATTTCCTATGAGTAGTATGTCATCCACATATAACACTAGGAATATGACAGCATTCGCACTAACTTTTTTGTAAACACAAGGTTTATCTTTGTTCTTGATGAAGCCAAACGCTTTGACTGTCTCATCAAAACTAATGTTCCAGCTCCAGGAAGCTTTCTTCAATCCATAAATGGATTTCTAAAGCTTGCATACCTTATTGGCATTTTTAGGAGTGATAAAACCATCAAGTTGTGTCATATACACATCCTTTGACAAGTTTCCATTCAAGAATGCGATTTTAACATCCATCTGCCATATCTCATAATCATGGTATGCAGCGATAGCAAGCAAAATCTGAATGGACTTGAGCATTACAACTGGTGAAAAGGTTTCATCATAGTTTGAAACCTTTGGCCACCAATCGGCCCTTATAGGTATACACGTTACCGTTCATGTCAGTCTTCTTTTTGAAGACCCACTTGCACCCTATAGGTTTTACCCCTTCAGGTGGATCAACCAAAGTCCATACTTGGTTTGTATAGATGAAGTCCATTTTGGATTTCATGACTTTAAGCCATTTCTTAGAATCTAGGACCATAATTGCTTCTTCATAGGTGATAGGCTCTTCATTATCCATAAGCAATACGTTGTCGTGCTAAGTAGTGAGAAGGCTAAGCTTCTCGAACTCTCGACGTATCCTATTAGACTTACGCGGGCCTTATGTTTCTAGAACTACTTCCTATTCCACAATATCTTGTGAGACTTGCTCCTGTTTTACCAAAGGTTCAGTGACATTTTATGGTTCTTGAACCTCTTCAAGCTCATTTTCTTCCCACTAGTTCTTCTAAAAAGGAAGTCCTTTATTAGAAAAACACCGTACCGAGCCACAAACACTTTGTGCTTTGTGGGATTATAGAAATAGTATCCTTTTGTCTATTTAGAATACCCCACAAATATGCATTTATCAAATTTGTGTCCTAATTTTAGTCATTCAAAGAGGATGATTGAATTAAATGTTGTACAGGCTTTAAAGAAATTGTTGAAAGGTTTCTTTTGGGCCAAACTTACTAATTATTGCTAAGAGAGTAGGCTAAATCAATTTTAGGTTTTCGGCTCAACTCACTTGACCAAGGTGGCACAACTCACAACTTACAGTTGTTTATGGATCTCATTGCATAATAATTTTTTTACCATCTTGCTATGAATCATTCTCATTTAAAAATTTAGTGAGATTTTATATTATTGAGCCAATCTTTAATAATAATAATAATAATAATAATAATAATAATAATAATAATAATAATAATAATAATAATAATAATAATAATAATAATATAATTTACTTACTTAAAATAACCTTAAAATTATACAATAGGGATTTAACAAAATAATGGCCAATTAACCATTTTGCTCTAATTCCTCGAGTGGCAAGTGGTTTATACAAAGGGAAAAAACTGTTATACCAAATTTAGGAAGGAAAAAAAAAGATAAAAAAGGACCAAATAAACAGTAATTGATCAATCAAATTGAATTGGCTCATAATGTTTGTATGTGCTGGAACTTTTTTTATGAGGAAATTTGTTGTATTATACATCTAAAATTTTGATGTGGTTAAAAAAGGTTGGGTTTTTATTCATTTTAAAAGATATTTAAACTATATAATTAGTAAATTTGGTCATAATATGGTAGAATGTAGTAGGAGTATCACTTATTGTGTCTTTTTGAGCCATAAGTTCATTTTAAAGGATTGACAACATATCTTAATCCAAATCATTCTTAGCACTTTTTTTCATAATAATTTTTTGAAATTGTGCTAATTAAACCAAGTTCAAATTAATTTATATAAAGAACAAGCAGAGAGTGTAAAATACTGTCAACAACCTCTTAACCAAATAGTTATTATGGGATATTGTAAGTTTTGGATTTGAATCCAAACACTCTCATCCCTAGTTATTTAATATTTCCTTTGTAACAATGAGAGAGAGAGAGAGAGAGAGAGAGAGAGATACTAATCACAACGAGATATATTAAGGTGTGTGTATATATATATATATGTGTGTGTGGAGAGATCAAGTTTTGAAAGAGTGAAGAATAAAATTAATGGAATATATATATATATACACACACACACACACATATATATATATATATATATATATATATATATGCACCTTAAATATGACGAATGGTAAGTCCCAACTTTCCTAACAAATTAAGTAAAAAACCTATTTTTAATTACTTTATGATCTTCATACTTATATACATAATTAATAGTAGTCAGTAAATTTGTAATCGAATGATTAATAAGTAAGAATTGTAACACATGCATGTTACAAGATTTGAGTTTAAACTCAAACATCTTAATTTCCTACTCTCAATTATAAAAATATAAATATGGTTAACCGTAGGTAAAGTATTACTATAAAGTTATTTCTTTCTTTTTTTTGTTACAACTTATTTCTCTCTTTAACTAACTATTACCGGATATATATAGGTCCATGATACAGCAATTAAAAGGAATATTCAAAAGAAAAAGTAGCTTGGAAAAACACAAATATGCTTGACTTGCCCGTGTGTCTTTTGGGCATGGAGCAGCTAGGTGTCGCTTGTTAATTAGTGCAAGCAACCTTTCTACCAATCAAAAGGGATGCTGCATTTACGATGCATGCAGTCATAACAACAACTGAATGCTGTCAATTTGAAAATAGACTACGGACAAACCAGCCGCAGGTTTTGCTTTTCTGCTTTCAAAGTTCATAAATATTGGTACTATTTTCTTTTCAAAAACTCCTCATATTTGAAAATCACCATTAAATTTCGATTAATTCAAAATTAAATTATAGCCAGATCTTAAACGGTTAAGTCTTTTTAATATTATTTTTTTATTCTCACAATATTTGAATTTGAGATATTATTTAAAAAATATCAAATTACTTTCACTCGATCCAATAAATATTAATAATATTTAAAATTTTCACATGCTTCAAAAACAGTGTTAAATTTTTCTTACTAGGAAAGTCGTAAGATTTGGCCATTTGTGATAGTTCTGCACCTACTCAAAGCTCCAATGTTTAATCAAATAGAAATCCTTTACAACGGCGGCTTATATGTATACTTGTGTGTACCTATATAAGTTTGTATTTGATATATTAGATACACATAAATTGAAATTTTTTTAATTTTACAAGTTTATCAAGCTAAAAAATTGTCATATATTAATTTTATAATTTTAATTATTTTTAATATATTTTAAGAAATATGCATTATTATGTACTTGTAAAATTTAAAAATTCACTTATTGTGTATCTATAAAATATTCAAGGTGGGCTGAGTAGGTTGGCAGTTGCAAGACGAATTGATCTGAATATTTTGGAGATTGCAACTGATTTGAACTTTAGTTAAACCTAATACAATATGAAAACAATATCAGTAAAAATATAAAAAATGATATTTATTAAATTTTAATAAAAATTTCATATAAATATGATAAAAATTTTAAAAATTATATTTATCATGCAAGTACAAATTTTAATATAAAATTTTTATATTTTACATGAAACTAATATAATTTTACATAATATAAACATAAATAATAAAAACAAATTTTCAGGTCTAATTCTAACGTTGTATGCACTGAATTGACAACTTGATCCGAATATTTTGGAGATTGCAATTGATTTGAACTTTAGTTAAATCTAATACGATACGAAAACAATATCCGTAAAAATATAAAAATGATATTTATTAAATTTTAATAAATATTTCATATAAATATAATAAAAATTTTAAAAATTATATTTATCATGTAAGTACAAATTTTAATATAAAATTTTTATATTTTAGATTACACTCATATAATTTTACATAATATATAAACATAAGAGTAATGCTAGCGGCAGCTGCACCAACCGTCGCTTCTCAACACTCGAGACTGCAACAAGCCACGTCACTTTAATTTTTAAGCTGAAAACCGATAACTTGTAACAACAAGTTACCTGACATCTCCTGTATGCCCATGACCGCTTAATGAAAAAAAGAGACAAAAATTATTTTGCAGCTTTTGTAACCAAACGAAAAAGAGAATAATAAAACCATGGACAGCATACAATCCATTTTTCTTTTTTAAGATTTGTAAATAAAATATGTAATTTATTAAACTAAAAAATGATGATTCCACTTTTACTAATTTCTTTAAATATAAATATTTAAAATATATTTAAATTTTAATAAATATTTATATTTTTTCACTTTTTCTTTTATTTTCTTAAATCATCGTTAAGCCAAAAGAAGAATTACTTTGATAAAAAGACCAAAACAACATAGTATTTTGGGAAATGCTTTAATAGTTCAAAAGAATTACGTTGTTTTGGTCTTTTTATCAAAATAACTTTTCTTTTACCTTAAAAGTATACTAAATTTAAACTTGTGTGATGTATGGTGACGAGTTTATTTTATAATAATTTTTTAAAAATAAAATAAAATAATACAAAATTTTTTTTATATATTAAAAAACACTTGATGGATATACAAAAAATTAAAAAAAATTGAAATCAAATACTAATTAGAAGAATTTTAAAAAATAAATATAATAAATTTTAAATATTAAGTAAATTAATTAAATAGCTATAGTATTAATTAAAGCAATTTTTTCTACATTAATCATTAATAGATTATTTGTTAATGTTTCATATTTGAAACTGAATTATTTTTAAAATTTGCATTTAAATGATTATAAATTAATCTTATTTTAATTAATTAGAGTTGAAAACTATATTTTTTAGGACCTTGAAATAAAAAACTATATTTATAATAGTTTCAAATATAAAAAGTAAGTAAAGAAAAATGTAAATAAAATAAAAATAATTTATTATTTATTATTTATTTTTTAAAAAATTAATTAATTCAAATAATTATATACAACATTTAAGATAATTTATGTTTTAAAAGAATAGATAATATATATGGATTTTTTTTGTTACGAAAAAAATGTTTGAACAAATAAATAGATAAATTTTATTTGATTTAGAAGTAGTTAAAATGGTTCAAATTTATTTTTTTAAATTCTAAATATTTAAAATTAAATAACTAATTTAATAGGATTATTTTATAGAAAATTAAAATTAATTAATTATTTTAAGTATAAAAAAGTTAAGCTATTCACGTAAACTTTTACATATATTTATATAAGATATAATATTATTATAAAAAATTGAATCTTATTGAAATTAAAATTTTAATCTTTGATCAATAATTAAATGAAACTTGATGAGTATTTTATACTTTAATGATGAAAAGAAAATTAATCTTACCCTGCATGTCTACTAGTTAGTGTTTATATGAAATATGTATGTTTTTTTTTAAGTGCATCCAAATGAAAAATTTATACCAAAATTAATTATTACTATAAATATGTTTTATATATTGATAAAAGATGTGCAAAAAAAATTATAAATGATATAAGGTTTTTTTTTAATTTTAACGTAGATATAGATATAGATATTTGTTTGATACAAATTAAAATATATGCTTGAATTAAAGAAATAATTTATTTGTTTTGTATTTTTAATGAATATAGATTTTTATCTTTTAGAAAATTGAAACAAATATTAAAAAAATATATTAATTGTTTTCTGACCAAATACTAGTTTTATTATTTTCTTTTTCGTTTGGTTACCAAAGCCGTAAAATGGTTTTTGTCTCTTTTTTTTATCAAGCTATCATAGGCATGCAGGACAAGTGAGGTAACTGTGATTACAAGTTATCAGATTTTAACTTAAAATTTGAAGCAACGTGACTTGCTATCGTTTCGAGTGTTGAAAGGCGATTGTTGGCGCAGCTGCCCATAGCATTTCCCATAAACATAAATAACAAACACAAATTTTTAAGTCTAATTCTAACGTTGTATGCGTTGAATTGACAACGATACTTTCTGACAGCAAGATGGCGGATGTCTTGTCGACTTGGAAAGAAACACTGATGGGTTTGCCATTTTTATCCCTCACATGTCGCAATCTTGTCTTAAAGAAACCATGGAAATAAACACGGATGGGTTTGCATTTTTATTCCTCACATGTCACAATCTCATCTTAAAGAAACAATGTAAATAAACACCTGTGGGTTTGGATTTTTGGGTTTCCAATTTTATCCCTCACATGTCAAAAGGGTTTGCATTTTTATCCCTCATATGTCGCAATCTCACCTTAAAGAAACAATGTAAACAAACACCGATAGGTTTGCATTTTTGGATTTCCATTTTTATCCCTCACATGTCACAATTTCATGAAACACCGATGGGTTTGCATTTTTGGATTTTCATTTTTAACCCTCACATGTCACAATCTCATCTTAAAGAAACAATGTAAATAAACACCGATGGTTTACATTTTTAAGTTTTCATTTTTATCCCTCACATGTCACAAGGGTTTGCATTTTTGTCCCTCATATGTCACAATCTCACCTTAAAGAAACAATGTGAATAAACACCGATGGGTTTGCATTTTTGGGTTTCCATTTTTATCCCTCGCATGTCACAATTTCATCAAACACCGATGGGTTTGCATTTTTGGGTTTCCATTTTTAACCCTCACATGTCACAATCTCATCTTAAAGAAACAATGTAAATAAACACCGATGGGTTTACATTTTTGAGTTTTCATTTTTATCCCTCACATGTCACAATCTCATCTTAAAACAGACAATCGGCTGATTATAATTCTTAACGCAACGAAGGGCGGCCCTTTCGTGTGAATGTGGGATGCGCTACTTTCACCAAATCTCTTTGCTCAAGAACAAAAAAGAAATTCAGATAAAAAAAAGAACAAAAAAGAAATGCGTCGGGCGACTCATTGAAATATTGACTTGACTGTCAATGCCAGTTGGACAGAAACAGAGATACAACCGTTTTACCATTTTAGCCCTGGCAACTTTCACACTTTACTCTGGCTAGCCCAGCTCAGCGAGCGCATATTGCGCTGCCTAAGATAACGTAATACATTACGTCCACTTACGTCCACGTGGCATTTCAAGAACCCTGGGGAAACCGGCCTATTACATACACGTGGCGTTTTGAAGAACCTCCCCAATTCACTTTGATCTGCCTTAGATTGCAAGCATCTCTTTTGCCTCTTGTGTGTATATAATAAGCTGGTTCCACAAGGGTTCCCATGCACATTCTCTTCCATACTAGTAGTACTAAAAGTTTTCTTTACCGGCTACCAGGAACCATGCCCCAAGCAATCAAGATGTTCTCAAAGTCACTCACCCACACTGACACCAGAAAAAGGTTGGCGATCCCAGTAAAAATCTTGCCTGACTTGCCGGATTTCAATGGAAATCATGCCGTGAAAATTCATCTTACGTATGAGACAAAGGTGTGGCCAATTTTCTGCTCTGTCCGGAAAAACGGGTATAAGAAACCAGTTTTCTCCGGGGGGTGGAGAAATTTTGTTACTTGTAACAATTTGGAGGTTGGTGACAAATTCACGCTGTACAAAGTGCTTGATGAGGAGGGCTCTTCCCACTATAGGGCTGAAGTGGACAAGCCAGTCAAGCCATCTGGGGACCTTTCTCCTCGAGCTGTCTCTCTGAATAATGATGATGATACCACTGGCAGAAGCCGCACACAAGTGGGCGACTTTGTACAGGAGCAAGAGCAACTGCTTAAGGTTGCAGATGCACCGATCAAAGAGGACGGAGGCGCTATCATGGAGCTAGCCGAGGTTGCAGCTGATGCAACAGTCTTTGATCATGTTATTTCGAAACCATCCTGCTGGATATTTGGTACTAATCTGAGTGATGAAGCGATTGGCAAAGCCCAATTCAAAACTGAACAGGAGACTGAAATAAAGTTCTTTGGCATTACCAAGAGTATTTGCAAGGGTAAATCAAAGCTCCATTCATGCTATATGACCAAAGAAGACAGAGATATCAAATTCTTTGGTCTCGCTGAGGGTTGTGAAATGGCGTATGGCGTTACTGAAGCTGGTGGAGAGGCTTGTTACAAGAGTAGCATTGAAAGGCTTAGCTTGGACTTGGGTCAGAGACAAGGCATTTCATATGCGGGTGAAGTGAATTTAGATTTTACTCTGGCACCGCCCATTGTGGAGTGAGGGCTGGAAGCACTCACTGAAATCCATGGTATGAAGTTACAAGATCGAAGAGAGCTATAGAACAGCAGTACTGGCGCTTTCCGAGGCTATCAGAGTTGAGGGTCAGTCTAAAGTGCACTCTGCTGAATGATTCCCATCTTGTTTCGTCTTGTTTATTTTCACTAGAGTTTCGTTTCCTGCTAGCTTTTCTTTAGCCATCTCTTGTCCTGCTGGCCAGCTCTAATGTCTTTAGTGCTTTCCTTAATTATGTGCTCGTTATGGATAATATAATATGATATTAGTCATACTTCTGAGTTTTTTTTTTGGCCAAATACTTCTAAGTTAATGGCCAAAACTTTTTGTTAACTTTTTCTTTCTTTCTTTTTTTTTTTAGGGGGGGGGGGGGGGGTGGGGGGTTGGGGTTTGTTGGACATGATTGATGTTACAGTATTTGCGCTTAATTTGGAATTTTGATTTGATTAGGGGTAAAATATCCCCATATAAAAAGACTTGGTTTTGTCTTTCACGCCAAAGTCGTTGTATGGCTCATGGACTTGGTTTACCGTCTCCTCCTTGATCCTAGTTCCGGATCCGATCGATCCAACTCAAACCAGTTCGTCGGCCGGCAAAATTCAACTCTTTCAACAAGGTATGGAGCTAACTGTCTGGCTATTTCATCCTGCTCAGCTATGAGTTCTTTATGGCGAAGTTCTTTTGATTCGGCTGTTTATTTGGCTTTAATAACTCTTGTTTCGGCCAGATCTTGTTGTTTTCACCGAGGAATAGTGTTGCTTGCTGTATATACTAGCATAATAGTAGTAATACGTAGAGTCTAGATGATTGAAACCCATAAAAATCTGGTTTTTCATCATTTTCCTTTCCAAAGCCTAAAGAACCCCCTCCTTATTTTCACCCCTTAAGGTTTTGCTGAATGGTTGAATTTCAACCGTTTCTCTTTCTTTTTTAAATAAATTTTGCTTGCTTTCCAAATTGAGTTTAATTTCCTAATTTTGTAGGTGTATGGTTCTTTTACTTCCCAGAAAATTTGAGATAGTTTTGTTAGAAAACTCAATAAAACTTTCACAAATAAACATGGACAAATTCCAAGTAAAAGGCAGAAAAATCTCGGAGTAGGCTGATCATTAATCAATTCATTTTTCTGATGAATAGGCATGTTTAAAGTTGTTTGTAACGTGTTATAATATTTGAATTCAATTTTAAATGATCTCAATTTCACCTCCAATTAAAAAAAGAAAAATAAAACAAAAAGTCACCGAAATTTAAGAGTAGAAGTTTAGAATGGATAATGTTGAAAAGATATTTTCATTAAAGATTATTAATTATATTTCAAAGTCTGATCGGCATAAAGAAGCTAATACAATAATCTTAATAAGTTATGACTAATCAAAACCACAATTTTCTCTTTTTCTCATATATGTCGATAAGGTACGGTGAAATATATATAATATATTTATATATTTATATATTAATATATAATATAAATATGCTGTCAAATATATATATATATGTGTGTGTATATATATATATATATATATTTATATATATAGTTGATAGCGGCAATTGTTGTACTTTGTGTGAGAGAAAACATAGATGAAGGAAAGAAATGTGACAAAAAAAATAGTCAGATAATTAAGAAAATTAAAAAAGGAAAAGAAAAAATTGTAAAACAAGAAAGAGAATAAAAATATATTTACATTTAATTGTATTTTGAATGAAGAAATAGTTTTAATCTCTACTACAAATCTATTTTAATCCAATGGTTAAAAAAATTTTGTAAAGCTATCTAATTTTACATTTGTGTAAGTAGATCTCTCTTCTAATATAAATATTTATAGGTCACATGCAGGCACAAATACAAAATAGTCGACATGGCTCATTTGCACTTTAAGGTAGGCAGTGGCATGTATGCTTTTCTCTAGTAGCGTTAGCCACACATTATGCTAAATTAACACTTATCTTACATTGGTCAAGATTTATTTAATTAATTTTCTAGCGCTATCTCACACTTTTAGGATTAAAAAAAATTTATATATAATGTACTGATAATATATAGTTTCTATATATTGTCTATGCAAAAAAGGATGGCAGCTCATCGATAAATCCTTATAAGTAAATTGAAAAATAATTATTTGTATTTATTTTTAAGAGCTTGATATTGTTTTAGTTTGCTTATTGATGAAATGTCCATCTTTGGTGCAGTGACAATGTATAAAAATTATACACCGTCAATAGATCATATATAAACCCTTAAAAAAATAAATAACACCAAAGGTTTTTCTTCATATGTGATTAAAAGGTTATCACATATCTCATAATCATGCATTAAAAGGTCTATGTATTAATTAGTCATCCATCATTTGATTAAGAATATATATATATATATATATATATATATATATTAAGTTTTATCACTATAATAATATGATTTATGTTTTTTTTATTCCTCCTCAAAAGTCACTAAAAAGTAGTTTATAAAATAAATTAAAATTTATATTTTTACACCAATAAGAAACTGATACATCGATATTAAAGTTTAGTTATTCATATTATATGGAAAGTAAGTCTTACGCAATTCCAACTTTTAAATTATATTCATAAAATTAGATTTTAATTAAATTTGAACTTTTAATTAAATTTTATAAAAAATAAATAGTAAAAAAAATATTTAAAAATATTTGTTTAACAAAAGAAAATCGCAGTGAAGAAAATTGCAAATGTGGATATTAAAACCTTAAACATATGAAAAATCATTTTTTGGAAATCAGGCTGACCAAGTCCTCATTCATGAGTCCTTTCCTTTTGCCCACAAATTCCATAATTAATAAATTAATTTTTCTTGCTTTAATCGCGCGATTGCGTTTGTAAAAGCCCCAAAAAGCCCTTTTCACCTCGCGAGTCATGATCAAGGTTGTTAATACCGTACCGGACTACATTTCGGTTTTCAATCAAAAAATGGTATATATCGGTACCAATTGTTTCGGCATATTATTTCGGGTTTTTCGGTGTATAATAAATGTCATGGATTTATACATAATAATATTACTAATAATATGTAAAATAAATATGCACATGATATTTACATGGATATTTGTCTTTTTCATGTAAAAATATATTAAGATAAAACCAAAAAAAATGAAAAAGAAAGTAACCTTGGCTATAGGAATCGAAGAATTCTTGAACCTTGACTGCGAGAGCACTCTCTATGGCGTTTTTTGTTTCTTGAATCTTGAAAGAAATTTAATAATTTTTTGTTGTATTTTAAACAAAGCAACTAAAGGTTAAAGAATAAAAAATACAATTTACAAAGCACTAAGTAGCCGAAAAGGCAACTTTCATCCAGGAAGAAAAGTCAAAGAGTAAAAGTTGAATAATAAATTATGTACCGGTCGAAAAAAGATGTTCCACCGAAATTGAACGAAAACTGCCGAAACATACGAAAACAACCGGTATCACCCGAAACCAAACACGAAACGAAAAGCACCGTCAAGTGTATCGCCTCTTCACAAAATTGGAACGTACCAGCCGGTATTACCAATACCGGTACGAAATTAATAACCATGGTCTCATGACTCATGGCCGCTCATCAGCCATCATCACACAAATTTTCCGACCTCTGCCAGTTGGAAACTTCGAATGTCGGCTTTGAAAGCGATGGCACGCCAATAATTAACACATCACTAACTACTCATCAAGAAAAATAAATCGAGACCAAAAACAGTAGATCATTATCTGATCCTTAACAACATGTTTTATTTTATTTTTCCTTTTTCAAAGGAACATTGTTTTTGTTAGACCCAAAACAAATTCATCTTTCTAATATCAATGCGTAGGTGTGTATATATATACCCTGAAAACTTAGTTTGTACAGTTAAAAAATTTTATTGACATTGTATAAATATAATATAATTTGAAATTTTTATATATACACTTTTGATTAAATCATATTTATATATTAAACATTCAAAACTTAATCTAATGATTGTTCCATCTTCGTAATAGGAATTAGATTTAAAGACTTTATTTCCGATTCTCTTTAATATCCTCTTATGAAAAAACCTATTTCAATATTGATGAAAAAAACTTTTCCAACGGATTCATGCATCCTCTCTGTGTGTGTATATATATATATATGTATATTATAAAAGAGGTCATAATAGAATAAAGGATTTGTTTTCGATAAGAATTTTATATTTGATTTCATTTGAATAAATATTATTAATTTTCTTCTCTCTTAAAATAGTAAAATACAAGACTGATCACCTAAATTTTGGTGAATTTTTAGTTTCACACTTATAAAATTCAATGTTTTAGTCACTATAGTTTGGATTAGATTTTGTTTTAATCGTCCAAGGGTTAGTCTCTAACAAAATGTTAAAGAGAAACTACACATACGATGTTAGTGAACAAGTAACATGTCGACAGACTAATCAAAATATGACATTGGCACAATTAACTTGTCATATAAATAAAAAAAAAAGGAAAGAATTGGCAGGCAGGCAGGCAACAGCCAAGCACCCCTACTCTACTCACTCAGCTTCCCACGACTTTGCCATGCAGTCTAAAGCTTTACTTGGTAAGATGAAAAAAAAAAGATGAAGAAAGAAAATTAGTTAATCAAATGGTTATGGTTTATAATAATTTTTTTATTTTGTAGCTTAATAATTTGATTAATTAATTTTTTTTCTCACTTATTTTTTTTCATCATACCAAACAAAACCTAAGTGATGCAAATTGCTTCGTCACTAGAGAAAAACGTGAATATACAATCTTATAAACGGACAAAAAGGCAACCTGCTAATGAAGGAGCAATTCAGAGTTAAAAAAATCAAATAAAATAGTCCAATAACGAAAGTGTATTTAATTCAGGGAAACACTTCCAATCCAAAAAAGCTTGCCAGAACGTCGTCCAATAGTCAAGGCCTTCTGAAAGGGCTATCTCTGTTTTCATGCTATGTTTGTTTTCCCCTTTTCAAGGCGACCATTTTAACCTTTTCCCAACGAAAATTGAACTCCATCATTACTAACAACCCAATTTGTCCACGCAAGATGTTCCACATTGGAATTTGTAGAATGGATTTTATATTAAAAATTGCAAGAACCAGAAATGAGATTGGGCCTCAAGGATATCAATGATGGAGAGTGGAGGCGGACTCTCAAGTTATTGTCAGATATGTTAATGAAGGAGTTCCTCAATCTCATATTTATAGTGGGCTTGTTGATGATTGCAGGTTGCTTATCCAAAAGCTTGAGGATGTCAAGGTTGAACATATTTTTAGAGAGGCCAACGCTTGTGCAGACCTGTTAGCTAAGATGGGAACTGAAGCTAATTCCCCTTTCATTTTGTTCAATGTTCCTCCGAAAAAATTTAATGCTCAGCTTTTGGCCGATTGTATGGGGCTTACTTTCCCCGGAAACTCTGTTTGTAAACCTCCTCAGAGGGTTCTGTGTTTAATTAAAAGTTCTATTTTCCACCAAAAAAAAAAGAAATGAGTTGGGCCTAAGCCTTACAACTCTTACCGGGGCTTCAAAACCAGCCTTATTTGCAGGCCTGAGGCCACAGCTTTGGGTTTGCTTATGGAAAGAAAGAATAAAACAAGAACTTGGGTTTTCGAGCTTGTAACCAATCGGGGCATTAAAGTGGTTGAATCTCAAAATAGAAATTTGGGTTTTATCCAAAAATACATAACATGAGCTTTCCTGGGCTTGGATTTCCACGAAGCTCACTTCTCCACCTGGCATTAACCCATTTTTTGAGCTTGTTGACAATTACAAAATACATATCCTCAGGTCAAACATTATGGCTTAATTTATTCAAGTACGTACCATGGTTCACAATGCTGAATATTCTATCATTAACATTAAATGCCAAGGGTGAACCCATCATAGTTTACAGAAAAGAGTACCGAATGCCCATAAACAGAGGCCAACACAGGCCAATCAACAATCAAAATAATACTTTTCACCAAAAAAAAAAAACAATCAGAATAATACCATATTTTGACAATGGATTTAAGCCGAACGAAAGGAACAAGCAGTGAACGAATGGAAAAAATTATTTATCAGCCAGTTGTTTTTACTACTAAAATTAGTATTTAGTTCGTTAATTGTGAGTACAAAAATAAAAAAATTAATAATGAAAAAAGTAAAAAAAAATATATTGTGTAAACGAATAAAAGATAGTTCTGTGCATGATTATTTGATTATATATATTAAACGAGGTATTTGATAATGTTAATAATAAAGTAATTAGGCAACAGCTAGGATGTAAATCAATAGAACTTTCGACAAATTATATTTATTTATGTTAAACAAATCGATCCCGAACAAAATTAAATCGGTTTGCTTATGTTTTTCGAACATTTTTTTTAAAAAAGGTTAAAGTTCATTCGTTTATATATAGTTTAATATTCATTTATTGTTTAATGTAATGACAAAAATAATGCTATTATCCATTTATCTTAATATTACCTTAAATTTATAATTATTTGTATGTTTAAATTTGTATGATTATGATTTATTTATTGTTAATATGTTTTTAGTTGTTTTTCGAACGCACTTGTTGGTATATTTGTTAGTATTAAATGTTCAAAAATAAACTCGTTTAATGTAAATCAATCGATTCTAAACCTATTTCGAATATCTTACTGTCTAAAAAAATCAAGAATGATTATTATGAAAAAAAATTTCTTATCAAAAACAAGTTGATCTTGAATAACCCTAACAACAAAACAAATAGCTCGCTAACATAGTAAAATTAGTTCCGATTGGATTCGCTCACAGCCCTAATAATTGTATGAAAACTTATCGAAATAATTATAGAATTATACCTTTATATTGAATATTTTCTTTTTGTTATTTGAATTTTACTTTTTTTATTAATGAAACTGTTATTATTTAAAAATTGTCTAAAAATTTTAATTTTTTATATTTGTGTTTTGTAAAAGATATATTTCTTTTTATACTAAAAAAAATAGTTTTAACGTATTTCATTCTAAAATTTAAAATTGTTACATAATTGATTTAATTTCCATAAGTTTTAATGTATATATCACGGGATATAGCTGATGTAGCTTGAGCGGGAAAGTTGGTTAGTTATCAACTTTCTGTAACCATTTTTAATTTTTGGTTTTTTCCCGCTCTTTTCTTGTTTTCATCTTGTCTATATAAATAGACGATGTATTCAACTTGAAAAGATTTATTGAATAAAATCCACACAATTTCCACGTGGTATCAGAGCGATTTTTTCCTTGCGTTTTTCTCTGTGAATTTTCTTAGCATCCAAACAGTGTTCATCTTCTTCCTCACGATGAAACCAGAAAAGTTAGATGAATCGAGTCCTTTCTTTATTCATTCGAACGAGAGTCTTGCACTTGTTTTAATGTCAGCAATGCTTACAGGATCCAATTATCATCCGTGGTCTCGAGCCAAGAAAATGGTGTTATTATCGAAGAATAAACTTCAATTTGTTGATGGCACAATCTCAGCACCTGGTAAAGATGATGCTCTGTTTTTTGCATGGGAAAGGTGTAATACAATGGTACTCTCATGGATCTATCATTCAGTGTCTCCATCAATAGCTCAAAGCGTTTTGTGGATCGACAACGCTCGAGATGTATGGATCGACTTGCAAGATCATTTTGCTCAAAGTAACGCCTTACGAATCTCTGAACTTCAAGAAGAGATTTATACTTTTAAGCAAAATGCTCTATCAATCACCGATTATTTCACTAAGTTGAAAGTTCTTTGGGATGAGTTGGTGACTCATTGTCCCTTACCTCCTACCTGCAAGTGTGGTACAGAGAACGTTGCTCGTACTTATCAATCAAACGATCATGTGATCAGATTTCTTAAGGGATTGAATGATGAGTATGCTACAGTTCGAACACAGATCCTACTTATGGATCCTTTGCCTTCAATTAATAAGGTATTTTCATTGGTTGTACAGCAAGAACGACAGTTAGCTGCTCTGTTTTCTTCACAACATTCAGAATCTAATGCTTTAGCTATTAAAGCAACAGGACATGGATCACATATAGGAGGAATTCGACGATCGGTGATCAACAACAAGAAGCCAATTTGTTCGTACTGTGGTTATACAGGGCATACGATTGAAAAATGTTTTAAAAAACATGGCTATCCACCTGGATTCAAGCTGAGAAATAAGAATGGTGCAGCTGCTAATTGTGTTGAAACAAACAAATGTTCTACTGTTGATGATCTTGCAAATCAGGCAGTTGATAATTGTGCACCACGCATGTTTACTGATGATCAGTATATGAAATTGCTCTCTTTGGTCCAATCTACTGACATATCCTCTTCTTCAACAGCACATGCTAATACAGTAACTGATTTAAGTCGAAGTTCAGGTACACTAGCAGTAGCTTATCATTGTTCTTTTGATATTTCTAAGTATATTTTAGATACAGGAGCCTCTGATCATATTATTTGTTCTATTACTCTTTTTGATACTTATAAACCTGCCTTTAAAGCTTTTGTCAAATTACCTGATGGAAAATATGCCACTGTATCTCATATAGGTACTGTGAAACTATCCTCTACTTTCATTCTTCAAGATGTGTTGTTAGTTCCAAGTTTTACTTTTAATTTGATATCAGTTAGTAAACTCACCAAAACTAACAACTGCATACTTACCTTTTATCCTGATAATTGTGTTATCCAGGATGCAAAGAATATGAAGATGATTGGATCAGCTAAGCAGTCCTCAGGTCTTTACATTTTTGAACAAGCTATATCAGTAGAGTCATTCAACACCAAGTCCTTCATTTCTTGTTCTGTTCCTCAACATGTTTCTAGTAACATTTGGCATTACCGTTTAGGACATCTCTCGTTTCATAGACTTCAAACTTTGCATTCTGTTGATTCTTCAATAATTGTACATGATCATGATCCTTGTGATGTATGCCATTTTGCCAAACAGAAACATATTCCTTTTCCCATTCGTAATTCATCTTCTGTTCATTGCTTTGATCTTGTACACATTGATATCTGGGGACCATATTCCACTCCATCTTTGTATGGAGACCATTACTTTCTTACTATTGTCGATGACCACAGTAGATACACTTTGTTGTATCTAATGAAACAAAAATCTGACACTCGTGTTCTTGTTCAAAGATTTTGTAATCTGGTAGAGACACAATTTGAACTAAAAGTAAAAATCATACGAACAGATAATGGGAAAGAATTTGACATGACTGATTTTTATTCATCCAAGGGCTTAATCCATCAGACATCTTGTGTTCAAACACCCCAACAAAATGGAGTGGTAGAAAGAAAACATCAGCATATTCTTAATGTAGCAAGAGCTTTGAAATTCCAAGCTCATTTACCTAAAAAATTCTGGGGAGACTGTGTCATACATGCCACATACCTTATAAATAGATTACCAACACCAGCTCTTAAAGAACAAACACCCTTTACTGTTTTATATCAGAAACCTCCCAGCTATTCTCATCTCAAGGTTTTTGGTAGTCTATGCTATGCTTCTACTTTAGCACATGGTAGAACTAAGTTTGAATCCCGAGCCTATAAGTCTGTTTTCATAGGATATCCTTCCAACCAAAAAGGTTACAGATTGTACAATTTAGCCACTGGTGATGTTTCTATGTCTAGGGATGTTATTTTTTATGAACATATTTTTCCATTCTCACTTACATCTGTCTCCAGTAGTGATTTTCATTCTTCAGATGTCATTCTTCCTACTATTCCATCATCTTTACTTTTTCCAGATTGTGTCTCACATACATCAGATACAAATACTTCTGCTTCCACCTCATCTTTTTCCTCACCTTGCATTGATTTTTCTGATACTGTTTTGTCCCAGTCTTCTTCTCCTAATACAAATTGTTCACCTATTCTTAGAAGATCACATAGGACTAGATTTCCTCCTAGTTACTTACAGGAATATCATTGTGCATTAGCTGATTCATCTTCTTCTTCTTCTGCTCATCCAGATTTCACAAATATCAAGGTATGTCATCCTCTTTCTAAAGTTCTTTCATACACCAAATGTTCACCTTCTCATAAACAATTTGCCTTAAGCATTGCTAGTGTGGTTGAGCCTGAGACCTATAATCAGGCTGTTAAGTATGAGTGTTGGCGGCAGGCTATGCAGACAGAATTGGATGCATTGAAGGCAACTCACACTTGGGATGTTGTTGATCTTCCTCCTGGTAAAGTTCCCATTGGCTGTAGATGGGTTTACAAAATTAAACATAAATCAGATGGTAGTGTTGAAAGGTTTAAAGCAAGACTTGTGGCTAAAGGGTATACACAACAGCCTGGTCTTGATTATCTTGAGACCTATTCTCCAGTTGCTAAGATGACTACCATTCGTACATTGATTGCTGTTGCTGCTGCCAGAGGATGGATTCTTCACCAGCTTGACATCAATAATGCTTTTTACATGGTGAGTTAACAGAGGAAGTTTATATGCAATTACCCCCGGGTTATAATGGTGCTAAAACTGGTCAAGTATGTAAACTTCTTAAGTCCTTATATGGACTGAAGCAGGCTAGCAGACAGTGGTATTCTAAGCTCACCACTGCTTTACTAGACAAAGGTTTTCATCAAGCATCATCTGATCCTAGTCTGTTCATCAGAGGCTCAGCTTCTTCTTTCATTGCATTGTTGATATATGTTGATGATGTGATTCTCACCAGCAATGATGCTTCACTCATTCATGATGTCAAAGTTCACTTAGACGATACTTTTAAAATCAAAGACCTTGGAGTTTTGAAGTATTTTTTGGGGCTTGAAGTTGCTTATTCTTCTGCTGGCATCAATTTATCTCAACGGAAGTATGTTTTAAAGTTGTTGCAAGCTACTGATTTCTTGCATTGTAAACCAGCACCAACTCCAATGGTTGTTTCATCTAAGGCAGTTGCTGGCCAAGGGGTTCCTTTACCTGATCCTTTATGTTAGCGACAACTCATTGGAAAACTGTTGTTTCTTACTATCACTAGACCTGATCTGTCATTTGCTGTTCAACATTTTTCTCAATTCATGGAGCATCCTACAGATTTTCATTTGAAAGGCCTGCACAGGATTTTGAGATATTTGAAAGGGAATCCTGGTCAGGGTCTTTTCTTTCCCTCTCAGTCTGATCTCGTCCTTAAAGGGTTTAGTGATTCAGATTAGGCCTGTTGTCCCGACACCAGACGCTCCATCACAGGTTATTGTGTGTTTCTTGGGAATGCATTGGTTTCCTGGAAATCTAAAAAACAAAGTACTGTGTCCAGATCTTCTTCTGAAGCAGAGTATCGTGCCTTGGCTGCCCTGTCTTGTGAACTTCAATGGTTGTTCTATTTGCTGCATGATTTGCAAGTTCCACACACTGAACCAGCACTGGTGTATTGTGATAATCGCTCTGCCATTGCTATTGCAGAGAATCCCGTTTTTCCTGAACGAACAAAACATATTGAGCTTGATTGTCATTTTGTTCGGGAGAAAGTGCAAGCTGGAGTCCTTCGTTTATTTCATGTTGCTTCTTCTTCCCAACTCACAGATCTCTTTACTAAATCTCATTCACCTTCTGTGTTTCAGTCCTTTATATCTCGTTTTCCATTCCATAATCTTTATCCTCCAGCTTGAGGGGGGGTTTCACGGGATATAGCTGATGTAGCTTGAGCGGGAAAGTTGGTTAGTTATCAACTTTCTGTAACCATTTTTAATTTTTGGTTTTTTCCCGCTCTTTTCTTGTTTTCATCTTGTCTATATAAATAGACGATGTATTCAACTTGAAAAGATTTATTGAATAAAATCCACACAATTTCCACAGTATATGTTTTTAAGAAAGGAATATAAGTGTTAGAAAATAAAAGACATAATTTTTGAAGCATTAAAAATAAAAAATATATTATTTATATGAAAAAGTTGAAAACAAAAAAGTATTGGTGTTAGTTTTTTTTTGGACGTAAATCAAACGTCTTGACTACACTACTGGTGTATATGTATCTTAGGGCTGCCAAGCAGGTTGGCGGTTGCAAGACGGTTTGATGGCTACATTTTGGCGCTTGCAACCGATTTGGGCTCCGGCGTTGTAATGTGCTGAATTGACAACGATAAGCTCCGTACAAAAGGAACTACTAACAAATTAAGTAAAAAATCTATTTTTAATTGCGTTATAATCTTTATGGTTATACATACAGTTAACAATAGCTTGTAACTTTTTTTGTGGAAATGATTAATAAAAAGGAATTGTAAGATATCTATAAAATTTAAATTTAAATTCAAACAATCTAATTTTCTACTCCAATTATAAATAAATATATATAGTTAACCGTAGGTCAAGTTCTTATCTGCTACCTTGCAAAACATGGTGGCAATAGCGATGAACTGATAAAAGCTGGAGCATTGACTGCTCTTCAGACAACAGGTCGCCTAGTAGCCGCCGAACATCCAGAGTTAAAAGAATTGGTCTCCGACGCAATATCCGAAATCCAATTTAATCATATTGGTAAGAATGAAAAATTAGATAGCTCACCAAAAGGTAGCATTCATCAGATTATTACAGAACAGACTAAAATTGTCTTCACTTTTCGACATCACTTGAAGTTACTGTTAGAGGCGCTTACCATATATCTACCAAGGCTAGTAAATCTCCGAGGTGATCGGAAAATATTGCCAACAGTAACAATGAGATGTACGAAGAGAATTTACGTGCTCCATGTTCTTTCAAAACCAGGAGAATTCAGCCCTTCAGAAAGCTAAATGCCATGAGAGAGGCTAGTACTGAAAGAGATTGTATAAATGTAATTTGTAGTTGTGTATGTTTTGCTAATTAAAAACAACAAACGAACTTTCAATTTTTTTGGGCCATACCCCATCTTTATTCTCTACAATTTCTGGGTTTTGTAATTGTCTCTGAAATTTAATGAAGATTACAAATGGCCCAAAGACTGGCTGGAAAGTAGTACCATTTTCTTTTTTCTTTTTTTTTTCTTTTCATTTTTAGACTTTGCTTGATAGAAAGAAAAGAAAAGATTGAGGATGAAAAATTTGTTAATCTAATGGTTAAGCTACAAAATAGAAAAGTAATTATGAAACTTAATAATTAGATTCTCAAATTTTCCATTCTCACCCATTTCTATCTTTTTTATCAAGTAAAGCCTTACTGTTTCCAAGTCCAAGATTTATCTCCACTCTCTCCTTTTACTTGTATCTCTTTATCATAAAAATTTATTTTGGTACAGCAAGAAATTTAATTTTAAAAATCAAATATATCTTCAATTTTTTTGCATAAAATAAATAGAAGCTCAAAATTTTGTTGCATTCACATCAATTTATAAATTTTTATTTTATCATAAATAAATCCTCTATCTTTTAAAATAATTTAATTAAATACAAATCTCTTAAGTAGCATCAACTTTTATTTGTATTTCACTCGTGACGTGTCATATGATAGCTTACAAAACTATCTATGTCACTTATCATGTATGATGTTCAAATAATCGTAAATGTTATTTAAAATATTCAAACTTAATTATTTGATTTTCAAAATTTATAATTTAATTTATAATAAAATAAAATTTTATGAACTGTTATTTATGCAATAAAATATTGAGGCTTACATCATTTTCAAAAAAAATTGAGTATTATCCCCTTTTTTATTTAGAAATGAAAGTTTAAATAAATAATAACTATAAAAGATAATTATCCCTTTACGGGTCACACAAGATTATCCCTTTACGGTTCACAGAGAGTTTTGTGGCGTTAACTCGCGATACGGGAAGTTTATCTCGGGTCTTCCGAGCGATGTTGCGCGATTAAAGCAAACTGCTAACCGCGTTGAGCTCATCGGCAGGGTTTTTTGGTTTAAACCTTCACGTAACTTGAGTCTATAAACTATAAAGACCCTCCCACGGCCAGGAGCATACTGGAGAAGAGAGAAAGCACTTATAGTAGTTGATCTTTGCATTCCAAGTCCAAGATTGAATCTTTACTCTCATGTTTACTCGTATCTCTTTATCATAAAAATTTATTTTCAATACTCAAATATATCTTTAATCTTTTACATAAAATAAGTATAAACTCTCAAAATTTATTGTATATACATCAATCTATAAACTTTTATTTTATTATAGATAAATATTCCATCTTTTAAAATAATTCGATTAAGTATAAGTTTTTTAAGTAACATTAACTTTCATTTGTATTCCACTCATGACGTGTCATATAATAATCCACAAAACTATTTACATTAGTCATTATGTATGATATTCAAACAATAGTTAGTATCATTTAACATATTTGAATTTAATTATTTGATTTTTAAAATTTATAATTTAATTTATAGTAAAATAAAAATTTATGAACTATTGTTAATGCAAACATTAAGGGCTTACATCATTTTCTAAAAAAAAATTGAGTGTTCTCCATTTTTTTTATTTAGAAATGAAAGTTTAAATAAATAATAAATAAGTATAAAAGATTATCCCCCTACGGGTCATAGAGAATTATCCCTTTATAGGCCATGGATAGCTTTTGTAGTGTTAACTCGAGAAACGGGAAATTTATCTTGGGTCTTTCGAGCGATTTCGCGCGATTAAAGCAATCTGCTAACCGCGTTGAGCTCATTGGGAGGGTATTTGGTTTGACTTCACATAATTTGACTTGAGTCTATAAAGCCTGCTCGGGAGACCCTCCCACGGCCACAACCAAATTAAGCGCAGCAAAGTGGAGAAGAAAGAAAGCACTTATAGTAGTTGATCATTGAGTTTTTTTTTTTTACTTGTGATTGAGTAGCTACGATACGATCGGAGCAGCAGAAGCTAACCGAGAGCCTTTTGCTGGGTCTTATATCACTAGGGAAGCAAGTCGACCAAGCGGTTGAGCAGGCCAAATCGTTCAGAGTAAATTGCAGGGAGATGGGGAAGCAAGTGTGTCAGCTGTCGCAAATGCTAAACACTCTGCTTTCTTTCCTCGCTTTAAACCCGATATTGCTATACTTGAAACCAATTCACTGTGTTATCTCAGAGGTCTCCAGGATCCTTCAGGAGGCCTTAGCCTGCGAGTGCAGAAACAAAACCATCTTTTGTCGACTCTTCACGGGCACAAAAGCCACTAGTTTCCACAAGCTCTACCACCTCATAGACAATTGCATTACCGGCGTGAACTGGCTTCTTATCATCTACAACCGCGATTATGGTAGCGCTCTTAATGAAATCTTTTTCTCGCTCCCTGATATCATAAGCAAGGATTCATCTATTCCTCCGGTTTGGTCTTGCATGGTTACAGAAAATACGATTTGGGAGCTAGCGATAGTGCTGACGAGTGAAACATTTCTACTTGACTCTCGGAGTGTTGCAATTAGTAGAATGATAGAGGAGACATATATTAATGCTTTGCTTGGCTAAGTTGGAGGACGCGGAAGATGGTCAATTACAGCACTGTTGCCTGATGACCATAACGAAGATTACTGCCGCAGCTGAATCTAATCTTGACTTCAGATGCAAGGCTTTCAAGACTAAGTCACGCGGTGCAAAGGCTCTTCGGAAACAGCTCTTGAGGGTGATCGCAGAATCAGAGGACCCTACACTGCAAGTTCTCGCCATCAAATCGATAGGTTCCTTAGCTATGAAAGAAAAAATCATCATGTTCTTTGTGTTTTAGTGTCACAGCTTTGCATTTTGGACACCAAGAAGTGGCAACGGAAGCTGTGGTTGCTTTACAAAAGTTTGCCTGCAATGAAATCATCTTCACGAAGCGCATTCAAAGAAGATGGTTGAGTTAAATGCTCTGCAGCCTCTGGTGAAATTAATGAGTGGTGAAAGGACGCAGCAGCTGCATGGATGGATGATTATATGCTCCATTGCGATGAACGCTGGTTACAGCGAGGCCATGGAAGAAGCCAGAATCGTGACCGCCATTAGACAATTGTTAGCTAGAGAAAGGGTATGCGGCACTGTTGTCTCGGAGAATCCTGAGATACCCAAGGCCTTAGAGTCTCTGACACTGTATTATAAATACTAGGAACAAAAGACCAACAACATAGAGTAATTGACTTGTAGAAACACTATTGTAGTAAAATATGTACTATCATTTACTAATAGGTATTGTAAATTAACTAAATTTATTTCTGTTTTAATTGATAATTTTTTTTAAATAGATTGATTTGTCAAGCTTTGGATGAATAAAATAATAGATTTATATATGATGCACTGACAGTATATAGTTTCTATACACTGTTAATGTATTAGAGGTTGACATCTCATTAATAAGCCTTTACGAGCAAATTAAAAAAAATTGTTTATATTTACTTTTAAAGACTTCGCATATTTTTAATTAATTTGTTAATTGATGAGATGTCAATCTTTGATGAATTAACAGTGTATAGTTTTTATACACTGTCAGTGCATCATATATATATATATAAACCTTAAAATAAATTTTTTTTTATATTTAGTACTGGATTAAGTAGAAAGTTCTTGCATCAGACCAAATATTATCACCAATCATGTTTAAAAAAAAAGTTCTAAATTCTTATTTGCAAGATTAAATCCCAGCCCAAACAAGAAAGGTATTAATGGGCCAAACCTACTAATTACACTAATTACTGCTAGGAGAGTGGGCTGAATCAGTTTTAGATTTTTGGGTCCATTCACTTGACCAAGGTGCTAATATATATGGATTTCTAATGTATAGGATATTATCAACTGATGATGTTAATATAATATATATATATATATATATATACATATATTTCCCAATAAGAATATCTAAGTAAGAATATCCATTCTCGAATTATTGATAGAATTGCATAATCAAATGTAAATTGTATTGCATAATCATTACTAACTTAGTTGAAATAACCTTAAAATAAATGAACAAAAAAAAAAACTTATAATAATCATATTGAAGGATTGACAACTTATCTTAATCCTCATCATTCTTTGCACTTTTTTTATATAATGATATCTAAAATTTCGTTAATTAAATGAAGCTCAAATTCATAAAAAGAACAAGAAGCAAGAGCAAGATACCGATCACAAGCTATAATCAAGGTATATATATAACTTTAAAAGAAAAAAATTAAATTGAAATTAGTTTGGTTGGTGTTTTGTTTTTGTTATGTATTTTTAATAAAATAAATAAATGAAAACAAGGAATACATAGAAAAAGTAAAAACACTAACCAACCAAATGTTGGTGGATATATACTTGTGTGTTTATATTTAATGCACTTATAGTTTTTATAAACTATCAATCAATTACAAGAAATTTATGAGCAAAGTTTAAACTTTACTCATTAACGAGGCTGTAGCCTCTTGTTGACTAACAACATATAAAGACTATGCACTGTTTGTATATCAAATATAAACTCTATATGTATAGGATAATTATTATTTACACCACTAGTAAAGTCTTTTCACTCCACAAGCGGTGTTAAGATCGTGATACATATCTTATAAAAATATTAAAAAATAAATAAATAAATAAATAAAATAGGACATGTGTCATGATCCTAATTCTGCTTGTGAGGTAAAAAAACTCCACCGACGATATATAAAATAATTATATATATATATAGTATGTATTATGCATATTGAATCTGTCGGACAGTAGGTCAAGTATATATCATATTTATATGTAATACTCATACTTACTATATGTTTTCTTTCTACTAATTACTGTTATATATGTAAAATATGTGTATATATGTATATGTATATGTAGGTCCATGATCATGCAACTGAAAGGCTTTCTCTCCTAGTAGCCTAGGTAAAACACAAACAATGCTTGATGCTTGGCATGGAGTATGTTACCCGAGAATGAGAATTGCATCATCATCCAGCTTATTAATTAGTGGAAGCAACCTTACTAGCCGCAGGTTTTTCTTTCACCATGCTCCCTGCCTTCCATTCTGCTTTCTAATTCCATATATATTTGAACTTGTCAAATGCTAATTCATAAGCAGTTCTAGATTTATCCTATGAGGAATGTCGTGCAATAGCATGGTAGCGTATTAGTTTCAAAGCTCTAATATTAAACAAACAGAAATCCCTGACAACAGCGGCTTATATGTACACATACACAATGAGAGCTGCAGAGCAGGTTGGCAGCCTGGAATAAACATGAGAAATGTGGATAGCTTGAGACTTACATTTTTTCCCCACACAAAGTCATAGTCACAATTTGACAATGTCAATAAACAATCAGCTAATTGTTGATGTAAGCAAATATCTTGCTTAAGAACAACAAAGGTCAGTTTGTGGAGGGGCCGTGGAAGAAAGTGAGTTTTTTTTTGAAAAGCCAAAGAATTTATTAATGATATTCATCCTGATAAAAGCAGGAGATAAAGAGTGCAAGATCAAGTCAAACAAGAGAAGATAAAACACCAAAGGAAGCTTGTCCTTACAAATAAGGAAAGCAAAACCAACAAAAAACCACTACAAAAGAATCTGAGCGCCTAACTACCACTTCAAAAGACTGCAATTTTCCAGCAACACAGGAAAACTTAACCCAAACCAGGCCTGACAGTGAATAGCCATCCAAAATTAGCTTCTTTGCAAACTTACTCTTCACAATAGGCTTCTAATCATGAATGTCAACTTTGCTGCCAATCAGAACAAGGTGATCTAACGAACCAAGCCAATCTTCCAAAGAGGTAACAGTAAAAGAACATTCTGTTTTCATTACTGAAACCAAAAAACCATAAAAAGAAAAAGAGTCACCAGCAGAACACAATTAATCGCATTGCTGACAAGTACCAAGATATTGCTTCATCCCAACCACTTAAAGCACCAAGACTTTCCAAAACATCCCTGCACAGAACACCCTCAAAGCTGCATGAACGAAAACTTTGTGCTTATGCATTTGGTCTGAGTTCCAAACCCTGGCCATCCACCATGACTCGCTTGATAGACTCAGCCACCAATTCACTTGCTGCAAATGATCTATCAATATTGTGTCTTTCCATTTCAAACCTAACCTTTTAAGCAGTGTGCACCATTTTTTTTTTGAAAGGCAATATGAATTTATTAATAGATATCAAATGGCCTACTCTATCAGACATGGACAAGGCAAAAACAGAGCAACACTTGTCATAGGATTACAAACCTCAAAAGCAAAAATAGCACACAAAGCAAATCGCCTCCAATTAACTCAAATTTAGCACCCGACAAACCCCAACGAACCAGTACATCTAAAAGCAAATCAGTGGGACATCAATTCCACTTAATGAAACCAAAGCCAAGAAAAGTCGCCATCAATTCCACCCCAATAGACTTATCCTACAACTTAGGCCAAACTGCTAACCAATTCCAAACCGACGGGATAAAAGGAATCACCTGAAGATAACCCCACTGTCCAAGACATGGACAAAATCCAGTAGTACAAATAATCTTCTCAAATCAATACATGAAACGTTAACTAGGCCAAAACATCAAACATTTCAAGTGCAAAAGCAAACCAAACAAAAAAACCAAACCCCAAAATCTGCCATCTCCCAAAAAATTATTCCAATTCAAATGCACACAAACAACGGGAGAAGAGGTTGCAAACTTGACCAACCAAAAGGCTCATCCAAACACAGTAGCAATCCCACAGTTTCGGTTTGACACACTGACAAGGTAACCTTGCTACTAGTCAGAACAAACGTTCACCTCACAATTCATCACCAATAAATTAATTATAACCCAAAATCGAATCATCAAAGCATTGCAAGACAAATGAATCAGAGATGAGCATAAAGACATCCGATTCGATTAACCCCAGCTTTAGCGAGATTGGCAGCAATTGAATTTGCTTCTCTTGGAATATATGAGATATTTGCCAGATTAATAGAATGAGAGAGTTGGGATAGTTCAATGGAGATATTTCTCAGTCGCCAAGGGGCAGAGTTTGGATTGTTGGCCCATCTTACAGCATTTTTAGAGTCGCTTTCAATGACCAAAGAATGATGTCTGGAATAAATCAAGTTGGAGAAGAACAGGACAGTTTCTTTAATTGCCAGGAATTCAGCTGTGTTGGAATCTGCTGAACCAACTGATTTAGAGAAAATTCCTTTGACAATACCTTGGTGATTTCTAAGAATCCCGCCAATGCCTGCTGGTCCCAGTTTGCCAAGTGAGGAACCATCAACATTGAACTTCATGGAACCAATGAGAGGCTTAGACCAGGAGCAGTTTGTTCTTGGTGCTTTGACTTTAGTAGGGGTTATAATGAGACTGAGATTAGAGATGAAAAAGTCGATAGAGTATGAAGTTTCAGGCCACTTAGCTTTGTACTAGTGAGCAATCCTAACACAAATCAAGTAGAAGAGCTGAACCTCATCCATAAACTTGTTGTTAAAGACCATGTCATTTTTGAACATCCAAATGGTCGAAATGACTGCAAAAAAAGACATTTTCCAAATATATTCGTGGAGTTAGCTATTGGTGAAGCCATATTCCAAAATTGAAAAAATGTAATCGCATTTCCAGGACACACCCATTGCAGATTCCAAAGACTTGTAATTTTGGACCAAATCTTCCATGAATAAGGACATGCAAACAAAAGATGAAATACGGTTTCCAACTCCTGCTTACAGAAAACACATTTTGCTTGATCGTAGCTCAGGAGATTTCTTTTGAGAAGTTCCCTTTTGACTGCGACCTTTCCGTGGAGAACCTGCCAGCAAAATATTTCGACCTTAGGTGGAGCCAAACCCAACCAGATAGACTTCCATTTGAATTGGGTGGGAGGTGGTTGAGTCTGATGCTGAATAAAATAAGAAAAAGATTTAGGCGTATAGATCCCAGATGAAGATTGTCTCCAGATAATTTTATGTGAGAAGTTTTTGTCTAAGAAAATAGAATTCAGCACATGCCAAAAATCAGCCCATTGATGCAACTCCCATGAGAAAATCCTTCTTCTAAGATCCACCTTTCAAGACCTAATATTATTGTTCCATTCCCCAAAATCAGAAATGGGACCATTCTTATTGACCGAGAGAGCGAAGATACGTGGGAATTGATCATTGAAAGTGCAAGACCTGAATTTTATTATACTATATACCATATTTGTACATGAATGATAGTGGAAATAAATTGTTTTAGTAAAATTAAAGAAAACAATTGAATATGAATTTTCACTTTCCATTTTAAGTCATGATGTATAATATGGTGTACAAAAGGAAGAAAAAAAAATATCAATTGTAATAAGAAATATATGAGATTTAATTTTGATAAAGGGTTAAGATAATATATATAAGGTATGAAAGCATTAAATGAAGGTGTGAAAGGGAATAAATGTTATTAGACAAATGAAGAATAAATGAGATAAAACAAAGTCAAGAATAGTGGCTGGAAGTGGCGTGGACTAGAGAGGAAGGAGAAAAATGAAAGAAAAATTTAGTCAAAACTGCAGCAAGAAAACAAGGTGGCGTGGACTTTCCTTAATGAACTGTGGAAAAACTTCACCTCGCCATTTAATGGAATGGCCATTTTTCTCTGTCATTTAATGAGTTATAAGACAGGGTAATGATGAAGAAAACGGGATAAGGAAACAGGTGGTATGTTCTAACACGATTAACATGGCTATATAAGAAGGAAGACATGAGAAGAAGAACCAACGTAGCAAACTTCATCTTTTTCAGACACTTTCTCGCCAGTCTGTTTTTACTGCATGCTTACATGTAGTTCTTCCATTTCTCTCATATATGAGCCATGAAAACTTCATTTCTAGTTAGCCAAACCTTTCCTCCATTGTTGAAGAGTTAAGGAACAAACAAAATAAAGCTGAGTGAGGCAGAAAAACACTCTGATTCTCAAAGTGCAACTCCGTTAAGGTGAGTTTTATATTTTTATGGTTTGCTAAATGTTCAATGGTAGATGTCTATGTTTTACAATGTAATAAACATAGATATAGCCTGGTTTTAGTTAAATACTGTTGAATATATAAGAAACTAGATGGAAAAATAACTAAGAATGAGTAAGGAAACACGATGGGCGAACAACATCTGCTTGCCAAATAGGTGAGTATTCGCCCAAAGATTGAGGCGAGCTCAAGAAATGTATGAGTCGGCGACATGCATGTTCGCCAACTCCTTGGACAATAAGAACAATTGCCAAATGGATGATGGCAAATGGCGAGGGCTATGATCGCCCAAAATGTAGGTAATTAAGGATTGCCAAAAAGGCAAGAATGGTGTGATCGCCCAAGTGGAATGAGGCGAGTAAGATATAAAGAACTAGTCAAGTGGAAAGTATGAGTCCAAATGGGCGAGATCGCCCAATGCTAGTGTAATGCATGGACATGGCGAGTTGAATAGTCGGGCGAGCTCCCATGTTGGGCGAGCTCCCACGAATCGACCAAATATGAATGGCGAGTTGGATTGGGCGATCTTCCACGTGTAAGCCCACTAACGGATGGCGAGCTATGTGGGCGAAGGGCGAACTGAGTCTCACCAAAGTGTCACAATTATTAGGAAGATATAAATAGTTTTGAAAAATATTCGAAAAAGGAATATTAATAGTTTAATAAAATTTTGCAGACGGGAATTGAGGAAGGCGGGCGAGAAGCAAGGCTTCATCAGACGAGGTAAGGGAGTTGTATGTGAAGTAAAGTGCATGTCTTGTGGAGTTAAATTTTATGAAATTATTGAGAAATTGTTTGTTTTATGACATGCATTATTATGAAAAATCGTGTGCTTAGGTGAATTGGTAAAACTGCGGGCGAGCCAAGTGGGCGAGCTCTCGTTTATGATGCTTAATATCTTGGGCGAGTATCCCTGTTTTAAGAAGAAACCCGGGCGAGCCAATGTGGCGAACCCTTTTAATGTTGTTTTGGGGCAAGCGGCCCCTGCTTTTATGGGTGGGCGAGTTGGCCATGACAATGGCATAAAGGGCAAGCCTTGGGGCGAGCCAGGTTAATTTGTTTTAATCGCCAAGGGTGGCGGGCGAACACAAGTTCACCGTACTGGGCGAGTTGGCCAGGGCGAGCCGTACTTGGCGAACTTATCATGGGCGAATTGATTTACGAGTATTTTCTCAACGATAAATGAATTATTTTAATATTTTGAAAATAGAAATATGAAAACTTTTTGGGGCGAGTTGAACATTGGGCGAGTTGTCCAATGGCGTGTTGACTATTGGCGAGCTGACTATTGGCGAACTAGCCATGGGCGAGTCAGCTTAACCCGTGCCTTTCTCACACGGAAAATGTTGAGATTGCGGGCTGTTTAACTATTTTATAAAACCTTTTGGAAATCAAATTATTTTGTGGAAATGATAACATGAGTGAAATAATTCCATAAAGGTTTTCATGAGTTATAAAGGTGATTTTTGAGACTTTAGGCCCTGAGTTCATGCTTTATTATTCGTGTAATTGTGTGATCCACCTGGGGCAGTGGCTCGGGTCGATGGACTTACGGGTGCACCTCAGGGCGTCACAAGGCTGATAGACCCGCCAAGTCATCAACGGTCTCGAGGTCACTTGGCAAGTGGACCCGAGGACCATCTATAGATTATGGTCATATATCTTGTTGAGATAGCCGTGAGGGGCGATGACCTACGGGTGCACCCTAAAAGCGGATGACTTGTGTTCCTGAGGGAACAATGAGAGCATGATGTATTTGTTGCCTAATCTCAACTTATTGACTTCTGTTTACTGAAAGGATCTATTGAATCCTGTTAAATGTTAAATAGGTTTGAGTGATTGGATAAATAAGATCATTTTTGGGAGTATAGTTTTTATTTTTTATAAAGCAGCATACACTTTCCTTATTGAGCATGTTGTCGCTCACTCCCTATTTTTCCACTCCACAGATTATTGAACTTGGGCTAAGCGATTTACTTTCCAGAGATCTGATATTGAAGGTATGTTGTATTCTTTTATATATTCAGTAAAATGGTACAGTACTACTTTAAATATAAGGGAATGTATATATATATATATATATCTTAAGGTAATGATTTAATTCATACTAGCATAAAGAATTGAGAGTGCTAATTCTTAGAAAAGAGATAGGAGTTGATAAGCATCACAGACAGCCCAACCGGTAAGTGAGTGTAATTAGTAAGTGAATATTATGTATTTTGTGGATTTGGGATGTTACAGAGAGGGAGAGAATCGACCCAAGGATCTGTCCAGAACTTAATATTTTCTCCATTCCCAATAGAGAACCCAATACCTACATGCATAAAATTGAAAAAATCGTTTGTTGGGGAAAGGGGAGATGTAATGTTTCTCCAAACTTTTGAGGAGTTTGAAAAGGTTCCCAGTGGGGGAACCAGAGAATTCTGCTCACTTCCTGTTCTCTCCACAATAACCCTTCGCCAAAGGCTTCTGAAATCATTGCCAAACCGCCAAACCCATTTGTTTAAAAGGCTTCTACTTTTGAGTTCAAGATTTGGAATACCAAGAGCACCGAGAGCTTTGTCCAAACAAATAGTGTTCCAGTCAAGAAGATGTAGCTTTGATTTTTGGCTATTTCCATTCCAGAAAAAGGATCTTTGAATTTTTTCTAACTCGGAGATAATACCTTTCGGGAGTTGAAAGAGAGACATGTAGTAAACAGGAAGACTTGCAAGGACAGCTTTAATAATAACAAGTATACCACCAGAAGAGAGATAGGAGTTATTCCAGTAGCAAAGTCTTCCTTTAAATTTTTCAATGATGGGTCTCCAGGTAGCGAGTTTTGTGTAGTTCGAGCCAAGGGGAAGACCTAAATATTTTATTGGAAGTGCTTCATGTTTACACTTCAGAACATTTGCCCATTCGACAATCATATTAGCATCAACCCCGATACCCACCAAGCTAGATTTGGAGAAGTTTATCTTTAGACCTGAGATCAATTGAAAAACTTTGAGAATCCTCTTAATCACCATTAACTTATCAAGCTCAGGAGTAGAAAAGATTAGAGTGTCATCCGTGAATTGAAGGTGAGAAATAGAGAAACCGTTTCTGCCAGTGGAGACACTACTGATAAGGTTAAGGGAAAGAGCTTTTCTGATCATAATACTAAGAGCTTCAACTGTAATGTTAAATAGAAACGGAGATAATGGACATCCTTGCCTTAACCCTTTGGAAGTGGAGAATTGTTTAGAAGGGGATCCATTTACCAGTACTGAAAGTGAGGCAGAGGAGATAAAAGACATAATCCATTTCCTCCATCGTGAGTCAAAACCCATTTTGCTCAAAGAAAAGTCAAGGAAATCCCAACTAACCATGTCAAAAGCCTTTTCGAAATCAACTTTAAATAGCACACCACCCTGATTGCTATGTTTCATTAGATCAATAGCTTCATTTGCAATAAGGAAGCAGTCAACAATTTGATTGCCTTGAATAAAGGAAAATTGATAAGGACCAATAACTTCAGCAATCACCTTCTTGAATCTCGAGGCCAATACCTTTGCTAAAATCTTGTAAATGTTGCTAACCAAGCTTATTGGTCTAAAATCAGAGATGTTTGCTGGATTCGACTGCTTAGGAATGAAAGTGATGAAGGAAGAATTGATACCTCTTTCCAAAGATCCAGAACTGTGAAAGTCAGCCATGAACTTGAGGATGTCTTCTTTAAGGACCTACTACTGACTTTTAAAGAAATTAAGGTTGAAACCGTCGAGACCTGGTGCTTTATTCCCATTGCTTTCGAAAATGGCTGCTCTGACTTCCTCTTCTGTGAACTGTTTCTCAAGGTCGAAAGCTTGAGTTTGGGAAATTCTGGAAAAATCACAGTCAATGTCTTCTACAGTGATGGCTAAGTTGGTGTTAAACTGCCTATGGAAGTGGTTTGCAATTTCATCTTTTAGTTGAGAAGGATCAGTGATAAAAAAGCCATTGAAAGTAAGGCCTTCGATGTGATTAGATCTTCTTCTATCAGATGCAACACTGTGGAAAAATTTGGTGTTCTTGTCTCCTTCAATAAACCATTTCACCCTGGACTTTTGATGCCATTCGCGCTCTTCAATTCTGTAGTATTTCCACAAGTAGCTTCTAAGATGGTTGAGGAGTGTCATTTTTTCCTCAGATAAAGGGGAAAATTCAACTTCCTTCTCTAGGCTAGAAATCTATAACTCTGTGATAGAAATCATTTTGGAACTGTTTTTTGAAGAGCCCTGATGCCAGAGTTTAATGTCCTTTTTGAACTCTCTTAGCTTGAGCCAAAGATTGTTTGTTGGTGGAGTGGCTGAGTCATTGGTAACCAGCTTTGCTTTGGCCAAGTTAATGAAACTCTCATCTTGAAGCCAATGATTGAAGAACTTGAACGGCTTGGGTCCCCAATTCTTTTGATTGATGGATAAGAGAACTGGGTTGTGGTCTGATAATGCCTTGGGCAGAAGTTGTTGGGAAACTGAAAGGAATAAGGGTGAGAACTCTGCCGAAAAGAGAAAACAATCCAATCTACTCATTGATCTACTATTACTCCAAGTAAAGTACCCACCCACCGGAGGAGGATCAATGAACATGACATTGCAAATGAATTCTGAGAAATCATCCATTGCAGTGAAATTAAAGTGAGAACCCATTTTTTCGTGAGAGAATCTAATGATGTTGAAGTCCCCACCAATAATCCAAGGGCCTTGGTACCTCGCTTTTATCTCGAGAAGAGAAGACCAAAAAGATCTTCTTTCAGTATCACAGTTAGGAGCATAGATGTTCACCAAAGTAACATTTAAAGAATAGAAGGAGAACCTACCATTTAGAAGAATGATCCTTTCAAAAACCTCAATCGAGCTAACTTGAAAAAACTTTTCATCCCACAGTGAAATGAGACCACCAAAAGCTCCATTTGATAAGGAGAGAACACTTTTCCTTGAAGATGAATTCCATAAGGATTTAAAAAGCCTATCATTGTTTTGAGAAATCTTGGTTTCCTGGATGAACAAAACCCATGGCTTGAATTTTCCAATGAGTTTCCTTACTGATCTTTTCTTTTTAGGGCATCCCAGCCCTCTAATGTTCCACGAGATAATCTTCATAATTAAAGAATTCAAGAAAGAAAAACAGGACCTTATAGGTCCGAACCCAAAACAACTCTATCAGACCGAAGGTGGTCATTTTCCAATTTGGCAATGGCTTTACATACATGTTTTTTATTTTGCTTGAAACAGATACCTATAGCTTCACAAATTGTCCACGTCTCCTCCACCTCCTTGGAAAGAATTTCATTCCGAATTTCAATGTCCTCATCAGAAATGGAAACGTCTGAGTCCTTGAGTTCACACATACTTTCACCATAAATAATTTCTGCAACTTCGCGTCTAGCTTTTCTCCTTTTCTTTGACGCAGCAATGACATTTTTCTTAAAAGGTAGTTTGAGGAGATTATTTTGTTGATGTGAAAGTTTATAAGGAAATTTCTTGGATAGTCTTTTGTGTGTAATGGGAACAATGGCAGTATTTGACGTTTGAAGAGCTTCAAAATGAGTATTTTCAAGAGGTGTGACAAGGACAAAATTAGAAAGGAAAGTGGGTGAGGAAGATAAAAGAGTTCTGTTGGGCTCTGATTCAAGTGGGTTTATTGTTTGGGTTATGGAGAGAGGGACTTGGGAGATGAAATTGGAGGGGGATGAGTTGATTGGGTAAGGGCTCAATAAGGGAGGACTGGGTTGAGGGTCATTTAGATGGGCCAGAATCCTAGTAATAGATGGATCGGTTGGAAGGCTTGGTGACTTATCTGTATGAAAGGCTGTAAACAGAGCTATAGATGAGGATGCTGTACCTGAGAATTCCTCTGGTGATCGTGGCCCTGTCAGACTAGGAGGATATTGCGAATCTGGATCATTAAATGCGGGAGAAACATGCAGAGAGGAAAAGTCAAAAGCTGCTGCGTCGAGTTTTCCCAATACGCGATGTGAAGGGACTTCCGGTGACAAGGTGTCAATGACTTTGCCAGAAAATTTCCCAGAGTGATCCGTTATTAAACAAACTTTGTCTTCAAAAACCATAGGGAAGCTGAGCTGATCTTCTAGAGAAATCCTGATATTGTACTTGACATTTCTAATGGTGAAAGAGAACAAAGAAGGTAGAGATGATGGGTCATTGTGTGAGATTAACACTCGAGCTATATCCAGACGAGTTTTAAGCTTGGTATTGATATCAACAGATAAAAAGGTGCCCAGTGAGTTTCCAATAAATTTGAAAAAGGAATCATTCCAGTAGTGAAGAGGAAGGCTGTCCAATCTGATCCATAAGAAATTTTCGATATTAACCTCATTATTTTCCCAGTTTTTGAGTTCACTAAATCTAGACGAAATCCAATCTGTATGGTTTAATTGAAAACTGACTTTCTCAGCATCAGAAGTGAAAATTATCATAACCCTTTTACCTCCAAGAGATGAAATATTGCAAGAAAGCCCTACCGTTGAGAGTTCTTCTTGTAAGAAGAAAAAACTTGAAAATATGAGAAGATCCCCAACCAAGCAACTCTTTAGCCATGCATCGTCACCCTCTTTGAAAGCAATATCGTTAGCAGGAAATTTCATATTTTCATTTTTAGGAGCATGACCAATGACAACTTCCTTGTATGAACGATTATCCCTGAGTTTTGACGGTTTTGCACTGCAACAAAAAATGGGTTTCGTAGACACTGTTACAGCTTTTGAGATGACCGGGTGTTTCTTTGAACTGCCATTAACCGTCTCCTTGACTTGGATAACTCGACCGTCAACTTTCCTGTTATGACCCTCAGCAATAGCTCTTTTTGCTTCACGCTCAAGTTTGTATCTAACAAAAGCAAAGTTTGTCCTCTTGTGTGGGAACTTTGAATGACGGGATGAAGGGAAATGGACATCCACCACTTTGCCGTAGAGATTGAAAAGATTCCATAAAGCAACCTTAGGGACCCTCTCGGAGATGTTGTAGACAAAAACTGAGAAATGCAAGTCCTTCCCATTTGATCTCGAAGATCTGGAATGTAGCGGATGGTAGACGAAACAGAAGAATCTTTAGCAGAAGGGAATGTTTCATTGTGGATTTTTCTCTCTCTCTCTCTCCCTTTCTCTCGCTCACCATGGTTTCCTGGCTTTCATATAACTTACCTTGAACTGTGGAAGAAAGTGACTTTATTCAATATTTGACTGGCAATATAACCGTTTTACCATTCTAGCCCTTAGAACTTCCTCTTGGACCAAAAGCTAGACCCAATTATTTTAGATTTAATGAATTGATACAATAAAAAAATAAAAATGACACAGGTAAAAATTATAATAAAAATTTAAAAATTATATTAATATATTGACACAAACCTATACAAAAAAGATTGTGCACCGCGTGAATGTTAAACAGACACAATCGCTAAGTCGGCTAAAAGTTATCCCAAGCCCTGCAACGCTTATTCCTAAGATAAGTAAATTACTTTTTAGCAAAAGGATAAAAAAAATCTTAAAAAAATAAATTTAGTAATTGAGTTTTTAATTTTTTTTCGTAATTAATTAAGCTTTTGCATTTTGATTTTCTTTCAATTTAGTTATTTCGTACAAAAAAACAGTTAGGTCTACTATATTTATAGCAATGTATATTGTATGAATTTAACAATTTTTATTTACAAAATGACCTAATTGAATAAAAATTAAAATATAAGATCTTGATAACTTGAAAAACAAATAGAGGAATTACTAAAAAATTTTTTAGAGCCTTTTTTTTTAACACTTTAGCCTAACCATTTTTATGCGGAAACGAACCTGCTCAAGTCGTTCCCCCAAGGGCACGAAAAGAACCGGTGGGCTCCAGAGTTCACAGGACGACGGATCACGTGCACGTGGTGGCGTTGAATAAGCACACGTCGCATTTCAAGAACCCTGGAAAATCTGATGGATACATGGCGTTTCAGGAGCAATCCCAGTCCAACATATTGCTTATTGATTTGGCGTAGATTCCATCCATCCCTTTTGCCTTGTGTGTGTATATATTCCAATAACTCCACAAGGGTTTCAGTGCACAATCTCGTCCCATCCTGGTACTAGCTTAGTACCAAAATTTTCATATAGCCTTTACATGCCACCAGCCACCATGCCTGAAGCAATGAAGATCTTCTCTCAGTCACTGACTGACACTGACACCAGCAAAAGGTTGGCGATCCCGGTAAAAGTCTTGCCTGCCTTGCCTGATTTCAAAGGAAGCCATGCCGTGAAATTCATCTTACGTATGGGACAAGGGTATGGCCAGTTGTCTGTTCTGTCCGCAAAAATTGGTATAAGAAACCGGTTTTCTCCGGTGGATGGAGAAATTTTGTTACGGCCAACAATTTCAATGTTGGTGACAAATTCACCATGTACAAAGTACTTGATGATGCGGGTTCTTCGTATTTCAGGGTTGAAGTGGAGAAGGCAGCCAGGCCATCTGGGGATCTTTCTTCTCCTGCTTTCTCTCTGAATAATGATGTTGATGAAATTACTGGCACAAGCCTCACACAAGTCCGCGACTTTGAGCACAAGCAAGAGCAACAGCTTAAGGCTACTGATGCTCCGATCAAAAAGGAGGGAGAAGCTGTCATGGAGCTAGCTATGGCTGATGTTGCAGCTGATGCGCCAGTCCCTTTCGTTGATCATGTTACGTCGAAACCAGCCTGCTCGATATTTGGTACTAATTTGAGTGATGAAGTGACTAGCAAAGCTCACTTCAAGACTGAACCTAACAGTGAAATGAAATTCTTTGGCATTACGAAGGGTATCTGCAGAAGTGAACCACAGCTCCATTCATACTTTATGACCAAAGATGAGAGAGAGATTAAACTCTTTGTTCTCGCTGAGGGTGGTGCAATGGCCTATGGCACTAGTCAAGCTGCTGAAGAAGCATGTTATAAGATTAGGGCTGAAAAGTTTAGCTTGGACTTGGTTCAGAGGCAAGCCACTCCATCTCCATATGCGGGAGAAGTAAATTTAGATTTGACTTTGGCGACACCACTCGTGGATTGAGGACAAGAAGCACCTGTCTTAGAACGTAGTACTGCAGCTTTCCAAGGATATCAGAGTTTGAGGGTCAGTTTAAAGTGCACTCTGCTGAAAGAGTCCCATTTGGTTTCCTGTTGTTTATTTTAATTTGAGTTTCTTATCCTGCTGGCTAGCTTGAATGTCTTTCGATGCTTTCCTCATATTCTCTTTATGTATTGTATAATATGATAAGTCATACTTGTTAATTAATGGCCTATAATTTTCGTTAATTTAATATTTTCATTTTGGGGACGGGGTTTGGACATGATTGATATATATATTACAGCAGTTGCAGATTTCGATTATTGATTTGATTATTAGGGGTAAAGCCCCATATAAAAGCCTTGTATTTTTTGTCTTTAATTTATGCCGAGGTCGTTGACTTTGGTTTTCTATCTCCTCCTTGATCCAACGCTAATACTAGTTCATCGGCCGGTAAAATTCATCCCGTTCCACAAGCGATGGAGCTTACCATCCGCAGGCTCTTTCATCCTAATCAGCTGTGACTGTGAGTTCTCTATAGAAGTCCTTTTCTATGTTTGTTTTTGAATATTGCTTCATTTCCAATTAGGGTTTCCTAATTTCTAGGTGTATGATTCTTTTAGTTCCCAGAAAATTTGCCATAGTTTTGATAGAAAATTCTGTCAACTGCACTGCAGTACTACAAGTGGTTAACCCAATAATATTGGAATTGGAGCAATATCTTAGGTATGTTGCCAACCACGGGCATTGTGGTTGGGCTAATTACAGCTGGTTTTCCTGTTTAAAATCTCCGTGTACTGTTCTTTTTCCTCTTCTTTCTTTTATAATTTGATTACATCTCCAAGACTTAAAAATCTTCTACTCAAACCGGTTTTGACTCGAAGTATTGGCAAATACATTTCTTTCTAGACTCATCCGAACAATCATTAGTCGGCAGTGATTTTAATTTATCCAAAGAGTGAGTTTCCTGGTGACTGGAATACATATAGCATAGTTTTCATGGCTTTGAAAGGGGGAAGTCTTTTTTCAATCTTGCTGTTGCTAAGGCTGGGTCGGAATACAGCTTACATAACATTACTGTATGTGGAGGTGAAGGAATATATATGAGATGAAAAATTTCCAACAAGATATATATGCAAAAGCCAGAGGCCTAATATGCTGTTTAATCAACATTGCTGCTGATGTTTAGAGCTAACTTGGTTCTTAATTTGTCTCACATTACTGCAACTCTCATTGAATATTGTTGATCTTTGTACAGGTTAGGGAATTAAATATATTCTTTTTTTTTTTTTAAATTAGTTGTAATGAGGGTCCTTCACTTATGTGCATTTCTTATGGTGATTAAAACTCTTGGATGAATGAATACAAATTCAATCCAAATTAACATCGACTTCTTATATTTTAGTTGTTATAAAGTTGTTAAGTTGTTTCTTTACTGCACAAACGAAAAAAGTTTGCAGTCATGGGCTAAATGGTACAAGTGTTAGGATTCAAATTTTTGAATTTATTAAAAATCATACTTCAATTGTTTCTTTATGAATTAGTTATAAATGATGATAAGTATTAGTTATATATATCATATCAATTAGTTATTAATAATAAATAAGTAAATTGATTTGAAACTAACCAAAAAAGAAAAGTTCATATTGTGCACACATAACAAAATAAAACTTTAAACATGGACAAATTTCAAGTATAAGATAAAAAAATCACAAAGTTGAAAATTAATTAATTCATACACACCAATGAACACATATGTTTGGAAAATTTGACCCAAATTTAGGACGTAGGATTATAGAAGTTTAGCAATTAGCATGGATAATGTTGAAGATTATCATATTTCGCGGAGAAATATATAACTTTTTCACCAAGAGAGGCGCGTGCACGTACAACATAGAGCATTTGCTAAGGTTCATTAGCACATTCCATTAATTTTTTAATTAAGTTAGCATGTATCCGACCAAAAAAAAAAATTAAGTTAGCATGTATTTTTTTTATTTTAATGTGGCATAACTTCTTAATTAATTTTCTCTCACTGTGGCACGCTTTTATTATAGAAAAAAAATAAAGAAATAATGAGAAAAGAATCTATTCAAGAAATCATATTATTAATTAATAAATTAATATTGTTATTATATGTTCGTTTTTAATACACTAACTTGATACTTTTCGATGTCATAAACGGAACTAATTAAGAAATTTATACCAGTTTCACAGCCACTCACTGTTATTATGCTTATCATCAAATATGTTTATTCATTAATTAGTTTTCAATCATTTGATTAAGTATATATTATGTTTTATCAATATAATATGTTTCATATTTTTATTCTTGTAGATACCATATTTTGTCCAGATTTTTTATAAAGCCTTGATTAGGTCCACAGTCCAAAGTTAGTTAGCCCAATTATTCAAGCTGATATTGTTGTTTTAATTTATTTTAATACTATTTTTTAAATAAAGGAAAAAAAAACGATAATGAAAATCCAAAAAAAAAAAAAAATTCAAAATAAAGATAATTAGGTTTAGGAGATTTTTCAAAATTAAAAAAAAAAAATTAAAAAAAGATAGAGATAAAAAGTCAAATAAAACAATCTGATTTAAATAAACTTTAGGAAAATTTGAATTTAAAAGACTTTTTTTAAGTAATCTGACTCGGTTACAATTTTCCTGTATAAGAGGAATTCATAATTAAATTGAGGGGAATTTAAGAGACAGAGGTACGGAAAGAGCAAATACAGAGCAATTGGGAGGAATCACACAAAGTGAATACAGAGCACAGAGAGATTAAAATACAGGGAAGGAGGATGGAACACCTTTGGAAAGACAGTGATCAGTGAGCACAGGAAGATAGGCTGTAGCAAGAATGAAGTTTTGACCACGGGAGAGATCTTTCTGCTATAGGAGAGTTATGATTTACAAACCAGAAACTGTGGCTGCGAATGATTTGCTGCTACGTGGAAAAGGCAGAGCTGCTACTGTGACTGTGGTCTTCAGTTCGCTGCTGCGAGTTTGATACTGCATAGAAATGGTGAAGCAGCTGTGTAACGAGGAGGAACAACTCAACGCCACTTTGAAAAAGATTAAGAAAGGAAGCTAAAAGCTCTGCCATCATTGCAACACGCGCACAGGCAATGTAACGTTATTCACTTGTTTTTTTTTTTGGTTTTACTTATTCTATTTATTTTATTTGTTAACCTTTAACTATATCTAATGTATTTAAATAATATCTTTCATTCATCTAATAGGTAAAAGTAATTTTAGTTAAGTTATTATTGGATTACTTTAATAATATATTTAGTTTGATTATCCTGCTTAGTTTGATTAATAAGATCGCACAGCTTGAATAATATTTTCATTAGTTCGATTAATATTATAAAAAATGATTAGTTACACTGTTAGATTTAGTTATTTTTATAAAATAAATCATAGGTCGAGAAAATTAAATTAGGATTATTTATAAATTTAAAATTGTAATATTTCATAAATTCTTTTGAAAATTGTCTAATAAATAAAATGAGATGATAATGAATAAAATCTAATTCCGATAATGGAACTCTAAAGTGTTATGAATGGTTAACATTTGACTAAATGCTCAAATAAGGATCTAACGATTTCGGAGATGTTCAATTCAAGAACTAAATTTTTATTTTGCTCAATTCAAGATAAAACGTTTTCGATTTTACTCAAATAAAAATTTTTTAACGCGCGTGAGTTACACGCGCCGTTAAAGAGAGTGGGTGACGATAAAAGGACAATTATTGCCACGTGACACACCCACACGCCGCCACGTATCCACGTATTTTTACCTATTAAAAGAAAATAATTATAAAATTACTGTCACGTGTCCCACTCACAGGCTACCACGTGTCCCACTAATAAGATGCCACGTGTCCTACTAATAAGTCACCGCCACGTGTCTCACACACTGCCACGTGTCCACTCCTGCCATGTGTCCTACTAATACGTTGCCACGTGTCCACTTTTTTTTTAACTTTTCTTTCTTTCTTTTTTTTATTCAAGAAAAAAAATATATTTTGATAAAATAATATTTTCTTGAATAATTTATTTTAAATTATTTTCTGAAATGATTAAAATTTTTAAATTTTTTTTTAGAAAATAAATTCTCAAACATAAAAATTATTATAAAATTTTTTTTAACTAGAATAATTATTATTTTTTCTTTCTTAATTTTTTTTCGTTTTTACCAAAAAAAAGGAAAAATACTATTAGCCATAAATTTATTAGAAATTATATATTTTTTAAAGAATAAAATTTAAATTACTAAATTTAATTTGTATTTTTCTTCTTTTTTTGTTTTCTATATTTTCTTCTAATTGACAAAAAAAGAAAGAAGATAAAGAAATCATAAAAATAAAGAAAAACATGTCAGAATTGTCTTTTTAGAAAAATTAATGTAATTAAAAAAATAAACTTATTTCGTAGAAAAACTCAATTTTCTAAAAATAAATATATTTGTATTTACAATAAGAAATTATTTTAAATTTAAATCATATAAAAGAAATAAAAACAAAAAGGAATGAAAAGAAAAACAAAGGGAAAAAAGTACAGAAATATTTTTTATAAAAATTTATTTTTTAACAAATTTTTTTTGAAAATGTAATATAAATTTTTAAAAGTTATTTTTTATTAAAAAATCAACTAACAAAATTAACTATTAATTATAATATTATAAATAATATTTAAATTTTTAATTTTTTATTAATATTTATAACAAAAAAAATTTTAGCTATTAAAAGAAAAATAATTATAAGTCACTGCCACGTGTCCCACTAATATGCTGCCACGTGTCCATGTATTTCTATCTATTAAAAGAAAAATAATTATATGTCACTGCCACATGTCCCACTCCCATGCTGCCATGTGTCACACTCATACGCGGCCACGTGTCTACTACTGCCACATGTCACACTAATACGCTGCCACGTGTCCATGTATTTTTACCTATTAAAAGAAAATTAATTATATGTCACTGTCACGTGTCGTACTCTTATGTTGTCACATGTCCACTTCTGCCACGTGACCCAATCACACGCTGCCACGTGTCTTTTATAAACGCTGTTATTATTTTAACGGCGCGTTTAACTCAACTCACGCGCGTTAAAAAGTCTTTATTTGAGTAAAATCGAAAACGTTTTATCCTAAATTGAGCAAAATAAAAGTTTAAATCCTGAATTGAATATTTCCGAAAACGTTATGTCCTTATTTGAGCATTCAGCCTTAACATTTCAATAATTTCTAGGTGAGAACGTTTCCCATGAGTTTTGCCAAAATGATGAAAAATTCATGGAAAACGTTCAATATTAAAAAAATCTCGAAATATATTTCTAAAAATTTAATTATTATAAAATTATAATTTTTATTATTTAATAATGAAAATTATCACGATGATGAAATTTAAAGTGTCACGAATGGTTGACATTTTTAAAATTTCTAAGTGAAATGACTTTATTAAGTTTCGCCAGAATGATGAAAAATCTAAATATGGTTGTTCAATATATTTATTTATTGAAAATATAATAATAAAAATAAAAATTAAATTAAGTTAAATTAAATTAAATTAAATTAAATTATACAAAATAAGAATTACAATAATAAAGCTTAGGAAAATATAACTAACAAAAATAAATCTTGAAAGAAATGTTTAATGAATCCAATGATGGAGCCTATCTGAGAAAGACGAATGAGATTTCTTAGATACTCTTTGAGGTGATGATGAAATTTAAGAAATTTCACCAGAATGATAGAGAGTTTCTTGAAAATTGTCCAATTTTTAAATATTTGAATTTAATAAAAAAAGACTATTAAATCTAAAATTCTTAAAACCACAAAATTAATTACTCAAAAGTCACTGAAAACTAGTTTAAAAAGTAACATTTATATTTTTATACTAATAAGAAATAGATATATCATTGCTAAAGTGCAATTGTTTCATTTAATAACTTAGAGCTAGTTTGGATGAGCGGTAAGATTGGTTCTGGTGAAATTAAAAATAATGAAAAAATGCTTATAGATATATTAATAAAATAATTTTAAAAAATAAAAAACTAAGGATAAGGAGGTAATTTTACCCCCTTAATTTTTGTCATTTGTTGGCCGACTGGCCCGCATCGGGGCCAATCGGCCATCCAAACTGAGCCTTAGAAAGTCATGTAATTTCAATTGTTAAAATTATATTTTGAAAACTAGGGTTTTCGATTTAAAAAATTTACTAACATTTACCTTTTTATCATCTATCAATTAATTTTAACTTTTATTGAAATTTATTTAAAAAATATCAATGAAAATAGATTTAAAAATGGATTTTTTTTTTACAAAAATCATAATAGAAAAAAATTTCAAATATTGAGATTTGAATTTTAAATATATTGAAAATCATCATTTAAAAATAAATTCCATAAATCAACTGAATCAAGCTTTATGTTCATCATTGTTTTCTTTTTGTCCATATAGTAAAGCTTTAATTTATTTGTATACTTATAATATATATGTGTATAAATAATATATGTCATAGGTACATAAATATAGTATTTATGATGAAGCCAACATGTAATTAATAATTTATTTATTTATTTATACCTTGATCGCACGATCACCTTGGTAAAGCCCGAAAAGATCCTCGCACCTCGCGAGCCACCGCCCATCAGCTAATTTTTCCAAATTCTGCTGCTTGCTCGTTTGAAATTTTGAAAATGTCGGCTTTGAAAACGATGCCAAGCCGCCTGCTGCTGCTTTGACTACTCGTCAAGAAACATAAAGCAACACCAAAAACAACGTATTACTATCTGATCCTTTTGAATTTTGTATATTTGTATGAAAAGTTTGTATGGGTTCAAACTTTAGAAGTTTGAAAGGTGTTTTACAGGAGCGGCTTTCGAATCCATTTGCAGGTCACTCTCCCTTTCACAGGAAGTGATGGATCTCTCAAAACCCCAACTACTGTTACTAACTACGACTTTTAGATTCAACAAAAGTGTATTACTATCTGATCCTTATTCCTTAACAGTAGAACTTGTTTTATTGTTATTTTAATGCATATTTTTCTTATATATTATTGGTGTTTTGTTTTTGTTATATATTTTTAATAAAATAAATAAATGAAAACAAGGAATGCATAGAAAAAGTAAAAACACTAACCAACCAAATGTTGGTGGATATATACGTGTGTGTTTATATTTGATGCACTTGCAGTTTTTATAAACTCTCAGTCAATTACAATAAATTAATGAGCAAAGTTTAAATTTTACTCATTAATGATCTACTTTTAATTGTGTTATGCTCATTAATGGGATAGTAAATCCCTAACTTAAATAATCTACTTTTAGTTGTGTTATGCTCGTTATGGTTTTATATATATAATAGTAATCTTTTGGACAGAATAGCTAAAGAAACATTGTGATATTCTATAAAATTTCGGTTCAAATATTATTTACTCTCAATTGTAAAAAAAAAAAACAGTAGATCAAGTATTACGTTTACAAGCATCGAATTTGCCCTGCGCTACGAATATGCAAAATAATTATTTAATTAAATATTTTTGAAAATTTATTTTTAATATATATTTTTAAAATGTTTACATTTTCTTAATTATCAAAATTAAATAAATATATATAAATAATTATTAAAAAATTACATGATACAAACACATTTGCTGGTTAAAATCTACTATGAAATATCCAGAGTTATAATTTTTCTTCGAAGTCGTCCATTTTTATTTCTGAATTATTTGAGGCCTTTGGTTATTGATATCGTAATTTTGTCACTTTAAACCATTAAGTCTTCTATAAAAAAAATAAATGGCAACTCTCGAACATCAATTCATTATTATCATTTGATTCATAAATTAGATGAAAATACTAAATTTAATATTTTTTATATTCTAAAGTATTCTTATACATAATCTTTATTTCATAAGCTTTGCTGCATTAAAATTGTTCACATTTCGATTTTATTGAATTAATTAATTGAATCAATTTAATTCAGTTAATTAATCAGTTGTCAAATTAATTTTAATTGATTAAAAAACAATTTTTAGAGAAACATCCAAAAGATTATGAAAACGGCTCAATTTATTTTACTCCCTCCGTCCCAATAAATTTGTCACTTTTGACCAAATAAATTGTCCCATTAAAAATGTCACATTGAAAAAAATAACAAATTTTTTTACTATATTTTCTCTTTTACTCTTTATTATACTTTAGTTTTAATCATTAAAAAGTTTAATGTCTACCACTTTTAAGGATAATTTGGTTAATTTGAATCATTTATATGATATAATATAAAGAATCTTTAACCTTCTAAAACTACGTGTTTTGTCAACAAATGACAACTTTAATGGGACGGAGGGAGTAATTTATTTTATTGGGAACGAAGATGGAAAGAAAATATACCTTATTTTATTGTTAGCGCAGCAATTCTTTTATCCCTGACTTTTCCAACACTCTTTGGCAATCATATGATTCCATGTATGTGGTTGTTGTCCTCCAAAGCATTTAGTGCAAGCTTTTCAGGCTCTTCAACGTACTGCATGAATGCCAAGAATCTTGATTTTATTTGAAGTTTAAAGGTCAGAAAATTTAAACCTATCTTTCATCTTTATATATATTATATAAAGCAAAAATGAAAGCACCTCGGCAATGTTTTAGTTTTTTTTTCAGTCAATGACAGTATAACACTTGGCATTAAATTGGATGCTCACTTTGAACAGTAATAATTTATATATTAGTTACAGAAATGCATTCATACTTTTTCTTTTTGAAAATATTCATACTTGTTTCTTTCTTTAACTAATTATGGATATGTATGTCCATGATCATGCAATTAAAAGGAATACTTCAAAAGAAAAAGTAGCTAGAAAAAACGCAAACACGCGTCACTTGACTTGGTCCTTGTGTTTTATGCTATATAAATACAATCTTACATACAAATTTCAAACATAAACAAAAATTGTCAATTCGAGCTCCAAAAATGCGCTGAATTGATAATGGTAATTACTTCCTCACAGAAAGACCTGATAAACAATTGTCACAATCTGACGACGAGACGGCGGTTGTCTCGTCGACTTGGAAACAAACACAGATTGGTCTACACTTCACATATCACGATCTCATCTCTAGAAACGATCGGTTCGTATGGTGGATTCTTTAACACGAATAAAGGGCGCCCTTTCGTGTGAATGCGGGATGCACTACTTTCACAGAGTCTTCGACCAAGTCTCTCTTTTCTTAGAAAAATACAAATATCCGTCGGCCGCTAGTGCAAGAAGAAACTGGCTTTCTGAAAATTGACTACAGTGCCGGTGCCAGTTGCTAAACCGAGTGTCATTTCCGAAAATACAACCGTTTTACCATTTTTAGCCTTGGAACTTTCACACTCTACCTCGGTTAGCCCAGCTCAGAAGACAGCGAGCGCTTATTGCTCTAAGATGATATTATACATTCGCACACAAAGGTCAGTTAAACAACCGGTGGGCTGGGGCTGGGGGCTCTTTACGTCCACGTGGAGTTTTCAAGAACCCTAGAGACCGATCAATTTCGAACACGTGGCATTTCAGGAAGACACCGATCATTTACAAGCACGTGGCGTTTCAAGAACCACACTTTTCACTTTGATCTGCCTTGACTGCAAGCATCTCTTTTACCTTGTGTGTGTGTGTATATATACCAAGCTGAATCCACAAAGATTGCCGTGCACAATCTCGTTCCATCCTAGTATTACTAAAAGTTTCAGACAGCCTTTATCGGCTAGTAACCAGTAGCCACCATGCCTCAAGCAATCAAGATGTTCTCAAAGTCACTCACCCACACTGACACCAGAAAAAGGTTGGCGATCCCAGTAAAAATCTTGCCTGAGTTGCCAGATTTCAATGGACATCATGCTGTGAAAATTCATCTTACGTATGAGACAAAGGTGTGGCCAATTTTCTGCTCTGTCCGGAAAAATGGCTATAAGAAACCAGTTTTCTCCGGGGGGTGGAGAAATTTTGTTACTTGTAACAATTTCGAGGTTGGCGACAAATTCACGCTATACAAAGTGCATGATGAGGAGGGCTCTTCCCACTATAGGGCTGAAGTAGACAAGCCGGCCTGGCCATCTGGGGACCTTTCTCCTGGAGCTGTCTCTCTGAATAACAATGATGATACCACTGGCAGAAGCCGCATACAAGTGAGCGACTTTGTACACGAGCAAGAGCAACTGCTTAAGGTTGCTGATGCACCGATCAAAGAGGAGGGAGGAGCCATCATGGAGCTCGCCGAGGTTGCAGCTGACGTGCCAGTCCCTTTCGTTGATCATGTTATTTCGAAACCATCCTGCTGGATATTTGGTACTAATTTGAGTACTGATGAAGCGACTAGCAAAGCTCAATTCAAGATTGAACAGGAGACTGAAATAAAGTTCTTTGGCATTGCCAAGGGCATTTGCAAGGGTGAACCACAGCTCCATTCATGCTATACGACCAAAGAAGAGAGAGGTATTAAATTCTTTGGTCTCGCTGAGGGTTGTGAAAGGGCGTATGGCATTACTGAAGCTGCTGGAGAAGCTTGTTACAAGAGTAGAATTGAAAGGCTTAGCTTGGACTTGGTTCAGAAACAAGCCACTTCAGATATGGGAGAACTGAATTTAGATTTGACTTTGACGGCCCCCATTGTGGATTGAGGACCGGAAGCACTCACTGAAATCCATGGTATGAAGTTACAAGACCGAAGAGAGCTATAAAACAGTAGTACTGGAGCTTTCCAAGGCTGGCTATCAGAGTTGAGGGTCAGTCTAAAGTGCACTCTGCTGAACGGGTCCCATATCGTTTCGTCTTGTTTATTTTCACTAGAGTTTCGTCTCCCGCTAGCTTTTCTTTGGTCATCTATTGTCTGGCTGGCTAGCTAGCTAGCTTCAATGTCGTTGGTGCTTTCCTTAATTATGTGCTCGTTATGTATAATATAATATGATATTAGTCACACTTATGAGTTAATGGCTTATACTTTTTGATAACTTTTTTTTGGGTGGCCGGGGAGGTGGGGTTTGTTGGACATGATTGATATTACAGTGTTTGCTGCTTGATTTGGATTTTTTATTTGATTAGGGGTAAAAAAATCCCCCTATAAAAGGCTTGGTTTTGTATTCACGCCAAAGTCGTTGTCCGGCTCGTTGACTTGGTTTACCGTCTCCTCCTTGATCCTAGTTCCGGATCTGATTGATCCAACTCTAAAACCAGTTGGTCGGCCGGTAGAATTCAACTCTTTCAACAAGGTACGGAGCTAAGTGTCTGGCTATTTCATCCTGCTCATCTGTGAATTCTTTATGGCGAAGTTCTTTTGATTCGGGTGTTTGTTTTGCTTTAATAACTCTTGGTTCAGCCCGATCTTGTATTCTTGTTGTTTTCACGGGGGAATACTGCTGCTTGCTGTATATATTAGCATAATAGGAGTAATACGTAGACTTTCGTGATTAAAACCCCATTATAATCTAGTTTTTCATCATTTTCCTTTCCAAAGCCTGAAGTACCTTTCCTTATTTTCACCCTCTTAAGGTTTTGTTTGTTGAATGGTTTAATTTCAACCGTTTCTCTTTTCTTTTTTTTTTTGAATAAATTTTTCTTGCTTTTCAAATTGAGTTTAATTTCCTAATCTCTGGGTGTATGGTTCTTTTAGTTCCCAGAAAATTTTGAGATTGTTTAAGAGTAGAAGTTTAGAATGGATAATGTTGAAAAGATATTTTCATTAAAGATTATTAATTATATTTCAAAGTCTTATCGGCGTAAAGAATAATCTTAATAAATCAGGACTAATCAAAACCACAAATTTCTCTTTTTGTCATATATGTTGATAAAGTACGGTGAAATATATATATATATATATATATGTTATATTTATATTTTAATTTTAATATATTATATAAATATGCTGTCAAATCTATATATATATATCATTGATAATGTCAGTTCCTTTATATTCCTCGCGAAATCCGATCACCAAATACAACGTCTCTTATCGTGCGCATCGAAACTCATTGTTTGTTCCCAATGGCGCACGATAGCATCCAGCTTCCATGCGATGGCGACGGCGACGGCGCGTGCATGCGCTGCAAGGTTACCCCTCCGACGGAAGAAACCCTCACTTGTAGCACGTGCGCCACTCCTTGGCACGTGGCCTGCTTGGCTTTTCCGCCCGAGACCCTAGCTTCTACTTTGCAATGGCACTGCCCTGACTGTTCCGGAGACCCTCTTCCCTCAGCCGCGGCAGCCGTAGATGGAAGCTCTAGTCAGCTCTTTGCGGCGATAAAGGCGATAGAGGCGGATGAGTCGTTGTCAGAGAAGGAGAAGGCGAGGAAGAGGCAGGAGCTGGTGAGTGGGAGATGCGAAGATGGAGATAAGGAGACGAAAGGGAAAGGAAAAGAGAAGGAGAGCTCTGTTTTGGATGTTCTTGATGGAAGCTTAAACTGTTCGTTTTGCATGCAGTTACCCGACAGGCCTGTTACGACACCATGTGGCCACAATTTCTGCCTTAAATGCTTCCAGAAATGGATAGGCCAAGGAAAGCGTACTTGTGCAAAATGCCGATCAACAATTCCCCCCAAAATGGCAAGCCAGCCTCGTATTAATTCTGCGCTTGTATCTGTTATCAGAATGGCAAAGCTATCAAAATCGAATGTTGCTGCTGGGCCCCTGAAAGTTTACCATTTTATACATAACCAAGATCGACCTGACAAGGCTTTCACTACAGAGCGAGCACAAAAATCTGGGAAAGCAAATGCTGCTAGTGGGAAGATATTTGTGACTGTTCCACCTGATCATTTTGGACCAATCACAGTTGAAAATGACCCAGCTAGAAATCAGGGTGTGCTTGTTGGTGAATGTTGGGAAGATAGATTGGAATGCCGGCAATGAGGTGCTCACCTTCCACATGTTGCAGGTATTGCTGGTCAGTCAAACTATGGTGCTCAGTCAGTGGCACTCTCGGGAGGTTATGAGCATGACGAGGATCATGGAGAGTGGTTTCTCTACACAGGAAGTGGAGGTAGTAGAGATCTTAGTGGAAATAAGAGAACAAACAAGGAACAGTCATTTGATCAAAAATTTGAGAAGATGAATGAGGCTTTACGAGTATGTTGCAAAAATGGGTATCCTGTTCGAGTTGTAAGGTCGCATAAAGAAAAACGATCTTCGTATGCACCGGAGAAAGGGGTGAGATATGACGGAGTCTATAGGATTGAAAAATGTTGGCGAAAGGTTGGAATACAGGGGTTTAAAGTTTGCCGATATTTGTTCGTGAGATGTGACAATGAGCCTGCCCCATGGACAAATGATGAGCATGGGGATGGACCTAGGCCCTTACAGTCTATTCCTGAGCTGAAGAAGGCAACTGACATATAAGAGAGAAAGGAAGATCCATCATGGGACTTTGATGAAGAAGACAGCCGCTGGAAGTGGAAAAAACCTCCTCCTCCTAGCAAAAAGCCAGTGAATGCAGCTGATCTTGAAGAAAGGAAGAGGGCAAGGAAAGCTATAAGGCAGGCACATAATGCAAGTATACGAGAGAGACTCCTGAAAGAGTTCAGTTGTCTAATCTGTCGGCAAGTTATGAATCTCCCAGTTACGACTCCTTGTGCCCACAACTTCTGCAAGTCTTGTTTTGAAACTGGATTTGCTGGTAAGACTGCTATAAGAGAGAGGAACAGGGGTGGCCGGACACTAAGATCGCAAAAGAATGTCCTGCACTGCCCTTCTTGCCCAACTGATATCTCTGATTTTCTTCAAAATCTTCAGGTCAACCGAGAATTGATGGATGTGATTGAGTCACTGAAACAAAAGAGTGAGGAGAATCAGGACCCTACTGAAGAGTTGAGTGAGGAACAGATGGATGATTTGGAGGAAAATGCAGACCTAGGTTCTGGTGACAGTGAAACTGGCGAGAAAATTGAAAATGATCTGACAGAGGAGTCACAGAATCCTCCACCTGATTGCGAACTGAAAAAAACTAGCAAGAGGAGGAAAGTGGATACTGCTCAAGTAGCAGCTGATGAAAATGACTCACCATCAAGCAGCCTCCAGGCGTCATCATCTGATGATGGTCCTGAATGACATGTTTTTCTGGCTGACTTTCATTTTGTGCTGAAACAGATACTTTTATCAGAAAATTTAGGGGTTTTGCGCTAGTTGTTTGTTTATGCTGGTGGTTCAATTCCACAGTCATATGGGACTGGGGTTGGCTGTGGATGGTTAGGATTAATCTTTTGTGTAGCTAGACTGCGTATAAGCAGTTGTTTCTTGGATGCAGAACAATTCAATGTAGACCATTGAAGCATTCTATGGCTTATGGAAAATTACAAAAAAATATATATATCATTGATGGCGGCAACTGTTGTATCTTGCGCGAGATAAAACAGAGATGAAGGGAAGAAATGTGAAAGAAAAAAAAATTCAGATAATTAAGAAATTTAAAAAACAAAAACAAAAAATTGTAAAATAGGAAAGAGAATAAAAATATATTTACATTTAATTGTATTTTGGAGGATGGGAAGTTTTAATTTTGACCACAAATCTATTTTAATCTAATGGTTAAAAAATTATGTAAAGCAATCTAATTTTACATATGTGTAAGTAAATATCTTCTCTAATATAAATAATTGTAGGTCACATGCATGCTCAAATACAAAATAGTCCACACGGCTCAACTGCACTTTAAGGTAGGCGGTGGATGTATACTTTTCTCTAGTAGCGTTAGCCACACATTATGCTAAATTAACACTTATCTTACATTGCTCAACATTTATTTAATTAATTTTCTAGCGCTATCTCACACTTTTAGAATTAAAAAAGGAATTTATATTTGATATACTAATAATATATAGTTTTTATATACTATCAATGCACCAAAAGTTGACACCTAATCAATAAGCCCTTATAAATAAATTGAAATATAATTATTTGTATTTATTTTTAAGGGCTTAATATTTTTTAAGTTTGCTTATTGATAAGATATCAACTTTTAGTGTGCTGATAATGTAATCAATGCATCATATATAAACCTTAAAAAAAAATAAAACCATCAAAGGTTTTTCTTCATACGTGATTAAAAGGTTACCACGTCTCATTATCATGCATTAAAAGGTTTATATATTAATTAGTCATCCATCATTTGATTAAGTGTATATATATAGGATGATATGAAATCATACTCAGAAGCTTTCGCACCAACATATGAATAATAGTTACCTTTCAAATAAAAAAGTGTATGTGTGTCTATATATACATATATATATATATATATATATATATATGATTTATGTTTTTTTTATTCTTCCTCAAAAGTCACTAAAAACTAGTTTATAAAATAAATTAAAATTTATATTTTTACACCAACAAGAAACTGATATATCGATATTAGAGTTTAGTTATTCATATTATATGGAAACTAAGTCTTATGCAATTTCAACTTGTAAAATTATATTCACATAATTAAATTTTAAATAATTTTTTTTTAGTATAAACTACAGGTATCCTCATCCGTTTTAACGGTCTGAGACTAATCATGTTCGGAGTTTAGTCACAATTAAGGCTTTTCACCCCTCCCCAAAGGTGTGTTTAGTGGAAGTTGAACCCGAGAGCTCTTCTCACGAACTCAGCCTGCGTTGCAAACTAAGCTACAACCCATGAGTAAATTTTAATTAAATTTGAACTTTCAAGTAAGTCTTAATTTGAACTTTTAATTAAATTTTATTATAAAAAAATAGTATAAAATAAAAAATTTATATATAATGCATTGACAGTGTATAACTTCTATACACTGTAAGTTAACTATAAGATAACACCTCATATACAAGTTCTTAAAAATAAATATTAATAAAGTTTTTAAATTCATTTTTAAAGGCTTATACAATTTCAGACTTTGTTCATTAATGATGTGTCATTTTACGATTGATTGATAGTGTATAAAATATACAGTCAATGCATCATATATAATCTCAAAAATAAATTTAAAAATATTTGTTTAACAAAAGAAAATCGCAGTAAAGAAAATTGTAAATGTGGATATTAAAACCTTAAACATTGGAAAATCATTTTTTGAAATCAGGCTGACCAAGTCCTCATTAATGAGTATGGGTGTAATCAAGCCGAGCCCATACAGTGAGATGCTCGAGCTCGAGCTCGACTCAAATATTCGTGCTTGATACTTGGCTTGAACTCGATCGAGTCTTAATTTTTGAGCTCAAGCTCGACTCGACATAAAAATCGAGTTACTCGAGCTCACTCGATTAAGCTCGATTTTCATGCTCAAAATCGTGCTCGATTCAAATGCTTGAACTCGACCTTGATCTTATGCTCGAGCTCGAGCTTGAACTCAAATTCAACACATTTTCATTTTAGGATATATATCATCAAAACCTAAATACACAAAAACTTTTCTTTATGAGTAATCAGAAACAGAGAAAATATATGAAAAATAAAGAGGAAATCCGAGAGACTTGGCTATAAACAAGCTTAGATTACAAGCAAATATAAATTTAATTCATGCTAAAGTCTTACCCAGATGAAAATTTATGATAAAGATGAATTTCAATTTGACAATTTAGAAATTTAAAAACGCAACAGAAGCTACAATAACAGAGGGAAGAACAACAGAGCCAAAACAACAAACACTTGAGGAGCATAGTTTTTGCATTCTTCTTTGCTTCCTTTGTTCTACTAATACAACCAGCAATACAACCAGTAGCTTTAGTTCAGAGCAAATATCTAACAACAGATCAACACATAAAGACACAGTAAGCAATGAATTAAAAAATAAATTAAAGGAAATAACTAAGTAATTACAAGTAGGTCTTAGAAAAGGAAAAGCAAATAGAGAGCAGAGATGTCGGAAGGGGTCGCTGCTCTAGCCAGAAGGAGTGGATGCTCTTGTCAAAAGGAGTGGCTACTCTTATCGGGACAGGATAGGGACTTGGGGAGAGGATGAGAGAGGAAAAGAGGTCCCACTCTAGGTAAAACAGTAAAGGAGACTTGGAATATTGAGGGGTCATCGGAGCTTTGGCAAGGCCAGATCTACTATGGTGGGTCGTCGGAGCCTTAGTAAGGCCAGATTTGGTCTGAGTGTCACACCGTGAGCTTTGGTAAAGGACTTTCGCACCGTGAGATGTGGTCTGGGTTGGGTCACGTTGCGTAGCCGCCGAAGAGTTAGAGAGATTGAGAGAGGGTTTGTGTGCCACACCGATCGTCGGAGTTTTGGCTGAGCCTCTAATGTCTAGGTCAAGTGAGAGAATACTGAGGCTACTGCGATTTGGGTTGGGAGAGATTTTGGCTGAAAATGATAAAGATGAATGAGAGTTAGGGTTTTTTAGGATGTAGGATAAATATGTAATTTATAATTTTATAATAATATAAATAAGTAATAATATAAATTGTTGACACCTAATTTTGTCCCTTTTTGTTATTATTACTATTATTATTATTTATTTATATTTATTTTTATTATTTATATTATTATCATTATTATTGTCTTTATTATTACTATTATTATTATTATTATTATTACTATTATTATTATTATTATTATTATTTTTATTACTTTTATTATTATTATTATTATTTATATTTTTATTTATTTTATATTTTTATTTTCTGTCTCTTTTGGTCTAATCTACCAGCAGAACCCCTAGCCTTTTCCTCAAAATCCGCCGGCCACCAGCTACCCCCTGCCAGCCATCCCATCTCCGCCGGAGCCTCTGCCTACTCCATCCCATCTATACCAGTCCCCTTTCTACAAAAAATCTCTCCTTCAACCAGCAACAGAAGGAGCCCCAACAAAAAATCGGGATCCCAAGCTACCCGAGACCCAAGCTCTCTCCCTCACCCGAGCACCATCCTCACCCGAGCACCATCCTCACCCAACCTAACTCACTCATCATCACCCTCTACCCACAGCAACCACCACACACCACCATCAGTAGCCTAAATCATCACCATCTACCATCTCACGACCCAGAAGACCCGAGAGCCCAACTCCCAAATCCAAAAACAGCCCCTGTATCCATCCACAAACCGCCACCACAGCCTAAACCCGAGACCTAACCAAACTACAATAAGTCACAAACCCATCACCTTTACCCCAACGACCTCGCCACCATCTGAAAACCCAAGTCCGAGACCCCAAAACCCTAGATCTAACACCTGCAAAAACACAAAAAAAAAAAAGAACCAGCAACCTCGAGAACCATAGCCACAACCAAAATATCAACCAGATCCGAAAAGAAAAAAACAAAAAAAGAAAAAAAGAGGAAGGAGGCTCTTCGGTAAAACCAGATCCACAGGGTTAGGGTGATTTTTGGTTGAATCGGAGGTCTGAAACGAAAAGAGGAGGCGGAGGGCTTTCGAAAAGTCGGAGACTTTTTCGGATCCGACCACCGGAGACGGCGGTCGGCGGTGGCGGACGGCGGATCCGGCGGCTGCCGGAAATCGCCTGGGCCGGGAGCTTTGAGGAGTCTGAGTTTTTTTTGGGTGAAAGAGAAGAAAAATGAAATAAAAAAAAATATTTAGCTTTTATAGAAAAAAAAAAGAAGGGTGAAGGATCCGCGCGCGACCCGGGATCCGACCCGGGATCCGCGCGCCCGACCCGTCCGTGGGAGAAGGATCCGCGCGTCGCCCCATCGCCCGACCCGGATCCGCGTCCGACCCGTCCGTTTCCGACCCGACCTGCAACCCGCGTCCAGCCCAGCTACCAGCCCACGTTCCTACCGAGGCCCAGTCCAACATTTGGGTTTTGGGCTGTCCTTTTAGGCCATTTTGCAAGTTTCTTCTTGGGTTTTCTAAAGCCCAAGACCATTTAGGTATATTTATTTTAATTTTAGTAATTTTGGTTATTATTATTATTATTATTATTGTTGTTGTTGTTGTTATTATTATTATTATTATTATTGTGCTTTTATTATTGTTTTATTATCTTTATTACTATTATTATTATTATTATTATTATTATTATTATTATTATTATTATTATTATTATTATTATTATTGCATGTTGTAAAATAAAAGCTTTTGAAAATTTTCCTTTATTTATATTTTCATTAATTACGAAATGTATTTAAAAAATAATGAAATTCAAACTTGTGTAAATGTTAATTTTGACTAATTAAATAAAAGTCCGATGATGGGATGCTACCGAAGTCACAAGTAGTGATTCCTAGCTGATCCCTAGGTGAGAAGAGTCATACTAATTGTTGCCAAAAGTATTGGAATATTTAGTATGATTTTTCAATAATTTAATTTCTTAATAAAAAATAAATAATTTTTCTAAAAAGAAAATAGAAAAAGAAAATTAATAATAAAATTTAAATTTAATTAAATTCATCCGATGATGGGATGCTACGGAAGTCACAAGTAGTGATTCCTAGCTGATCCCTAGGTGAGAGAAATCCTACTAAATATTGCCAAAAGTATTGGAATATTTAGTATGATTTTTCAATAATTTAAATTTTTTATTAAAAATGAAAATGAATAAGTTTTTTTTTAAAAAAAAACAAAGAAATATAAATAATAAAAAATAAATAATGAAATTTGAAATAAAAAGAATTCATTTGCATCATATATTATTTGTTTGCATCATATGCATTCATTTAATTTTTAAGTAAGTGTGAATCTTCCGAGGATGAGATTCTGTAGAAGTCACAAGTAGTGATTCTTAAGAAATCTCTAGGTGAGGAAAATTATTTCAAATGCTGCCAAAAGTATTGGAGTATTTGATTTAATTATTCAATACAAAAAGGTTCACATTTACTTTCGAAAAATAAAGTAAACCAAAATAAAGTTACAAATAAAAAAATGATTTTTAATAAAAAGATTGAAATAAAAAGGAATTATTTTTAAATATTAAATTAAGAACATTTTATTAAAACGAAAAGGATAACACATGATTATTATGGTACCGTTTTTTAACGGGCGTCGTGGGGGTGCTAATCCTTCCCCACGCGTAACCGTACCCCCGAACCCAACTTCGTTTTCGCAGACCAAAATTGTCTTTTTAATGAAACTTAATTAATTTTGAGATTTTGTTGAAAAGATAAATATTTTTAGGTGGCCAATCACACCTAGACAAAAAAAGATTGGTGGCGACTCCCACTTTTGTTTTTAAACGTCTTTTTTTCAAATTCGTCGAGCGCGAAGCCGTTACGACATAAATAAAATTAAAAATATATATTAAAATATTAAAAGCTCGATAAGGCTCGCAAGCTACTTGAGCAGAGTAATCTAATGCTCGAACTCGGCTCATTCGATGGCTCGAGTAGCTCGAGCTCGACAATAATTGAGCCAAGTTCGAATTTTGTTCGAGTCAAGCCTAAGTAGCTTCCGAGTACTAGTGTATCTTTTACACCCTTATTCATGAGTGCCTTCCTTTTACCCATGGGTTATGACTTAGTTGGCAACGCAGACTGAGTTTGTGAGAAGAACTCTTGAGTTCGACTCCCACTAAACACACTTTTGAAAAGGGGTGAAGAGCTTTAATAGGATTAGTCTCATACCATTAAAACGGATTAAAATACTTATAGTTTATACCAAAAAAATAAATTAATTATTCATGCTTTAATCGAGCGATTGCTTTTGTGAAAACCCCAAAAAGACCCTTGCACCTCGCGAGTCCTGATTCATGTCCGCTGATCAGCCATCAACACACAAATTTTCCGAACCTCTGCTAGTTTGAAAATTGAAACTTTGAATGATGGCTTTGAAAACGATGGCATGCCGTCTGCTGTTGATGCTGGGGGATCCACGCCGATAATTAACGCATCAATAACTACTCATCAAGAAAAATAAAACGAAACCAAAAACAGTAGCTGATCCTTAGCAACACGGTTTTTTTGTTTTTTTCCCTTTTTCAAAGGCACATCGTTCTTGTTATACCCAATACAAATTCAACTTTCTAATCTCAATGCATTGGTGTGTATATATACACCCTGAAAACTTTGTTTGTACAGTTTAAAAATTCTATTGACATTGTATAAATATAATATAATTTGGATTTTTATGTGCACATTTTTTATTAAAACATAGTTAAATATTAAACAATCAAAACTTAACTTAATGATTGTTATTTCTTCTTAGTAAGAACTAGTTTTTACTTGTGTGATGCATGAATTAGTTTTAATTATTTAAATTTATAAATATATAAAATAATATTATTTAATTTATTTGTTTAAAGTATATATTAAATATATCTAATATAATCAAGATATCCAATTATAAAAGAATTAAATATTTAATTAAAAAATTATGAAATTCAAAATATAAGATAAAAAAATATTAAGAAAAATAAAAAAAATAAAAACATATCATAAATAATATTATGAGCAAATCAAAAAAATGTTAAAATAGAATTTAAAAGTATATTTTAACATTTCAAGTGTTAGAGTAACATTTTGAGGCATATTTTCAATATTGACCTAAATAATCATTATTATAAATATGCATTTTATATACATATAATATAAATATGGATTATTTCATATATATATATATTTATATATATATATATATATAAATGATTATAACATAAAAGTCTTTATATTTATATATGAAAGCATAGTAATTTGTGTAATGCACGAATTAATTTTATCTATTTAAATATGTATGTAACATATATATTTATAAATTTATATGTTTTATACATAAATTCCATATATTTAGAAAAATAAGAATTTTAAATATTTAAATAATATACATGATTTGATGGTTTAGTTTTATACTTTTTCAATTTAGATAATAAAATATTTTTAAAATAAATTAAAATTATTTATTTTATAATATAAATAGATATCAATTAATTTTTTATTTAATTTTCCAAATATATAATATTAAAATTATGTTTCTTTTTTCTTTCAAAAAAATCATGTTTCTTTTTAAATATTTTTGGATTAGATAATATTTAAAATTAATTTAATATATTCTTTTCTTAAAAAAAATTCAAAAATTCTAAGGATTAAAGAAATTTTAGGAAAATAAAAAAGTAGAGAAGTTAATACTTATTATTTCTTTTGATTTAGGTGGACATGAAATTAATGATACTTACATGTCATTCAAAGAGACTATCTATGTAAGTTTCTGTGTATATATCTTACCAAATACCAAGTTTGTTATGTACCTTGAAATTTAATATGTATATTAGATTAGATTTATTTATTTAGAAAATAATAATTTTAAATATTTAAACAGTATACATGATGTTAATGACTTATTTTTATACTTTTTAGTTTAGACAACAAAATACTTTTTAAATAAATTAAAATTAAAATTTTATTTAGTTTTCCAAATAGATAATATTAAAATTATATATTTTTAAATATGTTTGGATTAGATAGTATTTAAAATTAATGTAAGACAATTTTTTAAAAAGATTGAGAAATTCTAGAGATTAGAGAAATTTTAGAGAAAGGGAAAAGTAGAAAAGTTAATGCTTATTATTTCTTTTGACTTAGGTGAATATAAAATTAATGATGCTTACATGTCATTCAAAGAGATTGTTCATGTAAACGTCTATGTAGATATTTTACCAAATTTACTATGTAACTTGTAATATAATATATATATATATATATATTATATTTAAAGGTTCTCTTTCCGATTCCCTTTTATATCTTCTTATGAAAAAACATATTTCAATATTGATGAAAAAAACTTTTCCAACGGATTCTTGAATCCTGTGTAGGTATATATGTATATTTATTATAAAAGAGGTCACAATGGAAAAAAAGATTCGTTTTCTATAAGAATTTTTATTTGATTTCATTTGAATAAATATTATTAATTTTTTTCTCTCTTAAAATAGTAAAATACAAGACTAATCACCTAAATTTTGGTGAATATTTAGTTTCACACTTATAAATTCAATGTTTTTTTTTTGCTCTAAATAAATGTTTTAGTCACTATAGTTTGGTTTATATTTTATTTAAATCGTCCAAGGGCTAGTCTCTAACAAAATGTCAAAGAGACGCTACACATACGATGTCAGTGACCATGTAACATGTCGACGGACTAATCAAAATATGACATTGGCATAATTGATTTGTCATATAAATAAAAAAAGAAAGAAAGAATTGGCAGGCAGGCAACAGCCATGCAACCCTACTCTACTCACTCAGCTTTCCACGACTTCGCCATGCTGTCTAGGAGATGCAAATTGATTCGTCACTAGAGAAAAACGTGACTATATATTCTCATAAACAGACAAAAAGGCAACCTGCTAATGAAGGAGCAATTCAGAGTCAAAAAATCAAATAAAATAGTCCAATAATGAAAGTGTATTTAATTCAGGGAAATTCCCTTTTCCAAGCTGCATGGCCGACCATTTTAACCTTTTCTCAACGAAAATTGAACTCCATCATTGCTAACAACCCAATTCGTCAACGCAAAATGTTCCACATTGGAATTTGTAGAAAGGAGTGTTTGTTAAAAATTGCAAGAACCAGAAATGAGATTGGGCCTAAGCCTGACAACTCTTACAGGGGCTTCAAAACCAGCCTTGTGTGCAGGCCTGAGGCCACAGCTTTGGGTTTGCCTATGGAAAGAAAGAAAAAAACAAAAACTTGGGCTTTCGAGCTTGTAACCAAGGGGGGCATTAAAGTGGTTGAATCTCAAAATACAAACTTGGGCTTTATCCAAAAATACATAAACTTGAGCTTCCGTGGGCTTGTATCTCCACTCAGCCCACTTCCCCAAGTGGCATTAACCCATTTTGGGAGCTTGTTGACAATTATAAAATACAAATCCTCAGGTTAAACATTGTGGCTTAATTTATTCACGTGCCATGGTTCACAATGCATGATATACTATCATTAATATTAAATGCCAAGGATGAACCCATCAAAGTTTACAGAAAAGAGTACCGAATGCCCATAAATAGAGGCCAAAACTGGCCAATCAACAATCAAAATAATACCATATTTTGACAATGGATTTAAGCCGAACGAAAGGAGCAAGTAGTGAACGAATAGAAAAAAGTATTTATCAGCCAGTTGTTTTTACTACTAAAATTAGTATTTAGTTTGTTAATTGTGAGTACAAAATAAAAAAATTAATAATGAAAAAAGTAAAAAATATATATTGTGTAAACGAATAAAAGATAGTTCTGTGCATGATGATTTGATTATATATATTAAACGAGGTATTTGATAATGTTAATAATAAAGGGCTCGTTTGGTATCGTTTTTGTTTCCTGTTTTCTGTTTTTGTTTTCAGTTTTTTTGGAAACAGAAATAGAAAACACGTTTGGCAACATGTTTCAACATGTTTCCGTTTTCAAAAAACGAAAACAAAAACAAGAATTTCCAAAATTGTTGGAAACAAGAATTTTTTGTTTTCATTGTTTTCGAAAAGATGTTTTCATTTCTGTTACTGTTCATAAGTAAGTGAATAGAGTTTATATATTACTATAATAATAATATTTTTATAATAAAAATATAAATAAAATTAATTAATTTTTTAAATAAAATAATATTAAATTTTAATATAAAATATTATTTAATATTTTAAAATTAATATATTTATTTTAATATAGAAAAGTTGAAAACGTAAAAAGCAATTAAATATATATTACATTGAACTATAATATTATAATATTATTTAATTTAAACTTTTATAATAATTTATTGAATATATTAAATATTTTAAATAATATCATTTATTATAATTTTGATAAGTTAATAATTAATATTATTATATAATATAATTAATTTTTATTTTACTAAACAATATTATTATTTAATATTATATTCTATCTTAAATTTAAAATATATCACTACTACTATTAAATCATTTAATATTATTAAATAAGTAAATACTTAACATTAAATAATATTATTTATATTAAATATAATATATTTTAATAACTATATAATTTATTATAAATTAATTAGTTAAATATTTTATTTAATAATGTAATATTATTATTACAATTAAATAAAAATTATTATTAAATATAATTTATGATTATTACAATTAAATTCAATAATATTTTTTATTTAATATTATATTTAATTATAACATTATTTAAATTATACTAAATTTTTATATGATTAAATAAAAATAGTTAATATTAGTATTAAATAATATAAAATAATATTATTCAATATTATCTACATATTATTATTTAATAAATATATTATTTTTATTTAATTTTTAAAAATTTTTTGTGAATTGAATTATTATATCTAAATCAGTTTAAATATTTGTTTTCAAAACATAACAGTATTAAACAAACATGTTTTCTGTTTTCAGAAATTGAAAACAAAACAAAATAAAACAAAAACAGAATTTTCAAAAACAGAAAATATAAAACAGAAAACAGGAAATATATATTAAACGAGGTATTTGATAATGTTAATAATAAAGTAATCAGGCAACAGCTAGGATGTAAATCAATAGAACTTTCGACAAATTATATTTATTTATATTAAACAAATCGATCCCGAACAAAATCATATCGGTTTGTTTATGTTTTTCGAACATTTTTGTTTAAAAAGGGTTAAAGTTCATTCGTTTGTATATAGTTTAATATTCATTTATTGTTTAATGTAATGACAAAAATAATGCTATTATCCATTTATCTTAATATTACCTTAAATTTATAACTATTTGTAAGTTTAAATTTGTATGATTATGATTTATTTATTTTAAATAAGTTTTTAGTTGTTTTCTGAATGCACTTGTTTGTATATTTGTTAGCATTAAATGTTCACAAATAAACTCATTTAATGTAAACCAATCGATTCTAAACCTATTTCGAATATCTTACTATCTAAAAAAATCAAGCTTGATTGTTATGGAAAAAAATTTCTTATCAAAAACAAGTTGATCTTGAATAACCCTAACAATAAAACAAATAGATCACTAACATAGTAAAATTAGTTCTAATTGGATTCGCTCACAGCTCTAATAATTGTATGAAAACTAATTGGAATAATTATAGAATTATATCTTTATATTGAATATTTTCTTTTTGTTATTTGAATTTTACTTTTTTTATTAATGACACTATTATTATTTAAAAACTAAATTTAATCCCGTGCGATGCACGGTGATTATTTCAATTTATAATAATTTTTTAAATAATAGAATTATAAAAAAATTATTTTGAAATATATGTTAAATAATGTATTAAAAACTTGATGCATATATAGAATATGCAAATTAAAAAGTAATTCAAATCAAATAACAATTAAAAAATTATAGAAAAATTAAATATTACAAATCTTAAATGTTTAATAAATGAATTAAATAACTACAATTTAAATGAAAACAATCTTTACTATATTAATCATTAGTAGATTATTGGTTAATATTGCATATTTGAAACTGATTTATTTTTAAAATTTGAAATTAGATGACTTTAAATTGATCTTATAAAATTAATTAGTATTGAAAAACTCTATTTTTTAGGATTTTTAAAAAAATTATTTATAATACTATCAAACATAAAAGGTAAGTAAAATAAAAATGTTAATAGAAATAAAACTAAAAATAATTTATTATTTAATTTTTTTAAATTCAAATCAATTCAAAAAAATTTAAATACAATATTTAAGATCATACACGTTTCAAAAGAATAGATAATCCATATAAACTTTTTCCCCCAATAAAGTGATTGAACAAATAATTCTGAAAAAAATAAATGAAAATTGAAAAAAAATATATGCAAGATTAATTTAATACTAAAATATATAAACTTAAATATCCTATTTTAATGTTTTTGATAAAAAAAATTTAAAATTTTAAGATAATTCTGATAAAAATATATGGATATTTTTTAATTTAAAAATAACATAATAAGTGATAAAAAATTTAAAGTCTAAGATAAATTTTATTTGATTTAAATAATTCTGATCAAAATATACGGATATTTTTTAATTTAAAAATAACATAATAAGTGATAAAAAATTTAAAGTCTAAGATAAATTTTATTTGATTTAAATTAAGATAATATAGTTGAAATCTATTTTTTAAAATTTCAAATATTTTAAAAATAATTAATTAATTGAATAGGATTATTATATAAAAATTAAAATCAATTTATTATTTTTTGAAAGATAATTAATTTATTATTTTAAGTATAAAAAAGTTAATATATCTTTGTAGGATATTTTTTGCTTTTATTTTTTATATAAAATATAAAAATTATTATAAAAAACTGAATTTTATTGAAATTATAAGTGTAACATTGATAAATGATTAAGTGATTTTTTATGGATATTTTATACTTTAAAAATGAAAAGAATTCATCTTATCACACATTTCACGTGTTCATATAAAATATGTTTGTCTTTTTCTTTAAAAAAGTGTATCCATATAAAAAATTTATACCAATATTAATTATTTCTATAAATAATGTATATAACAACAATACATATATATTGATAAAAGATGAGTAAAGAAATTTATAAATAATATGAGATTTTTTTAATTTTTAAAATATATATCTATCTTTTAAAAATTGAAATAGATAATTGATTTAAAAAGATAATTAATTTATTTTGAAATTTATATATATATATATTCCTATCTATAAAAAAAATGAAAAAAAAGTCTTATTTTTTATTTTAAGATATTACACGTATCAACTTTTTAGACTATCTACATAAGATGTTCTACTTGTAGTCAAATGCTTTGACTTTTATATATATATATATATATATATATATATTAGAGTATGTCTAAAAATTTTAAATTTTTATATTTGTGTTTTGTAAAAGATAAACTCCTTTTTATACTAAAAAAAAAAAGTTTTAACGTATTTCATACTAAAATTTAAAATTGTTACATAATTGATTTAATTTCCATAAGTTTTAATGTATATTTTTTTAAGTAAGGAATATAGATGTTAGAAAATAAAGGACATAATTTTTGAAACATTAAAAATAAAAAAATATATTATTTATATGAAAAAGTTGAAAACAATGAAGTATTGGTGTTACTTTTTTTTTTGGACGTAAATCAAACATGTCAACTACACTGCTGGTGTATATGTATTTTAGGGCTGCCAGGCAGGTTGGCGGTTGCAAGACCGTTTGATGGCTACATTTTGGCGCTTGCAACCGATTTGGGCTCCGGCGTTTTAGTGTGCTGAATTGACAACGATAAGCTCCGTACAAAAGGAACTACTAACACATTAAGTAAAAATTCTATTTTTAATTGCGTTATAATCTTTATGGTTATACATATAGTTAACAATAGCTTGTAACTTTTTTATCGAAATGATTAATAAAAAAAAATTGTAACATATGCTATAAAATTTGAATTTAAATTCAAAAAATCTAATTTTCTAATCCAATTATAAATAAATATATATAGTTAACCGTAGGTCTAGTGTTATGCTCGAATGTACTCATTACTTTCTTTAACTAATTTTATTGCTACATGTATGTAGGCCCATGAGCGAGCTATTAAAAGGAATATTCATATGTACTTGAGTTGTGTGTGTACGGTGTACCTATACAAGTTTGAATTTGATATATTTGAGAAATATTTTAATTGTACAAGTACGTCAAATTAAAAGTTTGCTATATATATATATATATATTTCATTTTTAAATTATTTTTAATATATTTTAAAAGATATATTATTCTGTATTAAACTTGTGAAATAATTTAAAATTTTCACTCACTGTGTATCTATGTTATATTGAACAAGGATTGAGCAGGTTGACAATTACAAAACAAGTTGGTCTGTATATCATGGAACTTGCAAGTCGCAACTGATTAAATTATGACAATTTTAGACATGATCACATAAAAGTAAAACTAATTTAAATTTAATAAAAAATTTTAAAAAAGAAAAATTCTACTCCTACTTCATTTTTTCTTATCTATACCTCAAACATTTATAAGACAAAAAAACCTTGTATAAAAAGACATTAATAGCCTAATAATTTTACAAAACGTAAACTCATCTTCCTCTTCTATCATCTTCTCCTCCTCTCCCTTTCAACGTTAATCTTCTTCTTCTCAACCGTGAGAATCAAGCGTTGCTCCAGAGTATCGTCATCTCTGGATTCTATTCTAGCTCAATGCTGCACAGTAATAATAGAAAATGTCATATGCCGTATATAAGCATCATGTATTCCCTTTCTCCTGATTTTCCTTTGATCACAGAACTGAAAGTCTACAGTTGGCTATTCAAAGAAGGAGCAAAATATTTTTAAGAAAGGAGAGAGAGAGTACTAATCATTATATCTTCCAATCACTAAACTCCACAGATTGCAGCAGGATTCTTAAATATGACCAGAATATGTTCACAATAAGGCTCTAGAAGTACACCACTGTATGAAAGAACAAACTCATTGAAAGATGAATAATACACTGCTTTGATAAAAGCCTATGTCATGGCTAAGTCAACCAGCAAGAAGATATAAACTCTGTACCTTGTATGTTATCATTTTCAATTAGCTCGATTAGTGCATTAAATATTGTCAAACAATCCTGTCTTTTTATTTTTAAGTATGCAGCATGGAGTTTCATTTCCTCACTTCATGGCCCGTCACAAGTTTTATTTCAATAATTTTCCATTTAAAAGACTTACACTCTTGTAGCGGAAACCAGATGCTCCAAAAATAAATTTACTTTGTAGGGCTAGTCAGTTGTCAATTAGGAGAAGAAAACAGAATATCTAAAGCTTTCAAAGGCACACAAACGATACTTTCATGTCTTTAATACCATCAAATAAACCTTTTCTCCTCTTTATAGTCCTGACACTCTAGCCATTAGCCTTATACTTTTAGCTGAACTGCTTGATCAATGACCGTAAGACTTCACACTGTTTGCTGGATGAACAATATAGCAAATGAAACACATTCAACCATTAATTAAGGAGCTAAAGTCCCACGCAGATGCATCTCCGCGAGACTCACGGTCTCGCGCAGGACCATCTGCGCAGGACTATGTTCGCCAGACGCTCGATTTCTTCCATTACCGACGGAATCCACCGCTCCGACAATCAAAGGCAGGTGGCGATGGAGATGGTCTTGGAGATGGGCAAATAGCAATGGAGATGGTGTTGAGCTGAAGGATCGGTGAGAGTAAAAGCAAATAAGGTTATTATTGTAAATTCATGAAGTGTAATCAGTAGGTTTTGGGGAGTGCAAATAAAACGTAGTATAAACAGTAAAAAAAAAGTGTAAATAGAATTTCTCTCTAAAAAATTATTTTTATCTTATCAACATAAATTTTAATATAAATGTTTACAAAATTTATTTCCGGCGTTGTAGTGGCTGAATCGACGACGATAACCTCCTTACAAAATGAACTGACAAACAATTTTAAGAATCTGATGACGAGATGGCCGCTGTCTTGTCGACTTGGAATAAACACATATTGGTTTAAGTTTTATCCTTAACATCACATGTCACAGTCTTATCTAAAAAAACAATCGGCCAACTGTAATTCTTAACGCAATGAAGGGCGGCCCTTTCGCGTGAATGTGGGATGCCCTCCTTTCACACTGAGCCTTCCACCAAGTCTCTTTGATCAAGAAAAATTGTGATGTCGGGCGACTTGGGGAATATTGACTTGACTGCCGACGCAAGTGGCTGGACCAACCGCCATGCAGCCAATCCCGAAAATACAACCGATTTACCATTTTAGCCTTCGGAACTTTTACACTCTACTTAGGCTAGCCTAGCCCAGCCCAGCCCAGCTTAGCAAGCGCTTATTCCGGTGCCTATGATAATAAAATACATTTGCACACAAAGGCAAGCTAAAGAACCGGTTGGTTGGAGAGACCGACAAATTACGTCCACTTGGCATTTCAAGAACCCTGTAGAGATTGACCAATTACGTACACGTGGCGTGTCAAGAACCTTTCCAATCCATTATTGATCTGCCTTTGATTGCAAGCACCTCTTTTGCCTTGTGTGTGTATATAATAAGCTAAATCCACAAGGGTTCCCGTGCACAATCTCGTTCCATCCTTTGCCGGATAGCAGCCACCATGCCTCAAGCAATCGAGATCTTCTCAAAGTTACTCACTCACACTGACACCAGAAAAAGGTTGGCAATCCCAGTAAAAATCTTGCCTGCCTTGCCAGATTTCAATGGAAATCATGCCGTGAAAATTTATCTTACATATGGGACAAGAGTGTGGCCAATTGTCTGCTCTGTCCGCAAAAATGGGTATAAGAAACCAGTTTTCTGCGGTGGATGGAAAAATTTTGTTACTGCCAATAATTTCAATGTTGGTGACAAATTTACCATGTACAAAGTGTTTGATGAGGCGGCTTCTTCGCACTTTAGGGTTGAAGTGGAGAAGCCAGCCAGGCCATCTGGGGTTCTTTCTTCTCCTGCTTTCTCTCTGAATAATGATGTTGATGAAACTACTGGCACAAGCCGCACACAAGTCCTCGACTTTGTACACGAGCAAGAGCAACAGCTTAAGGCTATTGAAGTACCGATCAAAGCGGAGGGAGGAGCCATCATGGAGCTAGCCGATGTTGCTGCTGATGCGCCAGTCTCTTTCGTTGATCATGTTACGTCGAAACCATCCTGCAGGATATTTGGTACTCATTTAAGTGATGAAGTGAGTAGCAAATGTCACTTCAAGACTGAACAGGAGACTGAAATGAAGTTCTTTGGCATTGCAAAGGGTATTTGCAAGGCTGAACCTCATCTCCATTCATACTTTAGCACCAAAGAAGAGAGAGAAATTAAATTCTTTGGTCTCTCTGAGGGTGGTGCAATGGCCTATGACATTACTCAAGCTGCTGGAGAAGCATGTTACAAGAGTAACATTGAAAGGCTTAGCTTGGTCTCGGTTCAGGAACAAGCCACTCCATCTCCATATGCTGCAGAAGTGAATTTAAATTTGACTTTGGTGCCGCCAATTGTGGATTGAGGACAGGAAGCACCGGTATTTTACTCAAAACCATTGTATGAAGTTACGAGATCGAAGAGAACTATTAGCTATAGAACAGTAGTACTGGAGCTCTCCAAGGCTATCAGAGTTGGGGTTCAGTCTAAAATGAATTCCGCTGAATGAATCTCATTTCTTTTCGTCTTGTTTATTTTCACTAGAGCTTTGTATCTAGCTAGCCAGCTTGAATGTCTTCGGTCGGTGCGTTCCTTTTGTTCTCGTTATGTGTTATATAATATGATAATAGTCGTACCTATGTGTAAAACCCTATGCTTTTTGTTAACTTTTTTTTCTTTTTTTGTGGGGGTTGTTTGGACATGATTGAGATATTACAGTAGTTGCTTATTGATTTCGATTTTTGATTTGATTAGGATTTAAGGTTGAGAAATCCGCATATCAAAGACTCGGTTTTGTCTTTCACCCCAAAAGTCGTTGTCCACCTCGTTGACGTGGTTTACCGACGTCTCCTCCTTGTTCCTTAATGGATCCGATTGATCCAACTCTAATACCAGTTCGTCGGCCCGTAAAATTCAACTCTTTCAACAAGGTATGGAGGTAACTGTCTGGCTATTTCATCCTGATCAGCTGTTTATTTTGCTTTATTTACTCTTGTTTTTTTTTTTTTTGCTAAGCCAAAAATTTTATTAAGGGATAAAAGATAATCTTGTAGTACCAGGATGTTATTTACTCTTGTTAATTCAGCCAGATCTTGTTGTTTTCCAGGGGGAATACCGCCAGCTAGCCAAGTTTCCAGTTGCTTACCGTATATATTGGCATATACGTAGAGTCTGGATGATTAAAACTCCATTATATTCTGGTTTTTCATCATCTTCCTTTCCAAAGCCAGAAGTAAACCCCCCCTGCTCCTTATTTTCACCCCCTTAGGGTTTTCTTTAATGGCTGAATTTCAGCAGTTTCTTTTGAACAAATTTTGCTTCCTTTCCAAATTTTTTTTTGGCCAACTTCCTTTCCAAATTGAGTTTCCTAATTTCTAGGTGTATGGTTCTTTTATTTCCCAGAAAATATGAGATATAGTTTTGATAGAAAGCTCATCTCATGTGTTAACAGACAAGTGGTTAAACCAATAATTGGAACAATATTTTATGTATGTTTGCATTATGGTTGGGCTAATTGCACCTGGTTTTCCTTTTTAAAATACTTTTTCCTTTTTTTAATTTCTTTTATAATTTGATTAAAATTTTTATCTTCTTAAATTAATTAGTACCAAATATCCAGCAGGATATTTGCAGTCATTTTTTAAGGGTCTTTCTGATCACATGCAGTCTTTTTTTCTTCTTAAGATGAAGGATTTTGGGTTTGTTCAATACATATTCTTCTTGAATCGGTTTAAACACGCTTATAGTTGACAGAAACTTTCATTCAAAGAGTGAGTTTCTCGGTGATTGGAATATATAAAGTATAATTTTCATGGCTTTGAAAGGGGAAGTCTTTATTCAATCTCTTGGTAAGGCTTGGATGGAGTGCTTACGTAAAGTTACTATATTTGGAGGTGAAGGAATGTGAGAAGAAATTAACATTTACGACAAGATATATTTAAAAGCGAGAGGCCTAATATGCTGTTTAATCAATCAACTTTGCTGCTGATGTTTAGATTTAATTATACTTGGTTCTTAATATCTGCCTCACATTACTGCAATTTTCATTAAATATTGCTGATCTTTGTACAAGTTAGGGAATATTCTTCTTCTTCTTCTTCTTTTTTTTTTTGTTGTGTGTGTTAATTAGCTGTAATGAGATTTCTTCACTTATGTGTTTGTGATTTTTTCTCTTGGATGAATGAGTACAAATTCACTTCAAATTAACATCAACTTCTGACATTTTAATTTACTTGTTAAAGATGTTAAGTTGCTTCTTTCTTGAACAAAAGAAGTTGCAGTCATGGAATACGAGAAAGAAAAATGCAGTTATTGGAGTGAAAACCATCTCTTAAATGCTTTTTTTTTGTTAATTATGTATAAATGATAAAAAAGTAACAATATATATATGATTTAATTAACACACTATTCATAATTAATAATTAAGTTGATTTAGTAATAACCAACCAAAATTCATATCGTAGCCAAATAAAACTTTCATAAATAATCAGTGATAAATTTCACGTGTAAGAAAAAAATACAAAGTAAACTGACATTAATTAATTCATACTTACCGATAAATACACTATTTGACAATTTTGACTTGTTAATAAATTTTTGACGAGTGGTTAATAAAAAATTATAATATACTATAAAATTTAAATTTAAATCTCAATAGTTTCAACTCGGTCTCCCATTATAAAAAAAAATTCATCCAAAAATTTTTTTTATCAATGACTGAACTCACCACCAATATCAAAATCGGTTAATTTGGATTAGCGTGACAGTTCAAATTTAAGATAATAGAAGTTTAGAATGGATAATGGTGAAAACATTTCTTCATTAAAGATCATCAATCATAGTTTAAGATCTGGTCGGTAGAAAGAAATTAATACAATAATCTTCATGAGCCAGGACTAATCAAAACAACAATTTTTCTCTTTTTCTTCTATAATTTGATAAAGTACGGTGAAAAGTATATATTTACAGAAAGTTGATAAAGTACAAAGCAAAAAATATATTTATATATTTTTTTAGTCAAGACAGGCATGCAGGGCGCACAAACAAAATAGAGCGCGTGCTAATTAGGGCTTCTTTTTTTTTTTTTTTCGTTGGGGTTATTTGAACTTTAAGTTAGGCTGTGACATGAATATTTTAACAGAATGAGCTAAATTAACACTTACCTTACATTGATTAATTAAGGACTTATTGAATCAATTTCTAACGCTATCGCACACTTTTAGGATAAAAAATAAATAAATAAAATCATGAAAGTTCATATATAAATCACGGATTATTATCCTATCCACTGTCAATGAAGTTTTTTAACTCCACAAGCAAGGTTAGGATAATGACATGTGTCCTTTAAAAATATTAAAAAAATAAAAAATAAATAAAATGAGACACATTTCATCGTCTTAATCCCGCTTGTGGAGTTAAAAAACTCCACTGACAGTGTATAGGATAATTTTCTTATAAATCACACCATTAATTAGTATTAGTATTATTGTTATGAGTTAATTTTTATTTCATATATACACTATTTTTTTATCAAAAAAGATAAATTATAATTTTTTAAATCCTCCAATCAAAAAAAAATTTTAAATCCGAAAAGGAAATTAGAAAATTATCACATTTCTCATAAGTCATATCCACTTGTATTATTTTATTCTTATCATTAAATCTTTTTATCTATTAATTAGTCATTGGATTAAGTATGTGTTTGTTACGTTTTATCAATATAATATGATTTATATTATATTATATAAAAACTAGTGTAAAACGTAAAATTTATAATATTAAACTAATACGAAACTGATATATCAATATTAAAGTTTTAGTTATTCAAATAGAAACTAAAGAAGTCTCATGCAATTTCAACATTTAAAATTATATTCACAAAATTAAGTTTTTCAATTAAAAGAAACTATTAATTCATATTTCCATTTTATCCTCAAACGCTTAATTTGAAGTTTTAGTTAAATTTTATTCAAAAATAATTAGTAAAAGATAAATTTAAAAAATCTTTTAACAAAAGAAATTGCAGCAAATAATGCAAATGTGGATATTAAAATCTTAAACATATGGAAAACCCTTTTCTTATAATCAAACTGACTAAGTCCTCATTCTTGACTCATGAGTGCTTTCTTTTTGCCCACAAATACCTTAATTAATTTATTTTTTTTGTATAAGTACATGTATCCTCATCTGTTTTATTGTCTGAGATTAATTCTGTTCGGATTGAGAGTGATAAATGGTAAAGCCTTCCCAATAGTGGAGACTCTAGGACTCGAACCCTGTCCAAGCACCTGGGAAAAGAGTCCACTTCTACTTCTTCCAACCACTTGTTGGTACCTTAATTAATTTATTATTCATGCTTTAATCGCGCGATCGCATTTATAAACCCCCAAAAGACCCTTGCACCTCGCGAGTCACGACTCATCACCACTCATCAGTGACAGTCATCATCACACGATTTTTCCGACCTCCGCTAGTATGAAACTTTGAATGTTGGCTTCGAAAACGACGGTATGCCGCCTGCTGCTGCTAGGGGATCCACACCAATAATTATCGCATCAATAACTACCCATCAAGAAAAAAAAAACGATACCGAAAGCGGTAGATTACTATCTGATCCTTAACAAAATTTTTTTTTTTCTTCTTCTTTTTCAAAGGAACGTTCTTCTTATTATACTCCAAACAAATTCATCTTTCCAAATACAATGCTTCGGTGAATGTGTGTATAAAAATATATGTAAATAGTATTCATCCTTTTGTAAATCTTATTCATGAAATTAAAAAAATTTTATTTACAATATATAGGATAATATTTATGTTTATAAAAAAGATATGGTGGTTGAAATCTTAATATTGCTATCTTGAAGTAGGTTGCTTTGAAATTGATATATTGATTAACAAAAATTATTGACCTGTTGTATTTGTAGTAGAATATATGCTAACTTGGATAAATAAAATTATAACTTATCCAAAAAAAATAATTATATATACATACACAAAGTTGAGATTGAAACATATTTCAATATTGATGAAAAAAATTTACGTGCAGATTCCTCTGTGTATATATATTACAAAAGAGGTCACAGTAAAAAGAAGGGATTTATTTTTGTATTATGTGATAAGAATTCTATATTTGATATTATCTGAATAAATATTATTAATTTTTTCTTTCTTAAAATAGTAAAATAGAAGGATAATCACCTAATATTGGTGAATTTTAATTTGACACAGTTAAAAAATTTAATGTCTTAGTCACTATAGCTGGGATAGTTCTTGATATAATCGTCCAATAGTTAATCTCTAACAAAATGCTCACTACACATATGATGTCAATAACCACAGAACATGTCCACGAGCAAGAAAATGACATTGACATAATTGATTAGGCATCAAAAATAAAAAATAAAAAGAAAGAAATAATTGGCAGACAGGCAACAGCCAAGCACCGCTGCTCGCTCATCTTTTCACGTCTTTGCCATGCCAGTGTAGGTGATGTAAATTGTTTCGTCGCTAGAGAAAAACGTGACTATATGGTGTATTCTCGTAAACAAACAAAAAGGCAACCTGATAATGAAGGAGCAATTCAGGGTCAAAAAATCAAATAAAATAGTCCAATAATGAAAACTCTTTCGATCCAAACCTTTCCAAAACATCATCCGATGGTCAAGGTCTTTTGAAAAGGGCTGTCTCTGTTTTATTGCTATGTTTTTTCCTTTTCCAAGCTGCATTGCCGACCATTTTTAACCCTTTCTCAACGTAAATTCAACTGCAACATTGTTACAACCCAATTTGTACACGCAAAATGTTCCACAAAGTTTACAGAAAAGAGAACCGAATGCCCATAAATAGAGGCCAAAACAGGCCAATCAACAATCAAAATAATACCATATTTTGACAATGGATTTAAGCCGAACGATAGGAACAATTAGTGAACGAATAGAAAAAATTATTTATTAGCCAGCTGTTCTCGCAAATAAAATTAGAATTTTGTTCGTTAATTGTGAGAACAAAAATAAAATAGTAATAATGAAAATAGTAAAAAATCTACTGCATAAACGAATAAGAGATAGTTTGGTAAATGATTATTTGATTATATATATATTGAATGAGAGGTATTTGATAATGTTAATAAAGAAACACTTATACAACAGCTAAAGACGTAAATGAGTAGAGCTTTCGACAAATTAGTTCGTGAATAAACTTAGTTTCTGTTCATTAATATTAAATGTTCGCTTATTGAACAAATTGACCTTGAAAATTAAATCTGTTTAGTTCATTTATGTTTTCCAAACATCCTTGTTTAAAAATGGTTAAAGTTTACTCGTTTATATATTGTTTAAATTTCATTTATTGTTTAATATAATGACAAAAATAATATATAGTATTATCTATTGATCTTAATATTACCTTAAATTTATAATTATTTGATGTTTACATTTGTTTGATTATGATTTATTTATTGTTAATGAATAAGTTTTTAATTGTTTTTGAACACACTTGTTTATATATTTGTTAACTTGTTTATTAATATTCACAAACAAACTCATTTAAATTAAGCCAATTGGTTCTAAAACAATTTTGAATGTCCTATTATTTAAACAAATTAAGGTTGAATATTATGAAAAATTTTCTTGTCAAAAACAAGTTGATCTCGAATAACCCTAACAATAAAACAAATAGATCACAGCTATAATAAATTTAGTTCAAATTCGATTCGCTCCAACCCTAATAATTGCACAAAAACTCATTGGAATAATTATAGAATTATATCTTTATATTGAATATTTTCTTTTTATTATTTGAATCTTAATCTTTTTAACAATGACATTGTTATCATTTAAAAATTATGTATAAAAATTGTAAATTTTTATATTTGTGTTTTGAAAAAATACAACTCATTCTTGTACTAGAAAAAACTTTAACGTATTTTATATTAAAATTTAAAATTGTTACATAATTGATTTAATTTCCATGATTTTTAATGTATATCTTTTTAAAGCAAGGAATGTAAGTGTTAGAAAATAAAGGACATAGCTGCCGCGCAGGTTGGCGGTTGCAAGACAGCTTGATGGCTGCATTTTGGCGCTTGCAACCGATTTGGGCTCCGGCGTTGTAATGTGCTGAATTGACAAAGAAGACATCCGTACAAAAAGAACCACTAACAAATGGCCACAACATGACAACGAGCTGGCGATTGTCTTGTCGACTTGGAAATAAAAACGACAAATACGCACAGATTTAAGCTGGATTTACACTTTTATCCCTCACACACAATGTCATCTCAAGAAACAATTGGTTCGCCAATGAGGTAAACAAATTTCTCAACAACAATAAAGGGCGACCCTTTCGTGGGCTCTGCACCACGTTCACACTTGGAATCCGCGACCAAAGCTCTTTGCTTAGGACCCAATAGTCGCTATTGCAAGAAGAAAGTTTCTATTTGCCAGTTGCCGGACCAACTGCCAATTCCACGAATATAACCGGATTGCTATTTGGCTATATATCCTAGGCTGAGCTAGCGCTTGTTGCGCTAGGATAAATAAATGACTTTCTTGAGCAGGATATAATGTCATATAATAAAGCAATAAACAAGGGCTGTTGAGCCGGAGGAGAGGCCGTTGGGTTACGTACACGTGCAATATTAATTCAAGACCCTGGTGAGGGCTTTGGGTTGCTTACACGTAGCGTGTCATCTCCGCAATCAATCTTATTTGTCGTAGGTTGCACGCGTCTCTTTTGCCTTGGGTATATGTAAATATGTAACGCAAGCAGATAGTGTACAATCTAGTCCCATCCTAGGAGTGCGGCACTAAAATTTTCAGACAGCCTTTACCGGCCTGCAGCCACCATGCCTCCAGCATCAGAATTTTCTCAAAGTCACTCACTGACACTGACACCTGAAACAGGTTGTCGATCCCGGTAAAAATCTTTGAGCTATATCTTTATTTAATATTGCTGTTGGTAGGGCTTGATCAGAATGCATGAAACAGTTATTTTGTAACAGTATATTTTTTTATTTAAATTATGTTACGTACTGGGAGTCTTTAAAACTTTAATGAGACTAAAACGTCTCTCACTGATTTTATCTAGTTGATTGTAATTTTTAATCTATGTAATAAAAACATATATGGCATGCAGAACGCAGATGGATGGAGCTAACATGTAGTTAATAATTTATTATTCGTACTATGATCGCGCGATCGCTTTGGTAAAGCCGAAAAACATCCTCACACTTCGCGAGTCGCCAGTTAATTCATCACCCAAAATTGCCAACCTCTGCTGGTGTCTGCTAGTTTGAAACTTTCTTTGAAAACGAAGGCATGTCGCCTGCTGCTGCTGGGGGATCCACGCAAATAGTTACTTACACTTGCAACAACAACTACTTGGCAAGAAACATAAAACGACACCAAAAACAAAGTGATTACTATCAATTGTAACCTAGTTTGTTTTCGTACTATGCTGTAGAAGATTCTATTTCTGATTTCATTTGAACAAATATTATTAATTTTCTCATTCCTATAATTTTCTTAAAAAAGGAAAAACGCGAGGGTGATCATCTAATTATGAGTGATTTTTATTTTGGTCACGTAATTATAAAATTTAATGTTTTAATCATTAAAGATGGGGTAAGTTTTTATTTTGATATCCCAACCGTTAATTTTTTTATTTTTTTTAGTTCAAAGGGAGATACAAGAAGAAAGAGGGTTTGAATTTTACACCTAATATTTTTTTAAAAAGAAAAACAATCACTAAGCTAAGCTTTAGTTGTTCACTTAAAGATGAACAATGTGTTCTTATCCTATAAAACATGAAAACTTTATGACTACACGTCAAATGTAGTATATTTTTTAATTTTTTTAAATAATTTTTTTTATATTCATATACAAATTTTATCAAATTTTAATTTGTATAATTTGTATATTTTTTATCCGTATCATTTTCATATTATATCATTGTATCATATTTAAATTACTCACCCTTAGAAAGGCAACTTGCTAACGAAGAAGCAATTTAGGGTCAAAAAATCAAATTAGTCCAACAATGAAAGTGTATTTAATTTGCTTTGTACATGTGTTGAGAGAAGCAAATCATTTTGCTGATACTCTTGCCAAATTGGTGTTGTTCGTAATTCCGACCTTGTACCTTGGATGTTATTGTTCCATCTTTTTCAAAAAAATTCAATAAATTTTAATCTTCAAAAAAAAATGAAAGTGTATTTTATCTGCTCTTATCCAAAAAAAAAGTGTGTTTAATTTGCCCCTTCTAGAGCTCGGGGAAACTCTTACGATCCAAAACCTTTTTAGAACACCATCCAATGGTCAAGGCCTTTTTGAAAAGGGCCATCTGTGTTTATAGGCCCATTTTTACCCTTTTCCAAGCTACAACGCTTATTTGCAACGCTTTCTCAATGAAATTGAACTACTATGCTAAAATTTGCAAAACTTGAAGACCCTAACCTGGGCTTCAAAACCAGCAATGTGTGCAGGCCACAGGTTTAAGTTTGCTAATGGAAAGAAATAAGAGCTTGTGCTTCATCCAAAAAATACAGAAACTTTAGATGCCCTGGGCTTCTATTTCCTATAGCCCACTCAGCCTAGTTCTTCACTTGCCCGCGTAGACCCGCGCCATATTCGGTCAAAAGTCGTTTCCATCGTCAGTTCTTGTCATAGAATTGATGATCAGAACGTTGCCAGTTAACACTAGCATCCAAAAGGTAAAGAAACTATACAGAAGGAATTCACCATTCATACAAGTTTTACAAGCCTAACAAGAATGCTTTATTTGAGAAACATATTGTTAATTGACAAATCTTGTACCGAAATCATAGGAAGTTGATTATGTTAATCATATATAAATATATATTTTACAATCAGAATATTAGGTATTGGATTTATTAAAGTAAAAATATTCATTTTTGATTTATTGATGGAGTTACGTAACCATATGTAAATTTCATTGCATAATAATTATTTACTTAGTTGAAATAACCTTAGAATTATACGATAGATATTATGAAAATAAGGGTCAAGATTATTTTGTTCTAAATTTCATCGAGTGGAATGTGGTTTATATACAAAGAGAAAAAAGTTATACCTAAATTAGGGAAACCTTAAAATTAAAAAAAAAAAAAAAGAAAAAGAAGAAGTCCAACAGAAGCAATAATTGATCAACCAAATTCATTGAATTGGTTCATATTCTTTGCATGTATTAGAAAAAAAATTTAAGAGGAAATTTTCTGTATTGATATTCATAACCCTTGATGTGGTTAAAAAAAAAGGTTGGATTTTTTATTTTTCTTAAAGATAGTTAAAGTAAATAATTAGCATTTGGTCATAATATAGTAGATTAAATTAGGAGTTTTACTTATTGTGTCTCTTTGAGCCATAAGTTCATTTTGAAGGATTGACGACTTATCTTAATTCATATCATTCTTAGCACTTTTATTATAATAATTTTCTCAAATTGTGCTAAATGCTAACTAAATGAAAGTCAAATTCATATAAAGATCAAGTAGATAAGAATGCAAGATACACTTGTCACAACAAGGTATGTATATGTGTGAAAAGATCCAGTTATAAAAGAGTGTAAAATTATTTTTTTTTTGGTGTGTAAAATTAAATTAAATATTCTTTTATTGGTGTTTTTACTTTTTGTTTTTTAATAAGATAAGCCATGTAAATGTCTAGATGAACATTTTCTCTTAATGATATGTAAGACGTTTAAAATCAATTATCCATTATCTTTCACCTTTTTAAAACAAATTCCCTATTATTCTTCACATTTTAAAACAGATTTTTTTTAAAAAAAAAATTACTTTCAGTTTTTGTTTTTTAGGTTTGAATTTCAGAACAAGGTTTCAAAATTTATCAAGAGGTTTATAAAAACCTATGCATAGCATGGCACACAAACTAGTTACATCAATATATGTTGTTCAGCTTCCTTGCAAGTAGGAAAAACACAAGCATGCTTGACTTAGCGCATGTCTTGCTTAGCATGGAGTAGGGAGTTACCATGTTTAAAATGGACTTTGAGTCATCATCCAGGAAGCAACCTTTGTCCTAATCACACGCCATATATTTATCCCATAAAACACAACCTTTGAACAATCAAAAGGGATGACAATTGTTAAGTATTTACATGAGAGACTAGATCGTTGACGGATCGGCTAATGTTGCAATGTTTTTCCTTCAAGCTTCACCACATATAGGTTTTGCTTACATTCCATCCCTGCAGCTTCCTAATAATTCCATAAATATTTTTACTTTTCTTTTGTTTCTTACATGGGTAAGTAAATATCGTGGAAAGTTGTGGTAGCAAACAGATTTCGGGTAGTTGTGCAGATATTCTAAGCTCCAGGATTAAACAAATGGAAGTGGTTGACAACAGGGGCTTATATTTATGTAAACCGACCTTGTACAACAATTAGCACAAAAACTGAGAAGAAAACACAAGTAGTACTGCAGTGCCTATGGAAGGAGATTCAGTGAACAAAAGGATTGAGGACAAATTATGGAATTCAAAATCTTTAGCCAGGCGTGTTTTATCAGCGGTTGATGAGGCCAAGTCTGTCCTGGAAAAATGGTTTGAGGTGGAGAAGCGAGTTGATCAGCTGCTTTTCATGCTGGAAACCCTACTCCGCTTCGTCTCCACCTCAGCTAAGAAATCCCTCTACTTGCGCCCGGTGGACCACGTAATTGAGGAGGTTGAAGGAATCCTGAAGCACGCTCTAGACATCGCCAGCAAGTTCAATCACAAAAGCGTTACTCGTTGGTGCTTCAGTGCCACCAAGACTACCGATTTTCAAACACTGTTTCGCAATTTGGATGATTCTATTGGCAATATGAAGTGGCTTCTTACAGTCTACGACCCCAAAAACAATGGTGCCTTTGGTGGAATCGTTGTCTTCCTCCCTCCAATTGTCAACAGTAATCCGATTTTTTTACTGGTCTGGAGTTGCATTGCCACCGTCCAAATGGGGCGCCGATTAAGTGATCGAATAGACGCCATTATGACTCTTGCTTCGCTTGCTCAAGATAGCAACAAATACAGGAAGTACTTTGTGCAAGAAGGGGGTGTGCCTCCTTTATTGAAGCTTTTGGAAGAGACCGATTCTCTTTACGCGCAAATAGCAGCGGCTGACGCCCTTTGCACTCTAACTAGTGACCCACAGATTATGAAGAAAATTGTGTCCGTTATAGTTCGTTTATTGAAAGATGCGCCTATTGAAGTTCAGCTTCAAGCGGTGAATTTAGTGACCACAATGGCAGAGCTCGACGAGGCAGGGGAATATGATTTCGCTGAAGGGAATGTGATTTGGCCGCTGGTAACATTGCTGTCATCCGGACATCTGCCGATGACCCTGAAATGAACTTGGGTAAGGGTCAACTCAAAATTAGTTGTGCCGAGGCTTGTGGAAGCTTGCTGCTAGAAGCGTTTCGAATTGTAGGACAATAGCAAAGACAAAAGCAATGCTTTGCTTGGCTAAGTTGGTGGAAAAGGAACAGGGTAAATTACCATACTATTGTTTGATGACTATAAAGGAGATAACAGCTGTTGCTGAATCTGATATCGATTTTAGACAATCTGTATTTAAAACTAATTCCCCTTCTGCAAAGGCTGTTGTCGATCAGCTCCTGAGGGTGATTGAAGAATCAGAGGACCCTTTAATGCAAATTCCGGCCATCAGATCAGTAGGTTCATTGTCGAGGATTTTCCCATCACGCGAGACTCGAGTAATAGGTCCCTTAGTCTCGCTGCTTGACCACAGGCTTCTAACAGTGGCAACAGAAGCTGCCATTGCTTTGCAAAAGTTTACGTCTCCACAAAATTACCTTTGTCTTGAGCATTGGAAGTCAGTGACAGAGTTTATTAGTTTCAGGGCTTGATGAGATTGATTGGAGGCGGTAATAAGATGCCATTATAAGTAAAAACTCATATCACAACCAGACGGATAAAGTCCGTTCTGCAGAACGTAGTCAGCAGGAACTCTGTTTTATGCTTTGCCCTGTCAACTTAAAAGCATTGTATATAGCAACTCTCCAGTATATATTGTACAGCACAAATCAATATCAAGTACATATCAACTCTTTCCTTCTATCTCTTTGTATTCTGCCTAACAATAATTTCCTTTTTTTAAATCAAGGTATTTGAAGCATGTGTAAGCTCCACAAATTTCTCTCTTCAGGCTAAACAGTTCATCCACCTTGAGAGGACAGAAGAAACCATAGTTGCTTCTTTTTTAAACATATCTTGCAAACATATGGTTAGGTACTGGTTTGATTGGGGGATATGGAGAAATATAGAACCATAAGTGCATATTCTCGGATGAAGCATTTCGTGAAATACTTCATTAATATTTTTTAAGTTGCTAATGAAGAAGGATTTGGAGAAGAAGAAATCATGATATAATTTAAGACTGCAATGAGATAGAGATGGAGATAGAAGCAAAACTAGAAAAATATTCTTAATCGTAATATAAAAAAATGTCTTAATCTCCATGATTTGTATTTCATGATTTTTTTTTATTTGAAATATATTTAAAAAAATATATCTTAATTGTCTTTGCTCTCGATTCGTTTGCTCAACCACATTAATTTTACTATTTTATTATCTTATCTTCTCGTCTGTCAAAGTTCTAATAATATAAAAGAAATTAGAATGAAAAAATCTATTACTCTATTTATATTTATTGTCCGCACACTCCACGCGGCTTTGGTGTCCAAAGTTAAATACTAAATGACACATTGATGACAAAAATGTATTTCCTTAATGTTTAAGTTGTTTTATTTGGCATTACACAATTCCAATGCGTAATTTCCTAGTAAATTTAGAGTTGGTTTTGAGAAAAAAAGTTGTCTTTTAAGAATCCTTGAAGTTGAGCTAACGTATATTTATGCAGCAACGAGCGAAGACAAGGAAATTTACAGGATGTAGACAAAATTTAGCTGTTTAAAGTGGTCCAAACAAACAAAAAGGTAACTACCTAACGAAAAAGCAACTGAAGGTCAAAAACTCAAAAAAGTATGGTCAAGGCCTGCTGAAAAGAGCAACAAGTACAGGGAATACTGTTGACACCTAATTTTGTCCCATTTTCTTTGTTATTATTATTACATATATATATGTATTTATTTTTATTTTTCTTATTTATATTATTTTTATTATTATCTGTTATTATTATTATTATATTATTACTATTATTTTTATTTTTATTACTTTTATTTTTATTTTTATTATTTTTATTATTTTTATTATTATTATTATTATTATTATTATTATTATTATTATTATTATTGTTTTTATTATTTTTATTATTTTTAGTTTTTATTTTGTTTTTGTCTAGTCCAATCTGTCACCTCTCCCCTGCCAGGCCGTCCCATCTCCACCGGCTACCAGCCTATCACCCATCTCATCACCGCCGGCCACCAGCTACTCCTGCCTATTCCATCCCATCTACACCAGACCATTCGGGACACAAAAAAGGAAGCTTCAAGCTCCCACAGGAGGGGAACCGAAACACCCTTTCCCTCAAATCTCTCGAGCCAAACCCTAACACCAATAACCACAACCACTCACCACCACCAAAACCACCCGAAACCCCCTTTCCCTCAAAACTCAACACCCAGAAAACCACAAAACTCCAATCCGAGACCGATTCCCAATTCACCATCACCGAAACACCCACGACACCATCCCAACACCTAAACCACCATTACCCGTCAACCCCAAACCTCAAAACAGCCATAAACCCACCTACAAAAGAAAACAGCAAACAAACACAAGCTCCAACAACAGCACAACACAAAAAAAAAAAGAAGAAAAGACAAACAGAGAACCAAAAAGGGGGGGTTTCGGCTTGAGGTGCTTTATAGGGTTAGGGCCTCAAGATTTGGTGTAAGAAGCTGCCAAGGGGAAGAACAAGGGCGATCTGAAGATCGGTGGCGAAGGCGACGGTGAAAGAGGCTAGATCTGGGCTTGAAAGCCGACGGCTTTAGCTCTAAATCTAGGGCTTTTGGGGCGTTTTTAGGGAAAACTAAACCTAGATTCGGGCTCAGGGGTTGGAGAGCCTCCGAAAAGTAGTTTCTTTTTTTCCGACCACCAACGACGGTGGCCGGCGGCGAGCTAAGCGGCGGAGGACGGCCGCCGGCGGCGGCCGAAAGCGACCCCAGCGGCGGCCGGGAATCGCCCCCGGCAGAGAGCCTCAGAGGCTCTGGAATTTTTTTTGGGTGAAAGAGAAAAAATGAGCTAAAAAAAAAAAAGAGTTGGTTTATATAGCAAAAAATTTGGCTGACCCGCGCGTGACCCGGATCCGACCCGGGATCCGCGCGCCCGACCCGGCTCCACCTTCTTCCCGCGACCCGCGTGTCACGCCCGACCCGACTCCACGACCCGGGCATCCGACCCGGAAGCATCCCAGCTACCCGCGTGCCCAGCGCTCCGACCCGACCCGACCCGTGCCGCGTCCGACCCGGTCCAACCTGCTTGGCCCAGCAGAATCCGGCCCAATCCAGCTTGTATTTGGGCTTCATTTTGGGCTGCCTTTTGGGTTGTTTTGAAGGGCTCTTTTTGGGGTTTTGAAACCCAAATCCTCTTGGTATATTTGCTCTAACTTTAGCCTTTTTTAATGTTTAATTATTATTATTATTATTATTATTATTATTATTATTATTTGTGTTTCATTATTGTGATTATTATTATTATTATTATTATTATTATTATTATTATTATTATTATTATTATTATTATTATTATTTATGTTTTATTATTGTGATTATTATTATTATTATTATTATTATTATTATTATTATTATTATTATTATTATTATTATTATTATTATTATTAGTGCATGGCGTAAAACAAAAGTTTTGGAAAAAAATTTTTTATTCATATTTTCCTTAATTATTATTATTGATTAGGAAATGTTTTTAAAAAATAATAATAATAAAATAAATAATAATGAAATTTAAATTTGAATAAATGATAAAATTTAAGTAAACAAATCTTCCGATGATGGGACGTCATGAAACTCACAAGTAGTGATTTCTTGACTGATCCCTAGGTGAGAAGAGTCATGCTAAATGTCACCAGAGTATTGGGATATTTAGTACGATTTTTCAATAATTTAAATTTTTATTAAAAAAAATAAATAAAATAAATAAGTTTTTTAAAAAAGAAAATAAGAAAAGGAAATGAATAATAAAATTTAAACTTAAGTAAACAAATCTTCCGATGATGGGATGTCATGAAACTCACAAGTAGTGATTTCTTGACTGATCCCTAGGTGAGAAGAGTCATACTAAATGTTACCATAGTATTGGGATACTTAGTATGATTTTTCAATAATTTATTTTTTATTAAAAATAAAAATAAATAAGGTTTTTTAAAGGAAAATAACAAAAAAAAGAAATCAATAATAAAACTTAAATTTAAATGAAAATTTTCCGATAATGGGATGTTATGAAACTCACAAGTAGTGATTTCTTAACTGATCCCTAGGTGAGAAGAGTCATACTAAATGTTACCAGAGTATTGGGATACTTAGTATGATTTTTCAATAATTTAATTTTATTAAAATAAAAATAAATAAGTTTTAAAAAGAAAATAGATTTTTCAAATAATAATAAAATTTAAATTTAATTAAATGAAATTTTGTCCGATGATGGGATGTCATGAAACTCACAAGTAGTGATTTCTTAACTGATCCCTAGGTGAGAGAAATTCACTAAGCATTACCAGAGTATTGGGATACTTAGTGCAATTTTTCAATAATAAAAATTTTCATTTCAAATAAATAAAGAAATATTTATACAAAAAAATCAAAAAAATTCATTTGCATCATTTATTATCTGTTTGCATCATTTGCATTCATAATAATTTTTGAAGCGAGTGTGAATCTTCCGATGATGAGATTCTATAGAACTCACAAGTAGTGATTCTTAAGAAATCTCTAGGTGAGGAAAATTATTTCAAATGTTACCAGAGTATCGGGATATTTGATTTAATATTTTCAATACAAATAGGTTCACATTTACTTTTGAAAAATAAAATTTAACCTTTTTAAAAAAAATAAAATAAAACAAAATGATTTTTACAAATAAAAAAAATAAATAATAACTTTGAATAAAAAGAATAAAACTGATTGCAATGAAATAAGAATTATTTTTAAATATTAATTCAAGACCATTTTATTAAAATTAAAGGATAACACATGATTATTATGGTACCGTTTTTTAACGGGCGTCGTGGGGGTGCTAATCCTTCCCCACGCGTAACCGTACCCCGGAACCCAATTTTTGTTTCGCAGACCAAAAGATTATCTTTTTAATGAAACTTAATTAATTTTGAGATTTTGTTGAAAAGATAAACGTTTTCAGGTGGCCAATCACACCTAGTCAAAAAAGATTGGTGGCGACTCCCATTTTTGTTTTTAAACGCTTTTTCCGAAAATCGTCGAGCGGGAAACCGTTACGACAAATACTTTGTGCAAGAAGGGGGTGTGCCTCCCTTTACGCGCAAATAACAGCGGCTAATGCCCTTTGTATATTAATTAATAACTCAGAGATTATGAAGAAATTTTTTTTTTAATTTCACAAACGATTTTAGAATAATGACATGAGTCATTTAAAAATATTTAAAAAAATTAAAAATAAATAAAATAAGATACATGTTATCATTCTAATCTCATTTGTAAAGTTAAAAAATTTCATTTGCAGTAGATAGAAAAATAATCCAAAATAAATACTAAAAGATAAAAAATAAATAAAATTATTTTTATATTCTTTGATTTTAATTTTTTATTATTTTATTAAAAACTTTATACCTACAGTAGTCATTTTACTTTTTTTTAATCTCAACAAAACCAATCGCATCGTTCATTTAAACTAATCCTAAGTTGTACACACGATTTCAATATGTAATTTTTTAGGAAATTTAGAGTGGATTTTGGCAAAAAAAAAAGTGTTTGTTTTGTAATAATCTTCCAAGTTCAGCTAACGTACATTGATGAAGCAGAGAGTGAAGACGAGGAAATTTACAGGATGTAGACAAAATTCCTTTAGTTGCTTAAGTAACTTCCCAATGAAGGAGCAAGTTAGGGTCAAAAAATCAAAATAGTATAGCCAAGGCCTTTTGAATCTCCCGCTATGTTTTTCCCTTTCCAAGATACATCTACGGATATTTCTACGTTTTCTCAATGGAAAGTGAACCAATTTTCCACGCAAATGTAAAGGAAATTGTGCTCCAAATCATGTTATTGAAATTTTCCTTCTAATATAGACTTCAGTAAGGAGCCTATATTAAAATTTACAAAACCCAGGAATGATATTAGGCCTAAACATGACGTCGCTTACTGGGACTTCAAATTCAGTCTGGTGCCCAACCCAGGGCATGGCTTAGTTTTGCTTATGATAAGAATAAAATAAGGACTTGGGATTGATAATATATATATACTAGAAATAAACTCGCGCGATGCTGCGGATCTATTTTTATTTTGTAATTTTTAAAGTTAATAAAATTTATTATTAGATAAAAGTTATTGGTAATAAAAATATTTATTTCTTTCATATTGTTTAGTACAAAAGAAAAACATGTTTACTAAGGATAGAGTTTATATATCAAACAAAATGTCAAAAAATAATTTTTTGAGAAAATTGGATTAGCTTGAATTAAAAAAAATGCACAATACTTAAGTTAAATAGTATGACATACAGATAATCTGTTCTAGAAATAAACAAATTAAGATAATTATGCTATAACAATAAAAAGTAAAAGCACCAAAATATATATACGGCATAGTAGTTCAGATAATTTAACGAATAAGTAAAAAAAATTAACTAAGAAAGCTTTGTTCATATTATTAATCAAGTGTAAAGTTTTAAACTCATCTGTAAGCATTTTTATTTTAAAAATAGCTAATTGAATTATTTATATTTACTACAAAGTACAATATGCAAAGTAAACATATTTTTTTTTGAAAAAGTTAGAAGTAAAAACTCTTTCATATAATAATTTTCATTCGAAAGCAAAATATATGCAAGTAGAAGAAGCAAATAGATAAAAATATAAAATAATACCATAAAACAATAATAGATGATTGGATTAAAAAGAGTTAAAAAGCCATACAAAAAACATGTTAAGGATTTAACTAAAAAAATTGTTGAGAAAAAATTTTTTGAGAAAACAAAATAAAAGGACCTAAGTAAAAAAAAATTGTTGAGGGCAAAAAAAAAATAAATGTACAAGTGTCACACTATGGGAGAGGAAGAGACAAAAATATATATATACTAGTCACAAACCCGCGCGATGCTGCGGGTCTATTTTTATTTTGCAATTTTTAAAGTTAATAAAATTGATTATTAGATAAAAGTTATTGGTCATAAAAATATTTATTTCCTTTATATTGTTTAGTACAAAAGAAAAACATGTTTACTAAGGATAGAGTTTATATATCAAACAAAATATCCAAAAAATAATTTTTTGAGAAAATTGTATTAGCTTGAATAAAAAAATACACAATACTTAAGTTAAATAGTATGACAAACAGATAATTTATTCTAGAAACAAACAAATTAAGATAATGATGCAATAACAATAAAAAGTAAAATCACCAAAATATATAAGAATAAAAAAATACACAATACTCAAGTTAAATAGTATGACAAACAGATAATCTGTTCTAGAAACAAACAAATTAAGATAATGATGCAATAACAATAAAAAGTAAAATCACCAAAATATATATACAGTATAGTGGTTCAGACAATTTAACGAAAAAGTAAAAAAAATTACTTAAGAATATTTTGTTCATATTTTTAATTAAGTGTAAGGTTTTAAACCCATCTATAAGCATTTTTATTTTAAGAATAACTAATTAAACTATTTATATTTACTACAAAGTACAATATGCAAAGTAAAAGTTTTTTTTTTGAAAAAATTAAAGGTAAAAATCCTTTCATATAATAATTTTCATTCGAAATCAAAATATATGCAAGTAAAAGAAGTAAATAGATAAAAATATAAAGTAATACCATAAAACAATAATATAGGATTGAATTAAAAAGAGTTAAAGAGTCATACAAAAAACATGTTAAAGATTTAACTAAAAAAATTGTTAAAAAAAAAATTGTTGAGAAAACAAAATAAAAGGACTTAAGTAAAAAAAAATTGTTGAGGGCAAAAAAAAAATTAAATGAACAAATGTCACTCAAAAGATAGTGAGAGACAAATATAAATATATATATATATATATATATATATAGAGAGAGAGAGAGAGGAGAGAGAGAGAGAGATACACACACACCCACACAAACTTGTTCTATCCACCCTGGGCTAATATTTCCTACAACCTACACAGCCCAATTCTCCCCGTGGCATTAACTATTAAACTTCCTTGAGAGCTTGTTGACAATCGTAAGCCCTGAAGATGTGGGTTTATATAGAACTGAATTATCAAAAGTTCAAAAACATTACCAGTTAACACTGGCATCCATAAAGTATAGAAGCTATACAGCAGAATTTCGTTATTCATGCAAGTTTTACAAGCCTAACAATACATGCTTAATTTGATAACCATGATGTTAATGGAAAAATCTTGTATGGAAATCACAAAAGTTGAACAGCTGCGATGGCTGGAATTTTCTCTCGCAATTTTTGTGTAACAGCCACCCTAACAGTCATGACCCCTGCTGCAGGACCAGTGATTCGAACTTTCACTATTGGCTCCTCAATGGCCACTAATTCAAGAGATCCACCCGCTGCCCCAACCAGGTAGGGCCTAATTTCCTCTAGAACCTGATATAACATACTAGTTCAGAATAAGTTAACCATTACGGCTTAGTTTCTTCATATAACTCTTGTGATACACAATGCGCAATATGCTATCGCTAATATTAAATACCAATGATGAACAGGAACCCGACAAAGTTTACAGAAAAGAGTACCAAATGCCCATAGAAGCCAATCAACCATTGATTAAGGATTTAAACCAAATGAAAGAAACAAGAAAATTAAACAAAAAGGGGAACAAATTCTATCATGTATTATTCTGTCCACATGACATTTCTAACTATCTTGCCGCATTTTTCTATCATCCTTGGGTTTAGGGTTTTAATAAGCAAAACCATTCAGTGGTGCATGGTTTATACAATCATCCTAAATCAAAGGCAATCATATGTAAAGAGTTAGACTAATCTTATAGCTCTTCTTATGCCTTCGTTCTTCTAATTTGGTTTTGACAAAGGTAACAAAGATTAGGCAGGGGACTTAACTAGTAAGTTAAACCACTATATAGATCCAGCTACAGTCATTTATGTGAAACGGCAAATGCCCAATTCAAGCAATACATCAGTGATTACAGGAAGGTATTAAATCGTTAAGAAAGTGGCCATCAACAGTTAGTCTAAAAAGTAAAATTAAACTACCAATTTTGGAAGGATCAAAAATACTAGGGTAATAATATTCAGGAACCGACACAAGTTGGAAATAGAAAAGAATGCTGTCTTGGCCTATATAGTTTGATTAATTAATCTACAGGAATGATTTATATAAGAAGATTAGATTTAAAATGTTGTGATAAGGTAGATAATAAACATATATTTCATGTTTGGCAACTTAAAAAAAATGAACTGAAACATTGTTTGCATAGGGATTTGAAATTATTTCTGCAAATTTTTGTTTAGTTTCTTCCAATGATACTCTTTCTCTTACAACTCTAACACCTAAGGATGGATTAGAAACTAAAGTATATTGGCTTACTGCACCATATTGGCTTACTCTCTCAATCTCATTTCTCCTAATGAGTGAAAAGTTAAAATATAAAGCAAAAAAAGAAGCCTACGTCATATGGTGGGCTTCAAGGAGATAAAAATTTTAAGAGCTAATACGGCAGTGACGCAATTACCTTCTCAATATTTTCTTCATTCAGCTCAAGGCCAGTTTCTTCATCAGTTATCGGTTCCACTGCAACAATTTCAGGTATTTTTTCCATTAAACGTTTCTCGATACCCATCTTCATTGTCATAACAGAACTTGGACACGAGCCACATGCCCCTTGTAGCTTCAACCACACGACATTACCATCAATCTCATGCAATGCCACATTCCCCCCATCAGCAATGAGATATGGTCGAACTTCATCCAGCACACTTTCCACATTCTCTGCCGTTAGTGGCAACTCCAGGGCTGAGTCAGGAGCGGCCACAGCCTTTACAACTGCAAGAACTCAAAAGAAAGCAAGCTTCTACAGATTCAGAACATAAAAGATTCAACAATTCAAAGGGAAATAGGAAGACGAAATTTGGAACCTATCCAAGCTAAATAGAAATTTAATTATTCAAAATATTTATAAACCATGTGATAAACATGATAGAAACTTTTCGCATACTGCACATGCAGATAAGCTAAACATCTAATTATAGAGAGCAATAAACTCAATTTTCTAAACATAAACACTTGCAGAAATTCAAAGGAAGAAAAAAAAAGGCAATAGTGAGTAATTGTATATTGATAAAACAAAATATTGAAAAAATAAAAAAGACCAGCTTCAACCGTGCTATTTAGGTTAACAGAGTAAGATTTCAACATCCAAAACACTTGTCATGGAAAGATTTTTCTCCAATTATTCAGAGGTAACGGAGTTCAAAATTAACAAACAAAGAGAAAGGAAAGAAACTGACCTTGCCTACGGGTGAGAGCAGGTGATCGAATCCGCACACAACGCCATGAGCTACGCCGAGCCGGATTACGCCCTTTCGCGAGCGATAAGCGGGTGCCAAAGAAGCTTGACGGCTGGGGAAATCGGAAATTATCATTAGAATCTTGAATATTCGAACCAAAATTCAAGAAAAAGAAAGCAGAGAAACGAACCGTGGTCGTTGTAGGACGAGAACAGGAGGGTTCTGGGAATTGCTGGGCCCTGCAACAATATGCTGGGCTAATAACCACGGCTTGCATCTCCAAATCAACTATTTTTTGATTTGGACGCATAAAAGAGAAATCTGATTGCTGCGATTAATCACTCTTTCCTCTCTGAACTTCAAATTTCCGTTGTTCTTTCTGTAGGGATCTTCGTTTCTGCAGGATTTCTAGTTGGACGAATGTTTAGGCGATGTTTGGCTGTACTCGATGAATGAATTTATGTGGGTGGTGATTGTGAGTCCTCGAATGCAAGCTGACAAAAGCCCTTAGCTAAGCATCTCGCTGGCTAGCTCCTCAAAATCAATTTTTTCTTTTTCTCTTTATAAATAAAACAGAAAGAAAAACAGGCGAATTCAAATACAAAAAAAAAAATGTGAGCTTTTGATTATTGAAGTGTGGATATGGGGCAAGCGTCGGGGGTTGGGCCCTTTGTCCAAAATAAAACAGACACAGGACCAGGATAAATAGAAAAAGCCTTATCTCCTTAAAAAAAAATATCAAATTCCCAAAATTTAAGATTGAAAAAAGATAAACAAAACTAAATTTGATTTCAAATTGAATAAATTAAATTTATGTTATAAAAAATTTTATTCAAATTCAAATAAATGATATCATCAAATCGAATACGTTTTGATTAATTTAAATATGAATTGATTCAGACGCCAAACATAATCGAATATTTTATTCATTTAATACTTAATAGTTTGTTTTAGTTAATTGAAAATTTATATTTCAATTAAAAATTCAAATGAAAATTGAAGTAAAATTTAAAACTATTTAAATTCAAAAAATTAATCTTAATCAAATCAATTCATGCTAATTGGTCCGAATTAATTTTTTTATGCTATTCAGATATAGATCATAAAATAAATCATTTACATAAATTGGATAAAGTACTAAAATTTCAATCTTCATTCCTGCTAGAAGTCATGATCCAATTTGTATTGATAAAATACGATTGGATTTTGCATTGACTCGGTTTCGATTTCGAGTATATGTTAAAATTAAAATGAGAAAAAATTAATTTGAACATGAAAACATGATGAATTTTTTTAATTACATTACATTGGAATTGAACAAGTACAAACAAACTACATGCACTCTGTTGAATATCATTCCATAATTGCTTTACCCTTGTTAGGGAGTTTATGAAAAATAATCCATTTTAATGAAAAGAAACAAAAACAAACATTTTAGGAGATCGAAAATTCGAAATCCTTTTGTCTTAATGAAACTACATTTGACCAGATGCGTAGAGAGGGTTGTGAAGGGTAGCAGACGACGTCGCTTTCTTCTTGAAAAGCCAATCTCCCACGAGTGGAACAATGGGCTTCTTCTTCACCAACTTTCTCTCTCTTTTCCCTCCAAAGTACCCTTCCTTTTTGCCAATGCTGAGTATCTCAGACAAGGCGGGGTTATTCAGATTCTCCATTTTTTTCATTAGCTCTCTCCTTCTCTCTTCCTCTCTCGCTATATCTTCTCCTTTTCCCAACTCGAAGCTCACAGTTCTTGGTGTTGTCGCTGCCATTTTAGCTGCTGCCGCCTCTGCTTCGGCCAGCTTGGACATATTCTTGTGAAGTTCAGCATTAAGTGAAGCCAGCGCAATTTCTGTTTGCGATTCTCTCTCCTTCAGCAACTTCAACTCTGTCTTTGTTTCCTCAAGCTCAGCCTCTAGCTTCTTTAACGAATCTAGAACCCCTTGCTGGTTACTTTCCTGATCATCTTCTTTACGCTTCTGGGGACTCGTTGAATACCAAGAAATCTCTTGGCTAGGAGGGCGGCTGTAAGTGTAAGGCTTTGGGGTATATATTTCTCTAACAAGGAGCCGCTCACCAAAGACTGCGACGGCTTCTTTCACTGAGCTAAAACGGCGAGAAGTGTCAACGTTGGAGCGATAGTCTTTGGGTGGCTCGGGATACTGAATTGGGGCTTGGGTTTCCATGGTAGCTAGCTAGAGATCAGATGAAAGAGTGTTTCTGCGTGTGGGCTGTGGAGATGGAGAATGAATATATTTGATAATGAGTTGGTTCGGAAATGTCTTTGCTTTCACTACAAAAATTACAGAGGGAGAGAAATGGAAGTGATAAGCAATTCAGCAGAGATTGTTGATTGAAGGTTAAGCTATGGAGGTAGAGGAAGCGGACTGGTTAACCACTGGGAGCGACTGATAATAATATAATTGCTATATTATTTTTATTATTTATTACCACATTTATTGCTATATTCTTGTGTAAAATTAATTGTTCAATGTATCTTTTGAATTAATTTAGAGAAAGTGATTTGGGAATTAATTTTAGAAATTATGGCATGAAATCAAACAATAAATTTTGTGATTGGAATAAATTTTTTGAAATATACATTGTTTGACTTTCTAAAGTTGTAATTAAATTCTGATTTGTTTTAAGTATTTTTGGACCATAGGATTAAAATAAAATAAAAGACTGAGATTTATTGCTTGATTAAAAAGAAACCCTAGAATCTTAGAAGAAAAATTATAAAAGGAGAGGGGCAGCAGTAATAACAAGGGGGAGAAAAAAAAAATCAAGACACAAGGAGAAAACAAACAGAGAACAGAAGGGAAGTGAGGATTGGTACTGAGCTGTTAGTGTTTTTTTTTCTTTCTGCTGCTGTGTTTCTTTTTTTTTTTTGCAGAATTGTTTGCTGGGCCGAACCAAACCTTGAAGCATAAGGACCGAATTTGAGTTGCTGCGCACAGACCCGTGAACAACTGCTGCTCAAAGTTCAAGTGATGAGTTGTTTTGATGCTCATGTCACCTCATGCGTGCTCCACTAGCAAGAGTAATTTGCTGTCAAAAGAATTCCATGGAGAATCATGCAGAAAAAGGGATGCTACAGTACTTTTATTTTTAGTTAATTTGCATTATTAGATTCATACAATATTTTATTTTAAATTAGTTAGTGTTTGATTAAGCATGACTTTTATTAGTTTGATAATGTGTTTTGCTATATTAAACATGAACTAATTTATTTACTAGGAATTTGATTGAGCTTACTTGTATATTTTATATCTTTATGATTAATTGATCAATTCTAAAATTCTAGTATCATTCATTGTGATTAATTCAATCTTTTAATTTGTGTTATTGATTGGCCACCTTTAATATAAGTTAATTGATTGTTTGAGACATGGTAAGGGTACACATCATATGCTAAGCCATGTATAGCTCTCTTGAATGATTGAATAAATATTTGATGCATACATCAAGCTAGAATATTTATTTGGTTCTTGTTAGATGTTCTTCTGTTCTTAATGGATTTTTAGTCATTGATTATGCTACACATCATAGGTAATTAATGATTAAAAATACTTGATTATAGCTGCCATCAAACAGAGTGATCATATATTAGGAAGAATGAACCTTAGAATTGAATTGAGATTTTTAGGATTGAAGACATAAAATTGCAATGTATTGGTGAAATCAAATTCCTAGGCTTTTCTCGACTGGTGAATTTATTTGTTTTATTAGGTTAATTAATTCCATTAGTTAATTAGATACTTAGATAATTCTTTTTTATTGGCTTATATTGGATAAGTAGTTGAATTTTAATTGAATAAATTTAGCAAATCTCTGTGGGATCGACTCTTGTACTTGCACGCTATACTATCCTGATTCGTGCACTTGCGAGAATATAACTTTTTGTTCATCAGCGACTGTCACACGTCGTGAATATTAGAGACTGAAGACAGCATTAGAGCTTTTAGGTGGCTGTAATCACCTTTGTTTCAAAGGTCACTGTTTGTGTCACATCCTCGATTAGGATAACACAACGCGAAACCGAAGTTTAACGCGAAAGGAAGATTGTTGTTGTCTCTGTTTGAAAACAACTAGCGTCTTCCTAATTGACAAAAGTAGCTACTAATTTCCAGTACTTTATTCGTTCATGTTTTTACGGACGGAAATATGATCAACGTTGGCGATTCTTAGATAAAGGTGAACTTTAAAAGCGTGCATAATGTCTGGTGTAAGTATTTTTGAAAAGATTTAATAGTCAAATATGACCTCAACATTTGTCAAAAAATAAAATTAAGTCTTCAACGTTTAAATGTACGAAAATCAGTCATTACCCTTACCAGTAATAAAACTTAACGGAAATTAAAAGATTTAACAGAAATGTCCTTAATTCAATTATTTTGTAACGTTGAGGACTGATTTTTATGAATTTAAATGTTGATGACTTAATTTCATTTTGTATCAAACGTTGAGGTTATATTTGGCTATTAAGCCTTTTGAAAACAGTAAAACACTCATTGGCTTATTGAAATAGTTAAAAGTAGAAAGAAAATTTATATTTAATATATTACTTTTATTAAATTAATAAAGCAAATGTATTAATTTAAATTTTAATAAAATAATAAAAATTATTTTATTTGATTCATTTGGATCGCCTATCATCTCCTGAGTTTTTGACTTATAGGGTTCTTTAATTAGATGCACTTTTCTTAATAATTTATTGAAATTTTTTAGGTTTTAATTAGCAATATAATACAATATTACAAAGCCTATTGCATCATCTATACCAATTTTAACCAATATTTTTAAGATCAAGTACATTTTTTTATCATATTTAGAAAGATAAATTAAAATAATAGGTTCCTTTTCCTTCTACTTATCTTCATCATCAAGAATCAGCCAAACATACTCACCGGCTTAGCGCCTCTAAATATTGCCCGAGAATAAGAATCGCCTCAGTAGACTTATTCAACTCTAGCCACTCCGACCAAATCCCAATCCGGCACAAGTTTCTCTCTCCAAGGTATATCATTTATGAGAAGCTTAAACTGTTTACGAAAAATATTTTTACAAAGGTGTTTCAAACAAGCAAATTTAACTCGAGATCTCTTTTGTCAAGGTGTATGTTTAATTTTTTGGTACATTTTGCTTATATCATTTAATTCTTATTATTTTGTTAAAAAAATAAATTTTATTTTATTTTAATTTTATCGTATTCTATTATGAATATATGGATTGAGCCAGTAAAAAAAATAATAAACGAATAAAACGTAAAATAAATGTGTCAAAGTTTGTGTGAGAATGAGAGCCAAATTCTAATCGGAATGTGAGCTTATTTACATGCAAATGAGGTGTAATAAGATCATACCATTGTCACAATTAAGAGGAGTTTAACTGTTTGAATAAAATTAATTTATCTCCAAGTGAAAAAATTTGTTCCTAACAAACAAGCTAGAATCAAAGAAGTAGAAAACATGCTTCCTTTTCTTTTTATTCATCACCTTCGATCTAGAACTAACCAAATCTCGTCGTTCTCTCAGTGCCTCCAGATATCATTATATATAAGGTTAAAGTAACAGAAAACATGCTTTCTTTTTTTCTTATTCTTACGCACGTTTTTATTTTAGAAATTTCTATTCTCTGCTATTCTATCCCAATGTTTATTTCTCATCTTCTGTCACTGCAAGAAAATTGGTAATGTACCTAAATTTTCATAGGAAAGAGGTAATGTGCCTACATTAATGGTATAACTATGAGTATGTTACTTAGTAATTGGTGTAAACAAGACTGTTCACTAGGTACAAAGAACTAGTCAGTACAAAAAAATAATAAAGGAAAAAACCGTAAAGTAAATGTGACAGAGCCTGCGTGAGAATAAGAGGCAAATTTTGCTTAGAATGTGAGCTTATTTATATGCAAATAAGGTGCACTAAGATCGTGCCATTTGTCACCATCGAGAGTAGTCTAACTGTTTGAATAAAATCAGTTTATTTTCAAACTATGAGACTGAAAAGATTAGGAGACAAACCTAGATGGCTTGAAAAACAATAAATTTAAGGGAAAATTGGCTCCTAAAATACAAGCTAGAAGCAAAGAAATAGAAAACCTACTTCTTCTTATTAATCATTATTGAAAACTAGCCAAACCTTGTCGTCGGATCAATGCCTCCGGATATCCTCCAGACATCACTATATATGTATAAGGGTAAATGGTTGAGGTGATTTCAGCAAACTAATAAAGCATGAGATGATTTCAACAAACTTTATTTGCCTGATGCCATACTATACAGTAACAAAGAAGATGAATTAGAAATGCCCTCATATCATAAAGATTATTAGACAAAATCTAAAACATAAGAGCTAGAACATTCTATTCTAGCTTATTGCATTATTCCTCTTATAGGAGCTCTTATATAAAGATAATATCTATAGTGAATTAGAGACAACATTTCTAAAAATCGATTAATAATCTTAGCTTTCTCTAAATTTAAAATACAGCAACAAAAGAAGAGAGATAATCTTGTGGTTTAAATTAAAACACATTTTTGAAAAAATAGCGAATCCTAAAATCGAAAAAATTCAACATTCGTAATCTAGTTCTACACAAATATTAATTAAAAAAAAAAAGGTTCAACAGGACAAAATATCATATGGTTGCTACGTCCAAGGACTGTAAATGCTGTGGTTTCTGCTTTGATCCTTCGCTTAAGTTGTTATGAATTGCCAATACAAAGTTGGGGAAAGACGTGTAGTTGATAATGCTTCTGTATATTGGAAAAACATAGAGGGAGAAATTATGTTCTTGCTTTTCCTTTTTGATCTCTTTTTGGTTCTCTACCCTACACCAATATCAAATTTTGAAAAAAAAAAATTGTAACTGTAGTAAATGAGAGCAGATCTTAGGGTTTGAAATTTTATAAATCTTCCATCTCTGACATTTCCTTGAATTGAAAGGCAAAAGATAAATAGCTCAAATTTCTGATGTTGCTAATCAAACTTGAGTTTGAAATTTTATAAATCTTTCATCTCGACCATTGCCTTGAATTGAAAGGTAAAAGATAAGAGTAGTCATATTATGATTAGAAAAAAAATGTCCAATAGTATTAATTTCAAGTAGTGGACAAGCACTTCTCAAATTAATTTTTTTCTGAATTATGAAACTATATTCTATGCCATATTTTGCTGTGTCTTGGTGTCTGTTTGATTAATTTCTGAAACAAATGAATTAAATAAATTCTTTCCTCTTTCACAGCGTTGAACGATTGATAAAAATGATTGAAGTTTTCATGTTAAGGTTCGTCGAAGGTAATTGGTATTCAGTATTCTTACTTTTGACTTCTGAGATACGTTAGTATCGTTGACTTCAAGTTAAGCGAAGACAATTTCGGGGAGAGACAGGGATTTGGTTTCTTGTCCTTATCTTGGGAGTTGGGACGCTTGTTTCATTTTCTGGTTTTTTGGACTTTTTAATGCATAGGATTATAAACTAATCAAGAATATCATGAGTTAATCAAATGAATAATTATTCAAGTTTAATTCATCTGTTTTCAAATTAAATTTGAATTCAATTTATTAAAATAATGAGAAGAGTCAAGTTTAAATATCATAATGTTCGATTCGAGTGAATCGCGAGTTTAATCAATTTTTTAGTATATATTTAAAATATTTGATTATTAATTTATTAACTTATTTTCATGATATATAATTAAAAAAATGATAAATCGAATATATTTTAATTGAGTTTAAATAATTCAAATATTTTATTGAATTGAATTCGAGTCTAAAAAATTTCATATGAATCGAGTTTTGAGTTTAATCAAAATGGCTTAATAGCTAGAACCCTTAACATTTTACATAAAATAGATATAAATCTTCAACATTTTATCGCATGAAAGTCAATCCACAAACTTTTATTTTACTGTAAATAAACCTTCAACTTTTTAAAATCATGTAATTAAGTCTAGATATATTAAATGACACTAATTGCCATGTGGACATTTTACGTTAAAACTAACGTGGAGAGCTTAGTCGGTTGCCATGTGGCACGCTATGTATGCAATACTAACAGAAGTTATTTTCATTTAAATAGATTTGTACTTAATTACATGATTTTGAAATATTGAGTTTTTTTTGTGTAACTATATATCCTCATCCGTTTTATAGTCTGAGACTAATCATATTTGAGTCGAGAGTTATAAACAGTAAAGCCCTTCTGTTTATGAACCAATTTTCATGCAGTAAAACATTGAACACTTATATTAATTTTGTACAAAATATTAAGGGTATATTTGGCTATTAAGCCAATCAAACTTGAATTTGAAGTTGGATTATCCCAACTTTTTGGAAAAAATAAAATAAATTTATCATGTTCTCATTTTGTTGTTTCTAATTTGGTTAAGGAATGACCTATAAATCTAAGGATTATTATTCAATACAAATTTTACTTTCCACAAGTAAGGTTGAGACGGGGATACATATTCTTTTATGAAATATTAAATAAATAAATAAAGTAAAAAATATGTCACCATCTTAACTCCTATTATAGAATTTAAAATTTTCATCAATAGTGTTAGGAAAATAAGAAATAGAAATAATAAAGGAAGAGAAAATGATTCTAAGGCACAAACTTTAGTCAATATCCTCCATGATACAACAGAATCTCACAAAATCTCTCAAAACAGGTATGAAATTTCAGAATGAGAATTAAGCGCATAAGTTTAGATATTTATAATAGCCAAGACACTTTTATAGGCATGTCTTGTCCAAAAGATACCTCTTCAATTAAGTTATATATTTTATATATCACTTTTATCCAGAAGATACTTCTTCAAATAAGTTATATCTTAATTATTACTTTTGGACTAACTATGTTTATTGGAACTATTTACATCTATTAGACATAACTTTCTCATAAATTATGTCTATTCAATACGTATTATACATAACTTTTGGCAACTTAAATTTAATTTCCCAACTTAAATTTCAAACTGCTCAACAAATAGGGTTTTGAATAATAATCTTAAATTTAATACAATCTTAATGTACCATAAGTCTTTATATTTTCATTATAAAAATCTTAATCATTAATTCGCATGTAAATAAATCTTTAATTAGATATAATAAAAGCGAGAGTTTATCCTTTAGGGCATAAAATAATTTGTACTGACAATAAACACAAAGTAAAATATAAGAACATAGCTGGCGGGCGGGTTTTGATCCATAAACAAAATGAGATTACGAGAAGATGATGGGAAAAGAAAAACTGGAATGATTTGAAGAGGAACATAGCCAGGTGTCACTGCTTTATCGGTCAAAATGACGTACGCTCGGTGACGATCATACCTGTGAAAAGAAAAGAAAAAAAATACGATCAAAATGAAGTCTGAAATGCAAGGAAATTTCCTGCCGTTTACTCGACTGAAATAAGGTTACAAGATTATATACATTCATTCAAGAGAATGATCAACTACAGAAGCTAATCCAGTAAAATACAGTTTCAGTTTCAGCTTCAACTTTTGATTATTTGAACATTTTAATGTTGTTGGAGTTGGCCGGCCATAATTCCTAGTTCCAACGACATCAGCATGGCCTATCTATTGAAGCTCTCAAGTTTTCTTCTGAAGATGGGGGTCGTTGCAGACAGGGAAGCCCCCCTGGAACTCAAAGCCATCAAGTCCCTCCCAATGTTTGAGCATGATGTTTCAGCGACGGCTGAAGTGGACAAACAACAAAGGGCAACGACGATCACAGTCTTTCTTTGTGATTCTTGTTGTTTCTCTTTTTCTTTTCACCTTTCTTGGTTATGTGATCGCTAGAAGAAACCGTAGGCTGCTGAATAATGGAAATGTAGAAGGTGTACAAACTGACGACGAAGCAAATCCAGGCAATGACGAGCCTATTGTACTCTGCAAAACCGGTTTGAGATTGAAGAAAACGGAACGAATACCGACGATCATGACCAGGCACGCTACAGACGACCTTGGTGGGAAACTCTTGAAGAAAAGGTTGAAACTTAACCAAAACAAACTATTATTACTCATCTCTGTCAAGTTATATTATTGAATTTGGTAATTTCTCTTTCTATATTTTAATTTCGGGACGCTACTTGCCGTTGTTAACTTTTGCATGGAGATTCCGTCGGCAGTTTTAGATCAGACGGCATCAGATGAAAAGCATGGTTATGTTCTTGCTGTAATGTTAATATCCTTAACATCAATGCTTGTTTGCTTGGTTGAGCTCGTTCACAAAGGTAGAAAGGAAAAAATTACCTGGAGGTGGCGCAGCGGAAGAATCCCCAGAGGCTGGTTTTATTACCCACCACCTAGGAGTAACAGGCCTTTTGGTACATTGCCAGAAATCGTTGGATTGGTTTGTGCCATGGCTCAGAGTATTCTTTCTATAATTAATTATATTTTTTGCCGGCTAGATCATACTACCCCTATCAAAATATGTTTTTGGCCTGCGATATTCGCTTTTGGTTTACTTTGCTCGAGATTTATAGGCGAGCCGAATGAGGGCGGGGAAGGCTGGACGTCAGATCAAGCAATTCTGGAACCGTCAACGCCAGCTGAAACGCTGCTGCTAAAATAAGGGCCGAGAGCTGCTGTGATGTACAAATTTGTAGGTAGTCTCACTACAAGAAATTTTCCATATATTGACGCTTGATTATACTAACAGTCATTTTTTGTCAGTAAAAAGAGATTATACTGACGGATTTTTATTATCATCAAAACATATTGTACCTATATCAACACTTTCTCGAGTTATAAGTATAAATTAATTCTTTTCTGACAATCCATGAATATCTGTCAGTATAAGTGTAATATATACTGACAGATTTTAAATAATGTCAGAATATACAGTATCTATACTGACATTTTCTTCCGTCGTTGCTCTAGATTAACCTTTTTATGACAATGTATGAATATCCGTCAGTATAAATATGGTTTATACTGATGGACTCTTAATATCATCAGAATATATAGTACCTATACTAACACTTTCTTCCGCTGACAATTTATGAATATTCGTCAGTATAAATATGACATATACTGACGAACTTTTGATACCGTCAGAACATACAGTGCCTATACTAACAATTTATTTAACTGTCAATATAGATTAACTCTTTTCTGACAATCTATGTATATTTGTTAGTATAAGTATGGTATATAGTGACAAATGTTTAATACTGTCAGAATATATTGTACTTGTACTGACATATTTTTTTAACTGTTTGATATAGATGAATTATTTTCTAACAGTCTATGAATATTCATCAGTAAACATGCGACATATATCAAGGAATAGTATTGTAATTGTCAGTATATCAAAGTTGAAAATCCAATATAACATATATATATATATATATTTATACATATATACACACAAAATCCTTTTATGCATAAAAATCATTTTAATATTGAGAAACTGTTTTGTTTGCCTTGCTCTTCTAGGTAATCTAAATGAAAAAAATATTTTGCCTAGTAAAAAAAAGAGGTTACGTTTATGTTTTTTTTTTGTGTGTATTTATAGTTTTTTGTTTAACACACTTTGCTAACCTTTTGTTGTTATGAACATTGTAATATTTTGGTATTTAGAGTACTGTTGTACAAATCATTTTTAGATTTATTTGAATTTTTTATGTTATTAACTTAAATATCTAATTTTTTTTATGCAGATGTTCCATGAAAGCATATGACGAGATGATTTACCTTGGGACAATTGTCTATTTACTTAAAGTATTATGTTTATAGACATTCAATAATATTTGTTTTCATCTAGACTTAGCACGAGATTTTTAGTTCTTGTCTTGATCTTATTTTTTAGATTCTAAAAAATTTGGTTGTAGTTTTATTTTAAATGTTATTAAATATTTTGAACTTTTATTTTGGTACTTTTATTTTACATGAATATATACTAGATTAGTATTATAAATAAATATTAATAATTAAAATATAATTTAAAGAGATACTTTTACTAATGCTTTAATATTTATACCAACGGCACTGTTGAAATATTCGAGGCTATACCAACTATAATAGATTGTTAGATAAATATGATATTGACCGTTAGTATAGATTAAAAACACAGGACTATACCAACAAGCAGCAACCGTCGCTAAAAATGTTGCATTAGATTGATCGTCGGTATAAGTAAGGAAGCCATACCAATAGTTATAGTTTTACTAACAGAACCAAATCATTGGTATATTCTTACGACTAATTCTGACGGTTTAGACTATTGGTATAAGTAAGGAAGTTATACCAATGGTTTTGGATTTACTAACGGAATCAAAACCGTCGGTATATTCTTACTACTTATTCTAACAGTTTAGATTGTTGGTATATAGAAAGGAGCTATGCCGATGGGTATGGATTTACTAACGGACTTAAACCGTTGGTATAATTCTCATACTTATTCTGACGATTAAAAATCCTGTAGAATAGGTCTATACCGACAAGATATATACCAATGGCTAAAAAACTATCGGAATAAATATTTTGACCGTTGGTATAGGGTCAAATGAACTATAACAACGATTTTTTGGGTTTTAGTGACATTTTTTTAAGCATCAGTATATGGCAGTTTTCTTGTAGTGTCTTTTCCAGCTTTGTCAAGGCTTAGATAAAACTGAGAAGCCAAAAATTTTATTGATCTTGGTAACTCTCAAAAGTAAAATAAGATATTTAACATTAATTCAAATTATTATGTTTTTATTTTTAAGAAGCGAGAGTTTTACAAATTTGAAATTTATATTTCTTTTCCTTAGATCAAAAGTTTGTGTATAAAAAAAATAAAATGAAGGAAAAGTCTATGTATGGTGATATAGTTAATCAAAGAATTTGGTATGGGTATATTGTAATTTTATTTTTTCAATTTCGCCGTTTCTTGAGCTTGGATAAAACTTAAAAGGCTCAAATTCACATTTGGCTTATTAGTGATTAGGCTCCAAGCTTGACTTTTGATTTTTATTTTCTAATTTCTAACATTACAAAAAATTGAAAGCATTAATAATAATCACATGTTTATAATACTTTTAATGTATTTTATGTTTAATAATTTTAAATTTATACTAAATCGTGTATTATTTTCATTGACCTTATAATAAAATTAAAATTTATGATCTTATTGTAAAATTTTTATCCATCATTAGGGCTAAGAAAAAAAACCGAAAAATGGACTCGAACTGGGGATTTCGGATTGGTTTGGTTCAAATAATAAACGAATTCGGCTCGGATTCGGATTGTGACATCATTGAACCGAATAAAATCGGTTCGAGTCGGTTCAGATCAGATTCGGATACGGATAATATCTGAGTACTTTGTTATTTAGTATTTTGTAATTTTTACTGTTTAAATTAAAAGCTCAAGTTTTATATTTAATTAAAAATCCTAAGGAAAAATTGAAATAAAGTCCAAAAGTGCTTAAATGCCCTAAAAAATTCAAATAAAATTTAAAATTACATAAACAAAAAAAACAAATGAAATAATTGAATACTTTGTTATTTAGTATTTTGTAATTTTTACTATTTAAATTAAAAGTTCAAGGTTTATATTTAAGAAAAAATTGTAATAAAGCCCAAAAAGCAAAAATGCTTAAATGTCCTAAAAAATTAAAATAAAATTTAAAATTACATAAATAAAAAATTAAATGATCAATCTGATCCAATCTGTATAAATTCGAATCGAATCGAATTTGATATTTTTTTATTTAAATCGAATACGAATTGTAAAATAAAAAATTTTTTAATTCAGATCGAATTAAATTTTTACAAAAATTCGATCCAATTCGGCCTCTTATCAGCAGCCCTATCCATCATTTCTTAGTATAAGTGCTTGTAAAGAAGAGAGAATAAGTTAAAAAAAAAAAAAGCATTAATTTTTATTTCAATTAATAATAAACTAGGCAACTACTAACTAAATTGAATCTATGAATATCTTTACTAGAGTAGAAAGACTAGTACAACTGTACAACTATGATTGTTCAACGTCAATTCTAGAGTTAAAGTTGGGACGATCTTCATCGATTCATCAGTCTTCCAAGAAATATATTCGTCCACCCCACGCTGCAGGCTAATCCCACCCGCAAACGGAACCATGCTTGTTTCCATCCGAAGGTAACTAAACAGAAACAAAAGTAAAGGAAAAACCCCAACTTCCGAAATGAACAGAGGCAAATCCATGTCTTTCCTCCACTTGCTTCTTCTCTTTTCTCTTTTGATTACCCATCTTTCTTTCTCTTTTGTCCTCGCTGATTCACACTTCGAAGGATTTGAGGCTGAAGACGATGATGCTGTTGAAGAAGAACCTTTAGACCACCATTCGATCCGATCGCCCCCTTTAACTCAGTCCGACTCACGGCCCACCCCAGATCCTGAAACCCAAACGAATCCTGTTCCGAACGCTGTTCCCACTTCTGATTCGCCGCCTCAATCTGATCTTCAAAAGCCATCCACTACCACTTTCGATTACTGGGATGAGGACGAATTTGAGGGCTTGCCCGTCGAACAACAACCGTCGGAAACTCCAAAGGTTGCTGAAAATGCCCCTCCCAATGATCCAGATCCAAAAACTACCTCAGAACCCCAAAACGCTACGGTTTCGAAGAAGTCCTATACGGTGGAGATTATCTGTGGGTCTTTCTTGATTGCTTTTATAATCAATTACTTCACCGGAAAACGTGAAAATGAGAACCTTGCGTTGGCATGGGCGGCGAAATTTGCAGCGAAAGATTCGATCTTTGATAAAAATTTCAGTCTTTTGGGTGTGGGCGCAGGGGAAGATTCGCCATTGCTGTTAAAAGAAGGGCAAACCGTGTTCAAATTCTATGCGAGTGGACGAAGATACTGCCAAGGGTTGTTGGCAACAATGGAGTTGCAGAGCAGGCATGATTTGATATCGAGATTGTTTAATTTGGTTGTGCCATGTAAGGATGAGATTACTTTTGAGGTTTATATGAATGACGAGGCGATGGATCAGGTGGTTTTTGCGGTGGCAAAGAAGAAGGCGGCGAAAGGGATGCAAAAAGAGGTTAGAGATTTGCAGAGGTTTGCTGGGTTGGTGGCAAATCCTAGTGGAAGGAAATGGGTGGTGGGTGAACTCTCCGTCATCTCTGAATCGAAGGAGGTTGCTGGGGACTTGATTACAGAGGCTGTGCTTGAGCAGGTTGGTTGGTCAAGCTTTTGACTTCTGTTGATTTTATTGTTTCCTAGTGCTGTGGATATTGATTTGATTTAATGAAATATTTTATCTTTCAATGTGTTGCATGATTTGGATTTCGAGTGTTATTCATTTGAATTATGAGAGTTTGGTTGATTGGTAAAGAAAACGGATTTCTAGGGATACTAGTTAGCGCCTGTTTGTGACAGGTTTTGATTAGTTCTGTCTTATTTCTTCAGTGTAGGATGATAAGGATTTTAGTATTTGAAACTTTAGTAGATTATAGCTTTTCATGTGATGGAATGTTGGATTCCTTTGGTTTTCTTTGGCTACATGTGTGGTTTTGATTATGGCTTACATGCGTGGTTTTGATTACAGCTTGAATTATTGAAGCATGCAGATTTATGAATTAATCTTCTCTATGCTCTCTTGTGGAGTTCATAACCTTTTTAGTTGTTAGTTTGTTGTTCCTTTGTGTGGATGGGAGGCTTCTGTACATATAAAAAAGTGGGTTGCGTACATTAATTCAAGGCAAGTGAAACCTAACCGATAGGATTTTCAAGTGGTTTTATGTTTTGAGGGGGCCGATGATGAACAGCCACTTTAATTAGTTTACAAACTTGTATTTATGCTAGTAAGATGGAATATTAGAAAATTGCTGCATTAGTAGCTAAATCACAAGTTGCTGCTTAATTTGCTGGTGCTTTCATTTTGTAATTAAAGAAGTTTGCGTGATCAGATTTTATCAAGGATTTCTTTTCCATTAGTATATTAACTTCGTGAGGTCAATGCTATCCTCTTCTCATTTTGTTTCTTGAACTTGCTGGTGATTAGAAGCAGGACTTTTCTTGACTGTGGAATGGATGACTCAGAACTTATGACAGTTTGTCTTAAGAATTTTCCATATCTTGATGGTCTTTAGTCTCTTCCTCTATCTCTTCACACTTTTTCTCCTTATTAAATCAAATGTTACAAAGGTCCTTTTAAACTCCATGGCATATGGATAAGGTGCAAATTATCAAATTATCCTACATGCAAGCATGTGCATAATACTGTTGAATATCTAGATTTTCAAGTTGGCTCGCAACAACCATACTTGTGAACATGAATTTTTTTTTTGGATTCATGAATCAATTATCTTTACATTCAAGTTTGCTGAAGATGATATGACCATGGTATCTAGTACATTTTGTGGTTCTCTTATATGATTTTCCTTGTTCATACTACATTCTTGGGCTTATTGTCATCAAACTTTTATTTTTCTGCTGAGATTTGCTCCAAAGTTTCATGGCAGCTCTGCTAGTTGTTTTCACACAGGCAAAATCAATTTTGATTCATAACATGCAGGTTCTTGGTGAGAAAGCTTTTGAGAAATATGGAAAGGATTTCATTTCGATGCATTTTTCAGATCAACACCCTGGCACACAAAAGAAGATGCTCTTGTTTAAGTTTGCGCTCCCAGATGCCAACCACATGGCTGACATGACTCGCTTGGTGGCCCTTGTACCATACTACATTGATTTAATTGGGCGGTATAAGCTAGGCTCACAGGTCATTCAACTAAAAATAACTTTAAGCATCAAATATACAGTATATGTCAATTTGGTAATGTTCTTGAAATTGAATTTTTTTTTTTTGTTGCAGGCTCGATCCAAAACTGAAGCAGCTAGAGCAAAGGCTGCTCAAGAGGCATACAAAGAACTTCAAAATGCTAGGCAAGAAGCCATTCAGAAGAAGAAAGCAGAGAGGAAAAAGATGTTAGAGGAGGCTGAGGCAAAGCTCAGTGCAGAAGCTGTTCGTAAGAAAGAAGCAAAAGATCGTGCTCGTCAGATGAAGAAGGCAATGCCAAGAATGAAGATGACCCGCGGAAATTAGATGTTTTTAAGTTTCAATAGACAGCAAGCTGGAAATTACTAGTATTAATCCTTACTGTAGTTGGACATTCTTGGCTTCTACAGGTTACTAGTTTCTCAGTGTCAGGATCGTCACTGAGAATGTATTTTAGTTCTCATTACCTTAAGCTACTTTCCAACATCACCACACGGTTGTGGGTTTTGAATGTACCCAAAGATAGTCTCAGAAACTTCATAAATTTTCCTCCATGGATGATATTTCAGGATTTTTGGAGCAATTCCCAGGTAATGATTCTGATGTTCTGATTATTCCCTTGGTTTGCCTCTGGCTGGTGGTTTAGGCCAATCTTAGATGGTCGAAATGAAAATTTTCAGACAAGTGTAATGTTCTTTTAACTTGGATCAACTATTGAAATTGAATGGACTATGTTGGTCACATGGTAAAATTACTGGATTTTGCCTATGTGAATGCTTAAAAACATTTGATAACATACTTGGATGAATCACTAATGATTTCCTCCCAATTTACAATATGCATACTTCTATAGATTTTATTTGGTCATGATTGAGCCGAATCCTGTGCCATAAATGTAACCCTATTTTCTAAACAATGTAATCGGTATAAAAGTTATGAACCTCTCCTGAAAACTGAAATAAGAAAAGCCAATAAATGGCCAAGTTGTAACGATGTCAATGTATGCCAGCAAACGGACTGATTGCCCACTCCGCTGAGATAACTTGTCAATGCGTCCTTGGACGGGGACAATCAAATCCTTAACGGTTGCTCTGCTCGCTGCAACATGTGCTTCTCAGAGTATAGTTCATCTGTCAAGTCAAAACTTGTTCCCTTACCTGAAATTGTTTCTTCATCCCTCTTGCTTTGAATCATATGCTCATCCGGCGCGTCTGCGAGTAAAGCATCGCTTGGTTCATTGCCTGCTGGCACCATTTCATCTCCCATAACCTTCACATGAAGCCTCTGATCAGTTGAAGATTGCAGTGGCTTGGGCACAGTAGAACCTCGAACTTACAGGAAAACATAGAAGTCAAAGAAAAGTTTATAATAACTATAATTTTGTTAAGTCTTTTTTGGCAGAATAATTCCACTAAATCATGCACAAGGACCCGATTCGTCTTGAAGAACTGCCCCCAACAAATTAAAAGTCAATAACAAAGCAACTCTTCCATTAAACATAGAATTCTGATGGAAATGATCAGATCATAAGGTATTAGTACTATTTTGACACATTGGCGTCCTTGCTGTGAAGCACTGGAGAACAAAAGAGAGATTGATTAATGATTCAGGCAGAGTAAAAGAAGGTAAGAGAATATCCACATTGCAGGATTGCCTTTCACTAAAAGGGGATTTTAAGGAAAATCGATTACTCGACTGCTACAAAAGAACTTTATTTGCACACTTGTCTTTGGAGGAACGCTTAATTGCTCTATTACAACAAGGAACTACCGAAGCTTTTACCTTCTGTCTTGCTTTTACAAACGGGCTAGTGCTTAGAACACCAAAGAACTAATTAACAGCTCTTACCCACCTTCAATTCCATGAATAAAATACCATGTAAATCGACACAAGTGAACTTTATGTTGCACCTTGTTACATAATCAGAAACAGCAGCTAGCATCTGAAGAAAAGAGATGACAAATATATGCAAGCACATAAATTCATAACATGTTTTATTAGATGCTCAATCAAACTCTTTTGCCGAGATCCTTGTGACAAGTAATCATCAACTGGGGAGCTCCAGCATTAAGTAGAAATTTGAATTTGAGTTTTCCTGTGAGATGAGTGAAAAATGAAATGTATAATATGTCTCTGTCTACATATATATCATTGGAAATGCCAATTATTGCTATCCTGGGTAAAAAAAAGGTATTACCATAAGCTAGAGAAGAAAATGATATAATTATTCTTTATCTCAAAATTTGCGAGAGCCAAGCAGTCTGAAGATGAGGACTTGAAAGCCATGGAGTAAGCAAGTACACGCGCCATTATTTCACAAATTACAAAGAAAAACAAAGCAAGTAGAAAATCTTGGGCAAAACTAATTAACTTTCAGGCCTTCCGCGGAGAATTTTACACTTGGCAACGACTGATGGGCAGAGGTCGGAGCAAGAGTTGTAAGTTAACGCAATGGTTATTCACCAAAAAAAAACGTTAACGCAATGGGATCGCCTCTTAAAAGAGTGACTAAATCGTGAAGAAAATGAATCTCCAGAGAACTGTATGGAAATGTGAGAATTGAATGCGGCCAAGAAATAATGGGAGACGGAGATGACTGCAAGTGCTTCGAAGAGAAGGTCGTAAGGAGAGACGGAGGCGTTTGCCGCCAAAGTTTCGCAATCCATCGGACGAAGTAACGGAGAATTTGAAAACAAAATCCTAAGCCAAGAGAATGAAGGTCCCGTTTGGTATTGTGAAAGTAAAGACTTTGCGCTGCAATTTAATTAGGCGCAAAGTCTTTACAGTGTTTGGTATAAAGAAAGCAGCTGCAAAGTGCTTTGCGGGCGTAATGACTTTGCATCAAATGACTGCAAAGTGATTGCAGCCAAAAGTGGATGCAAAGCACTTTGCAGCCAACACTGCAAAGCACCTCGCCCGGAAACACCCTCGCCCCCGTTGCCTCAATTTCGATTTTCCTCTCCATCTCGCAAGTCTCGTTGGTCTCGAGCTCACCTCTGTCGCACCACTCTCATCTCGCAAAGGTGAGATATTCCTCGAAATCCATGCTTCCATTTTCTAATTTGGGTTTGCATTGTCGTAATGTGTTAGGGTTTCATGAATTGGGGCAAAAATTTTCTAGGGTTTCTGCTTTTCTTTTCTGCTACTGTCATTTGTGGTTTCTTCTACTGTGTGCTTTTCTGCTAATGTGGTTCTATCTTCTCTGTTTTTCCTGCAAAGTGCTTCGATTTTGTGCTTTCTGTGATTTTTGTACTTCGAAATGTGGGTGAATTTGCAGCTTCTCTAGTGTTGGTGAATGCAATAATGGATAAGTTAATGCCATTTGATCTTTTTCATGCCTGGATTACTATAACTTGTCCACGTATTTCTATTTGTTTTTCATTTTCTGTTTCATATTTACTGCAACAATGGATTTCTGTTTCATATTTCTGTTTCAAATTCCGTTTCATATTTTCTGTTTCATATTTTCTATTTCTGTTTTGTATTCATTTTCTGAAGTGTTTCTATATGTTCTAAATACAAAGTTAAATTGCAGAAAAACAGCCACTTAAGAATGAACTTCATTAACGCAAAATGACTACAACTCCACGTATTTCTCTTTGTTTTTCATTTTCTGTTTCATATTTGCTGCAACAATGGATTTCTGTTTTATATTTCTGTTTCATTTTCTGTTTCATATTTGCAGCAATCATATTTCTATTTCATTTTCTGTTTCATATTTACTGCAACAATGGATTTCTGTTTCATATTTTTGTTTCATTTTCTATTTCATATTTTCTATTTCTGTTTCATATTCATTTTCTGAAGTTTTTTTATATGTTCTGAATACAAAGTTAAATTGCAGAAAAACAGCCACTTAAGAAGGAACTTCATTAAGGCAAAATATTTACCATAACATATTTTTTTTTTAAAGTCATTCAAATGAATTTCATTAATAAGGGTGCTTACAAAGAAGACTAAGTCAGGCAATAAACTGAAGGAGCTCAGTTAGCAACATGCCAAAAACCACCCTAAACAAAAGGGAAATGAGAACTGAAGAAAAGTTAGACAAAAGAAGCTCAGACACACCACGACTCCACCCTACCTTAACAAAATTGCAAAAACTCAAAGAATCCACAATCAAAACAGAGACATCACCACCACGCCACAAATATTTACCAAGAAATGCAAAATTTATAAGACCTTAGGAATTGGAAAATTGTTTGATTGAGCTAATGTCACTGAGCACAATAGTTCTAGTGAGAACACAACCCCCAGGAAATGAGAAAGGATAGTGTTTGTCGATGCCTACTTTTATTAATGTAGTTACCACCATAGATATATCAATATTATTATTTTGTCTCGAATTATGTTTGACATTTGACATTTTATTTTATTTTTTTAGATTATTATTAGTTGTATTGGTTTTAGTTTTGTTATTAGTTTTAGTTTATCTTAATAGAAGAGAATAATAATATGCATTTAGTTAAGTAAGGTCTTAATTAGTTATTATTATTTAGTTAAGTAGCTAGCATATTGGTTAGTTTCTAATATCTTACCTATAATTTGTGGCATTTAGATATGGCAAAGACATACGTAGTGTTTGTTGGATACAGACCGGGCATCTATAACAGTTGGCCGGAAGCTCAAAGACAAGTTCATGGGTTTAGGGGAGCTATCCATGAATCATTTCCCACTAGAGCTCAGGCTAAACAAGCTTTCTTGGATTATTGGGGAATGAATGATTATCCTAATAGTGAAATACCAAATGTTAATGCTATTAGGCACCAAGCAAGGCACTTAAATGACCATAATGAAGATGTCATGCAACATCAACCTTCCAATGTGATTTGGTGCCATTTAATAATTGCATTCTGTCTTGGTGTTATTTTCACCTTGATTTGTGTTGGTAATGGAAAATAGAGTGAAGTGATATGTATCTTATTGTTAAATTTGTGTTGGTAGTGGATAGTAGTGTAATGTGAACTATTTGTATTTTGAAGATATTCAAAACTTTTTATGGCTTGTTTGTGACTTTGTATGTTATGAGTTTACAGAATGAAAGGACTGTCTCCACAACAACTTGCAATGTTGGCCACTGCTATAGCTTTGAGTATAGAGATTCTTAACAGTATTAACTTAGTTAATATGCTACTTAGTAGCTATAGTATTTTGTTATTGAATATGAGAAAGCGTAAAAGGGACCAAAGTACTAGTTACGATAGACAGGTCATTAGGCAACTGAATTTTAGAAGGATGGTTTTTGATTCTGATTTGACATGTGTTGAAAATATTAGAATGGATAGACTAAGCTTCTATAAACTATGTAATATGCTTCAAACTACTGGTAGATTTGCACCTACAAAAAACATGAATGTTGAGGAAATGGTTGCTATATTTTTGTACATCATTTCTCATCATGCAAAAAATAGGATCATTAAGAGAGAATTTGTTAGAAGCGAAGAGACCGTGAGTAGGCAATTTAGCGTTGTCTTAAATTCGGTACTAAGGCTATACTCAATTTTGTTAAAGAAGCCGGAGCATGTAGTTGAGAATTCCAATGACCCAAGATGGAAATGGTTTAAGGTAATATATCAATTTACTGAAGTTTTTATGTCTCTCATTGAAAATTAGACTAATCCAACAAATGCTTATTTTCTATTGGAAACAATAAAACTGTTTAGGTGCTTTAGATGGGACTTATATTAAAGTTAATGCATTGGAGATTGATAAGCCTAGATACAGGACAAGAAAGAATGAAATTGCTACAAATGTCTTAGGAGTCTGTTCACAAGATATGCAGTTCATATATATCTTACCTGGCTGGGAAGGTTCTGCTGCAGACTCTAGGGTTCTTCGAGATGCAATTTCTAGACGAAATGGGTTGAAAGTGCCTAAAGGTATGAAATTATCATCATCAGTGTGAATATTTATTTCACCATAGAATAGTTTACCTAAAACTCAAATGTTTTTACCATAGGTTTTTATTATTTATGTGATGCTGGGTATACCAATGGTGAAGGGTTTCTAACTCCATATAGAGGAGTAAGGTATCATTTAAACGATTGGAGACATAATCACACCCCTCGATCAAAAGAAGAGTTGTTTAATTATAGACACTCTAGTGCCAGAAATGTTATCGAGAGATGTTTTGGCTTTTTGAAGATGAGATGGGCAATTTTGAGAGAGAGGTCTTGGTATCCAGTGCAAACAAAGTGCAGAATAATTTTCGCATGTGCTTTGTTACACAACCACATAAGGAGGGAGATGTCAGTTGATCCACTTGAGGCTGAAATCTCAGAGGGGTTTGTTCAATCTAATCAAGATGCAGAGACTATCTCATTCATCGAGTCTTCCCCTACGTGGACTACTTGGAGAGATAATTTAGCACAAGAGATGTGGAATGATTGGCTTATTTCAAGAAACCATGAGGAAACTATGTAATATGCTAGTGTTGTGTTTCATTCTTTCGAATTATGTATTAGTATGTGTTTGCTTTCGAATTATGTATTGTTAAATTCTTGCTTTCGAATTATGTATGGTTATAAACTTAAAGTTATACCTGCCAGTGTATTTGACATGTATTGTGACATTTGAAATATGTTATATGCTTTGGAATGTATGTTTGGAATAATGTATTACTTATAATTATAACATTTTTTTTTTTGCTGCCATCTTTTTGTTTGTCTAGTTTGATACTGTAACATATTCATGGACGGTGAATCATCTCGAGCTGCAAACAAAAGACCCACTCACCAGTGGACACCAGAAGAGGATGTTATTTTAATAGATTGTTGTATAGATCTTGTCAACCAAGGTAGCTGGAGTAAGGACAATGGCACGTTCAAAGCTGGATACCTAAAACAGCTTGAAAAATGGATGGCTGAAAAAATCCCAAATTGCACCATCAAAGGAGTTCCTTACATAAATTCCAGGATGAGAACACTTAAGTCTCAATATAGAGAGGTGGCTGATATGTTAAGCAATGCTGCTTCTGGTTTTGGATGGGATGATGAAAAGAAATGTGTAACATGTGAGCTTGATGTGTGGGTTGGTTGGGTAAAGGTACTTTAATTCCTAACTTAAATCCTATCTATATGTTTTTCAAATGTATCATAGGTAATTAACTATTCTACATGATTTCTAACTTGGAATGTAGGGCCATCCTGGAGCTGCAGGACTACGAAATAAGCCTTTTCCACACTTTGACAAGTTAGCCATGATCTTTGGGAAGGATAGAGCAACTGGTTTAGCAGCAGAAAGTCCTGCAGATGCTGTTGAAAACATTGACATTGAAAATGCAAATGGTGGAGGGCTTGAGGATATGAATGTCGAAGTTGAGATGGATGAAAACGATGGCTTCTTTCGACCTAGTTCTCCTTCTGTTGGCACTCAATTGCCTCCTTTCAACATGTATGTTAATGCCACCCATACAAACAGAAACAAGAAAAGGAGAGCTGGAGATGCTAATGTTGAGGAACTTACAGGAGCAGTAATTACTACAGTGGGTAACTTTTATAACGTATATGAGAAAGCAACTCAACAGATTGGTAAGTTGGCTGATTGCTTTCAATATTTGTCTGATGATGTTACTAGAAGGGCTAAGGTAATGGACTTAATAGATGAGCTGAAGGGTGATATAGAAGACATGACAGATGAAGAAATAGTTGAGGTTACAGAAATCATTTTGAGTTGTCAGACCAAGGTTGATGTTTTCTTCTCATGCTCCTTTGAAAGGAGAAAGGTCTATGTCAAGAAGTACCTTCGGCAAGTCCGTCAGTTATGAGTTATCTTGATACTAGATATAGATGGTTTGATTATAATGATTAAGAATTATGTTTATGATTTGTTGAACGTCTAGGTAAATTATTAAAGTGGCTTGTTTATGACTTTCATGGATGTTTTAGCTACATATTTTATTATCACCTATGATTTGGTAGTTTTTTTGTTTAATTCTTTGAGCTAGAAGGCAAATTTGTTTATTTATAATCCAAAACGAATATTTAGATATGACATTTCTTCATTTATATTAAATAATGAATATAAATTTATACAAATAATAATACAATTAATTATAAAAAATTTAATTATACAAATTAATAATAATGTATACAAATTTGTTATTAATTACGATGTATAATTTTTTTATACTTAAGGGTATTTTTGGAATTTATAATTACATTACCAGCAAAGTAACTGCATACCAAACACTGCAATGTTACTTTCCCTGCAATTTAAAAAAATCTTTACACTGCATACCAAACGCTGCAAAGTTACTTTCCCAGCAATCACTTTGCGCTACAATCACTTTACTTGCAGGTTATCAAACGCAACCAAAATGTGCTAGAAGGAGAATTAACTATTCTACTTTATCATTTTATCCAGATTAGTCTTTATAATTTTGTTATATTCACATGAGTCTTTAACTTTTGATTTAAATTCGAATAAGCACTGAAAATTTAATTTCCATCCGCATAAACTCCTTAACATTTAATTTATACACAAATAAACTCTTAAGTCTTAATATAAATCATAAAAAATTTTATTTGAATATAATACAAATATAATGGCTTAACTAAAAAGAGTGGAATAAATTAGAGACCTTTTAGTATTTTAGCCAAATAATTTTCCTTCGATTTGAAAAAAGAAAAAAGGTATTCTTTTGTCTCTCTTCACTTTCTCCTCTCTTTTATATTATTTTGTAGTCTTCTTTTATAGCTGGTAAGTTGACTATACCGGCTCTTTTCTTTTTAAGTTTGCTTTTGATACGTTAATGGAATTTTTTTTAATTTCACATATTTTTATTATTTTAATTAATTTTATAAAATATTAAAGATATGTATCATTTTTTTAATTTTGTCAGATTGACTATGCATAATGTTTTTTTATTTTTTATTATTTATATTTGTTTTCAATAATTTGAAATTCACATAGGTCAAAAGGATATATAAAAGAAAGCAAGTTATAATTAAAGAGAGAAAAAAAGGAGGTGGGGTGGGGGAAGAAAGTGGTCACTCCCTGCAAAGAGAAATGGGAGCCATGCATAAGGATACTTAATTTATCTTTCTTGTAAATTCCGTAACTCATATTGATTATTATTATTATATATATATATATATATATATATATACACACACACACATATTAATGGCATTTAAGTTAGAAATAGATACTCGAAAATAAATCTGAAAATTTTAGACATGATAAGATGATATCATACCAAAATAACATAAAAAACGAAAATGATCCAAATTAAAATTTAATAAAAGTTGTATATAAATTTAATAAAAATTTTAAAAAAATTATATTAACATGTTAATATAAATTTTGACACAAAATTTTTGTGTTTTACGTAAACATGACATGCATACAAATTATGAAATTAGTTGAAAGAGATTAGAACTGTGCAATAAGGATTGGGAGAAAGAAGACATTGTCATCGTCGTATATTTATTGTTGTCTTGTGATTCGACGCACGTTGGGGCAGCATGGGAGCCAGTCGTGGGTAAAGATCTTTGATTAGAAAGAAACAAAACTAGCAAAGGCTTTGAATTGGAGTAGTAGTCGGTCAGCTTATCAACGCAAATACGAATTTCTCTGATCATTTCATTGCCAGTGCATGGATCTTTCGTCGGACTTTTGCCGACATTTCATAACCAATCAAGTTTTTCCAACGAAGAATGTCCCACCACGTGCTTCCATCTTACCTTTTGCCAACTATGAAAAATACCCCCCACTTCTTACTTCATTGCGTGGTTGCGTAACGTTTTCGACTCATATTAAATTAGTAAAAAAAATATATAAAATTATATGTAATAATTTATGTTAACACGTTACATATGAAATAATTTTTCTGTTCTTTAAAATTTTGTATCATTTTTTTATCATTTGCATATTGCATCGTCATATTTAAAGTTTGGGAGATGTTTATTTGTATAAAATTCAGGAGAATCAAAACTGATTTCATGTAAATAAACATATGGCTTAATTATTTGATTGAAACCATTCATGATGATATGAAGGAAGCTGGCAAAGATCAAGCATTGACTAATATTGGTTTATTGAAAGTCGATTCTAATATTGTCAAAAAATCTCTTCATCGAATGATTAAAAAAGACTTTTAACATATAAAATTTAGATTTGAACCAATTAATCTCGAACCCCCTGGTCAATGTTATCAATCAGCCTGGAAGTAAGATTGATGAAGCTTTCCATGAATACTGATCGCATGTGTTTACAAGGCATGTGAAATTGAAGATTGGGAATGAGAGAACTTCAAAAGCAAGAAATATCAGCCATCTTAATTAGGTGGGAGTCCTTTTCAATAATCATAAATGGATTAGGATTAAACAACGCGCATTTGGAAATGATTTGTCCTACAATCTGTTGTCTTGTCTTCTTCTACCTTATGTTTTTTCTCTAGATTTTCCTGTTCTCTCCATTACGGTAGGCCAGAGTCTTAATACACTTGCTTTGCCTTTCCTCTTCTCTTCGGCCTTATAAAAGGGCTCATCAGAGAAGTCCTTTGGGAAACACAGTGAGCACACAGTTCCATTGCAGCATTTCAGGTTGTTGAAGTAGAAAAGATTAAGTATGGGCAATGGGGGAGAAATAGAAGAGATGCAATGGCTGTCTTCAACTTCAACCACGCCAACAGCACTGCCATTGATATCTCTGAACCATGTTTCTTTTGTTTGCAAATCGGTGAGCAAATCAGTGAAGTTTTACGAGGAAGTGTTGGGATTTTTTCTCACCAAACGCCCTTCTTCTTTCAACTTTGAAGGAGCTTGGTATGCTTACTACCACTTTATCTTCTCTCAAACTTGTCTTAATTTGTTAAGATCATAATCAGGTTAAGCTTCTGTGTTTGTCGGTTCTTCTTTACAGTAAAATTCATATTTCAAAGGCCTAATGCCCATGGCTATGGCTGCTTATGCATTCAGACTGCATGTCTGCGGTTACGTTAGTTTCAGCATATGGGTGCAATTATGTAGCTAACCAAACCAATTAAGACCTCTTGTTTTCTTTTTGTTCCTTTCAACAACAGCATGTTTGATAACAATCAAGACTTAGTCTAATGGTTGTTACCTCTCTCCTTACGAGGAATTAGGTTCAAGGTTTGATTCTTTACTCCTCTCTTTAACCTCCCATGAACCAAAAAAAAAAGCGCGTTTGGTGGTTCCGGGAATAAAATAGAAAAGAAATGGAATAGATATTATGTAGAAATAGAAAAAAAGAATAAAATAGAATATTAAATATAAAATTTGGTTCATTGGAATGAGAAATCGTATGATCGATTCTTCAATTGTTAGAATTATTAGAAGCCTTTAGAGTTGTAGTCAGATGGAATACAATCAATGCAGGAATTGGATTGTTTTTATTTCAATGAATGATAGTATTCTTCGTTTTTTTTAAAGATTGATTAAAAATCATTTTATAGCCATAGACATTATTTGCCATATAGATTGCAAGTCAAGAAGATCCTTGAACAAATCTTGAAATGGATATTAAACATTAATTTAGTAAGAATTGCTCGGGAAAAAAAGATTATGTACAAAACCGTTACCATGCATTAATATAAGCTGACATGAAATAATCCTTTCATACAATTTTCTTCTTTCGTTTACATCCACTGTACGCTAAGAACTAAAATCTGAAAACTGGGTATTGTTTCAGGTTGTTCAACTATGGAATTGGCATCCACTTGCTAGAATCAGAAAGTGTTCCAACAAAGAAAGAAAAAATCAATCCCAAAGACAACCATATTTCATTCCAATGCTCAGACATGAAGCTGGTGATGCAAAAACTTGAAGAGATGAACATCGAGTACGTGACAGCAGTGGTTGAAGAAGGTGGGATCAAAGTGGATCAGTTCTTCTTCCATGATCCCGATGGCTACATGGTTGAGATCTGCAACTGTCAAAACCTTCCTATTCTTCCGCTTTCCTCTTGCCCTCTCAAGCTACCCAATTCTAGCAGTAACCATGCAGTTTCTTCATTATATGGTAGGTTTTTTGTTATATATACAAACATTCACCGTACTTATTCTGACCGTTAACATGTACTGGAAACTACAGGGAAGCGAAGCAGGAAGACAGCCTGTTCTGGAGTGGCGGCTCTGATGATGGAAAACTTGGTCATTGACTTGTTAGACATATCAATTTGACATAGCTGAAGCGAGATCAGAGATCAGATATTGAAGCGATTTGGAGATATATGTTATATATCAGAGAAATTGTTGCGTAGAATGTGACAGAAGATTGCAATTCGAGTAATACGGGGTCGTGAGTTCGTTCAGTCTGATGATTTAGTCCTGTATTGATTGGATTCCATCTACATGCTAATTCAGTCATTTCCGACGTGTAAGTTTGAAGGGGTTTTGAAGGCTAAGTCGTTTGCAGATAATCGAAGACAATGTTCAAGGATAGTTCGTAAACTTATTCTGTTGTGGTTTGTTATGTTCATGTTCGTCGTGTTTGTTTATTAGATTGAACAACGATCATGAACAATATTTCAATTTTTCTTTATGTTTACGAACAAATTTGTTTAAAGGTTGTTTGAAACTCTTTTTTTAATGAATCGTTTAATGTTGGTTTGTTGTTTGTAATAATAAATTATTAAAATTATATATTTATTTGTAGATTATTTTAATATATAATTATTAAAGTTACACATTTACATAAAAAAATTTTAATTGGAATCTTATATATTAAGATGAATGTAATTTATTTTGTTTAAGTTTTTTGTTTAGTGTTCATTTAATGTTTATAAATGTATATCTATAGACATTCGATTATATGTTTACAAACATGTTTTTTTAATATTCAATTCATGAAAACGAATACAATTGAACACAAATATAATACAAAATCAATTCGCAATAGAAGGAAGAGACCAACTTGAATATAAAATCTTTATCCAAAAAAAAAACTTGAATATAAAATCACAAAAAATACAATATTTAGCAGATATTTTTGTGTCAAAATGAAAGAAATCCTAAAGCATCCAATCTAGATACAGTATTAAGCATTCAACCTAAAATCAAGTGACAATAAGTGAAAGAGCCCAACTTGAATATAAGACCATATAAAATAGAATATTTCGTAGATGTTGGATATATAGAATAAAATCTGACATCTGATACCAAATTAAGCATCCAACCTAAAATCAATTGGCAGGTGGAGAAACTCAACTTGAATATAAAATCACAACGTATATAACAGATATAGAATAATATCACTTTAAAACAGATAGTATGACTGCATGAATGGATTCATCTGCATCATTTTTGAACAAAAATCAACTCATTTTCTCGACAACAGTCTCGTACATTAGTACAACATAATGACTGGGTTCAAAGCCCACCATTAACTAGGGCTTCTACCTAACTTCTGGTATTAAGGTATCTTCTCAGTACAACTCTAGCTAGAGTTAATGATGTGAATCGGAAAAAGATGGTAGTATTGAGAAGGATAATAGTTATAGCACAATTGCAGAGGGAAGAATCTAACCTCCATATTCAAGAACCTGATGAGATGACAACAAAAACATCTTCAAGAGACCATTTTCTCGGTTCTGACTTTTTCGGAGGGTTGATAATTGCACGCTCAGAATTCACAAGGCGATAGCCAATAACAATTTCTCGTCTTTGGCGACCCTTAATCATTATATCATAAAAGCATAGCTCTTCCTGGTCAAATAAATAGAATTCTGCTGGTTTTATACACATCTCATTCCCCTGCAAAAGGAAAGAAGCTAGCAATTTAGCAAAGATTTTGTAGCTATTGATATGTTGGTGTAAACAGTTCTTCATCAGAAAGAGGATGGGGTGTAAGAGTTACCTCCTCTGCAAACAGCTCCTCGAGAACACGATTTATTTGCTTGTCTTCAGCCACCATTGCCAGTGCCATGCTTACAAGCTCATTTGATAGCACATAATCACTGATTCCAGAGACTGAAACCAGGTTCCTTGTCCTAGAGTCCAGAATTTCACTAATGATTATTGATTTATCTGAAGCTTGCCGCATTTCACGGATCCAAGAGCTGTGAGAGAACCCAGCGAATCGTAAAGATGTTGACTTTGTATCTTTGAAAGGAAGACGTTTTGACTGCAATCCAAAGAGGAAGCAACATTACTTTCAACTTGTAATAAGCCTAATGCTACCTCTTAAAAATGGTTAATAAGATCCTTGATTACTAATTTCTTTGTCTTTAGTCTTTCCTGTTTTGGTAATCAGTAATCAAGGATTTTGGTAACCGAGTTGGTTTGCATAAGCTGAAAGACAGCAGAGCATTTACCTGTATGTCTCGGATAAGGAGAAGGGTGGCAAGAGATCTCGAGTCTGAATGCGCTACAGAGTCCTCCAGTGACTCATCTGCGAGAATTAAAATCTGTCCTTTAGGGTTAGTAATCAGTTGACTAACAATTGGATTGAGGGACTAAAACAAGAAGAATGAATGCCGGAGTGAGGTAACAGAAATTAAAGGCACTTATGGAGTTAGGCCAACTGAACTTACAGAATCAAAAGTCTCCAACGGAAGGCTTTCTAAATGCCTTCTAATGACAGCATTTCCCTCGCGGTGCACAAGTTTTATGTTTTGTAATCCAGAAATATCGAGTCCACCATCAATCAGTTTCCTCTCTCTTTCTTCTTCTGGAACCTCATTAAACATCCAGAGTTCTGAACCCGGGGCCAGAAATGCTTCTAGAACCTGAAAAATTGAACATGGGTCCTTATATCAACTGAAAAGCAGGATGTGACTGAAACAGAGTAATCTAGAAAGTAGAAATGTCAATCTCTTAATGTTTATCACTTTTTTGTTCCATAAACATTGAATCCCTTTGTCTTTGTATGTATATAAATATAAGAATGATTGTAATCTAATGCATCCTAACAAAACAGGTATTGGAAAGTATAAAATTCTGAGCAATAAGCAAGTGCATTACCATAATCATATCATCAATATCACGTCGCCATCCGCAGAACAGTATCCTCTCTGGATATTTTGGAAGTTCAGGTACTTTTGGGAAATCAACTCTACGCACCTGCATGCAGTATGTCAAATGAGAAAAGACACCTGAAGTAACAGTGTTCAGAGTACACAATTGAAAGAATTAAAGAGAAAACACAACCATTACGATCTTTAAACACTGCTTAGATATTCTTTTCATTAACTATATAATCAGTAAAAATTTAGCTTAGAAACTTCTGATGCTAATGCTTCGGCTTTCAAGAATTTTGTGCATCCAATTTCCAGCTAAAGAGATAAAGAAAAGAAATTACCTCTGGAAGGGGACCAGGAGCATAAGTATCATCATCCTCAGCTATAACGAGGACTTCATCCCCTTCTTTTAGTACATAATTATCATCAGGATTTAGGATTATCTTCCCACTATCTGCAGCAACCTTGACTCCGCAAGGAATTGCATCAGGAAATGAAATAAGCACATCTTCAAATTGCATACCGTCCAATTGAAGCCACCTTTTGATGTAAAACTCATCATTCTCAAACCCCAATATATCCTCCCATATCTGACAATACAAAACCAAAAATCAAATAAAAGGAAAAAAATTGTTAATAAAAAAATCTCAGGATAAGTGTTTGCTTAGAATTATGAAGATATCCATCAGTCCAAAGGTTATAAGAATCTAAACAAAGACCAGATACATAAATCATAATATTCATACATAGTTGGACCACCTATAATGGATTCATAAAGTGAATACCACTAGTACAAGACTAGGAAACATGCTACTTAAGTCTATAGCACTGAAAGGACAGGAAAAGACCAAAAAAAATGCAAATTGAGTTCCTAAGAAAAGTAATTTGGCACGTAACTCAGAAAATAGTCTGTTCATTTAATCCAATTAATAAGAGTAAGTTGCTGACCTATGTGTTTCATATAATTTAAAACTGCAATCTAAATAATCAAATAACCTGTGCCAGGCCAGGTTGCAGGGCGCACTGTATCATCAAGCGTCCAATCACATCATGTGCAACAACAGTTTCTATGAGATCTCCTCCAACAAGCTTCACCAGGGGCTCATTGTCAAGGTCACTCATCTCAACCACAACATGACCCCTCAAACCCTCCTTTACTCCAGTAAGACTGAGCACAACCCTCAAGGCACGTGCATCACTCTGGTAACAAGAATACAGAATGATTAATGTTTCCCAAGAAATAACAGAAGTTGAGAAACATGATGAAATTGAAGGTTTAAGCAACCTGATCTGCATTTTCATCAGATGCCAATACAATGATGGCACGTGCTTTTGATACTGAGACCTGTAATTTTAAACAACATCACTCCAGATGCAGTTGCATAACGAGCAAAAGCAAGGGGGAAAATGAAAATATTAAATTATATAAGAAAAGGCAACATCCAACTGAATAATCTTCAGGGTTCATTTGGCATCCATTTAATCCTTAACTGATTTAAGCTCTCAACATACTATTGGAAAACCAAAAAAAAAAAAATAGTAAATGATGAAAATGTCAAACCTTCTTTAAATCAGCCAGTATTAGAGGACTCCCACTCCTGCATATGACAGATGTCCCCATGAAGTCAAATTCCAGCTTTGCTATATCCATCTCCATTTCTTCCTTGTCTCTTTCTGCAAGTACAACAACCACGCCACCACCAATACTTTTGTTTGCTATTGCTAGTTGCTTCAAAAGTGAACCCTGCAACAAAGAAGATCATTTCTTAACCCGTAGGTTTCTATCTCAAAACCCTTGACTTTGGCCATCTATCTCTTACAAGTCCCAAACTTGGGATTTTGTACCACATCAAGACAAGCAAAATTCAATATAATCAATCAGTTTGTCCGAAAAAAAAAAAGATACTCAAGACTATTACCAATTTGTCACTCCATCCAAGAATTAGTATATGGTTCTGTTCAATGACTTCACTCTTCCCCTTTCGAAGTGAATCAACCTTTTCTGAGATAGCATCTGAGACAAGCCCAAGCATCATTGCAAATATGAGCATGCCTCCTGAACTTATAGAGACAGAAACAACCCTGGGACCAATTCCTTCACTATCAGCATGATTTCCAGAGTCAGCCACAAAAGTCCATGAAAGCCAAAGAGCTTCAGCAAGGCTGCCATCACTGACCGCATACAATGCCAAGCCACCAAATCCTATAAGAAATATTGTTGCAAAAAGAAGGGCAAGCAGCTTTGCATAAGGATATACAGAGAAACAAACATCCACCATATATGCAATTCTCTTCTTCAACGGAACCTCCTCTTTGTTAGGCTTTGTTCTTTTCGAGATATATTTTATTTGAGGAAGGTAATCAAGATATTTATACAACACAAAAGGCATGATGAGTGTGAACACCACGGTATATAAAGCAACAGTTCTACTGTCAGCATTAGCAAAAAAATTAAATGATCTGTCATCTTCAGGCAACAAAACTTCATTGCTGTCATTTGCACCAACATCGGTTTCGCTACACCATCTACGGAGCTTAGTATTCTCTTCCTGCAAGAAGATGGGCAATAATTACAAATTTGATAAAACAAATACCAAAATCAACAATCTAGGCCAAAAAATGATGGCCTACTAAGATGAAAAGACACCGATAACTCGCCAAAAATAGTTCATTTCAGTTCAATTTCTAGAACATTAAAAACCAGAGTTGCCAACTTCAAGTTTTTTTTTCACAAGTCTGGTAATCTAAGCAGCCTAGGAAAATGTCCAAATCCTCTCTAAAGTAAAAGAACCCCAACAAAATTAACAGCAAAGTTATAAATCCACATACCTCTAGTCTTGAAACTTTATTTCGCAGGTGAATTACACAACTTAAAGGAAATATACAACTGAAAATAATCTGCAATAATAATAACAACAACAAAAATTAGAACCATAATCTCAGACCAATAAATTTAACTGACTTTCTATTTTTATTTTTATTGTACGACATGACTAAAATTACTGTTTTACATTTACTGTTTTGAGTCTTTTGACTTCCATACCAAACAAAGGATAAAATAACGCTTCAAATTCACCCCTTGAATTCTGTTCCCGCTCGACGAACTCATCGATCTCAACTCAGTCATCGTTGTCGTCGAAACTTGAGTCGCCAGAATTTTCACTTCCTCCTTGTTGGTAGGGGTGTCGGTCTGCTGCTTCTCCTCCACCACCTTACTCTGCTCCTTCTCCACTAATCGCTCCCCAGCTACTCGACTAGGCGACTTTGATGCCGCCTTAACCGTCACCACCCGATTCCTCGCCGCATGGGGCCCAAGAAATGAAGGATACATCCAATCCCTATCCGATAAGCTATTCGCAACATCAATATTATTAAGATTACTACTATTCACATTGCTTCCGCTACTGTGCTTGGCGGATTCATCGGTGTCAATGGAGGAGCGGCGATCGGACGACGGAGGAAGACTGGTGACACGACGAACTGCGGGGAAAAGAGGGCCCGGAAAGTGCGGGGTGGGACGCAGATCATCCGGTGATATAGTTTTGAACTTCTTCAGCACCGGTGGCCTCTCATGTTTTTTCGGGCTAGGGTTTCGTGGCGGTTGAATTGAAGTTGATTCTCTAGAGCCACCGTTCCTTCGCATTGTTTTTTTCTTCTCTTTTCTTTACTAAACTCGGGGTAAAAATCAGCTCTCTAAAACAGAAATTAAACGAAATGAAAAAGCTGAATCCATTGAAAGAGATCTAAAAATCAGAAAAAGCAACGAAAAAAAGGTGCTGAGATTCAGTGGGGGACCTTCTGTTTCTGCTCGAGTTCCTGATTCTGCCTGTCTTTTCTTCGCTCTGTTCATACTCTATTCTTTTTCCTTTTATTATAATAATTAAAAAGAAAAGGGTCCGTTTTGGTAGATCTGGGCCGTTGAAGTGGGAAGGATGGTCCGGGTGGCGACGTGGACGGTTGAGAGGAGTAGAGCTGCTTAGTTCTACGACATGCATCAGTTATTTTAGTTTGGATTTTCGTTAATCTGGGACATGTTCTGTTACACGAACATGTTCGGAAGTTGAACTGTGAAAAGGGCATATTCATGTTTTTGGGAATATACAGCGTTAAGGAACATTCCTAGAAATTGGCTTCCCCGTAGGTTTTGGTATTTGCCATGAAAGCGGGGTTTTATGTTTTCTTTTTTATTTTTAGCTTCAATTTTTTTAATATGGTTTATAAAATAAATCTTCAATCGGTTAAGATAAAAGTTGTTATTTTAACATTAATTTCAATTATTTTAAAAGAAAAATGGGCAAAAAGAGTTGGTTGGACTCTTTTTAACTCTTACAAATAATTATAAATAAGCAAACATACAGCATTTGAGAGGTTTTTTTTTTTTCTTTCTACAATTTCTATTGGAAAATTTTAAATTTCAATAAGCTTTTTCGACTTTATATTTGATAGCATAAGCCTTTTTTTAATCCAAATAAATCGAATTTATGATAAATTAGTTGTGCTAACAACCTTTAAAGAAATTCAAATTCAATACAGTTAAGACGAGCATATTCTCTTACCATTTAAGCCATTCATTAAGGAAAAAAAAACATGTTTGGATCACAAATACATATGTTTGAAAAGAAGTAAAGTGAAACGGATCTTGTGGAACAGCTTTTGAAAGAAATTCCAGTGAACAAAGCTTAACAGGTGATATACATAAGGAAAAAAACTGAGTTTCCTCAGTGTTCGTCCTCAAGTTCCTGATCACTAGTGCTGGGATCAGAAGGATTAAAATGTCTCCAACAGAAGCCCAAACTGCTACCCATTATATTCATAACCACCGCCGACATGGCCAGGGGGAAGGCTACCGCCGGAGAGGTGAAATGAGATGTTGCCAATACCACACCCAATGAAGAGTTTTGCATGCCAACCTGAGTGGAGAGGAAGTTTCATGCATATGAGAGTTGCAGCAAACCTAAACAAGCTTATGAGAGGAGATAAGAGAAGAAAGGAATGATTGAAATGCTTGGAATTTTAATTTCATAGGAGTGCAATTGCTTTAAGATCCAGTAAGTAGAGTATACCTCAATCGAAATTGCTCGCCGCTCTGGTTCTCGGAACCTACAAATGGCTGCTGATATATACCTGCAGATAAACAACTCTTTAACTTGTTCACATCGATGGTTTACAGTTTTGGGTGGAAGAAAGCTTACAAAGGATAGGTATTCGACTGGTCTAAGATTACTTCTGGTTTAAATAAGGAAAAAGATCAAAAAGAAATACTAGATTCAAACAAGAAGATAGAAAATCAGAATGAATCTAAATGTAAAAGGTGAAGTTCAGCCATTTCTCAGTTTCATTCTTATCATATAGAAAACGAAGAGCAACTCTTACCCCACAAAGAAACCAGCAAAGTGTAACAACATAACAGAAAGTATTACAACACCCAGCTCTCCAGATAATATTGATAGGAGGCGATCGATTAAAGAGGCATCAGAAGCCAATGATGCATTAACCATGGAGGACTTAAAACGGACAACGTTTTCTGAGAAAACACTGGAAAAGAATCCAGAAACCAAAAGTTAGAGGAATAACTGACGGTAAAATGAGAGAGGGGGAAAGTAAGTACCAACAGATAACCTGCATGCAAGTAGTGATGAAACTAAAACAGCAAATAAAGGGGCAAATGGTGTAACAATTTTCACCACAGAAGGAAATGAACTCTGTATATAAGAACCTAGCAGAACTGGAGCGACGATCACCTGGATAACAAATAATCGGAACTATGAATTCCCAAAACAAAGATAAACATAGGGCATACATCTTAAGACATCAAAGTTCATATGACTTAAGTATAGAGTTAGCTAACCTGCAGGGTGCTGATGGAAAGGCCAATAGCATCCACAGGAACGTAAGTTCCTGCCAGAATCATAGTCAAAAGAGGAGTGAGAATTACTGCTCCAAGAGTAGTGCAAACAGTCGTTACAGTTGACAGTGCAACATCCCCTCGAGCAATTAAAGTCACCTGTAACACTATTTCAGCAAATAAAACGAATGCATCTTTGAAAAACAACGCAACTTATTTGGTTACTCTAATCTATCAAGAGACTGTTAAATGTCTATACCAAGAAGAAAAAACATCCTCAAATGCAAAATTTCTGCAAAAAGGGGTTCCTACAAAGTTTGAAGGTATACGGATGAGTAAATAACGTCATGGGAAAAGAAACTCTTACCACATTCGATGCAGCACCTGCAGGGCAACAACCAAGTAAAATCAAACCAACAGAAAGAGATGGTGAAAGCCCCATCGCTTTGCTAATAAGCATCCCAAAAGTTGGCATAATTGTGTACTGAGCAACACATCCAAATAAAATCTGATGAAAACAGGGAAAAAACCTTGATGTTCATAGGCAATGATTATGTGATAAGCAAGATCAGTTTGTTCTCTCAAGTTAAAAGTTAAAACATCTACCCCTTTTCACATAGGATGAAAACAATGACATATTAACATTACAGAGGTCAAGCATGCAGCATCAGCCAAACCATCAATGCCCCAGTACACTGTTTACTGTTACAGTTTATAGCACTTAATGGGCATACTACAGAATGCAGACAAACATTTACAATAAAATATATAGTAAATGTATTTCAATGAAAAACAGAAAGATTGTCGAATTGGAACTAGTTGCTCCACATAGCACATGACAATTTTATCAGAGGATCATATCGGAAAATTTTACTTGATCTGAAAACCTTGCTCAATTTGGTCACTTCCCTCGAGATTAACTCATGACATGAGCCATGCCTGTCAACACACCATTCTATTGCAGAACAAAATCCCAGTTATAGAAACAATCACTGAATTTATCCAAAATTTTAATGAAATCTAAGTCCAAATTCCTGCCACAATGAGCTTCCAAACTGTTTCCAAGACATATTTTTCTAAATTCTAATAAACATTCACAAAATCAACTCAGATTGAACAATGAAGTATAACTTCTTCCTCATTTTCACTGAAGAAATTAACTACAAGCAAACAAAACCACCATGAAAACTCACAGAAAGAGGCCTTTGGATGAACAAATTGAGCAAGTCCTTGAGCTCCAAAGTGAGACCCATGGCCAGCATAATCAGCCCAAGTGAAAAGCTATACGAAGTAGGTCCTCTCTTCACAAACCAGGCAAAAAAGATGGTTTTAAGCAAGCCACAATGCCACCAACTGTCACATACAAAGGGTACAAGCTTGCAGCAGTAGATAACACAGTCTCCCATCTGGGTTTTGCTGTAGTAACAGAGATGTTCTCAGAATTCGCACCGAGAGACTTCACTAAATGCAGATTACTGGATTTTGATGGCAAATAAATTGTGGGTTTAGATGGGAGGGGCTCAAGGGTGAATTTCAGATGGTTTTGTGGCGGTGAAAGAAAGGGGCTGAGCCTCAAAGTGAGGGACATGGTGAATCCCAAGAGTTCTTTACTTCACCTCTGATGGAACTTCGGAAGTTGGAAAAATCAATGAGGGAAAATCTTGTAGAACAAGAAACATAAAGCTTAGGTGAGACTATGGGAGCCATGGAAGGGGTTGGGTTTTGGATTCGGGACATGAAATCTAGGTGGCAAATCTAGGCCAATCATTGTGGCCAGAAAGTTCTGAACCTCCGATCCTTTCATTTTCCTTCATTTAAAAAAATATAAAAGAAAAAAAAATCTAAGTTTACTGTTGCACGGCCTTAGGCATGCCACCGATGACCGAAGTCATCAACTATCGTGTAAAGTCAATAAATTATCTTGGAGATTGCTGTAACATCGGCTTTAATCATTAATCGAAAACAAATATCAAATAATGAAAAGCCTAATCTCATTCAACCCATCTACGTTGTAGTGGGAAGTGGGAACCATGGAAGGAGCTTCTCGATCTTGTTGAAGGAAACAAAATTTGTATTTGCTTTCTTGGAACTTCAATCAGAATCATCTTCGATTTGTGAAGACCGTGCAAGACAAGATGGGAACTTGAAAGGAAGAGTCATCAGTGGCTCATCATCAGATAATCCTTGCCATGCCAAGCCAAATGCGTATCCCAAAGCAATAGCAACTGGAACAGCAACAGCATTTCCAACCTGAATGTATCTGAAAACGGAAACGAAAAAGGATGTTTGTAATTAGCCTTTGCCACTCTTTAACAGGTTGAAATGACCCAAGAGAGTGTTGAAAGTTTGCAAGAATACCCATTGGATAGCAAGAAAAACATCGATAACTTCAAATACTCGTCATCATCATCATCAGAGCCTTTATCCCAATATATTGAACATTTAATCCGAAATACTAAAATTAAAAAATAATACTTTATCGATAACTTCAAATACTAAAACTAAAAAATAATAGTTTAAGGATTGACACTCAACTATTGAACATTTTAATCCGAAAGTCTTGTAAATTCTGATATGTACAGCTATACTATAACAAATCCATGATATCTCAATTCTCAACATAAGATTACGCAATTAAACAATAAATAATATTTTACTTTTTAACTGAGTAATTAAAAATAAATTGTGACATATTATAAATTTTACATTCGAATTCAAATAATCTCATCTACAATTATTTAATATTTCGTTATAACAAAAAAAATAATAATGTTGTTTTTATTTAATATTTCGTTATAACAAAAAAAATAATAATGTTGTATTTCTCTTAGGCCAAAAAAATTGTTCAATACCAAATAAACTTGGATCATAGCCTTAACCTCCAACAAATGCGAATGAAAATAATTAACTATTGCAATCTTAAAAACGTGAAGTTTACTCAACAAACCTCTCCTTGATAGTCCCAAAGAGTTTATAGCAGTCTGGGAAACCCTGTAATCTAGCATTCTCACGGATGGTGAGTACTCTGTCTTGGGAAGGATGAATGACGTTCTGCCAAAGAAGCTCGCTTTTCAAGGACTAAGATATATTTGAATAACACGCGCAAATACTTTGTCGGTAAACCCCAAGACATAACAACAGGAGAAAAAAACCTGTTTGTGAGGTTCAGCCCTTGTTACCACTGTATTAACGATTTCATCCATCCACAAACGACCAAATGGCCTAAATCCAATTATCATGTAAGGTTGTTCAGAATATAACATTGGACCAAAATTCAGAACTCACTAGTAATAGTTATACAACACTTACTTGGTTGACTTCCCTTTGACAAACGTCATGGTATAATCTGGCACCTATTAAAATGATTAACAAACGAGGGAAAACTTGTATGGTGAATTAAATAATAATAAGAGATTATGCACATGAAAATACCAATGGTTTCCCAGATTTGAGCAGCACTCTGTCCATTGTTGTGTCCCACTGTACTTTATTATTTTCATCAACCACTACACCAGATAAGTCCCTGAAATTCGCACCCTGGAAAACAAAATCTTAGCTACTGAGAAATGAGAAATATGGTGATCCCAAGAACCATAAATAAGTAAAGTGCAACACCTTTTTTTTGGGAATGCGGCAAACACGTTCATAATCATCAGCATTCAATTGCAAAGGTTGATGATCATTTAGCAATCCTGAAGAGGATGCATGTCTAGCATCCACTGTTAAATTTATTACATCTACACAGTTCAAAAACATAGTAGTAAGATATTGCAAAGCATGTGGACAATAGTTTCCTCCCAATGATAAGACCTATATAAGAAGATCTAATTCATAATCATCAGCATTCAAATACAAAGACAGATGATTATGTAGCATACCCGAGGATGATACATGTCAAGCATCAACTGATAAAATTATTACATCTACACTATGCAAAAACTTAGTTGTAAGAAATTGCATAGTACATGGACAAAATTCAGTGGAAGGAAACTAACCTTTCCTTTGCAATCTAATAAATTTTTGATATTCTGTTCGAGCCGTTGCCCCGTACTTCCTTTGATCTTGACTCTCATCATTGTTAACCTAAAACGATATAAAAAAAAAAAACCCTTAAATGATAGATTCCAAAGTCTACTCAAATTATACATTGGGAAAAAAAACACATACTCGTGGAAGGTCAGAAATTGCATCACCAAGATTGAGAGCACTTTCCAACTGACAAGAGTCTTTTTTATCATATGCAACATGTATTTCCTAGATTCAACATGAATAGATTTAAATTAAAAATAATAACAATAAGTATCTATTAATGAGATTTTATTTCTATAAAAACCATAATTATTTAAGCTAAGCAACATATATACCTCAAACTCATTCGGAACAACTCCTCTAGCAATAACCTCATGAGTTGGCAATGGATATTGAGGCAATTTCTAAAGGGAAAAAAAAAAGAAGAAAAGAACAATAGAGCATTAAAACAATTATCTTACAATGTCATCATATTATACAGTTTTAATATACTTACCTCTGAAGGATGTGAACCCCATAGAAAAACCCTCATTCTAAACTGTGGAACCCCATAAGATCCTGCAGCCATCATTCCCATCCTAGCCTGATAGTTCATGGAAACTAAACGGCCTACTGCATATCGTCCCAAAAAACCCTTAGCAAACTTCAATATGTCCACAACGTTTTCCATTAATACATATTTTGGTTTCAAATGCTCTATGGTATCCATATATACAACTAACTGCTTGTTTTTTACATCCTTTAATGGTGCATCTGGGTTTCTAAAACGATTAAACCCACTCACGCCTTGACATGGGGGACCTCCACATATAAAATAAACACTTCCCTACAAAACAAAAGATAGAAATAAAATAAACTATCATTATATTGAAAGTAAAGTAGAAAAGGATATCTTATAGATACCACAATAATCTAGTAAGATTATCATCATCATCATCGTCATTAAAGAATTTATCCCAATACCAGGGTAAGCTATATGAACCATTATATGATCTCATGCCAAATCGTTAACATAAATTCTCTTCCTCCACTTATTCCTTTTTAAAGCATAACAAGATTATATAAAAAAATTTTAGAAAGAGAGAGAGAGAGACTCACAGGCAAAGGCAATATGTTTGACTTGTACCCTTTGCTCACAAATTCCTTCAGCTTTTCTTGACAATTACTGAAAATATAAATATACAATAAATAAACTAATCAACAAGAAAAAGCCTTGGTGGGTGTAAATGTAATAAAATAGATTACCTCAAGCCCTTAATAGGCTCCCAAGTATCATAACTTGCATCATAACCCCTCCAGCGCACCTATATTTAAGATACAACACAATAAAAAATCAAAACATTAATCCAAAAAAAGGTTACTCGCAATTACTAATAAGTGCACCTAGTTTTCCCAAATGCCAATACTAAGATGCTAAAATAAAAGACGATATAATAAAGAACTATCATCACCTTGTAATTCTCCAATCTTTAAATATATAATGATACCTTAAAATATAACCCTGGCTTCTTCACTTTATTAGGATCACCATAACAAATATCCAATAATCTCTCAACTTCAAAATCTTCGGAGGAATCATCAGAGCCTCTATCATCTTCTCCTTCTCTTTCTTTTCCTTGCTCTTGTTCTTCTTCATCTTCTTCACATCCTTCACCATCATTGTCCTCTTCATCACTAGTTTCACTAGAACCATTTTCAAGTGGTGCATCTGATTCTGGCAATGAGAACTTTTGGCATAACTTTTGCCACTCTTTCAGTAAACACAAAAAATCCTCTGCTGCCTCATTTCTCACCTAATTGTCATTATAGGAAACATATAGTTACTGCTGAATAACCAATGGTATTAATAATCTAACATCAAACAGGTTACCTTAGTTTCAGGATGATTCCATTGCAAACTTTTGCAAGCATATGAATTTATGTCAACAGCCCACCTCTGCAAAACCAAAAGTAGAGAACATACACTTAATCAAATAACAACTAGAAGTGAAGAAACTAAAGAACATTGTGCAAAATGTTATGAAACTTCATAGATTAACTTACTGTGACTAGCTTTACACCAGATAAGGCGGCCCCCATGCAAAGGCCAGTGGACATGGCTCCACAACCAGAATATAGATCTAGCAAATATTTTTGTGGCTTACCAAATTTCTGAACTTTTGAAGTAGTACTATTTGAACTATCCTCGCTTGAACCACATTCACTAGAAACTACTGATGATGCATCACTATCTCTTTTTGAAGTTTCTGCAGTTCTCAAGAAAATTCAGATAACAAAATAAGTAAATCATTTAATCAATAAAAATGCAGCAACATCAACAATGGAAATAGAAGACCAATATCATTTAGTTAACTTGTTTCTTAATTGTAAACAAAAATACTCTTTAAAATAAGTAAAATAATAACATATTACCAGTGAATATATTTTTAAATGTTAAGTGAGGTAATGAATACTTCATATTGTAGTATAAACCCGATTTCTCGATTTTTTTCTCCTTTGCAGCTATGTCACTATCAATCTGAGATAAGAGAAAAAAATAGTTTAAACTTAAATAAGCAATTTAAAACAATCAATCAGTATATTAAGAGCAATTAGTATGGTGGGAGTATTAGTCTTACATCTGGTGCAACTTGAGCAATTTCTACTTTGGATATGATACAATTCAATGGATTGTCATCATGGATGTCCGAGAGGAACACCCGTCTCTTATCAATCAAATGGGCATTTTCCTTGTTAATAACCTAAACATACCCAAACATTGAATATTGAGTACTCTAAAAAACATGCACTAAGAGATAAATATCATGTTTATCAAAACCACCAGCTTTATAAAAACAAATGTTCTTACCGTATCTTCAGCCCTATAAAACCACTGTGCTTTAAAGAATGGCTCTCGATTAGTTGTTTCAAACAATTCAACAATTCTGGCAATATAATCAAGATTGCCATCTTCTGCCTGAAAGCAAAAAGATTATTCATAAAAGTTATACACAATGTAATTCAGAAATAAAATGACAGAAAACATTTAATATAGAAAAAGCACACCTTAACATATGCATTATCACCCAATTTGTAGAGGCAGCCATCAACCATGGCCTCTGCATAATGATTCCTTGCTTGTAGTACCTCTTTCTCCTCACTTTTAATTGGGTAAAAAACAAAAAAAAAATTTAATAACATAAAGAATTAACTGTAGAAACGTATACACTCCTGTGTAAAAATGAAAACCCAAAATCAACCAAGAGAAGGCGAATTATACAACTCAATCTATCCCACTGTTCATTGACTCACAACTTTCTGTTCTGCGAATTTCTTGCTACGCGCTGGACATGACTGATTGATTGGGTTTTAGAAAGTACAATGATAAAGTACATTTTAAAATATATGAGGACTTAAGTAATCATAATAATGAAAAAAACAAAACAACCATTACCTGTTTGTATAAGATTATATTTAAATAAATTACTTAAATATCTACAAATAAGGAAGTGCAGCTTTTTCTACTAATACTATCAACATGGGTGATTTAAAGGAACTTACTCATTTGAAGTCCCAGTTACAGTCTGCTTCTTAGCCTTATTCTGCAATCCAAATATAAGAACAAAAAGAAATTAGAGCGAAACCAAGGTTGGAATAAAAGGGAATATGAAAAACACAATCGCCTTTTCTATGTTGCTAACCTTTGACTGATACCTAAGTGGCCATCGTCGTCGGGCTTCATCAGCCGAAATGGGTGGGCCGACGAGACAGAGGTCGGAGTCACGTACAACCTTTCGGGCTTTTTTCGATTGAGGACCCAACAAAGTAGTCAAACCTCCGTTTTGGGTTCCCGATTCTGAATCGTTAGAATCATCGACCTCCTTCTGGAGCTTTCGTTTCGAACCCTTCGCCATTTACAGCACAGCCCCGAGAGAGAACAAAGAGACTTTCGGAAAGAGAGGGAATGAATGATTTCTTTCTTTTCCGGCGTTTGGGAAGAGAAAAAAAAGAGACGTTGGAGAGTTGGAGCGTGCTAATGGCTACTGTTCCAATGGAGGGAAGGGAAAAGGAAAGTGTTTTGTAGAGGGAAAGTTTGATTTTGAAATATGGACAGCGGGCGGGAATTGGGGGATTTTGTCGCGAATTGTAATGTTTTCTTTGGCGACTTTATTTTGACAAATGGAGTGGAATTGCAGTAGGTCGAGGACCAGTTGTCATTTGACACGTCAATACATGGATGCTGCCATGAGTCCACCTGGCAATTGAATAATTGATGTACATTCATTAAAATACAAAGAATAAATGCACAATTTATTTATCTGATCATCAGGACACCTTAAAAAAAATTTATATATATAATATATTGATAGAATATATTTTTTATGGATTTATATATGATGCACTGACAGTGTATAGTTTCTATACACTGTCAATGCATCAGAAGTTGACACCTCATCATTAGGCCCTTATATGCAAATATAAATAAATTTTTTTATTTGCCCATAAAGGCCTATTGATGAGGTATCAACCTCTGATGCATTGATAGTGTATAGAAACTATATACTGTCAGTGCATCATATATATAAACTCATTTTTTATACATTATTAATGCATTAGAACTTAACACTTTATTAATAAGTAAATAAAAAATATCAAGCCTTTCTAAGCAAATTTAAAAAATATATATTTGTATTTATTTTTAAAGATTTGGCATTTTTTTAGTTTACTCATTAATAAGGTATCAATATTTTGTGCATTGATAGTGATTAGAGACTATATACTATCAATGCATCATATATAATTTTTTAAAAAATAATAATAAAACAACTAAAAAATCAGTTAAAACTTTCAAAATAATAATCTCTCAATAAAAAAAGTATGAAAAAATTTTGTATGCGAAATTGATTTTAAAAGTAAAATTTAATTTTTCGAAATTAAATATATTATTAGATTTTGTTTAAATGTCACTATATCATGATATATGATTTAAGAGTATGTTTCTTTAAACTATTTTTACAGCTACATATTAATCTTCAACTTTTTTTTTATGATTCATTCAACTTTGTTTTTCTATTTTAGATTAAAATTGTACTTTTTATAGAATCTATTAAGTAAAATTAGAATTGATTTTTTTTATAACTTAACCAGTTTATGACTCGTGCGATGCACGGATTCTTTATTTAAATGTATTCATAGATATATAAATTTAATTTAATTTATATATTCAAAATAAAGCTGAAATAATAATACTTCAAAAAATATTTAAAATCTTATAATATTTTTAACATTTGTTAAACAATAATTGATAAATAATATATATAATCAAAAACTTTATTCAAATATAAAAAATTCATATGCCAAAATATCCATGAAATTGTTGAAGTAAAATCAAAAAGTTTCGTTAAAAATTTTCTTCAATTTTCAGCATCTTCGACTAGTGCAAAATTTTTTGTAGACTTGTAAATGTAAAATATTTTAAAATAAAATTCTAATTTATTATGCATATCCAATAATTTTAAGTAAATTGTAACCAAAAAAAATTTTAAGTAATTAAATAAAATTATTTAATTAATTTCTTCAATGTTTGATTACTTTTCATTTGGAATGATTAAAACACCTTTCATTTTTTGTTTTCTCTTAAAGATGCATGGAAGCAAATGGTGAATTGCACTAACAGAATTACAACCTCCACACCCTTGTTGTGAAACTCTTTATTTAGACACACGAAAACTATGTGATAGTTAAAATATTTTTTGTTCATTTTTAAATTTCAATATTTTCAAGAGTTAAAATTTAGTTTTTCAAATTAAAATCTGGTTTGATCTAGCTTTTTGAAAGACATAAGTTGCTTCAAGAACTATAACAAACATTATTTTAATATTCATTATTTTGTACATAATTGGTAGAATTTTGAATACAGAGTATTCAAAAAAAAATTTGAATATACCCATCAATACAAAGAAAATAGAAAACATTTACCCTTAAAAATACTTATGAACCAACCATCGCATATTTATCTAAGATAATATATTGTGAATATCATAAGTAGACACAACTAAACGTTAAGTTTCTAGTAGTTTTATATGCACTTGTGTATTGAAACTATTAGATAATAGTATATAAAAAGTGTAAAATTGATGAGATCTCAGTAAAAGTTATGCTTCTAAAAATACTTATGAACCAACCATCGCATATTCAAAATTTTTTAAATAGAGACCTAAAAGTAACATGAAATATTAAGCTATGAAAGAACAAAAAACCTGATATCAGAATGAAAAGTTGTATGTATCTGCTTTGATTGTGCTTCTTGTTGGGGTTTGCCTTGAATCCCACATTGAAAGTATAAGAGAAGTTATAAGGGTTATTCCCTTATAAATAAAGTGTCAGGCTTGGTTTGTAAAAAATCCCAAAGAGTTATAGAGTTTGGGCTCTTATAAAAGGGTATAGTTGGGCTCTTTGGGTGGTTGGGTTGGGCTTGTAAGGAGTTTGCAATTTTTCTCTTCTAAAAATTGCACAGTTGTAATTGTTTGATTGGTTATTAGATTGATTGGGTGGTTATAGGCCAAATTGGTTGGGCCAAACCACATTAAAAATTATTGTGTTTGTTTTTGCTTTCCTCTATTTTTGTGGGTGTTTGGTTTGAAGGATATTTTTCCCAACAAGTGGTATCAAGAGCTGAAGGTTCGTGATCCTGCGATAGGAGGAAAGGTATGACTGAAGCTATGTCTGGAGGTATGCCTAAGTTTGAAATTCCTTTATTTGATAGTAAAAGTAATTTTATGTTATGGCAAAGTACGATTCAGGATCTTCTAGTGCAACAAGGTCTAGAGTTGGCATTAGAAGAAAATAAGTCAGATGGAATGTCTGATAAGGATTGGGTTAGAATTCATAAGAGGGCTGTGAGCACAATTAGATTGGCACTTCCAGAGATTAAGTATAATGTATTGACTGAGACGACACCAACCGGATTGTGGAAGAAGCTGGGAGACATATATGCATCAAAATCGCTGACGAATAGATTGTGTTTGAAGATGGATTTGTATTCTTTAAAGATGGATGAAGATACGAGTCTCCATGATCACTTAAATGAATTTAATAGACTACTTTCACAATTATTAGCTATTGATTTAAAGAGTTGAAAGAAGAAGAGAAGCATTGTTGTTGTTGTCATCTTTGCCCAAGTCCTATGGACTGTTAGTTCAGACTTTATTGGTAGGTAAAACTACTTTGATGTTGGATGATGTGATTGCTGTGCTGCGTGAGAATGAAAGATTTATGGGCAAAGAAGATTCTTCATCTGCGAGAGGTGTACTAGCTGCTGTGGAAGGTTCTACTCGAGAGAGGACTAATGAGAGACATGGTGGATCAAGAGGGAGATCAAGATCAAGATTCAGAGATTATAGTGAGGTGAATGTTATTATTGTTGAGAAAAATGTCATATTCAAGCACGTTGCAAGATATTAAGAGAGGATATGGCTGCATTCAAAAAGGCTCAACAAAAGAGTGATGATGGAAAGAAGAACGAGACATGTGTTGTTTTGATTGATTCAGATGATGATGTATTGGCAACTTGTTTAGATGGGTCTCATACTTGTGAGAAAAGTTGAGTTTTGGATTAAGCTGCATCGATGCATATTTGCAATGATAAAGATCGGTTTGATGAATTGAAAAATGTTGCAAGTTTAGGCAATATTACAGTTGGGAATGGTAATCGAGTGAAGATTGAAGGTATTGGGAGTGTTCAACTCAAGCTTCATGATGGTGGTGTCAAGACTCTTCGTAATATGAGGTATGTACCCAGTTTTAGCTACAATTTGATTTCTTTGGGTGAGTTAGCTTCACGTGGGTACACATATGTTGGTAATAATGATTGTTGCAAAGTATACAAGAATGATGGTTTAGTTTTGTAAGGAAAGAGGAATGAAAAACAACTATATTTGCTTGATGATGAATGATAGAGTTATTTCCAAGAGTAAGAAGATTCAGAGGCATGTTAGTTTTTCAGATGTTGTTGAGCAATTTGGAGAGTTTGGGGATTCAAGTCAAGGGAGGATTTGTTGGGGTTTGCCTTGAATCCCACATTGAAAGTATAAGAGAAGTTATAAGGTTATTCCCTTATAAATAAAGTGTCAGGCTTGGTTTGTAAAATATCCCAGATAGGTATAGAGTTTGGGCTCTTTGGGTAGTTGGGTTGGGCTTGTAAGGAGTTTGCAATTTTTCTCTTCTAAAAATTGAACAGTTGTAATTGTTTGATTGGTTATTAGATTGGTTGGATGGTTATATGCCAAATTGGTTAGGCCAAACCACATTAAAAAGTATTTTGTTTGTTTTTGCTTTCCTCTATTTTTGTGGTGTTTGGTTTGAGGGTCCCAACACTTCTTTGACAAGTAAGAACACTGCTTTGATTGCTGATTGATATGATTAATTTTTCAGAATTAGTCAAGTAACTTGGAAAAAAAAAACTTGAACTGAGAAGTATAAAAGAAAAAAAATACTTGCAAAATGAGAATGAGAATTGGAGTTACGCAAACATCTTACTGCTTCTACTGCAAATATCAACAATTTTAAAAATACATCAATGCCATAATTAAATGTTATATATTTCAATTATTTTGAACCAATTAATAATTCTGCCAATTAATACTTAAAATTAACATTTAAAATTTTATTCCTTTAAATCCAAGTCGACAATCTTGTCATTCTTTCCCCACAAAAGATATATGACCTGGATTTACGTATTAATTAACATTTAAAATTTTATTCCCTTTGAATTTTACGACTTGGATTTACTTATTAAAATTAACATTGGCTGCCATAAAACCAAATTTTGAAATTTTGCCAATTAATAAGAACAAATTAATAAGAATTGGAGTTAACAATTCATATATTTGGAAACTTATTTACAATTCATATTGATTTAATTGAAATTAATATTATTTGGAGTTAAAAATAATTTGGAAATTTAGTTGGAAACATTGGAATTTGATGGGAGTAAATTCAAATGTAAAAAAAAAAAAATGTTGACCCTCATTAATATATTCAAATGTAAAAAACATCAATGCCATATTTATGTTTTCCATATTGGTTCAATTTTCCTTAAGAAACAATTGATATATTACAATTAAAGTTGGCTGTCATAATGATTTATTTTGAAATTCTGCCAATTAATACTAATTATTTACAATTCATATAGTAATTACTTATTACTTATTCTCAAATATAGTAAAATTAATTGGAGTTAATACTAATTATAATTTATCCACATAGGCATCCACATCAGCAACATTTTACACGTAAGCATGTAGAAGCAATGCCATAATTATTTTGATATATATTTCCTTAAGAAGCAATTGATATATTATAATTAACATTGGCTGTCATAATGAATTATTTTGATCAGAACTTGGATATTGGTATATTACAATTAACATTAGCTATCATAATGAATTATTTTGAACCAATTAATAATTCTGCCAATTAATACGTAAAATTAATATTTAAAATTTTATTCCATTTAAATCCATGTCGAAAAATCTTGTCATTCTTTCCCTACAAAAGGTATATGACTTGGATTTACACATTAATTAACATTTAAAATTTTATTCCCTTTGATATATTCCAATTAAAGTTGGTTGACATAAAGATTTATTTTGAAATTCTACAAATTAATACTAATTATTAACAATTCATATACTAATTACTTATTCTCAAATATATTACAATTAATTAGAGTTAATACTAATTGATAACAATGTTGACCCAATTTATGAATTAATGACTAATTAAATGTAAGAGAGGATCTAATATATATTTGGTAATTAAAACAAAACTTACGTGTCAAAATTATAACTTATCCATATAGGCATCCACATCAACAATATTTGACACGTAAGCATGTACCTCGTAATATAATATATATATATTAGAGTTAATACTAATTGATAACAATGTTGACTCAATTTATGAATTAATGACTAATTAAATGTAAGAGATGATCTAATATATATTTGGTAATTAAAACAAAGCTTAAGTGTCAAAATTATAACTTATCCACATAAGCATCCACATCAACCACATTTGACACGTAAGCATGTACCTTGTAATATAATATATATATTTATATGATATATATGATTACATATGCATGCATCGCAAAAGTTAAAAATTAATGTGAAAGGGAAATTTTATTCTTTAATTAATTGGTAATTAATTGGGTTGCATCAATGAAAATGAGATGGAGAAAATGAATAAAAGTTACTAGTTACATATCCCCACGATTTTCACTAATTCCAAATCAGTTCACAATCCAGAAAAATGCATCGGTATTAATTAACATTAAAAGTTCCTTTTTGATAATTGATAATAATTTTTTTTAATTTCGTACTCAAAATTAATAAAACCATTTTTTTAATTTTTATATTTAAGTACGCTCCATTTTTTTTTAAATTTTGTTAACAAAATTTTAAAATTCTATTCATAATATATGAAATAAAATTTTTTCAACGTTTAACTGGAATTTTGTTATATTACAACTTACAATTGCGACATGCCATTTTGCCAGAATGTAGTTCTCCGGGCGATGGCTGCCGCCCTAGTTGGCGGGAGCATTGGTGAGGATGGCCTTATTGGCATCGGACACGGCAGCCCCGGAAAGAGTAGGGGCGTCGGTGCTGCCACTTGCGCCTTGGTTTTCCTTAACATCGAGGTGTCCTTCGGTGCCGTAGGCCTTGCGCTTGTAATCCTCCAAATCTTGGCACTTGACGTAAGGGCTGGTTTCCAAAGGCAGCCCTTCCAGCGTTTCATTCCTCTGGCTCTGGCTTTCCGACGTTTGTTCCTTGGAATCAGACATAATTCTCTCTCAAGGTTCTTGCTTCTGAATTTACTTTTTTTTTTATCCAATAATTTACTTCTGATTATTCGGAGTTTGCTACCTTATATGCAGGAAGCAAAAGTGCAATGTCCATGAAACTTGCAATTTCTAGCTAGAATGAAGTTGACTGTTTCAACTCTTTCCCATCACCATTAAGGTTAAGGAAAAGGTCAAATTTAGCAGGAAAGTGGTAGATTTCACATTTCTTGTAACATGTGTCATATAAAATCGTTTTTATAAATATTGTATAACACAAATTTTTTTATCAAAATTAATATTAACACGCAAACATAAAATTTTTTAACTTTAAACATATTCATATATGATTTTTATTAATTTTTAATTCGTATCATTTTCGTATTTGTTATTCGTATTATTTTTGTATAATGTTATCGCAACGTGTCTAAAATTGTTATATCTATTATTATTGATACTAATAGGAAATTATTTTGTTACAAAATTATAAAATTAGTTTGGATTGACGGTAATATTAGTTTAGATGAAATTGAAAATAACAATAATGGTAAACGATAATATGTTTGAATGCAATCACAACAGTAACGTTAATATGAATATAGTAAAAAAAATTATTAAAAATTTATATTAAGAAAATTAAAAAGAGAAGAGCAAATATGAAAATACAACATGATGAAAAATTTCCCGGCCTTGTTTGCATCCACACGTGGGCATGGCATGGTCTTAATTCAATACAAAAAATTCTTACCATTTGAACGAACAAAGAAAAAAAATTTTCTTAACACAAAAGTAAACGCAACGGTAAACGGTATGTTAAAGAAAATGTCAACATTATTTTAGCTTGTCTAATTTATTCTATTGAACAAATAAACAATGCTTGACTTTGAGGTGTTGCATTCTACATTCTTGGAGAAAAATAAATAAATAAATAAACTGTTGAGAGAAAAACTATTCGCCAGGTGTCTTGCTCCTAAAAAAAAAGAAAACTATTTGCCAGGTGTGACAGGATAGCCAATTCCATGCCTCCTAGTTGGAAAAACCACAAACAACAAGCTGCAAATGAGCCCAATTCCAACTGGTGCAATGTTCAAAACCTCCTGAGTTTCATGTTTAGGCGCTGGATAGAAGCAGTTCAAGATATTCTTGTCCCTCAAAGCCACAGCTCCGAACACAAGCACGGACAGAACTGCGTGAACTCCGTCAATAAACTTGATTCTATACTTGCTCAAATCAGGCAGGCCTGAGCCTGTTGGATCGGGATAGTCGAACAAGAACATCCCTTTGAATGTCGCTAAACCGTAATAAACTTGTCCGTCCGATGACTTAACGCTGTCCGTGAGGCAAGCTAGAAAGCAGGAGAGCGCTAGGAGGAAGAGGAGGATGAGCGTCATGGGGCGAGTGGCGGAATCGCACGATCCGTTGTTGGTGAAAATCGGCACGAGGAGTTGGAACGCTAGGAGAGTGCCGGTCGGAAGAAGGTTGGCTAAGTTTGCCGTGCTTGTTAAGGTTTGCGAGATCGCCCGTTGAGATAAAGTGGGCGGCCTTGACGGGGATTTCGGTGTTTCAGGCTCGTGGTTGGTGCTGCTGCTTGCTGTTGTTGCATCTGATGGTTGAGATGGTTGCCTGGAAACCACAGATCTTGGCCTCAAAGATGTTTCCGCCATCGCTTCAACTCAAGAAACGCGCAAGGATTTCAACTCAAACCGGTGGCTACGGCGGTTAGCACGACGGAGATATATACTGATGAAATCAAAGTCTTCGTTATCCGAAAGAAAGTCTTGGCTTGTAGGCTGGATACGCAGGAAGTTAGGAGCTCTGGTTGGTTAAGAAAGGATTGTAGCTTGCGAGTAGCTAGTTGCTACCAATATAAAAGGAGTAGGTACGTATGGTTGCTTGGATCTTTAAAGAAACAGTTGTTTCCACGGAATTTCGTGTCAGTTAACAGCGTGTAGACCTGATCAACTCCAATGCCCATGTGCTGTTTTCTCGTATTAAAACCATTTCTTCACTTAAAATGCTGATTTTTTTATTGATTAATTTTAAACCATAGGATTAAAAAATATATAATATGCTCTCATATAGGGGAGTTTGTGTGTGTGAGTATTATTTATATGAAACCGTGATCTTAACCCAAAACAATCGATTTTTGTGTTAATCGCTGGTCTTGTTATTGATAAAAAACATCATATTTGCTCCCACGTCGAAGAGTTTGTGTACGTGAGTATTGTTTATATGAGACAATGACCTTAATCCAAAACAACTAGCTTTAATGTTAATGACTAGTCATGTTACTGATAAAAAACATATATGTTCAATAAAAATATAAAAAATTATATATATTAAAATCTTTTGTCATTTGTATAAATATGTTTAGTAAAACTTAAAAAAAATTAATATTTTACACTATATAAATATGATTTTATGTGATATAATTTATCAAATTTAAATTAGATATATAAAAGATTAAAAAAAAGTCAATGAAAATCAACATTGACATATTCTCCTAAGAAGAGACATATTTCCTAGACCCCAAGCATAAGGAAGCTTTCTGGTACACGTCGTATGATGTGGCCATATATAGCTTCTAGAATTAAGTAAGCGCTGTAAATTGTTTTTGCATTTTATATTGTTTTTAGACGAAAAAACTTAATTAGTTAGGGTTTGTTTGGGATTGTTTTTGTTTTATGTTTTCATTTTCACTTTTTTTAAAAAACTGCAGCAAAAATTATGTTTGGTGATGATGTTTTCGTTTTTAAAAAAATAGAAAATAAAAACACAATTTTGAAAATTGATGGAAACACGATTTTGGTGTTTCCAACATTTTGAAAGTGTTTTCTACATTATTACTACACGGGTGAATAGTGCTCGTTTGGTTATAATAAAAATTTGAGCATAAAACCTACGTGGACTGAATAAATATTGTAACCACCAAAATTCAAACATTTCTCATGCTTTTCACCTAAAGTCTACCAACTTAAGCTTACCTCTGATTGTTTACAAATTCTTGTAACAAAAAAGTTAACAGTCAAACATGTTTTCAGTTTCAATAAATTGAAAATAAAACAAAACAAAATTTTTGAAAATATAAAACAAAAAACTTACAACAATTCTAAACGACCCCTTAGTTAATATCTTTAGTGCTCAATTTTTTTTAACTGCTTAATTTTCTATGAATTTATATCCAATCATCTCCATTGGACAAAATCTAAAGTTCTCGTCTTTCAAAAATATTAAAAAAAAAAAAGGAGATAGATCAAATATTCACTTTCTCAAATATCCATTTAGGCCCGAAAAGTATTCAACAAGAACTTGTAGCCCAACTCACTGATCACAAAGCCCAACCTTCCAATATCATATTATGCTGACCAGGCCCAATTGCAAATTAAGGAGTCAATCTCACTTGTAATGGTTAGGCATTTGGCCTAGGTGGAATAGTTGCTGCCCACTCCCACCACAAGTATCAAATTACCTAAAGTTGTATATATTGTAATGAATTCCTTTCTTTAAAAGTAAGTAGTAACCAATTTCGAGCACCAATCTGCTTCAAGATTGATCTATCTCAAAATAGTCATCAATTGGCCCAATATGCAATTCATGTGATAATGAAAGGTATACTGTTTAGGGCAAGAAAATGAATATTTAAGTTTAATTATTAACTTTTAACAATTTTTAAAAAAAAAAATACCATTCACGATAATTTAAGGTTGAAAACAATAGAAAAAATAGAAAAATCTACTCAAATCAGATAACGTTAGTAAATCGAATTCATTTGATTTTGTTTGGCTATGGGTTATATTCGAATATTTTATATTTAATATTTTTTGTAATTTTTATTATTTATATCAAAAGTCCAAGTTTTATATTTAATTAAAAATCTAAAAAAATTGGAAGAAAGTTCAAAGTTGCTTAAATATTCAAGAATTTTTTAAAAAAAAAAACCACAAAATTGCTTAAACTCAAAAATTTAAACGATTGATCCGTATTGATTCACATGGATTCGGTTTGGATCTTTTTTCTATTCAAATAGAATATGAGTCACATAATTAAAAAACTTGTATAGATCGGATAGTATTAGAGATGTAAAAGGATGGGGCATGCTTGAGTCATCCCATGAGCGTATAAACTTAAACAGGCTAAATTTGTTTAAGCCTAATTTTAAACGATCCAAATTTTATAAATCCAATCCGTTTTTAATGTGAGGTGGGCCGACCACCAAGCGCCAAGCCAAGTAATTTTTGTGAAAAAATAATAAAATACAATAAAATAAAATTTCAAAAAATACCATTAAAATCCACACACAAATACAATCCAAATACAATTATAATCCATTTACAATATTACAAACTTGAAACAACATAATATCTATTAAACATTAAACTTTTCCAACATCTTCTCTCTCTCTATATATACATATATGTATATATATAATGTCAATGTTTAAATTCAAAGTAAAATTATATGAATTCATATATTTTTTTAACAATAGAATAAAATTATGTCATGTATTATTTTGATAAGAAATAAAAATATATTAATAATATAATTACAAAGTTAATCATATATAAAATTAAAAAAGGGTCTAAATTGGCCGCTCGTGTGAACCAGCCCTCATGGGCTAATCTGTTTAGGCTCGTTTTTAAACGAGTCTAAAAAATAAATCCAACCCTTAAAAGATCCGCAAATTTAATGGATTGACTTACAAATTTTAACATGTTTTACACTCTTAAATTAGATAAAAAAATTACACAAATATGATCAATCAAATTCGATAGCACCTCTCGACAATTGGTAAAAGAGAAAAAAAAAAAACTTAAGATACTTTATAGTGTATTCCCATAAAAAAATTTATTTATTAGAATTATGACTACACAACATAGTAACTTCATTAAAAGTTAACTGTAATGTTTCAAAGTGTTCAATTTCAATGCCATTAAAAAGTTTAATATAATAGAAAGGGCACATATCTTTTCTCATTTATTTTTAGATAATTATTTTATATATTATCGGTGAAATTTTTTTATTTCTTATTAAGATCATTATATATGTGTATTATAAAAATATTAAAAAATAAAAAATAATTAAAATAAAAATATATGTTATAATCTTAGTCCTATTTATGAATCGATAATGTATAAAATAATTATATTTATTTTTTATTGGAAAAATTATTTATTTGATCAAATTAAAATTAAAAAATTACTGTTATTTTGTTAAAAAAAAGCTGTTAGTTTCCTTCTTTACCCTTTTCCGACGCGTGGGTATCAAATTGTCGGTGTAGTGAGAAATTGCGTCAGAAAGCTGAAACAATCAATCGTGACCGTCAGATTTTTGTCCCTATATTTTGCTCATCGGCATGGATATACATCTGAAACTGTCGCTGAAATCTTATGCAGGTTAAATAGTTTCTTCTGCCTTTAGCGGCGCCGTGAATCCGTGATCGTCACGATTATCGGCAAATTCTACCCTTGCTATCAACTTCAAGAATGATGGCTTCCCCTAAAACTTATCCCCTAGCCTCCCTCCTTGTTTCACTTGCTTTTCATAAGACAAAGGTAACTCTCTATCTTTCTCACTCTCATTTCACTGTAAAATCAAATAATTGCTTTGATTGCTTAGTTACTTTGTTATTAGAAGTTGAAGATCTTAAACATTTAGCGGAAACGACTGCATTCTAGAGAACTGTGTTTTTTTTTTTTTGTTTTAGGCTTTCTGGGTTTAATACTAGTAGCTTATAATCTTTTATTTTCTTGATCAAATTTTTCTTTAGTTTCTTTTTTTTTCTTTGTTAATCGGTTTAATATTTTTCTATTATTTTGCTGATTTTACTGTTTTCTTTATAGCGTACAACGATGAGCAGAAATTTGAAGCAATCTGCATTTTGTAACAATCTTTGAAGTGAAACGAGTTAAGTTTTTGAAGCTTTTAAGTAGTTGAAAGAGAATGAGGACGAAGCGAAAACGAGCATGCAGGAAAGTTCCGGCCAAAAAACCAGCTGCATTGGCCAAAAATGAAAAAGCAGTGAACCAAAGTGAAAAGGCCGTGAGCCAAAGTGAAAAAGCAGTGAATCAAAACGAGGAAGCATTTTTAGATTTTATTAAACAAAATAACAGAGAAGATTCGGTGTCTGCAGACTCAAATGATTTAGAAGTAGTTGATAAACATGGTTCTGATTCTGATGATGCAAAGAGTAGTTCATCGTCCTCTTCAAGTGACAGTGATGAGTCATTTAGTGACGAAGATAGTAGCTCTAATGATTCGTCGGTTGACAGGAGATCTAGGAAGTCAACTAAAGGACGTGGTAATGGAAATCTGAAAGCTAGTAAATTGCCAAAGAAAGGGAGGAAAGATGATGTTAAGTCGTCTAGAGTATTGCGTTCTTCCAGTAAAAAGCAAGAGGAATTCAAGATGCCTCAGCAGGATCCTCGGTACAATAAGAAAGAACTGAAAGCTGCATTGGAGGTATGCTCAGAGTCCTTTTCAATGCTAATTTTTAGGCATTGTTTGATTAACACCTTGAATGTTTGAGAAGGAAAGAAAAAGTACTTTCAAATTGCTAATGGAACAAATCCTTGGTTTATTGTTCCCAATCTGTTTCAAAGATTTAATGCGTTTTGTGCTTGTTGCCGTTTTTCTCAACTTATTAGGTGATTAAGAAAATTATGAAGATGGATGAGGCTCAACCATTCAATGTTCCTGTAGATCCTGTTGCTTTGGGAAAACCTGTAAGCATATATCGCTATGTAATTTATGAATGCTTTACCAAATTATCTTTCAATGACTGGATGCAATGTGTTGAAATTATGCTAGTTATCATAGTGGGACTAAGGCCAACCTTTTGATCTAGCCTAGTTGAAGGCCTGCTTGCTTATCCTCTTATTTTTATTGTTTGATGTTCCATAAGCTATCATTGAAAATGATATGCAAATTACTGGTTTCACATTATTCAATCATGTTGCCTAAAGTATAAAATAAAAGATTCAGTTACATGGCTATGATATATGATATTATGCACAGTGCACCTTTTAATACATGTGGATTTACAAAATTCTTTTTCCGCTCCGATCAATGTATTGTTTAATCTCACTAACTTTGTCTCTCCTTTCTCTCCTTCCCACTTCCCTGTTGGGTTCTGGTTTACTGCAAACAGGATTATTTTAATATAATAGATACACCGATGGATTTTGGTACGATATGTAGTAATTTAGAAAGTAGCATAAAGTACATGAACTCTGAGGATGTGTTTAATGATGTACAATACATTTGGGAGAACTGCTGCAAGTGCAGCAAGAAGGGAGAGTATATAGTATATCTAATGAAACGTGTGAAGAAAAAGTTCATGAAGTACTGGACAGCTGCTGGCTTGAGCGTTGAACAATCAAGAAAAACTAATGGTATGTGTTCACACTTATTACTTGTTTCTTACTTTTCAGGCGGTTTTCTCCAAGTTTTATCAAGTGTTTTATGCTAGAGACGCAAAAAGTAGTGGAAAAACATTAGATGCTTCATGGAAAGAGATTTTCTATCATATCGACTACTTCAACATTTTTTATTTTTTTATTTTTTTCCCCTTACTCGAAGAACTAAACTAGTGCAGCCGTTATCCGAATGAGTGGCAATTCCAATATATGCCTAGATAGTTGGTTTTGGGGTTTACTGACATCTAGAAAGTTTCAATTTGTTTTTTTTACTGGAACTCAAGTTCATTAGATACCATCATCATTTTTGGGCGCATATAATAGGAGATTAAACTTCTCATCAATGAAGTATGAATTGATAGCAGTCTAGCAGTTAACACCTAATGCAAGGTACTTCTTTAATTGGTACGTTAATGTTGAGAAATGGAGGTTTATATATATGCAGAATGATGAACATCTAGTACAAATATCATTCTAGATGACTTTAGTAATACATCTGAGATTGTGTTGGATTTTCGAATCTCTTCCATTATGTTTTGATATTTAGCTTTTCATGTTTTAATTTTATTCACAGCGGGACCTTCATTCGAACCATCTACGATGGACTATGCTACAAGGCACAGCAGACATGAGCCCTTCTATCCAGTGGGCAATGCGGTAGATGGTGCCAGTCAAATGCAGCAGGATCATCTGGGCTTCAATCAGCCCCATCTATATTTGCCTCCGTTAAGCGATAGCCAACCTCATCAATTACAGCAACCTCCACCAAGCACTGCACGGTCACAGTTCTCCCAGTTTCATCCAGTGAGTTATCATCAACCTTTTCAATCACAGCATCCCCAGCCAAGCTCCAACCAGCCACAATTCCCCCAACTACAAGCTCACACAGGCTGTAACAGTGCAGGTAACATATTCATCATTTCTATCAATATTTTCTTGGATGAGTGCTTGTGATTGTATTCTTACGTTAACTTTTGTAGTCTATCTTTCCTTTCTGCCTGTTCAAAAATCATATTGATTATATTTCAATTTCAAGCCATGCCCCTTTTGTAAGTGCTAATTTTGGATTGTTCACCTTTTAAAGTTATTAAGGGGAAGTTGTGAAACTAAGCAGTTTTTCCATCATGTGAGTCCAATAAATGCTTTCTTTCAATCTTTGTGCATAGTGAAAGGGGATTATAAAATTGAGAAGAAGGGATTATGTTGTGTTTTAATTTTTGCAGATATGGTTAGCATATTAATGAAATCATTTACCATGCTTCAAATCTACTAATTTTTTTTATTGATGTTACACTTAGATGTAAATGACTCTGTATATTTTTCACTAGTCGACTGTTCTTGTATGTGTAATACAGTAACTCATACCAATAATTTTGAATGAATCTACTCTTTACTCTGTTGATCTTAATTTATCTGCCATCATTATCTGACAACAACCATCGAGCTATTCTCATTTCTCTCTCACACAAATAATGAATTTGTAGGATATTCGCGTTTCCAGCCACCTAAAGACATCGCCCCAAAACATACAAAGCATGCATCTTCATCAAAACACAAAAAGAATGCATCTATGGCTCCAGCAGCTTCAACATGTGGCGGTGCATCCAGTCATGCCCACTCACAACAGCCCCAGTTGAGCCACAAGCAGCCATATGGACTGCATCAGCAGCAAAGCGTGAGCCAGCTACAACCCTCTCAATTGCATACTGTTGCAGATGGTGGTAAGTGAGAACAGAGGTTTATCAATAATCTTTGCACTGCCTTTTAACTTGTAATCAGTTCAGTACATTCTCCATGGTTATTTATTCTGTTATTTGAGAATCCATCATTGCAGCAAGCTCTGAGTTCAGAAGCATGCTTTGTTTCTGCATTACTCTGAGATTTATTTTCTTCATTCATTCTATATACTTGATTTTCATCTATCTGCCTTCATTCCGTGACAACTACTATGTAGCTGTTTCATTTCTCTTTATTTTTTTCTTTTGTCATTTTTGCTGTAGGATTTTCACATTTTCAGCCTCCTATAGACATAGCCCCAGAACACAAAAAAAATGCATCTACATCGAAACACAAAAAGAACCCATCTACGGGTCCTACAGCCTCCATTCACGATTGGCCACCCAGCCATTCCCAGCCACAACCGCTCCAGTTGAGCCACAAACTGCCATATGGCCTGCGGCAGCAGCAGCAGGGCAACAGCCAGCTACAGCCCTCTCATTTGCAGGCTGTTGCAGATGGTGGGTAAAGCAGTACATATTCTCAATGATCTTTATGCTGCTTTTTTAGCTTGTAATCAGGACGTAACATTCTCCGTGATTCTTTATTTTGTTATTTTAATAATCCATCATTATAGGTTCTGAGTTCAGAAGCATGTTTCATTTCTGCATTACTCAAAGAGTGAAGTTCTTCAATCATATGTCTCTATATGCTCGAGTTTTTGTTTTTATTACAAAGTATCTACAGAACATATTTCAATCACATGTGTAATAAAAGATAAGGATTCCACTGTAGAGGAAACAAGCACTTTTTCTTCACATATCTCCATCTTTCTCTTATACTTTGCTAGGACACTCGCACTTCCTGCCTCAAGCAGATAATACAAGGTCCAGTGGGTATATGCCCTGGTATCCAGTGGATCCCATGGTTGTTGGCCCTGGCCAGTCACATCCCCAACAGTCCCCATCGAGCAATAGTGAATCTAGTGAACCACGGCAACTGCAGCCGCAGGCAAGTCATTGCCAGCCTCAGTCATCCCAGCTGCAAGATAATGTAGATATTGGTACTGTCTATATGCTAATTCTCTGTCACTTGGTCTTATGAACTATTTACTTGCTCTTGTGTTTGTATAGCATTATATTGATGGTTTTATCTTCTGTTCAATTTGATAATTTAACCATCAGCACCAGCAGACAGGCAGTAATGAAAATAAATAAAAGCTGAACAAAGTATCAGGAATAGGCTTTAGTTACTTGTTAAATTGCATCAGCTATAAGTTATGTTGCTTATGTAACGTGAAAGTCTGGAATTTGTTTCAGTCTTGATGTAATTTCTTTATATGTAACCTAGTGCTGGGATAAAGGCTCTGATGCTGCTGCTGCTGCTGCTGTAATTACTTTATGTCAGCTTCTCATTTTGGGTGGTACATCTGCTTTTTCCCTTTTTTGCAGAACATTCGCACATGTCACTTACAGATTCTGCCTTGAAGGGTATAAGATGTGCACTTATGTATTCTGCTGGCCCCACAACCAACAAATCTAACCAAGATAATCAGGATCAGTTAGGGCCCCATCCAACTCCAGCCTGAGCAGAGCCCAAAGAGACCAGAGCCACAGCTTCGAAAAAAGAAGAAGAGAGGAAGAGGTCCTACTCGCTGCCTCTTCTTGAATGACCTGGCAGATGGTGAGCGGATATCTGTCCGTATCAACAAGCTTGGACAGCCTGTTGGTCCTGAGGCATCCAAGCTAAGCAGCTTTCTGGGCACTATAGCACGGAATGGACACAGGGCACCCCTTTGTTTTGTTCACTGGAGGGCAATGCCAGATTCTTACAAAGAGGAAATGTGGGAATATGTTCAGGCATGATAAAACATTTATTCTTTCCTTTTGTGTCATATTCCTTTTATTTTTAGTGACATTTTGCCTCCTCCATGTGGTATAGACAAAGTTTGACCTTGATCCAAGTGGCAAGTCTTGGGTCATGCAGTCTATTGCTACAAAATGGAGGGACTGGAAGGCAGATTTAAAGGCAACGTATTATGATTCCCTTGAGACAGATGAAGAGCGCTTGAAGGTATGTGATCCAAGGGTTGTTCCTGACCAATGGCCAAGCCTTATTGCATATTGGAACGCGGATGACACAAAGGTGCATGCTGGGCAGTGATTGTGAATTCAAATTCCTCTATTTCAGTGCAAACATTATTGGTAGTTCAATTTTTTCCTCTCTAACATAAAGTGGAAATATGTTGTCCATATATGCCATTTGTAGAAGCGTTGTGCTACAAATAGGGCAAACCGTTTAAAACAGAAGGGTGCACATTCATCAGGGACCAAGAGTTACGCAAGGATACGTGAGGAGGAGGTAATTTCTTGTGTTTCTGAAATTGTAGTTGCATATATGTTGCATATTTCATTTTGAAAGCCGTAATGAATGAAATTTTTTGCTGTCATTGTGCAAATAGCAAAACAAGAGGCCTGATGGGAAGGAGCCAACTAGAGCCGAGCTTTATATATTAACACATATGCGGAAGAACGGACGGCCTGTTGATGAGACGGCGGCAGAATTTATTGTATGTATAAGTAATTCAACTGTACTTGTATTCGTTGCGGAGTTTTATGTAAATATGTGTGCATTTTTCCACTCCTTAATATACTTTGTAAGCTAAACGGTCGAGTTATTTTTTGCAGTCAAAGATCCGTGAACAAGAAGCTAAGAAACAGATTACCTCACAATGTAGTGATGAGTCAAATGACACATTGTGTCAAGTTATGGGAGTAGAAAAACACAATCGTGTGCTAACTTATGGACTGGGTGCTACTCGTACTGATGTTTTTGGCCCAAGACCTAGCCGTGCTGACCTTGTGAGGATGGCTTCTGAGGCCAAAAAGTTAGCAAATGAAGAGGTGCACAAGATGGTAGTGAAAATGGAGGCCATGGAGGAAAAATATGCACGTATGGAAAACCACATAGCTAGAATGAATTCAAACATGGAGAAGTTTCTCGAGAAGATTGGTGTATCTTCAAATATTCTGGGTTCTGAACAGGTAATCTTCTGGTATTACGTGTATTTAATAGTAGTTGATTTCTGTCTTATGTTATACTGCTATGCTGATTGCATAACAGTTTCATGATACTTCTGAATCTCCAAGTAATCAAGCAGCTGCAACCATCAGATCCAATGAGGGGCTCTAAGCATCGAGGCAAGAATTTGGTGTCCGTATATACATTCTGAAAAGTATCCATAGTTGATTGATAGTAAGTTAAATGTCAAAAGCCTAGGACGGTATATCAACCGTTGAAAACAAAAATGGTTGCAGAATTGCATTTGCTGCTATGGAGTTAAAAAAAGTGTATATTTTTGGAAGTAGCATTTCATTTCATGCACATATAATGATATAATGTCGAATTGCAGTATATAATATCGAAAAACAGTTTCTTAATTTTATACCTTTGTTTCTTGTTGTAGAGATCTTCATGAGCTTATAACATTGAAACATTGAAAAATCTGTTCAGTCTCCCTTGTGTTATTCTGTCAGTGGTGTAACGAAAATGTATTGAACCCTTTGAAATCTTTGTACAGGAACAGTTTGTCACCCCTACATCGATCCAGTTCTACTATCAACAATTTAATTCTTTCCTGAAATTTGATTCTTTTTCAGGCTGCAGACCCAGAGGCTGATTCTTAATGGACTTCACGTACCTTTTCGTCGGATGTGGCTTCATTATGCTCATTTTAATTGGAGGTATTTTTGTGTTGAACTTTTGAAACTTGAATCCTTGAAGGATTGCTGTAAATTTAACATGATTGAACTTCAAATTTGAGCTTCTTTTAAATAGAGCTTCTTATCCTAACTTTCCTCCATTAATTGGCCTCTCATAGATCCATTTATCTTTAGTCTTGGCCACTGCTCACAAGGGCTTTGCTGACTAAAGACTCTGGCAAGATTGCTATGATAGCTGGTTAAGAAGATGGTTGGTTGTGAGGTTCGTTTAATTTGATGGAATCTTCGACTTGATCGCTCGTAAAGAAGCAATAATAATCACTGTGAAATTTTGGTTAATATATACAAGTAAATATGATTAGCCCAGTGGTCCAATCGAGACCGGTCAGTTCCATTTTTTGCTCAAAAAATGAAGTATTTATTAACCTTTTTTTTGTTTAATTGATAATATATGGAATATGGAAGTTATAATAATGAAAATTGATTTTTTTTTTAAATTTTGATTCACCCAAAATAAAAGGATGACTAAAAACCTTTTTAATGACCTACACACACATTTTTTTTTCAATGCCTAAAATATTCAATTCTTCAAGTTCTATCATTAGATTATAATTGAAATTACCAATATTATTGATTTATTAGCTGACCGAATTGAAAAAAGAATGAAGTATATAAAAGGATAAAAATTATTAGTCCTAAAAAATTATGTTTTGTGTTCAAATAAATTATTTTTATTTGATTTTTATCAATAATTTTGAAAAGATAAATTTATATTAAAAGTAAGTTATTTAAATATAAATTAAAATTTTCGTTTGGATATAAGTTAAAATTTAAGGACTTATTTGAAGTAATAAAATACTTTTTTGAAGTATTTTTAGATATAAATTAAAAGTTAAAATACTTATTTGAAGTAATAAAATTAAAAGATCTATTTGCTATTTTAACGAAACTATTACTTAAACCGACCTACATAAACGCCGTCGTTTATATATCTCGGATTTATAGTCGCCGACAGGAGTTATATCCGTGCAATCTAACCTATTGGCTATTGGTGGTAACAAGTAACAACGTTGGAAAGTGGAAACTCAAAACAGAAACCCTCTGCTCTGTTAACAGTTAGAATATCTCCTATAAGTCCTAACTCCTAACCTTGATTTCTTTGTCGGATCGGATTTAACAATTACTTACCCCAACCCAACCCCAGCAAAAGGTACGTAAACAAATTATTTCCTCCTTTACTTGTTTCTTAATATTAAAAAAACCCTTTTCTTAGATTTTCTTTCAAAAGATTATTATTAATTATTATTATTTTTAAATTCTGGTGATTGATTCCTCACCCGCCCCGCCATGGCTCTCTTGTTCAGCGATTACCCCAAGATTAACCCAAGTTCCAGATTGAGTTTTTCTTTCTCTTTATTTGCTTATGCTAATTCTAGGCGTTTCTTGCTTTTCTTTCCATCGAAGGTAGCTCTTTGAGAAAACAACAAAGAAAACGAACTTTCTAGGGTTTTTTTTAGAATTTGGTTTTCTGGGTATTTTTGGAGTAGGAAATTTTATGAGGAGAAAAGATCTGATAATTTTAGAAAAATAAGTAATATTTGGAGTAGTGGAATGGCAACTAATTTGATTTGTGTTATCTTATAATTGTTTGTAGTTTGTAAGAAAAGACCGATTCTTGTTTTGGACAAATGAAGCGAAAAAGAGGGCATAAGAAAGGAAACAAAGCTAAGTCCAATGCTGCTGTTGTGGCTCCAACTGAGGCAGTTGTGAATGTAAATAGTGATGACAATTCTGTTAATGATGAATATGAGTCTGGAATGGAAGTTGATACTCCTTCATCAACCGGAACTGATCAGGCATTAAATGTTGCTAGTATAAACCCTGATGGCTCTATTGATAAGGCTGTAGGAAAGTCGGTTGGTCGTGTTAAGGTCAAGCTTAAGACATCATCAAAAGTTTTGGAATCCGATGTACCATCACACAGTGATACTGACAAGAGTAGTCCACAAGTGGGATTTGATAGACAAGGTGGGGTTAATGAGAAAATGGAAGACAGTGCTAATTCATCAGCAGAGATGGAAATGGGTGTTTCCAGTAGTGTGTCGAGAAAAGCTGGAAGTATCAAGATTAAGTCATCAAGGATGTTGGGTGGTTCAAATGTTGATAGGAGTGGTAATGCCATGGCAGCAAAACGTGAGGGTTCTTTCCAGAAAGAAGTAAAGATGCCTCAACATGGTTCTCAGTATAATAAGAAAGAGCTAGATTCTGCTTTGACGGTATGTTAGAGGTTTAACTTTGATCGTCATTACCATTAATTTTACTTTGTCTCATTGTGCAGTTCCTACATTAATTTTTTTCTGCCCATTGTGGTTGTTTGTTGTTTCCTCTTCCTAGGTGATTAAGAAAGTGATGAAAATGGAAGCAGCTGCTCCCTTCAACGAGCCTGTGAACCCCGAAGCTTTAGGGATACCTGTAAGTATGAATCACTAACTATATTTATAGCCTCGGGAAATAAAGTCTTGAGCTTTGCAGCATTTTGTTCTTTTATTGTTCGTAAGAAGTCATTGCATCTGGAGGTCTTTAAATGTAGATAATCTCTTTTAGGGATGGATGATCAATGCACTTGAAGCATTTCGGCTGTGGATACTGTTTTTCTAAGGGAGTTAGGAGATGATTTCTTAAAAGAAATTTCATTGCAGGGAAGCCGATGATTTCATTTTTTTTATTGTTGTGCAGCTTCTTTATGCGGCTTAGTTACTTAGATGATACATTTATGTATTACCATATGCCATATAGCTTTGGCATTCTACATTCCTATTTGTTAGGTCTAACAAGACATGTTTGTATCCCTGTTTCTTTTATGTGTGGAATGAAGGACTATTTTGATATCATAGACACACCAATGGATTTTGGAACAGTATGCAACAATCTTGAAAATGGTGATAAGTACATGAATTCAGAGGATGTGTTTAAGGATGTACAGTACATCTGGGATAATTGTTGCAAGTACAACAACAAAGGTGATGCTATCTTGGATCTAATGAGGCGGGTGAAGAAAAATTTCATGAAGTACTGGACAGCAGCTGGATTATACAGTGAACAGTCAAAGGGAACAAATGGTTAGGTTTCATATTGACTTGTGCTACCCACTAGTTAATGCATTTTGTTTGTCTTTAACTGAATTTGCGTATGCATTTGTTGTTTTTAATTTTTAGGAATTTTTTTTTTTAATTTATAAGTATTCTTTATCACAACTATGATGTTATTGGCCTTTTTGGTCCTTGTGCAAAGACAAAACCCCCCAATATTGGTCCTTTTTTTAAGACCATTGTTTTTATATGTGGAGTTAAGGATTATTTTGGTTTCATAGACGTGGCTGTATTAGCAGTTTTTATTTCCTTTTCTACAGGTGGTGAAGTCGAGAATGCTGCACTGTCTAGCCAGGGGAAAATGCAGATAAAAAGTGGTCAATCAAAAATGAAAAATCGAAAACACGGGTATGCTGTTACTGATGTTTTCCCCTTTCTTCTTACACTTACATGCATTAGGGTTCCTATTTGTTTCTCTTTTTTTCATTTTGCAGAAGGCGCCATAAAAGCGATTGTTTATGTGCTATTTGTGTTTTGAAGCGACGCAAGAGAGAGCGCGAGGCAAATGCTCGAATGGCTAAAGGTCAGACTGGAGTTCGGGAGCTCCAGCAAGAGGTATGCTAATGCTGCTGTTAATTTATTTGACTAGTGCACAAGTTAAAGATGAAATTGATCAGAAAAAGAGCTACCTGTCATGTTCTAAACAGAAAATTAATTTCTTTCTGCCATTTCTTGATTGTAGGAAAATTCCCCTGTTGATAGTCATTATGGTGAGGATTCATCTTTAAATATGGATGAATCAATGGATGCAGATGCTGAGGTGGAAGGTGAAGGTGAGAAGCTTAAAGTTGAGATGTCTGAGCAGCAGTATAGACATATGGAGGAGAGGCATGAGGAGGGTGAGGATGACAATGAAGAAGAAGAAGAAGAAGAAGAAGAGGAGAATGAGGAAGAGAATGAGATAAAGATTATGAACAAATCTGAAGGTGAAATGAGAGAGCAATCACAATTTGGCGATAGATTGTCAGAGGAGCCTAGTAGAAAATCTCAGCCTGAAATAGTGAAGTCTGGTGCATTATCGCAAAATCAGAAAGGATCTACTCCAGCACAAAATGAGGAAGAAAGTAAAATAGTTCAGCAACAGAGACACAAGGTATTTCTGTACCCCGTCCCCCACCCCCTCCTTTTTTTCCCCCTTTTTGGCACCTAATCTTCCATCTCTTAACTGGATGAGAAATGCTTCCTAGTTGTAGCATATTAATGATGTTGGAGAGCCAAGTCCATTTCTTCCAACTATATTCTTATTCGCGCTTGACAAAGCAAGAAGTTTATTTTATGAGTTGTTTAAGCCTTGTTCCTGACAGGCAGGAAGAATGTTAGAGTACAAGGTATAAGCAAGTTTGGAAATGGGATATACTTGTGGTAATGATGAGTAGACATTATCAGATTATGGATGAGAGGGATTCATGCATTATAGAATCTGAAGAATCATAAATGGATACAGACTATGGATGAGAGGGATTCATGCATTATAAGATTCATGCATTATAGATTATGGATGAGAGGGATTCATGCATTTTGTTTCCCTTTCGACACAAAGTTTGCATTATGGTTATTTTTCTAGGTTTCTATTTTGCGTGTGCACATTTTGCATTTTTATGATATGTTACCATGCATTTGAGTCATTTACTGAGTTGATGGTGTTGATATAATTACAGGAGTCACAAGAAAGACAACAAAGAGCTAAGATGTTGGAGAGTTTCCGCTTTGAAAATCCCATGCTCCTTGACTTATGTGGAGTTCTCTTTCCTAACAATCAGAAGTCTGTTTGGAGTGGCCCTCATTCATTGGTTCAGAACCGGGGTTCTCGAACTACTCCAATTCATGCAGCTATTGAGACTTTCATGAAGTAGATTAACTTTAGGATGCCTTCAATGGAAGATGTTGTGGTTCATTTGTTAAGAGGATTTGACATAACCCTGTAAAATCCAAGGTAAAGAAGGTGATTTGTCAGTGCCATGAAGGTATTCTATTTTAAAACTGTAACTTCGATGGCAAGAACAAGAAAAACCAGACACAAGACAAAATCTACAATTTCCCAAGCTATGTCCAATGTTCTTTTCTCTAATTCCGCTGTTTATCATATAATTTTGACCTTTCATTCTAGATTAAGTGTTAACTTGTTATCATTATTTACTCAGTTTGGATGCCCGATTGGCAACAGTGGGGACCGGGTGCGATCGAGTTTTCCATATAAGACAAAAAAAAGTGGGAGAGTAAAATTATCTTTTTTACTTTTGATTTCAATTTTTTTTTTATTTTGTTAGAAGGTATATGCCCTTAATGGTCATTTTTTCTTTTTCAATCTCATCAGAGTTAATGTTGTGTGCAAACTATGATTCTAATGTATAGCATAAAGCTTGTTCATGTTTATTAATGATTTGGTGTCTTGCTTTGTGAATAGGAGAGTAAAAGTAGGAGTAAAATGCTGAATATATAGATATAATGATGAACATAAATCCATAATAGGATATCACAAGGTACAACAAACAATAAGGAAACTCCCATTTATGCTAAGATGGTGAAAAACTGAAAATAATGTGAGATGAACTGAAAAAAATGAGTAAATGAAGAAAGCAGAAGCAATGACAGCAGATCCATGCAAAACCCAACCGGCATGATCTCAAGGACTGGTAGTTGAAGGTGGTGGAGAGAAGAAAGGAATGGTGGGAAATGTAGTTGGTATTGTGGGGATTGAAGGAATGCTTGGCAATGGTGGCAAGGTAGCCCTTGGGACGGTAGGCAAGTTGGGAATGCTCGGAAGTGGAGGCAGCGAGCCAGGCGTAGGGAGTGTTGGCTGAGTGATAGGCAAGGTTGGTATTGTAGGCTGTGGCAAGGTTGGCATTGTAGGCTGTGGCAGCGTTGGAATAGATGGCAATGGTGGCAGCCCTGTTCTTGGCAAAGGTGGTAATTGCTGAAGACGGCGAGCTGCTAGGCCAACATTAATGCTGGAAAACATCATTGCCACGAAGAAAGCGAGGATGAAGCAATTGAAGGAGGCCATTTCTAGTAATTCCAATGAAATTGATAAAGCAGTTCTTTCTGTATGTTTGAGCGAGGAAAACCAGCGCTGCTGCCGAGTTTATATACCAAAATCCATGGAGGTTAGCTCATCAGGTAGGTAATTTTGCGTTCAACTCTTCCAAGAAACGTGCATAGATCAAATTTGATTGCGTTGTTAGTTCACCTCCTTATCCATCTTCAACCCTGCACTTGTCAAATATAGTTGGGGTTGGCTAGATAATTATACCGTGACAAATATTTTCTTCTTTGAAACATCGGTAGGTTGTCTAACACCAAATTAAATTCTGAACCATAGACTGTTTATCATATAAAATTATGTTTATATTGTGCAAGATACACAAAATCCATTTCAAAATGTGTCAATATGCAAATACATCTTTTTTTCTAAAAGAGAACTTTTGCTATATTACTTTTACCATGTCTGGTGTAAAACACAAAAACCCCGTATCAAAATTTTTATCAACTTTTGTCACATCCATTCGTGTTCTTTTATCGTATCTAAAATTACCAATTCCAATATAGAAAAAAATACCATCAACGGTTTGTCAGGACAACAATCTAAATGATAACTGCATTTCCTTGCACGTTGTGATTGCGTTCTAAATAGCTTTTGCCCCACGTTTGTAAACAAGGCGATTGCTCGCTTGAAGAGAAGTCTTGGAGACGGCAATTGCTTAGTCAAACTATCTTAAAATCAGATTGCAATCTTCATATTTATTACTGCTTATTCTGTAAATTTAAGGAACTGGATTCTAAGAGCAAAGAAATGAACTATTTCAGAAATGAGCCATTCTCCAACAAATACTAATTCAAACTCTGCTTGCAACTAAGAAACCCAAATCAGATAGAAAAGGAAAGACAATATAGAAAAAGAAAGAAAAAACAGAAGCAACCCTTGCTACTCTTAACTAGTATGCAGCTGAATGGCTATGGTGCAGGGACGGAAGGAAATGAACTTTCTATTGGGTTCTTTACAGCAATGCTCTTCGGGGTGAAGCCGTTAAGGGAGAGATTTTTAGTGAGATTGATGAGAGATGCTGCATCAGTAGTTTTCTTGGTCCTCCTCATGTCTTCTTCCACTTTCCTCTCTACTGCTTTTTTTTGCTTCTGGATTAAAACATTAACCCCCAATATTAAACTAAGAAGTCATAAATTACAAAAGTTATGCACACAAAGATTTATGAACGTAACCATGATACCATTAATTTAAGTTATATTTCCCAATAACAATGGCCATAAAGGAGGTTAGGTTTGGTGCCAGCAATTTGGACAAACTCTTTCCACTCTGCAATATCACTGATATGTGTGTGTGTGTGTTTGTAAGAGAGAGAGAGAGAGAGCTCACAGTTAAATCATCTTCCTTGTACCGAAGTGTCGCTAACTTGTAATTCTTTTTTGTGTTAAGAGTCTTCTCTCGATTTTCATAAAATCCAAAGTCATCTAACAATGATGATTTTGCTGAGTAACCTTTAAATATCTTTAGCATTTCTAAGCCTTGCTTGAGACCAATCTGCCAAATTGCGATAAGAATAACATTAGTCTTTCTCAACAACCATGAAGAACATAACTTACCGCATAAATTCACTTTTTCTAATACTACCATTGAATTACACGATCTTTGTTTTCAAAGCAGCGTAATGAATTTATTGAATGATTCAATTAATGCTCATACAACCAAGTCATCAAATGATCGTGGGAATTTTCAATATGGGGAAAAGAGCTAAAAATGAACAATGTTAAGAGAGTTTAGTTAAACAGAGAGATTCAAAATAGAAAGATAATGATAATAAAATGCGTGCTGATATTGGAAATTTGATAAAGTTTATGAATGGAGGTTAACAGTCACTCAAAACTCCAATCTTAATCTACTTTCTTAAGAAGGAAAAGAGGGAGGAATACAGGAGAGGAATGAAGAGAAGGGTTCATTAGCACTCCTTCACATGAAACCAATAAAGTATTCCTCCCTGACTTTCTTACCAATAATGCATTAAAGCAGGAAATTATACTCATAAAGCTCAATAACATTCAACATACACAAGCATGCGTGAAATGTTGTCAAACAACAGTAGTAACCAAAATACCTCTTGAGTGTCCCTGCTATAAGTTACAGGTCTGTTCTCATTGTTTTCTAGGATGATGTGGCACAACTCCTTGTTAGGGATATCTTTTATAACATGCCACTTAACAGGGAAGAAACCATTCCACTTGTCCAATTGCCAGAAGTCCATATCTTTATTGAAGTCCACCTTCCCAATCATCTCAGCTAAGCCAACAAACTGTCCACTTCCGTTAACCTGATATTACAATGTCAAGGAAGAAAATAAGAATTCATAATACGCATGTAGACAGCTTCTAAGAGATAAATGGCATGTTACCGACCAGGAAGTAAAAATAATCCCACATAAAGTAATCTGCTTGAGTGTCTAAATTAAATAAACATAAAAAGAAAAAAATAATGCAGACTAAAGCAGCCATGTATAAAAATATAAAGAAACAACAGATAACTTAGTGTTATTGATATAACCTACTCATAAAAGGATTTAAATATATTGATACAAATTAAAAGAACAAGTACCTTATTAATTTACTACAAGTTCAAGTAAGCAAATCTTGAATCTGCATGACTTTGCCATAGTGGTCAGTTAAAGCTACTGCTTGTGATAGTGTAAACTATCTAATTAAACCATGATGACAAAAATCTGCAGAAATTGTTTTGATATAAAAAAACTTTGATAGATGGTGGGAAACAAGATATGTAAACTTTTGCAAAAGCTATGTTTCCAGCTCACCGAGAAAAAGAGGAAGATTGGACATTTTGTGTCTGTCTTGCTTTCTCTAGTTTCTGCTTCATGGAATGCTGCATCCAGCTTCCTGTTGCCATTTGGAGTACTTGACCACACATCATACTTCATGGATTTGTGGACATCATCCTCACTATAGGACTTAATTACAAAGAACTTCACATTTTCATAATCAGTTTGGAAATCTTGTAAGTGGTACTTGTCTTTATATAAAGGAAGTCCCAAGTCATCCTTCTTGATGGAAGAGTCCAAAGGTGCAGCCCTATTACAGGCCCTTGGACCACGAGTTATTTCAGCTGAGTTCTCAAAGTCAACATCTCTGTTAAATTTCTTATATCTATCATTTTGATACCATACTTTCCCATTTGATCTGTAGTTCAGAGGACCATCATGTTGGAAAAGACCTTGCTTTTGGTTGTTAAATGAAGATCTTTCTGCTGGAAAGTATCCCTTATAGGATCCTTCTGATAGATCAGAACCCAAATGAGGCCCCTGCAACATGAATTCAAAGATGATCAAAATGCTGTAATCCCTAAAAAACAAAAAGATGCAAAATTTTGAACTACAACCTAAAGACCTTCGAATATTTGAAAAACTTTAACTACTGCCTAATGACCTTCAAATTGGATTCTAACATATGATTGCATCATGAAAGCAGAACTGTATGACCGATAGAAATCCTATAATAAGACTAGAATATAATGAGGAAAGAGAGATATTAGAAAGAAAATAATAGAGTTGTAGAAGAAAAAAAGGGAAAAAACTACTAGCTTTCCCTTCCACTTTGCAGAGCAACACCAGATACCTTGACCACGGGTTAGCATAATAAAGGTTAATGTGATTAAAAAAGTCTCTGGCCATGAAATAATTAATCACAGTTTTGGCTTACCCTTCTGGTTTGCAGAGCAACACCAGATACCTTGACCACAAGTTAACATAACAAAGGCTAATGTGATTAAGAGAGTCTGGTCATGTAATAATAAATCACAGTTTTGGGGGTAAATTTCATCAAGTATTTTAATCAAACAGCAAAAAGAACTATTCAAAATAAATATTTCCTCTACAACATTCTCAATTATCTTTGTAAATATACTACCCTAAACTGCCAGTTAACAAATGTATACAACAGCAGCACTCTTCTTATCTTCTTCAATACTTTGAAACCACAAGCCCAGTAAAATCTAGGAACAAAAATCAAGCAACAGCTTTGCTAATAATAAAATTATAATATCTGTAACGAATGCCACCTCAAATACTTAAGTACCTTGCTTAGTGGTTTGTTATGCTGTGTATAAGTAGATTTTGATAATTTAGTGCCAACAAGGCCATTTGATTTTATAGAGTTGAAACTATTCGACTTCGCAAAAGCAGAACCTGAACCATATTTTACATTTCCAAAACCATCTAAGTTTCCATTGGAAATGTCTCCAGCATATGTTGAATCCCACGAGTAACAAGGCATAGCTTCTGATCCATAGGAAACAGTAGGTTGAAAATATCCTGATGAAAAATATGGTTGTTGTCCGACACATTGTCCATCAACACCCATTAGAGTCCCAGTTGCATATGGGTTATAGCCAGGCAAATAATAGACCAACGAGCCATTTTCCGATTGCACACCCTGGAGAAACAATCCGATAAAAACCAGAACAGTCACCCAATTGAATTTGTAATTACTGGTAAAGCAAAGGTGAAATAAAATGACATCCCTATGAAGGGAAAATGGAATAACCAAATGTGCATTAAAGGATTCAGCCGAAGAACATACTGTATGTGTATAGGCATGAAAATAACCCTTATTATCAGATTGAGTGAATGACCCATTATATCCTGCAAAAAAGCTACCAATTAATATTCTTTTACAAAATTAAATAAAACTGCTTAATAGTTTTATCTTAAACCAAGGTAAACCAAACTGCATTAAAAAAAAGAATCACACACCTGCACAATAAATTTAGGTCCATATGTTGATCCAAACAAGGCTAAAGCCTAAAAAATTTGTTTCCTTCAACACTTTTATGCTTATTTGATTTGGGATTATGAATTTGGGAGAGCAAGTTTGGATTTTGTTTGTCATAGAAATTCTGATGGTAAATTTACACAACATGTGCAAAATTTTAAAAATTTCAAAAACCTTCGTATTTGCGAAACAATTTTCACACAAATGCACTGTCATATGATTTAATCATGAATGAAAACCTACATTACCGATGTATTTCATCCTGATTTAAAAACATGGCATGCAAATGGACTATCCTAATGGATTGCAGTGATTAAAAATAGAATGAAAACCTAATCCCATTTGCAATTAAATCAATGACAATGTCGACTCTAACATTGTGTATGAATACAATGTTTCAGGATGAAGAACTGGTACATAATCTAACCTGGGTAGTAATAATTGTAAAAGGTAGTAGGTTGATTGACACCAGGCTCTCCAACCAAGTCTTGATGACTCTCACCTTTCACGCCAGAAAAAGGATGTGTTGAAGAAGATATTGTGGAAGATGAATCAGATGGCATTCCAAGTTTTCCAGAAGGCTGGAAAATATCAAAAAGACGCCCAAAGTGAATGTAAGAAAACAAAAAGATTAAAAACATTCTCTTGCATCATCCCCCAATACCTCCACATAGACTGTCCTAGGTTACCCCAAAAAAAAAACTTTTCATGAAGAACGTGCCCAAGAAACATCAAACTTATGACATACTAATCACAATTTTTTTTTTCTTTATACAACTTTCCGGTACATACAACTTGTATAGCAATGAATCTTTATTTCCTATCATTTGTATAAATCAAATGGAAAAGAGCAAAGTGCTGTATAAATGTTTCCAACACATAATTTCCATAATTATAAAATAAAAGCATGAGAACCTACAAAGCATGTTGATGCACAGAAATTAGACACCAATGTTGTTAACACAGGCACAATAATGGCTAAAGCAAAAACCAAGTTCAATTACGAAACAAATTCTAGATAACTGAAATTTTCCAATAGTAAATTTATGACGTACCACATCCTGCTCAACCGATTTGGCAACAGCTTCAGATTTCAAAACCCCACTGACAGGTTCAGCTAAATAAATGGTTAAGTATATCATCAAAAAATCACGTAACAGACAGAAAAAGAGATTAAACAAACACAATCAATGCAGGTCAATGCCTGACTTCTTGCACAATATTGACAAAACAACTGACAGATGACAGCAAGATGAGAAGTGCTGCTTCTCATATTATGAGGCTGATACGGATAATAACACCGATGAGGTTTCGTCAGTTTACCAACTCCATCCACCATAACCGAGAAGTGAGACATAAAACAAATTTCTCGACCCCCAATGATTCTTTTTTTTTTTGGTGCGACCCCCAATGTTCTTATTCTCCCTCAAACTTAGACATGAGAAAGCTGGGGCAATCCGCAATCTCTAAGCTATATAAAGCTAGAAATTTGATCAATAAAAGTCAACAAATAAACGTAATAAACCATCCCAAATTCAAGAGCACTCGCCAAATTGCATACGATAAAGGCATACCAAATAATCAGAACTGAAGCCAAGGATACGATTCTCTACGGTCTTTTCACCAGCCATTATCGAAATATCAAACAAGCTCAGAAACCCAACTGACCTAGGAAAGAAAAGAAGAAACAGAAAAAGAATAAAAAGTTAAAGTTGCAGTCTTTTTATAGAAGTACAACTTTGATTCCAAAATATCAACGCGTATTTCCAAATAAAGGATAAGTGTCGAAATTGCAGTCTTTTTTATAGAAGTACAACTTTGATTCCAATATACCAACGCGTATTTCCAAATAAAGAAAATACTAAATTAAACTTACCAAATTTAAAAAATTAAAAAAAAAAGGCAATTGAACGTTAACATATAAGTGTCAAAGAAAAAGATTCGATTCCTTTCTCATGTATAAAAAGCAAAAGATTCTCTTTTTCACTTGAAGATATTTTTTTTATTTAAAATTTTTGAAATTAATAGATAAAATCAAAATTCTTAAACCAGAAAAATCGAATGTATACATATAATCAATTTAAGATTCTTGCGGTAGAAAAAAAAAATCAAAGCTGAGATATTTGGAGGGGAATCGGAATTTTGAAAAACCCAACAAATTACAACTAGAAAACAAAGTAAGTAAAGAAAGCTTCGTTTTCCACCGCGATGAAACTCAGTAAAAAAAAAAACCAAAATTGCCGAGAAAATTCTACAAAATATCGCAATATTTTAAAACAGAACAGTTTTGCTAAAATTAAAAAACAAAAATAACTTAAAATTTCGAACTCTTCCTTTAGGTTTTAAAGGAAAAGAAAAAGAAAGAAAGAGAAGGATTTTGATATTCAAAAAAGAAAAGAAAAAGCAGAAACCGAAAGCCAACCTAAGGAGCGTAGATCGATACCCACCGGAAAAGACCGGACCCGATCTGATGGATCGGGCACCCGCTACGAAAACCGCTTTTGATCGAAGAAAAACAGCGGCCCCTTTTGTTCTTTTCTCCACAGAGAGTGAAGTAGAAAAGAAAGTGTGAGAGAGAGAAGCAGCGCTGAAAGCGAAGGGCTTTTAAAAGTGAAGAGGAAAAGATTCCGTTATTTTTGTCAAGGGGGAATTTGGAAAAATTGGATGGATGTGATTAGTTCCTGATTTTAGAATCAACGAGCTTGTGACCGTTGGATTGGAGTCCAGTCAACGTCGAAGTTGCAACGTAAAACGGGCGAGGCGGCGCGATGCTATGAGAGTCAATTGGTCAAAGGCCCATTTTAGATCAATGGCGCCCCGGCCCAACAAGCAGTTCTAGTTTCTACTTGCTAGGAAGCCCATACACACCCCATGTTGGGCTTGGAGTACTTGATAATAGTGCCGGTGCAAATCCAAGAATAAAATTTCTAGAAATTAAATTGTAAAACAACTAAAAATTGTAAAAATTATATGAAATGGGAGCGAACTGCCAAAAATTTTAAAATTTTTTAAATAATTTTGGTAGTAACAACAATTTGTTACAAAATTTATTTAATTTAATTATTAAAAAATTATTTTTTTAAATAATGTAACATGCCATGAATAAGATGTATATAAGATTAACTTAAAATAATCATTTCATATATAACTTTTTCTTAATCCATATATGCACGTATTGTAAGAATTTTCAAGTAATTAAAAAAATCTTAAATACATCAATAATATTTTAATCGAACAATTAAAAAAAAGAATTTATATATGATGCACTGACAGTGTATAGTTTTATACACTGTCAGTTATCCATGGAATGACACCTCATAAATGAGCAAAGTCTAAAAGTATATAAGTCCTTAAAAATAAATTTAAAAACTTTGTTAATATTTATTTTTAAGAACCTCCGTATGAGGTGTCATTCCATGGTTAATTGACAGTGTATAGAAGCTATACACTGTCAGTGCATCATGTATAAACTCTAAAAAAATTGTGGTATACTATAATATTTAAATTCAAATCTAATCAATTTAAACTTTTATCCCTAATTATAAAATAAATAAATAAATTTTAGACACATGAGTCATTATTTTTTTTTTTTGGTTACAACACATGAGTCATTGTTGCAGCTTACTAATATACTAAAATTTAATCAAACACATATATGCACGAGTGTAATGATGATATTTAGTTTTATTATTATTATTTTTGGGCAGACACACTGGCTGGCCAATTATTATGTTGCTTTGAGGTGACATGAACAACCATTATGATTTCAAACATTTTAGAGACAAAAGAAAGTTTCTAAAGCAAATAAAATATAAAAACAAAATCAAATGTAGAATGTATATATAAATTACAATACAAAAGGGGCTGTGCAAACATGACCCATTTTAGTATTTTATTCCTCTCTAGCCATAGGTCACCTCTTACAAAGGAAGTGCATCCATTGATTACTCCTAATTTTCTAAATAGATATCAATATATGTCACAAAAGCTCTTATTCCTAGATCTAAAGACTAAAAGCGAAAATTTATTTAGGAAAAATGATATTTACTTTGCAAATAGCAAACTACAACAACAAATTTTACAACATCATAGAACGCTAGGAGTGAAACAAAAAAAAATTCAAAATTTAACCCAATTAATTCGTACGTTCTATCTAAAAACTAACTTTAAATAACTTCGAAGTTCAACCCGATAATTATCTTTCTTCTATATTCAACCTGCGGCTTTTTTCATATAAAAAGAAAAAATCACGTTCTCATTTATTTCTAGGGTAACTTTGCTCTTTATTTTCAATATTTTTCTGTTGAAAGTGAACGAGCGAGGGTGACGGAGATTGGTGCTCCGGAGAGTGACGAGGGAACTCCGATAGCATCTGAACCACCTCTCGCATCGTCGGACGTTCGATGCTGTTTTCTTGCACGCATAGCATAGCAATGAACAACAAGTGCATTACTTCTTCTTTGGGCACCGTCGTCAGCCTTGGATCGACAATTCGAATAGCTTCTTCTCGTCGACAGTTCGTCACTCGTTTAGCCCAATGAACTATATCTACACCTTCGCCGAACTCCCCCACCGGTCTCCGTCCGGTGATCAGCTCCAAGAGCACCACCCCAAAGCTATAGACATCGCTTTTTTCATCCACTCTCAGCGTGTATGCATATTCTGCAAACAGAAGAAAAAATCAGACAAAAAGACGTGTCAACTTGTCAAGGAAAGCACAAAAGCAGCCAAAAGGCATTGTGGGTGGGTGCGAAGCCGACGTGCATGTCGGTTAGCTTTCACGACACTCAATGTCCTGTTATGTTAGACAACAAAGGCAGATTTCTATTATGTTTCAGTTTTGTCAGATTGACTGATTTTTCATTTTTTTCGTAAATTTGTGTACCCGTAAAATTCTCTGTCTGGCGTATCTTTGTCTTTGCTTGTCCTTAGATCTTACACAAATCACGGGTGGTATGGCGCTGTTGTTCTAGCAGAGAAGGCTGAGATCCTGAACTACGCTGATCATTTACAGTTGGCTTAATCAGTAATCACCCTTTGTAGGCTGGCCATACGGATAAAGCTTGACCGTAAGATGTAAGGAATGATTCATATAACTAGGAATCACATGCTTCAAGGCAGAACGTTTGACATCACTGGACATTTCTAACCGTCCGATTAGAAACGAACGGCTATAGGTTCCTTATGAGGTAGTACTATGATGTTAAAAGTATACAGTCAGACCTATCTTAGTGGCCCCTTCTTCACTGATTGATCTAACAAGGACAATCTAACAGTGGCAACTACTAATAATAACCGACAACTTTGTTGTTAGACAGATTTATTAAATTTTTATATGCAAAATTTTTCAAAATTTATAGACGAACCATTGTGGAGAATCAAAGAGTGTGCCAAGTAAACTAACTTAACTAACAAAGTAACGATCCAAGCTACAAGCTATATCATAATTAGAAAGCTTTAGTTAAGTAATTAATTAAGGGAATTAGGGAGGAAAACTTTGTACGTACCAGGAGCAATGTAGCCATAGGACCCAGCAATAGCTGACATGCACTCCGATGCACCCCCATCGATCAGGAATTTGGCCAGTCCAAAATCGGCAACGTGAGCTTCGAAGCTTGAATTCAGCAGAATATTGTTTGATTTTACATCTCGATGAACGATTAGTGGTGAACAATCATGGTGAAGGTAGCACAGGCCTTTAGCTGCTTCAACTGCAATTTTGTACCTCAAATTCCATCCGAGGAATGCACCTTTTTTCCCATGTAACGCTTCTCCGAGGCTCCCATTTTTCATGTACTCATAGACCAAGAGATTGGCCTCCTTGTTGGAGCAAAATGCTAGCAACCTGACAATGTTTCTGTGCCTGATGTTTCCTAGTGTCTGGATTTCTGCCCGGAAGCCATGATCATGACTGCTAGTGCCAAAACCGAGAAGTTTTTTTACTGCAATTTCCATACCATTAGGCATTTTGCCATGGTACACGATTCCTGCGCCTCCTCTTCCAATTACATTGCCATCTTTAACGCATTCAAGGATGTCGAAAACTTTGAATTCGAGCTTTTGGAATGCTGTCATCTTCCAGGAATCCAAGTCATTTTTCTTGTATGACTTGGCCTTGATTACGGCGGCAGTGGCAAATATTAGAGAGCATATTAACAGGCCTAATGCAAAGAGTAGCTTGAAGTCCCCAGGGGCCTTTCTGGGGGTGCTTGTAATTGCAGTGAAATTGCAAGGATTGTTCAGGAGAGAACCACAAAGTTGAGGATTGCCTGCAAAAGATGAAGCGTTGAAGACAGAAAATTGGCCGGATTCTGGCAGCTTGCCGGAGAAATCGTTGAAAGAGAAGTCGGCAACCGTGAGGCTCTTCATTGACCCAATGCTTCTGGGTATGGCTTGATTTAAATGGTTCCTCGATACATTCAAGTAACTCAGGATATGCACATTGGAAATTCCAGGTGGAATTGAGCCAGAAAGGTTATTCTGGCTCATGTCGAGGTATGTGAGATGAAAACAATTTCCAATTTCCGACGGAATACTACCGGAAAGTGAATTTCTACTAAAATCAAGCTTCAGGACTTGCCTGAGTTCTCCTATAGAAGGTGGAATTGGACCTGAGAATTGGTTTCCACTAAGCAGAAGGATTTCAAGAGAAGAGAAGTTGGAAAGTGAATATGGCAACGAACCGGAAAGGAGATTGTTTGACAAATTAAGCTGGCCTAACTTAACAGGCTTGGAGGAGCTATTTCTATTTTCAGCCAATGTCCCCGACAGGTAATTGTTCTGCAACTCTACCAAGTTCAGCTCTGGCAAGTAAATGAAGCCGTCTGGAATGCTGCCATTCAAGTAATTTTGCCCCAACCTTACTCTAGTGAGACTATAACATCTCCCCAGGTCTTCAGGAATAGTCCCGAAAAGAAAATTTTTCATCAGAACTAAAATCCTTAGCTGATTCGAAGCACACAAGTCTCGAGGGATCGTACCGGTGAGCTTGTTGGAGGACAAATCGATCAATTGCAGCTTCCCATTTCGACCAAGATTCTCGGGTATCACACCAGTAAAGTTGTTCATCCAAAGCCCCAGAGTATCCAAATTTGGCAGCTCGGCTACATAGTCTGGAATAGACCCGTGTAACCTGTTCATGAAGAGATTGAAAAGCTTAAGCTGCTTGAGATTACCGAGCTCAGGCGGTATTTCTCCAGTAAGCACATTGTGTGAGAGATCAAGATTCACCAAGCTTGTCAGGTTGCCTAACTGCTTAGGAATCTGACCCGAGAGTTGATTGATGTGCAGATAGAGAGTATCAAGCAACTGCAAGTTTCCCAACTCTTGAGGAATCGGACCATCCAATTCACAGCTTGAGAGATCCATGTGACCTAAATTTACCAAATTACCGAACTCTACAGGGATACCACCTTGAAAAACATTATAATACCCCAAGTAAATCTCTCTCAAGTTTACGAGGTTGCCTAACTCACCAGGGATTTTTCCATGAAGATCATTTCCCGCCAGTGAAAGATACTCCAAACCCACTAGCGTGCCATAACTAGGTGGAATTTTGCCGTAGAAATAATTGCCACCAAGATCCAAGTACCTGAGTTTCTTCAAGCCTAGAATCCCAACTGGTAGGAAAGCAGTGAAGTTGTTGTTATAAGCATCAAGCACTTCCAGATTGGCGATGCTCTGGTAGTTCCAATCAAGATTGCCCTCGAAAATGTTGTTTGAGATGTTGAGAAACTGAAGGGCACTTATGTTCGCGATCTCAATGCTGCCAGTGAAGTTGTTGCCAGCGAGAGAGAGGTTGGTTAGCCTATCAAGTCTTGAAATCTGAGGAGAAACAGAGCCGCACATGTTCATATCTGTCAAGTCCAATGAAACAACTCGTCCCTGGGTGCATCCTACTCCGACCCAAGAACAAACTGAACTCGGGTTTGAGGAATTCCAGGAGCTTAAGAGCGGTTCAGGGAACTGAAATCCATTTTTAAGTGTGACCAAGACATGGAAATCAGTAACTAAGGAAGCAGAACAAGAGGTGCTTAGAAGAGAGAATAATGTCAAAACAATGAGAGGGACCATGTTTGTTTTCTTGGAAAATATGTTTCAAGAGGATTGAGTTTGGAAGGACTTGAAGCAAAGACAAAGGGATTTAAGCGTTCGAACAATAAAAGATTTTCTAGGAAAGGAGGGAAAAGTGAAGGGAATCTGAGAAACTTCAAGTGTGTATACGCTTAAGGAATCAAACATCTTGAAAGAAAGAGTCTTCATATACAAGAAAGAAGCTAAGCCTCTCCTTTTTCTCTCTTCTCTTTTCTTTTTCTTTCTTTTCTCTCAAAGACGAAGAAGAGATTGAAATTCTGCTGGTCATGGTGTTAGCTGTTCATTCCTATCTCTCTACCCAAGCTTCTTTAAGCAGAGAAAGCTAGGAGAAGAAAAGTGGAACAAAACAAAAGTGAAAGAGGAGGGATTTTGTTAAAATCGTGGGGTTTTTTTATATGAACTAATGGAAATTGGAATAAAATTTAAATGAAAAAAAGCCGTTGGATAACAGAAATTTAAAGTTGAGATTATAGGGGGGAGAAAAGAAAAGGTGAAGTTGAGGCTCTCTTCCTTTATTCATATGACGAAAATGCCCTTTAGCTTTAATTAAAGGATGATCTTTATTGCTTTGAATGAGAAATGATGGATTTGCACTTTCAATCTATATCCTGTTGCTTTTCTTTGGGTCAGCAGGAATTTTGGTGATGGAGGAGGGCTTGTGCTTGGGTTTAAACCAAAGGCTTCAAGATGTGGAAATGCAGGCAATGCTCGAACCTCAAATATACAAAAGTCTCGAACTTTAAAGATGGGGATATATAACCATTTGAGCTGGTATTCAAAATCAATTATCCTGCTATTTTTCATCGGTTACAATCTTGTAATAGAGTTTTGGTTCTCCCTACTTTGTTTATTTATAATTACTAATGAAACATGTGGGGTTAGCAGTTAGTGCTTGCCATAATATCATGTTATTGAGTTTTTTATGTCTCAAAGCTTTGAGACTGATTCAAAAGCAAGGCTTTTTACCACAGCAATGTAAGCATCTTCGAGTTCAAAGTATTCAGTTTCTCACTGTACTGTCTTTTGATTCTTTGGACTGGTATGAAATCTGGGAGCTTACTAGTTTTAACATTAAACAAATGTCAGAACCTATACTATAAATAACTACCCTGATTAAGACTTGCTGTTCTCATCAATTTCACAAGAAAATAGATGTTCAAACATGATATAATCACCTTGACTCTTGCTTGGATGGGATAATTTTGTTCCTAAAACTGGCATAACCATGTTCGAAGATTCATGCATAGAAAATAGGTAAAAGAAAATTAAGAATCACATAGACTTTGGTTCAATCAGAAACCAAAATAATGAACAGTGAAATTCCATTAACAATAGTGTCCAACAATTATAAAGAAACTTGGAGCAAGAAAAAGCATATTGATCAGCTTGATGATGCATGCATGGAGGTCCCATTAGGAAAGGATTCATGATAAATATCAAATTATGTTAATGTTAACTCCTCACTGACGACTGTCATGACAACCTGACAGCATCATAAAACTCCTAAACCAAAGGTTGGACCAGTGGTAATGTTAATGTTAAAAAAAATAAAAAACAAACGTTGGTTTCCTTTTTGAGTATTTCCATGCAAAGTTGAGATATACTGTGGTAATATTGTATAGCCAAGAGTGAGACTTTCAGTCTTTGAGTTGGAAACATGTGCCTGCAGCGGCAGAAGAGTTGTAAGGAGTGAAAAAAGATGATGATTATTAATATATCATTACAATGTTTGTTGAATGATCAATATATAATTATGTTGTATGGATAGGTTGCATGGAAGGAAGAAACCAGTGGAAGCTTTTTATGTTGATCAACTTTATTCCAAGCTCTCCTAATTAGACCTTGCTTGCCCTACAGGGCTGGGACCAAGTCTCTATGCTAATATTGTGCAATGTTTGAGCTTTAATGGAAGATGGAATAGTCTTAAAGATAGGCTGAAAAGTAAAAGCAATTGTGATGTCTGCTTTTGATCTTCCACTTCAAAAGAAAAAGAAAAGAAAAATCCATGACCCCTCTTCTTCACATGGAAAAGAGTGCTCTTGTATTAAGTTGAACTCAATCACAGATTCACAGCTCTCTCTCTCTTTCTCAAAAGAAAAATCCATGGCCCCCCCATACATGGGAAAGAGTGCTCTTGTAATAACATGAGCTTCTCTCTCTGTCATTTGGCAATGTCATAAAATATAGTGTGGTTGGCTCCACTTGTGCTTGATTGCTGCTACTGTGAATAGGCGAGCGATTTGAGCAAGGTGGTGCGCTTTTGAGGTGTCCTTATCTGTCTCATTGATAGCCAGGTCTGGCCCCTTTGAAGGGTCACTGTCCCTGTAGCTAGGCTCTCTTACGAGCTGGAAACTCTCCTCTGGTCACTCAATGTCATGCATTCTAATAACATTAACAGTTGATGCAAGTAGTTGAAATTCTAATTTTGTATGTAAAGTATTTAGGTTTGAATTTTCATTGTTTTGTATTAATAGGCTATGTGTAAAATCAAAAAATTTTTTAAAAAAATTCAATAAATATGTAAATTTTAATAATAAGTTGACTATTTAACGTAACCGTGTAAATGGACAATCACTCTTTACTTTTAAGCTTTTTATGAACCAACTTATGTCATAGCAAAAATCCAAGAAGGAACATCTCAACTTCGCTTTTATCTAAATCTTTCATGTCGAAGTACTATATCATCAAACCACTCCACTAGGGTTTACAAATGTTCAATCTTCTTTGTTCAAATGAGATGATAATTATTAAATGTCAAAAGAAAGGAAGTGATTGGTTGTCCTAAGATCTTCAAAGGAAAAGGCTGATTATCTTTGATTTGTCCTAAATCCTGTTGGTTGTTCGTTTGTGGCAAACTCCAGGCTGCATAGTAACTGAAAAAACCATGGGGCCATTGCGATCACATTGCTGCTATTCTGGCCAAAAAATCACCTACAGTTTTCACAAACCCGAATTCTTTAGCAATAGCAACTGATGCATTTGTACTCTTCCTTCTGAACGATTCTGCTACAATTTTCGTTTGTCTTGGCAAGAAACATCGCAGATTCTGAAAACCATAGTGGAAAATAAAATAATAAAAACATCAGGCAGACAGGAAAAAAGGAAAAGAAAGATTAAATTAGAAAGAAAGAACCACAGTTGACTTTGCGTCACAAGAGAACTATGCCATTGCCAGAGTATCCAGAAAGAGAGAACCTGGTTCCATATATCTTTCTCTAGGTGCGCTTGTTAAAGCTGTTTCGAATGTTACAGGTACTGTTCGTTTATTCTTGGGCGGTAGTATAACTGACATTTAGAGTGTAAATAGTATTATTTTCTTCTTCAAAGGTTGATTGCACTATCTTTTATGTCTGGTAATATAAAATACAGATTCCTAAAGGTCGTGTGAATATATAATATGGATGTGAAATTTATGCCATCATTCACTTGATATTTGTTCCTGCTGGTGTTCAAATTAGTAGCATTCATTAGATAAGGATAAATGAATTAATATCCAGAATTTCAACAATCATAGCTCTTTCCACACAATGTGGAATTGAAGTTTAATATAATTATATGTACCTTTTTCCACCAAAAAAAAAATAGCTCTTTCCACACAATGGTTGAAATGATGAAAATTATATCCGGATTTGTAAGACCCGAATTTTGTTATACTATATATCATATTTGTACATGAATGATGGTGGAAATAAATTGTTTTAGTAAAATTAAAGAAAACAATTGAATATGAATTTTCATTTTTCATTTTAAGTTATGATGTATAATATGGTGTATATGCATTTGGTTGAAAAGAAATGCAAAAAAGAACCTTATTGGTTGAAATGTGGAAGCATTAAATGAGATAAGACAAAGTTAATAATTGTGGCTGGCATTAGCGTGGGAAAGAAGAGGAATAAAAAGAGAAATTGTAGTCAAAACGTGCAGAGACTTCTTTCACCCCCGTTCCTTTTTTTGACTGCAAGCCGTTCCTTTTGGCTGGAAATTTCTTCAACATTTAATGGGTTGTAGAAAATTTCACCACACCATGCCCTTGAACGGTTATTTTTCTTCACCCATTAATGAGTTATAAGACAAGGTAATGATGAAAGAAAACAGGATAAGAACTTACAGTAGACTTTGAGGAGATTTAAGTGATTATATAAGAAGGAATACATGAGGAGAACCCATTTAGCAAACTTCATCTTCTTCAAAGTCTTTCTCTCATTCCGTTCCACTGCAAACTCGTACTTAGTTCTTCTGTTTCTCTCGAATATGAGCAATAAAACTTTATCTTTTAGCTAGCCAAACTCTTCTACAGTGTTGAAGAGCTAAGGAACAAGAGAAGTAAAGCGAAGAAAGGCAAGAAAGCATTCTGTTGTTGGAAGAGCAACTTAGTAAAGGTAAGTTTCATAGTTTTATAGTTCTCTTGATATTTAATGATAAATATAGCCTGGTTGTAGTTAAATATTGTTGAATATATAAGAAACTAGATGGAAAAATAACCAAGAATGAGTAAGGAAACACGATGGGCGACTAGAAAGCTGCTAGTCAAAATGGATGAGTACTCGCCCAAAGGATAGGGTGAGTTTGAGAAATTGTTATGTGAGTTCGCCAATACTGTGGGATAGTCAGAATGACTGTCCGGGTGGGCAAGGACCAATGATCGCCAAAAGGCGAGAATGGCGACAATAATGATCGCCCAGGAGAAATGCCGATGATCGCCAATAAGGCGAGTAGTAAATAAAGAGGTCGCCTAACACTAGCTTAATACATGGGCGAGCCCATTTCTGAGTAGAAAGCCGTACGGCGAACTTAGATGTATAAGGCATTGGGCGAGTAAAATTGGGCGAACTCTTACATCTAAGAAAATGTAAGTCTGGCGAGCTGAATGTTGGGCGAGCTCCCAAATAGATGAATAGAGAGTAATTCTGGGCGAGCTCAGTTGGGCGAGCTATTATCTCGCCAAAGTAATTGAAAATAGTTTTAGGAAAATTGTTAGAAAAGAAAATATTAATAGTTTCATAAATTATTTGCAGCCGGGAATTAGGAATTGCTATTGGCGAGCAGGAAGCAAGGCGAAGCAAGACTTCATAAGATCAGGTAAGGAAGTAGTATGTGAAGTGAATGCATGTCCTGTGGAGTAAAAGTGTTAATAAAATATTAGTAATTGTTTTGTTTTCTGACATACATTGGTTTAAATAAAATGTTTTGATCTTGGGCGAGCTACAAAGCCGCCATATGTTGTTTGTTGGGCGAACTGGTTAGGGCGGGCGATCCTAACCTTCAATAAAGTATTAAGTTAAGAATTTTTATGAGAATCTGGGCGAGTGCCCTTGTTTTAAAAAGAAATCCGGGCAAACCAAAGTTGGGCGAATTTTTTTATTTGGGCGGGCGACCCTTGCCTTAAACTAAAGGCGGGCGAGCTATTAATTGATGAGCCAAACTTTGATTTGAAAAGCAAAGTGGCGGGCGAATACTAATTCACCGCCTTGTTGAGTTAGTCATGGGCGAGCTGATCATGGCGAAAAGGTTTAAAGTTTATTTTCTTAAATGAAAAATAAGATAGTGTAATATGTGGAAAATAGAAAATATAAACTTTTTGAGGAGGATTGATTATTGGGCGAGTTGACTATTGGGTGAGTTGACCATTGGGCGAGTTGACCAATAGGCGAGTTGACTATTGGCGAGCTGACTATGGGCGAACTAGCCATGAGCGAGCTAGTATAACTCATGCCTTTTTCACACGGAAAATGTTGAGATTGCGGGCTGTTTTATTGTTTTATAAGACCTTTTGGAAATCAGATCATTTTGTGGAAATAATAACATAATATATAACTTGATTTTGAGACATTAGGCCATGAGTTCATGCATTGCTATTTATGTAGTTGCGTGACCTGCCTTGGGCGATGGCTCGGGTCGATGGACCTATGGGCGCACTTCAGGGCGTCACAGGGCTGATGGACCGGTCAAGTCATCAGCGGTCTCGAGGTCACTTGGCAAGTGGACCCGAGGACCATCTATAGATTATGGCCATACATCTAGTTGAGATAGCCGTGAGGGGCGATGGCCTACGGGTGTACCCCAAAAACGGATGACTTGTGTTCCTTGCATGATTTAAATTGTTGCCTAGTCTCAATCATATGATTTCTGAAAGGACCTATTAAATCCTGTTTAATGTTAACCATATTCATTGTTTTTTTTTTCTAATAGATTTGATCGTTAGGATAATTAAGTGGCTTTGAGAATATAGTTTTTTTATTTATAACGCAGCATACACCTTCCTTACTGAGCACGTTGTCGCTCATTCCTTATTTTTCACTACACAGATAACTGATTTGGACTAAGAGACTTACCTTCCTGAGATTTGATATCGAAGGTATGTGGTATTCTTTTATATATTCAGTAAAGTTGTACAGTACTACTTTAAATAGAAGAGAATGTATATACATCTTAAGGAAAAGACCCTAATAATTCATATTTACATATTAGTACGTGAATTAAAGTTACCAGTTTTTAATAAAGCAGTAGAAGTTGTTAAGCATCACAGACAGCCCAACCGGTAATTAAGTGTAAGTTATGAGTAAGTATCATGATATACAGTAGCTTTGGGATGTTACAGGATTTTATGGCATTAGTCGTGGGAGGAGTTGAATGTATGTATATAAATGTGAAAAAAAACCCTCACCTTTTGAGTTAGTTTTGAGAAATGAGAAAATCCAATAATACTCAATACTTATATCAGAGCCCAAGTTACCAACTTTTCCTCGTGTATCAACTTCTCCCATGATCTAATGTATGAAGGATCCCTTTGTTTGGTTGTTAATCACGGTTAATGACCTTTAGGATTTCTCGAATCTTCTTGAATGGATGGAGTCTTGGAGGTCTTGGAAAAATTACATTATTAGCTAATTGTCTAACAAACTTTTCAAGTCTTAATTAGTCCTACACTAAGTATTATTAATTATAACACAAAGAAACCTTATGATTTGCTGGTAGAATGTTGGATTTTGTGTATAATAATTGAATGCTGAACTTTTAATTTTAATGATCAGAGTTCAATTCTCGACAACCAAAAAAAGCATGAAGAAAACATTCGTACTCATAGCCATTTCAATGAATGACCTGAAGTATTTCACTGCAATGATACAGAACACGACTGCGGAAGAATTGATACAGTCGTAATCAAAGACAAACAGGAAATGTCTCCAAGGGAAGAGATTGTCATGAGAATGTTTCAAAGCAGCGCATGATGAATGCGCGTCGCGTGGAGCGAACGAACCAGTCGAGGAAGAGGAAAATGCAAATCCATGTCACCTTGGCCCCAGGCAGTGCATCAGCACGCCATGGAACTATCCATGGAAAGAGCTGGGAAACATGACACATATTCTCAGTTGCACTATCTTTCCTGCTTTGTACTGGGTTTTGATTCATACGCCTGCTGAGTTTGGATAAACTAATCATTGACTTATTGCAATGTGACAAGGAATAGTTGGTGTTTAGTAGCCATGAAATTGAAAGATAATGATGATTCAATAAAATAGACTAGCAAATTCACACACTCTTACCACATCTTGATAAGTTTAGATAAGTGTAATTAAGGATAATTATTTTATATTCATTCCACTAAAATATTCTTTTATTTGCTTGACTTCAATTCACGGATGAAAAATTACAGTCCAAAGATAAAAGAATAAGATGCAGATATTAAAATTCGTTAGTTAAAAAGTCGAATTATTCGTGATAATTGACTCATTCAACCTCTTGGAAACGATCTGGTGCTAAAGGATAAAGAGAAAAGTTCAAAAGATGCAAAGGGTCCGATTCAAAAACAAAAAAAGAACAAAAGGAAGGGGAGCAATGAACATGGGTGGCACTCTCTGGGGTGATTAAAGGGCACAGGACAACATAATTATTGTCATTCAATAATGAAATCAATATAGGGATGCAAAGAACATTATTGACGTACGCCTCCAATTGATGAAAACCAAAGCATGACGCCATGGCCGGACAGACAAAGCTCTTAGCAGCTAGGCGCTATCGCGCGGCCTTGGACTCTTTCGCGCCTTTGGCTATATCTCCAAAGAGTTTTTCTAAAAAGGAGGACTGTTGGCTTGTGTTTGACGTTTATTAAAATTCGAATTCTATGGATAAGACATTCAAGTTCGAATTTTTATTATCTTTTGTTAGAAGGTTATTTGTAAGTTTGAAAATTTAACAAGTGAAAATCTATTGAATAGGTAAATTTCAATAATGAATTAGTGATTTGTCATAACTTTCTTGTTCAACTTTTATGCACAGAAATAAAAAAAGTTCTAAAAGAAGTAACTTTGGACATTGGAGTAAGGTGGCCTTGCTGTTGCTATGAAGCCGTTGGCAAGGGAAAAAGAAGCAAAGGAATGCTTCTAATAAAGCTTGTAAACAAAGCAAAGAAATTGCTCCCAACTGTCATGGAAATCGTGCTCGGAATAGACTATAGAATCTCAATGTTGGAGTTGAAGCGGAAACGAGAAAAATCACACCTCCCTAGTAATGACTGGTAGTTCTCATCGATCCACCTACAGAAAAAACCCTTAAAATAAAGCTCCATTACAGGTACAGATATTGAGTGATTCACCTTTTTTTATCTTCCTTTTGATGTTATGGCACTTCCATGGCCATGGCCATGGCCAGTACAACTTTGGAACTTCTTTAAGTGTCCAAAGAATTTGTACTGTTGGGACAAAAGTAACTCTTCTCTCCCTCACTCCCAAGTAAAACTTTCGCTTTGGATGAACCCAAGCACAATTTGCTGGAACAATTTGTTTTTTAAATAAAAAATTCAAAAACAAAAGCAAGCAAAAAATCTATAAAAAGATTTTGAATATCAATTTAAATGGTTATATTTTAATTTTTAAAGTATGAAAATTTTACAAATTAATTTAAAATTTAAATCTCGATATTTACATTTTTTTTAACTAAAAACCTCAAAATCATCTCGTGCGAAGTTGGCATTTGATAGAATTCTTTTTGTATTAATTTTAGTGAGGATTTTGGGTATTAATCTGGTCTTCTGTGGATTATTAAAATAAAATACATCAAAAGGAGAAACCACAATGGTTGCATATAATATTAGACAATAATTTCTTGGTAGGAGAGTCTTTACAAGTTTGTCATTAACCGTCTCAAAATCCATGCAAAGCTTAAAAAAAAAAAACCTCATAATCCGCAAACTCTTTGTCTTTTGTTTGATCTGCAGCTTTCTTACAAATTCATAGTTTTTATTATTACAAACAAATCTAGCAAGAATCGCTTGGGATATTCTTTACACGAAGATTTTGCAGCAAAAGATCTAATGCTCCACGTAAAAGTTAAAAACACACCTCAAAATACACGCAAAGATACCCTCTGAATTTCCCAGTTCTGTCTTTATTAATTTGTCTTTCTTCTAGTCAAAACATATCAAGAGAATTGAATGGAAATTGAACAAACATGACACCCCTTTCACCATGCATGAGATTCTTTAAGCTTATTTGATCCATCCATCTATACAGCATGATAACATAACACAATAACACGATAAATTATAATATGATAATATTTATATTTTATCTATTTTTTAATATGAAATAAGTTGGAGATTTTACGTCGGTCATGAAAAAAATTGTGTGTTTATAAATGCGAACTTTCACTTTCTGAGACGAAAAATTTTAAAGCATCCAATACTAACATCGGAGCACAACTTACCACTATCTTCCTAAATTCTTGTTTCGGGAAGGGGTTCCATATATATGGCAATTAGCCTATAATGAAAACCTAGAGGCAAGGTCTGCTGCCTAGCTACTATGAGTTGCTCAGATAGACATGTGATATGCCCCATTTGACATCATGGATTGACCTTGGCATGTGGGGTTTTATTATTCTGGCAGTGGTGGAAATCCAAGTCATATTCAAGTAGATTGTCCACTGCTGGTCTTTTTGAGCATCATTGTCACTCATTTTTTTTTGCACGATCAGTGTTTGATCAAATGCCAAAAAGTTTTACGTTCACCATTCTGACTTAATTATTACTTCCGCAGATTTCCAACGTGTAATTTGCAATGCTACCCCAATTCCCAAATATTTAATATATGCAATGAAATCTCAGGAGATACTAATGTTTATTAAGTGATATCTTTGAAAATGAGTGGGGACATCTCCCAATACAGTACTCCTTTGTATTTTGCATCCATGGAGGAAAATCTTACAATAATGAAAGCCAAGTAATTTTAAAATTGCCCACAATTTTAGTTGTACCAAAAAATATTAAAAAATACATGGCACTTTTATTTATTGGTATAAAAACTCAATGATGGGTGGATAAAATAAAAGTTTTATCCTGAATTGAGCAAAATAAAAGTTTATGTCCTGAATTGAAAATTTCCGAAAACGTTAAATCCTGAATTGAGCATTCACCCTTTTTTATTCCATAAACAACATTAAAAATTGTCAAACGTCTCAAATTTTTTAATTATCTTTTATTTTTTTAATATACCCTAATAGTATGTGTCATATTGCTAAATCCGTCAATAAAACCTAAACCTCCACAAATGTGTATGAAATAATTTTTTTAATTACTTTTCGGTATATAATTAACCCAATCCAAATAAATATTTATATGGACTAATTTCTAAGCCCATTGTTGATCCGAAGCCCAAAATTTTGCTGGTAATATGGGCTTAAAGCCTATTATAAAAGGGCTTACTTTCATTACAATAACCATATTGTGTAGAAATAAAAAACTAGTTTCCAATTTTTTAAAGTTTTATGGGCCAGCCCATTTGCAGTAATGGATAGTGTGCGCCACCTCAATACACGCACCGAAGAGGAAAAGAAACCCTAGTCTTGGAATCCGACGGCACATATAAGGTAAGAAAGCTAATCGTGGCCGTTGAGTCCTTATGTTCTATACCATAAACTCCCTAGCCAAACACAGCCAGGGTTTTTATCAAGAGAACAATATCAATAGCCGCTCTCGAGCTTCCCTCTTTTTTTCGATAATATCTTTCAGATCTCGAGGTATTAGCGTTCAATTTTTCATTGCGAGTTTCAATTTCGGTTTTTGAATTCAATTGTTGATGTTTTCCGTTGATTTTTACGTGAAATTTCTGTTTTTTTTTAATGCTCTTTGTGACTGAGAACATATTGATGTAACTTCAGTTTCTGGCGACGAATGAGATGGATTTCCCCATGAAAAGACATGGTTGGGGAAATCAAGGCTGGAGTCTCGGAAAGGGCGCTTTTCGCCAAAATCCTAAGAAAAGGATTTTTGGAAAGAAATACCAAGGGAGCCCGAGAATTGGCGTACTGAAGATTATGCCGTAGGCCTTTGGTCTTGGGGGTCCATATCCATTCCGTTCGCTAGATCTGATGTTCTTCATGTGTTTGGACATCAAGAGCTAACTGTTTTCTACTTACTGTTTTCATCTTTCAATTATCTAATTGAATTATTTCTGAAAAAAAGTTTTTTATTTGCTTCAAATCTGATTCGAAACTTCAAGTACGCTCATTATGGTTTTTAGCTAAAATGAAACAATTTTATGCTTGACCGAATCTTCTATTTCCTGAAGATTAAAATTTTTCTTATATTGCTTTTGCTGTTAGCTTGAATTTGTTGTTAGTTGTTTCTCGTTTTAGATCATTTGTTAGTTGTTTCTCGTTTTAGATCATTTGATGCTTTGAGTAATTGTCCTGGTTGAAATCTTCAGATGAATTTTGTTGATGTTTTACTTCGATATGATTTCATGATCTTACCTTTGCTTTGTATAATTGGTCTATTTATATTTGAAATATTTTCTATTTACCTTGTCATGCTTGTGCCCTTAGTTCAATCCTTACTTCGGTAGCTAGAATCCATTATCATTAACCTTAGGCTTAAGTTAAAAATGGAATTGAGTTTCCTGGAAATTTGCAGAGTATCTATTGTTGAAGAAACATGTCGCATCGCAAGTTTGAGCATCCAAGACATGGCTCCTTGGGGTTTCTCCCAAGGAAAAGAGCCTCCCGCCACAGAGGAAAAGGTTTTTTTTTTTTTTTGCTTATTCCCTTTAAATTGTTTATAGTAAGAAACTGTTGATGTTTACTTAGCAGTAATATTGCTGGATCGCCGTATTATTCAAATGCCTTATTGAATCTTAAGTAACCATACTGTAACAGTTAGCTGTCTCCGTTGAACCCTGTCTTGTTTAATAGTTTGCGTTTTAATTTTTGGTACTAATCCCTGAGGTTGTAATTTGGTACTAATCCTTGAGGTTGTAAACTTGTAATTGCTACCGTCCTTTTCTTATCATGTTCAGCATGTCAATGAAATAGGCTGACATGTTTAGTTAATCAAGTCTTAGCATGTTTAGAATGTATCTAAATTCTCGCTATGATTGTGTTTAATTAAAATTTGCTTCTAATTTTTGTTGCTTATTTTATGGTTGTTCAGTGAAGGCTTTCCCAAAAGATGATCCTGCTAAGCCTTGCAGATTAACAGCATTCTTGGGATATAAAGCTGGAATGACCCATATTGTTAGGGAAGTTGAAAAGCCTGGATCAAGTACGATTTTGTTTCTATGACGCACGATTGGTTAATTGTGGAATAGTAGATAGTCTATTGCTAATGTACCTTGTTTAAGAAATAGTATATAGCATTGGCTTTTTATGTGCTTGCACGCATGGTCTATTTCCCTCCATCTTAGGTGGATAGCTCAATGTATTTATGTTCTTTGCCTCCAGAGCTTCACAAGAAGGAGACGTGTGAAGCAGTTACCATAATTGAGACACCACCCATGGTGGTTGTTGGAGTTGTTGGTTATGTCAAAACACCCCGTGGTCTTCGTTCTTTGGGCACTGTCTGGGCTCAGCATCTGAGTGAAGAGGTGAAACGAAGGTTCTACAAGCACTGGTGCAAGTCTAAGAAGAAGGCTTTCACCAAGTATTCAAAAAAGTTTGAAACAGAAGATGGTAGAAAAGACATTGAGTCACAGTTGGAAAAATTGAAAAAATATTGTACTGTAATTCGTGTTTTGGCCCACACCCAGGTAATCCCCCCTGAAACATTAGCTATGTTTTACTCCTCCTTCCAATTCATGATAATTGAATACTTTAAGTAACATTTTGCTGACTTTTTGATTCCTTTGATTGTTCATTTCTGCAGATAAGAAAAATGAAGGGTTTGAAGCAGAAGAAGGCCCATTTAATGGAGATTCAAGTCAATGGTGGAACTGTTGCTCAGAAAGTTGACTTTGGTTACAGTTTTTTTGAGAAACATATTCCAATTGATGCTGTGTTCCAGAAAGATGAGATGATTGATATTATTGGGGTGACCAAAGGTAAAGGGTACGAGGGTGTGGTGACCCGATGGGGTGTCACACGCCTCCCACGCAAAACTCATCGTGGTCTTCGCAAGGTTGCTTGTATTGGGGCATGGCATCCAGCTAGGGTTTCGTTTACTGTTGCAAGGGCTGGGCAGAATGGCTACCATCACCGCACTGAGATGAATAAGAAAATCTACAAGCTTGGGAAGGCTGGCCAAGAGTCACATTCTGCTATGACTGACTACGACAGGTTAGCCAACCATCCCTTCCTCATCCGCCCATTCATTTTTTACTGTAACAATTCCAATTGAGGCAAGCTTAATTGCTTTTTGCCTTTTGTCCTGTTTTCAGGACTGAGAAGGATATTACCCCAATAGGTGGATTCCCCCATTATGGTGTGGTGAAAGAGGATTATTTGATGATCAAAGGCTGTTGTGTTGGGCCAAAGAAACGTGTAGTGACTTTGAGGCAATCCCTATTGCATCAAACTTCTAGGGTTGCCCTTGAGGAGATCAAGCTGAAGTTCATTGATACATCATCCAAGTTTGGACATGGTCGCTTCCAAACAACACAGGAAAAAGCCAAGTTCTATGGGAAGCTCAAGGCTTGACAGGCTTTGCTAAGGAGGAATTGTCTGCTCTATCTGGCTTTCTGATTGCCCGGAGTTTTATGTTTTGTCAGACTTGATATTGAAGTTTTTACCATGGATTTGACAACAATTTTCTTTTATTATCATCAATCTACTGCAGAGTTTTATGCCCAATTTTCATTCCCGCGTTAAATATTGTTGTTAGTTCTTTCTAATTTGGCTTTTCTAACTATTTACTTGTTAGTTAAAGTGTTGATGGGGTCATTTAGTAGCGTGATGAGTGAGTGAAGGTGGTTTAGGTTCGAGTGTGGTAATCGAGCTAGGGAAGATGATTCTATTGAATGAAGATGGTTTAATATTAAGATTAACAAGCAAACGTGCCAAGCACAAAGAAAAGAAAAACACGCGAATGGCATAAGCAAACGCAATGGGAAGAAGAGAAAACACTGGTCACATTGTCCCATCAATGCGTTGTCAACCGAAGGAAGTGAAATCGTGGCCCAATGAGAGGGCTAGAATTCCACCATTTTTAATATATAAGATTTTGATTTGAAAATCGGTTTGAATTTGATAAGTTTAACTTTAATCGAGTTTTTCTGTTAAAGTTAGAATTGATAAAATATTTAATCTGTTTAATTCGATCAAGTTCAAATTTGATTTTATAAGTTTAATTGAATGGTTTTCAATTATATAATTTGAGAGTAAATAAATTAATAATATATTATAAAACATAAATTAAAAAAATTTAATTAGATTCACTAGTAGTTTGACTATTGATACTGGACCGGTGATTCGATGCGACTCTGGCGATATGATATGTATTTGCGATTTGAGATTGAATTATACAGTTCTGAGTTGACATTTCCCAAATGTCTTCATTTAGGCTTTTTTTTTATCTTTCAATCTGTGTTAGGGGCAAATGAAATTAGCCCATTAGGCAGCCTTTATTAACATCAATGTTGTGTATTTCATATGTTGAATTTGATAGGGCTTAGTGGCCCATGTCTAGGACCCGAGCCTTGTTTACCGAATTATCTTTTATTAAAAAACAGTATGAATTTTAACACAGCTGCATATTCAAGGCTCGAATCCGGATTAATTCTATACCAAATATGATATGAGGATATCGGGTGATCTCGACAAAAAAAAATTATGTACTTTGCACATAGCATTGGAACCTTAGCCACTTGTCCAATCCCATTTGCATATATGCTTGCAATATGTTTTAGTGCGCTTTCCTATAATGGGGTCCCCTTCTCTTTTAGATAAAACTTTCACTATTTGAACTAACTTTTGAGGTGAGAAAATTTAAAGCATCCAGTACTAATATAAGAGCACAACTTACCACTATCTTCTTGTGTTTGTCTTTCGAGAAGGGGTTCCATATATATGGCAAGTAGCCTGTAATGAAAACCTGGAGGCAAGGTGATCTGCCTAGCAATTATGAGTAGCTCAGATAAACATATGTGATATGCCCCATTTGGCATTATGGGATTGACCTTGGCATGTGGGGTTATATTATTTTGGCAGTGGTGGAAATCCAAGTCATATTCAGGTAGTAGATTGTCCACTGCCTGTTGTCACGTGACCTTTACTCTCTTCCCGCAAAACCGGCTTAACGAGGTGTGCAGCGCCAATGATTATATAGCCCATGATCCACCCTTGGCTATCTGATGTGAGATTGCGTTCACCCTGTCTACCCCTTCCTGGGCGCTTGGCATGACATTCTCCCCCACCCAGCCTTGTGACGCCCTCGTCACGTAGACCCCATACTGGGGCGCACCCGAGCGCTTGGCATGCTGACCGGCCACCCTGCCTATATGCACATGGGGTGCTTGGCGTGAGTCAGAGTCGGCAAAAGGCTGGCTCTAGTACCACTTGTCACGTGGCCATTACCCTCTCCTCCCAAAACCGACTTAACGGGGTGTGCAACGCCAATGCTTATATAGCCCATGATCCACCCTTGGCTATCCGATGTGGGATTGAATTCACCCTGCCTACTCCTTCCTGGGAGCTTGGCGTGACATTACATAGAAGAGACCTTTTAGAGAGCTAGGTGAGAGTCTCCATTTGTGGGTGATGCGTGAGCTACTGATAGGTTGAGACCCTTGTGCGTGCCTCCTAGGCAAGGTTGGGTGTGTTCAGTCGAGATAGTTGAGGCCATAGACTGAGCCTCCCTGTTGTAAGTGCTCCTGTACATTGTTGAGTTTGAGTGAAATACAAGTGTACAGTTCCCCACATCTGTGTGTGCATGTGTTTGCTTGGCTTGTGCTACAGGTTGTGCGTGAGATTTTCACTGTGCAAAGCATCCTGGACAAAGAGTAGACTGACTTAGGAACGTGAGACACGAGTTTCCTACCTAATGTCGCATGGTTGCTAGGCTCAAGCACCCGACACGTGACACTATCCTTTCGAGCATCATTGTCACTCATTTTTTTTGCACGATCAGTGTTTGATCAAATGCCACAACGTTATACGTTCACCATTCTGACTTAATTATTACTTCTACAGATTTCCAACTTGTAATTTGCAAGGCTACCCCAATTCCCAAATATAAAATATATGCAATGAAATCTCAAGAGATACTAATGTTTAATACGTGATATCTTTTTTTTTTTTTTTTTTTTGATAAACTAATACGTGATATCTTTGAAAATTAGTGGGGACATCTCCCAATACAGTACTCTGTTGTACTTTGCATCCATGGAGGAAAATCTTACTCTAATGAAAGCCGATTAATTTTAAAATTGCCCACATTTTTAGTTGTACCAAAAAATATTAAAAAATACATGGCACTTTTATTTATTGGTATAAAAACTCAATGATGGGTGGATAATTGATGATTTTTTGGATGCTAAATAAAAGCTAAATGCTTTTTCGAATATAAACTAAAGGTTAAAGACTTATTTGAATAGAATAAAAAAAATTGTAGAAATTTATGAAGATGAACACAATTTTTTTAAATTTATTTTAGCTAAAAACTTAACAGTTTAAACATAATTCAAACTAAATAACCATCCCCCCTTTTAAAGTAAACTACTACTTTTTCATATTTACTATTACATCTAACTGGGCAAAAGATATATTTTCATTGCTCTGGAGACAAATTTCATCATATGGCATTGATTATGCAACAAAGGCTAACCATAAACCTAAACAAATTAGAAGATTAGCTATTGACCTTCCAAATTAACGATCTTGGGCACAAATGTTACCTAAAAATATGAATTTTGTGATATGAGAAACTTAAAATTTTGATAACTGTATGATCTGTTGGTAGAGTGTTGAATTTTTAATTTTAGTGATCAAAATTCAAATTTTGATAACCTTAAATACAAAAAAAAATATTTCGAATTAGTTTTTTATTCCATAAACAAAATTAAAAATTGTCAAATGTCTCAATTTTTTTAACTAGTTTTTTTTTTCATATTTTTTAATATACCCTAATAATATGTGTCATCTTACTAAGTAAAATCTAAACCTACACAAATGGTGTATGAAATAATTTCTTTAATTACTTTAGGGTATATAATTAACCCAAACCAAATAAATATTTACATGTACTAATTTAAAAAAAAATGCAGCTATAAGGGGCCCAAGATTAGGCAGTCTAAGCCCATTGTTGAGATCTAAAGCCCTAAATTTTGCTGGTAATAATGGGCTAAAAGCCTATTATAAAAGGGCTTACTTTCATTACAACAATCATATTGCGTAGAAATAGAAAAACAAGTTTCCAATTTTTTAAAGCTTTATGGGCCAGCCCTTTAGCAGTAATGGATAGTCTGCCCCACCTCAAAACACGCACTGAAGAGGAAAAGAAACCCTAGTCTTGGAATCCGACGGCACATATAAGGTAAGAAAGCTAATCTTAGCCGTTGAGTCCTTACGTTCTATACTACAAAACCCCTAGCTAAACACAGCCAGGGTTTTTCTCAAGAGAACAGTATAAATAGCCGCCCTCGAGCTTCTCTTTTTTTTTTTTTTTTATATTTTCTTTCAGATCTCGAGGTATTGGCATTCAATTTTTCATTGCGAGTTTCAATTTCGGTTTTTGAATTCAATTGTTGATGTTTTTCGTTAAATTTTACGTGAAATTTCTGGGTTTTTTTTTTTTTTTTGCTCTAATGCTCTTTGTGTATGAGAACATATTGATGTAACTTCAGTTTCTGGCGACGAATGAGATGGATTTCCCCATGAAAAGATATGGTTGGGAAAATCAAGGTTGGAGTCTCGAAAAAGCCGCTTTTCGCCAAAATCCTAAGTAAATGATTTTTGGAAAGAAATACCAAAGGAGCCCGAGAATTGGCGTAGTTAAGTTTATGCCATAGGCCTTTGGTCTTGGGCTCCATATCCATTCCGTTCGCTAGATCTGATGTTCTTCATGTGTTTGGACATCAAGAGTTAACTATTTTCTCCCTACTGTTTTCATCTTTCGATTATCTAGTTGAATTATTTCTGAAAAGGTTTTTTATGTGCTTCAAATCTGTTCGAAACTTCAGCTACGCTCATTATGGTTTCTAGCTAAAATGAAACAATTTTTTGCTTGACCGAATCTTCTTTTTCCTGAAGATTAGAATTTTTTCTTATATTGCTTTTGCTGTTAGCTTGAATTTGTTGTTAGTTGTTTCTCGTTTTAGATCATATGATTCTTTGAGTAATTGTCCTGGTTGAAATCTTCAGATGAAATTTGTTGATATTTTACTTTGATATGATTTCTTGATCTTACATTTGCTTTGTATAATTGGTCTATTTATATTTGAAATATTTTCTTTTTACCTTGTCATGTTTGTGCCCTTAGTTCAATCCTCACTTCGGTAACTTGAATCCATTATCATTAACCTTAGGCTTAAGTTAAAAATGGAATTGAGTTTCGGGGAATTTTGCAGAGTATCTATTGTTGAATAAACATGTCTCATCGCAAGTTTGAGCATCCAAGACATGGCTCCTTGGGGTTTCTCCCAAGGAAAAGAGCCTCCCGCCACAGAGGAAAAGGTTTTTTCTTGCTTATTCCCTTTAAATTGTTTATTGTTAGAAACTGTTGATGTTTACTTAGCAGTAATATTGCTGGATCGCCCTATTGTTCAAATGCCTTGTTGAATCTTAAGTAATCATACTGATATCAGTTAGCTGTCTCAGTTGAACCCTGTCTAGTTTAATAGTTTGCGTTATAATTTTGGGTACTAATCCCTGAGGTTGTAAACTTGTGACTGCTAATATCTCCCTTTTCTCATGATGTTCAGCATGTCAATGTAATAGGCTGACATGTTTAGAATGTATCTAAATTCTCGCTATGATTGTGTTTAATTAAAATTTGCTTCTAATTTTTGTTGCTTCTTTTATGGTTGTTCAGTGAAGGCTTTCCCAAAAGATGACCCTGCTAAGCCTTGCAGATTAACAGCATTCTTGGGATATAAAGCTGGAATGACCCATATTGTTAGAGAAGTTGAAAAGCCTGGATCAAGTACGTTTTTGTTTCTCTGACTCATGATTGGTTAATTGTGGAATAGTAGACAGTCTATTGCTGATGTACCTTGTTTAAGAAATAGTATATAGCATTTGCTTTTTATGTGCTTCCACACATGGTCTATTTCCCTCCATCTTAGGTGGATAGCTCAATGTATTTATGTTCTTTGCCTCCAGAGCTTCACAAGAAGGAGACGTGTGAAGCAGTTACCATAATTGAGACACCACCCATGGTGGTTGTTGGAGTTGTTGGTTATGTCAAAACACCCCGTGGTCTTCGTTCTTTGGGCACTGTCTGGGCTCAGCATCTGAGTGAAGAGGTGAAACGAAGGTTCTACAAGCACTGGTGCAAGTCTAAGAAGAAGGCTTTCACCAAGTACTCAAAAAAGTTTGAAACAGAAGATGGTAGAAAAGACATTGAGTCGCAGCTGGAAAAATTGAAAAAATATTGTACTGTAATTCGTGTTTTGGCCCACACCCAGGTAATTCCCCCTGAAACATTAACTATGTTTTAGTCCTCCTTCCAGTTCATGATAATTGAATACATTAAGTAATATTTTTCTGACTTTTTGATTCCTTTGATTGGTCATTTCTGTAGATAAGAAAAATGAAGGGTTTGAAGCAGAAGAAGGCCCATTTAATGGAGATTCAAGTCAATGGTGGAACTGTCGCTCAGAAAGTTGACTTTGGTTACAGTTTTTTTGAGAAACATATTCCAATTGATGCTGTGTTCCAGAAAGATGAGATGATTGATATTATTGGGGTGACCAAAGGTAAAGGGTACGAGGGTGTGGTGACCCGATGGGGTGTCACACGCCTCCCACGCAAAACTCATCGTGGTCTTCGCAAGGTTGCTTGTATTGGGGCATGGCATCCAGCTAGGGTTTCGTTTACTGTTGCAAGGGCTGGGCAGAATGGCTACCATCACCGCACTGAGATGAATAAGAAAATCTACAAGCTTGGGAAGGCTGGCCAAGAGTCACATTCTGCTATGACTGACTACGACAGGTTAGCCAACCATCCCTTCCTCATCCGCCCATTCATTTTTTACTGTAACGATTCCAATTGAGACAAGTTTAATTGCTTTTTGCCTTTTGTCCTGTTTTCAGGACTGAGAAGGATATTACCCCAATAGGTGGATTCCCCCATTATGGTGTGGTGAAAGAGGATTATTTGATGATCAAAGGCTGTTGTGTTGGGCCAAAGAAACGTGTAGTGACTTTGAGGCAATCCCTATTGCATCAAACTTCTAGGGTTGCCCTTGAGGAGATCAAGCTGAAGTTCATTGATACGTCATCCAAGTTTGGACATGGTCGCTTCCAAACAACACAGGAAAAAGCCAAGTTCTATGGGAAGCTCAAGGCTTGACAGGCTTTGCTAAGGAGGAATTGTCTGCTCTATCTGGCTTTCTGATTGCCCGGAGTTTTAAGTTTTGTCAGACTTGATATTGAAGTTTTTACCATGGATTTGACAACAATTTTCTTTTATTATCATCAATCTACTGCAGACTTTTATGCCCAATTTTCATGCCCCTGTTAAATATTGTTGGTAGTTTCTTTCAATTTTAGCTTTTCTAACTACTTGCTGGTAAGTTATAGTGTTGAAGGGGTCATCTAGCACTAGCAGCGTGATGAGTGACTGAAGGTGATTTAGGTTCGAGTGAGGTAATCGAGCTAGTGAAGATGATCTTGTTGAATGAAGATGATTTAATATTAATATCGATTTTGATTTGAACATCGGTTTGAATATGATCTGAGTTTAACTGTTAAAGTTAGAATTGATAAAATATTTATACTGTTAAATATGATGTAGTTTGAATTTGATTTTATAAGTTTGATCGAATAGTTTTGGTTTAATATTCAAATATGTTTTTTATATTTATCACAAAATAAAATTAATTTTGATTGTTTCAAAATGACAGGTTTGTCTATCGACTTTAATGAGATATTGAATATATCTAAATAAATATATTAATAACGGCTTAACAAATCAATTGGTAAAACTTAAATTTAATTAAATATAATGTAAATTATATTTCTAACTTTTTAAAAAGGTAATAAAATATTTAAATTACATTTTTAGCTATTCAAAAAAAATTAAAATTACAATTTTATCCCTTCAAAATATGAAACCATATTATCTAATTGAGTTTACAATGAATCTCATAGAGTTTGTGATAAATATGTAAAATTTTACGATAAATCTTATAAATTTTACGATTAATCTAATAAATTTTTAGGCTTAATACCTAAATAAGCCCTCAACCTTTAACTCAAAATGGAATTTAGCTCTCAACGTTTTATCGCGTGACATGCAGTCCATAAACTTTTATTTCGGTGCAAATAAACCCTCAACTTTTTAAAATTATGCAATTAAGTCCAAATCTGTTAAATGACACTAACTGTCGTTAGTATATCTAACGTGAAAGCTGACGTGGATAGCTTAGTTGGCTGCCACGTGTGCAATACTAACGACAGTTAGTGTCATTTAACAAATTTGAATTTAATTGCATAATTTTAAAAGGTTGATGGTTTATTTCCACCGAAATAAAAATTTATGGACTGAATTTTATGCGATAAAACGTTGAAGGTTGAATTCCATTTTGGGTTAAAGGTTGAGGGCTTATTTGGCTATTAAGCCTAAATTTTTATGATGAATGTATAAAAATTTACAATTAATTTAATAAATTTTATGATGAACATATAAAATTTTACAATAAATCTAATGAATTTTACAATGAACTTCATAAATTCTACGATTAATTTCATAATTTTACGATGATTCTAATAGCTTTAAGTTAATTCTAATTACTTTACACTTATTCTTGTATGTTTACCGTAAATATAAAAATTTCATGATTAATAATAATTTTACAATTATTCTAGTATATTTACACTTTCATTTTACTACGAATCTCGCAAATTTACAATTAATTATCATAATGTCATGTTTATTATATTATTTTTATGCTTATTCTCATTAATTTTAAGGTTAGTTATCATATGTTTATACTTATTCTAGTAATTTTATCCTTATTCTTATCAATTTTACGATTAGTTATTGTATTTTTATGTTTATTCTAGTATTTTTTATACTTATTCTCATAAATTTTACGATTAATGCCATAAATTTTTATTATGAGTATGTTAGAAAAGTTTCAAAATAAAGTGAAGATAATTAATTAAAATGGTGATTAATCAATGGACAAGTAAAACTGGTGTTTAGTATGATTTTGGGTTGAGTAAAATCGTTATAAAACGATTTTTACTAAGATTATAGGGCAATTACCCGCCTATATATGGGCAGTCACTTGCTCTTGTGCAGAACATATTATGTTCAAAAACTGGATTTGGGTAGTTGGATGCCCTAGGAGGGTAGTCGGATGCCTTGGGAGGGCAGTTGTGTGCCCATACGAAGTGCAGTATCAGATTTAAAATTACTTTAGGGAAGTTGACTGCCATGAGAAGGCAATCGACTGCCCCTCCTAGATTTTGTATTCTGTTTCAAAATTACATTAGGGAAGTTAACTGTCATTTTCGGGAATTCGACTGCTCTAGTATAAAAGTGAATGCAAATGCTAGTTTTTGTTTGAAGAGTTACAAACTTTTCTTAAAGTTATGCTTTCACTTTGAATGGTTAAGAAACATAACAATTGGATTCCAAAAGATCTGATCTTGTTAAATAATTGTGTTTGTTGAATCAAATAACACAAATGAAAAATCATATCGCTTGATTGAAAGATCATATCATTTGGAATTATTCTTTACAAATAAAGATGTCAAGTTCTTTTTTTTTTTTTCAAGTTGTTTATCTTTATCAAACGGGTAGAAGTGACTTTATTCTTATACAACAAAGTCCAATAAATTTTATGATAAATTTCATAAATTTTATGATGGATGTCATAAATTTTATGATAAATCTCGTAAATTTGACAATCATAAATTTTATGATTAATCTAATTGACTTTATTCTTATACAACAAAGTCCAATAAATTTTATGATGAATTTCATAAATTTTATGATGGATGTCATAAATTTTATGATGAATGCCATAAATTTTATGATAAATCTCGTAAATTTGACAATCATAAATTTTATGATTAATCTAATAAAATTTACGATAAATCTTATAAATTTTACAATTAATCTTATAAAATTTATGCTAAATCTAATAAATTTTACGATGAATCTCATAAATTTTATAATGAATGTTACAAAATTTATAGTAAATCTCATAAATTTTACGATAAATCTCATAAATTTTACGATTAGTTATCATATTTTTATGCTTTTTCTAGTGTTTTAACGTTTACTCACACCAATTTTACGGTTAATCTCATAAATTTTATGATTAATTATTATGATTTATGTTTTTTCTAATATTTTAAAGCTTATTCTTACCAATTTTACAATGAATCTCCTAAATTTTATGCTTAATTATTATAGATTTATGCTTTTTCTAGTGTTTTTATGCTTTCTCTTATCAATTTTATGATTAATGTCATAAATTTTACGATATATCTAAAATGTTTTTTTTTTAATTTTTGCACTCATTCTTATTAATTTTACTATGAATGTCATAAATATTACGATAAATCTAATATGCTCCTTTTTTTTAATTTTTGCACTCACTCTTATCAATTTTATGATGAATGTCATAAATTTTACGAAAAATCTTAGAAATTTTATGATGAATGTCATAAATTTTGTGATGAACCTCATAAAATTTATGATTCATAAAATTTACGATGAGTATCATAAATTTTATGATAAATCTCATGAATCTCATCATAAAATTTACAACATTCATTGTCTCGTAAAATTTATAACATTCATAGTAAAATTTCTGAAGTTCCTCCTAAAATCTATGACATTTATCGTAAAATTTATTAGATTTATCATAAAATTTATAAGATTCATTGTAAAATTGATTAGAGTAAGCGTAAAAACATTAGAAAAAGTATATATCTATCATAATTAATTGTAAAATTTATGAGATTTATCATTAAATTTGCAAAAGTAAGCATAAAAATATTAGAAAAAGCATAAAAATATGATAACTAATTGTAAAATTTATGAGAGTAAGCGTAAAACACTAGAAAAAATATAAATCTATAATAATTAATCATAAAGTTAATGTGATTAATCGTAAAATTAATAAGAGTAAGAATAAAAACCTATAAATCTATAATAATTAACCCTAAACTTAATGTGAATAAGCATAAAAATATTAGATAAGAGACACCAAAGGTTATTTATTTTTACATCATCATTTTCTAGCCATTATTTTATGACGACAATGAAAGAGGCATGTAGTTGACAACAGATTATTTTGTAATTTTTGGACTAAACAACACTTTGTGTCAAGTTGTTTGCATATTCCACTTTGACACACCTTTTTTCTTTTTAATCTAGGCATACTAGAAGCTTTTTTTTTCCTAATTAGAGAATTAATACTTTTTTCATAAGTAGGATGTAAGCAGAGCATTAAAGAGAATTACAAAATATACATGGCAGTCGACTTCTATAACAGAATAGTTGACTGTTTAAGCTTAAAATACATTCTATGATTGTTTTATACATGGGCAATTGAATGCTTTATCGAGCATTCGATTGCCCATATATATTAAACTTAATATTAACATAATTAACTGTAAAATTGATTAACATAAGCATAAAATGATATAATAAATGTAAAAATTATGTGAATAAGTATAAAATTGATGAGGATTGATGTAAAATCACTGCAATAAGCATAAATCAATAACAAGAAGATTGCACTAGTAATACACTATTATATATTTTTTATTAATATAGGAAAGTTAAATTAGTAATATACTATTATTTTTATTAATATTTAATACATAAAGATAATATTGAAAACCAGTTTAACATATTACTGGCTTTAAGATTATTTTTACATTTAAAATTTAATCAATGGTTGAAACTAAATAATACTAATCTAAGGATTATTATTCATCGACCTTACAATAAGATCAAGTTTTATAAACTTACTGTGAAATTACCCCAAAATAATAAAAATAAGAATATTTTCGTTAAATTTTTAAACGGTGTATGAAATAATTTCTTTAATTACTTTACGGTATATTAATTAACCAAAACCAAATAAATATTTATATGGACTAATTTTAAAAAAATGCAACTATAAAGGGCCCAAGATTAGGCAGTGTAAGCCCATTGTTTGGACATTGTTGATCTAAAGCCCTAAATTTCGATGGTAATAATGGTCTAAAAGCCTACTATAAAAGGGCTTACTTTCATTAAAATAAAAAACCAGTTTCCAATTTTTTAAAGCTTTATGGGCCAGCCTGTTAGCAGTAATGGATAGTCTGCGCCGCCTCAAAACACTCAGTCACTCACCGATGAGGAAAAGAAACCCTAGTCTTGGAATCCGACGGCTCATATAAGGTAAGAAAGCTAATCGTAGCCGTTGAGTCCTTACGTTCTATAGTATAAAATCCCTAGCTAAACACAGCCAGGGTTTCAAGAGAACAATATCAATAGCCGTTCTCGAGCTTCTCTCTTTTTTTCGATATTTTCTTTTAGACCTCGAGGTATTGGCGTTCAATTCTTCATTGCGAGTTTCAATTTCGGTTTTTGAATTCAATTGTTGATGTTTTTCGTTGATTTTTACGTGAAATTGTGGGTTTTTTTTTTTTTGCTTTAATGCTCTTTGTGTATGAGAACATATTGATGTAACTTCAGTTTCTAGCGGCGAATGAGATGGATTTCCCCATGAAAAGAAATGGTTGGGTAAATCAAGGCTGGAGTCTCGAAAAGGGCGCCTTTCGCCAAAAATCCTAAGGAAAGGATTTTTGGAAAGAAATACCAAAGGAGCCCGAGAATTGGCGTACTTAAGTTTATGCCATAGGCCTTGGGTTTTGGGGGTCCATCTCTATTCCGTTCGTCAGATCTAATGTTCTTCGTGTGTTTCGACATCAAGCGTTAACTGTTTTCTACTTACTGTTTTCATCTTTCGATTATCTAATTGAATTATATCTGAAAAAGTTTTTTATGTGCTTCAAATCTGATTCGAAACTTCAGCTACGCTCATTATGGTTTCTAGCTAAAATGAAACAACTTTTTGCTTGACCGAATCTTCTATTTCCTGAAGATTAAAATTTTTTGCTTTTGCTGTTAGCTTGAATTTGTTGTTAGTTGTTTCTTGTTTTAGATCATATGATGCTTTGAGTAATTTTCCTGGTTGAAATCTTCAGATGAAATTTGTTGATGTTTTACTTTGATATGATTTCATGATCTTACCTTTTTATTTGTATAATTGGTTTATTTATATTTGAAATATTTTCTTTTTACTTTGTCATGTTTGTGCCCCTAGTTCAATCCTCACTTCGGTAGCTTGAATCCATTATCATTAACCTTAGGCTTAAGTTAAAAATGGAATTGAGTTTCGTGGAATTTTGCAGAGTATCTATTGTTGAAGAAACATGTCTCATCGCAAGTTTGAGCATCCAAGACATGGCTCCTTGGGGTTTCTCCCAAGGAAAAGAGCCTCCCGCCACAGAGGAAAAGGTTTTTTCTGCTTATTCCCTTTAAGTTGTTCATAGTTAGAAACTGTTGATGTTTATTTAGCAGTAATATTGCTGCATCGCCCTATTATTCAAATGCCTTATTGAATCTTAAGTAATCATACTGATATCAGTTAGCTGTCTCAGTTGAACCCTGTCTAGTTTAATAGTTTGCGTTATAATTTTGGGTACTAATCCCTGAGGTTGTAAACTTGTAGTCGCTAATATCTTCCTTTTCTCATCATATCAATGTAATAGGCTGACATGTTTAGTTAATCAAGTCTCAGCATCTTTAGAATGTATCTAAATTTTCGCTATGATTGTGTTTAATTAAAATTTGCTTCTAATTTTTGTTGCTTCTTTTATGGTTGTTCAGTGAAGGCTTTCCCAAAAGATGACCCTGCTAAGCCTTGCAGATTAACAGCATTCTTGGGATATAAAGCTGGAATGACCCATATTGTTAGGGAAGTTGAAAAGCCTGGATCAAGTACGTTTTTGTTTCTATGACTCATGATTGATTAATTGTGGAGTAGTATATAGTCTATTGCTGATGTACCTTGTTTAAGAAATAGTATATAGCATTTGCTTTTTATGTGCTTCCACACATGGTCTATTTCCCTCCATCTTAGGTGGATAGCTCAATGTATTTATGTTCTTTGCCTCCAGAGCTTCACAAGAAGGAGACGTGTGAAGCAGTTACCATAATTGAGACACCACCCATGGTGGTTGTTGGAGTTGTTGGTTATGTCAAAACACCCCGTGGTCTTCGTTCTTTGGGCACTGTCTGGGCTCAGCATCTGAGTGAAGAGGTGAAACGAAGGTTCTACAAGCACTGGTGCAAGTCTAAGAAGAAGGCTTTCACCAAGTATTCAAAAAAGTTTGAAACAGAAGATGGTAGAAAAGACATTGAGTCACAGTTGGAAAAATTGAAAAAATATTGTACTGTAATTCGTGTTTTGGCCCACACCCAGGTAATTCCCCTTGAAACATTAATTATGTTTTAGTCCTCCTTCCAATTCATGATAATTGAATACTTGAAGTAATATTTTTCTGACTTTTTGATTCCTTGGATTGGTCATTTCTGTAGATAAGAAAAATGAAGGGTTTGAAGCAGAAGAAGGCCCATTTAATGGAGATTCAAGTCAATGGTGGAACTGTCGCTCAGAAAGTTGACTTTGGTTACAGTTTTTTTGAGAAACATATTCCAATTGATGCTGTGTTCCAGAAAGATGAGATGATCGATATTATTGGGGTGACCAAAGGTAAAGGGTACGAGGGTGTGGTGACCCGATGGGGTGTCACACGCCTCCCACGCAAAACTCATCGTGGTCTTCGCAAGGTTGCTTGTATTGGGGCATGGCATCCAGCTAGGGTTTCGTTTACTGTTGCAAGGGCTGGGCAGAATGGCTACCATCACCGCACTGAGATGAATAAGAAAATCTACAAGCTTGGGAAGGCTGGCCAAGAGTCACATTCTGCTATGACTGACTACGACAGGTTAGCCAACCATCCCTTCCTCATCCGCCCATTCAGTTTTTACTGTAACGATTCCAATTGAGACAAGTTTAATTGCTTTTTGCCTTTTCTCCTGTTTTCAGGACTGAGAAGGATATTACCCCAATAGGTGGATTCCCCCATTATGGTGTGGTGAAAGAGGATTATTTGATGATCAAAGGCTGTTGTGTTGGGCCAAAGAAACGTGTAGTGACTTTGAGGCAATCCCTATTGCATCAAACTTCTAGGGTTGCCCTTGAGGAGATCAAGCTGAAGTTCATTGATACATCATCCAAGTTTGGACATGGTCGCTTCCAAACAACACAGGAAAAAGCCAAGTTCTATGGGAAGCTCAAGGCTTGACAGGCTTTGCTAAGGAGGAATTGTCTGCTTTATCTGGCTTTCTGATTGCCCGGAGTTTTAAGTTTTGTCAGACTTGATATTGAAGTTTTTACCATTGATTTGACAACAATTTTCTTTTATTATCATCAATCTACTGCAGACTTTTATGCCCAATTTTCATGCCCCTGTTAAATATTGTTGGTAGTTTCTTTCAATTTTAGCTTTTCTAACTACTTGCTGGTAAGTTGTAGTGTTGAAGGGTTCACCTAGCAGCGTGATGAGTGACTGAAGGTGATTTAGGTTCGAGTGAGGTAATCGAGCTAGTGAAGATGATCTTGTTGAATGAAGATGATTTAATATTAATATCAATTTTGATTTGAAAGTCGGTTTGAATTAGTTCAACTGTGAAAGTTGGAATTGACAAAATATGAAAACTGTTAAATTTGATTGAGCTCGAATTTGGTTTTATAATGTAACCAAAAAAAAAAAAAAGAATTTGGTTTTATAAATTTGGTTGAATAGTTTTCAATTATATAATTTGAGAGTAAATAAATTAATAATAAATTATAAAATATATATTTAAAAAATTTAATTAGATTCACTAATGGTTTGAACATTGATCCTCGGCCGGTGATTCAATGTGACTCTGGTGATGCAATATGGATTTGCGATTTGAGGTTGAATTATACAATTCCGAGTTAACATTGCCTACATTTCTACTTTTGGCCTTTCTTATCTTTCAGTGCTGGAAACGTTGAATTTGACAGGGCGTATGGGCCCATGTCTAGGACCTGAGCCTTGTTTGCCGAAAGGAGCCGCAAAGCCTTCATTGCGTCTTCACCGAATGATTCCATACTTCGATCCGTAATGAAATTCCTGCTCATCTGGCTGTATATAAGAAGTCCAGAACGTTGAAAATCTTGGTGGTGTTTGTACTAAGATCGGTGTTGATGATAAAAGCTTTTGTCATAAGTTTCCCCAGGCTAGTAGCGGCAGCATGATTTGATGGAAAATTCAATTGCACAGCAACATAAGCAAGGATAATCCATCAGCCGTTTGAATCTGTATCTGATTCGGCCATGGCATCATTTCTACACGCACATGGAAACAAGTGGGAGTTAACCGGCGAATGAGGCCAAAAGATAGAAAAATAATGACCATTAATTAATGTGATAAAGGAGTAAAAAAGTGAATCATAGACTATTAAACAACACTCGGGATTCAATACATGGAATATAATCTTTGCCTTAGGTTATTTCTTGCTTACAAGACTCAGAGAAAAATTTTCTTGGTAAAATTGCTGGAAAATGAAAAGGTTGCTTGTGTCCGGAGGGAATTTGTTTATGAAAAATAAGGGATAAAGATAAAAGTAGACAAATACATGCTAGCATTTTTTTATACAAAAAAAATTCAGGAGTAAGAAAAATTACTCATCTTCAAAATTAAATTAAGCTGTCAATCGAATATTAGATTTTACTTGTAAATTTTTTAAACTTACATCTTATCTATTAATAAAAAATCATAAAAATTCAAAACTGTGTGCTTTGCACATAGTATTGAAACCTCAGCCACTTGCCCAATCCCATTGGTATAAATGCTTGCAATCTGTTTTAGTGCAATTTCTTATCTAGGGTCCCCTTCTCTTTTAGAAATATGTCTTGCATGGAAATGGCAAGCAGTCATCTTTTCTTGAAATTACCTTTGTGCATGAATTGGCTTTGTTTAAATTAGTCAAAATTGAATAATAAAAGCATACATACACGTTTCATGTAGTTGAATAAACTTTTATCTACAAACCCAGACAGGAAAACATGGTGATTCTTGCTCTGCTGATGCTCATTCTTCATTATTTTTTCTTTCTTCTCTTTTCTAGCACTCTGGAATGTATATTTGTTCCCCACTACCCTCTCCGCCTTAGATGACAACTAGTATGAAAACTCAGTGTACTGTCACATTAATTTGTTTCTTTCTAGGAATGCAATGCAAGATTATAACTTGTTTGTTTATTAAATTCAAAACTTCAGGAATTTGATTCATTTTCTGATATGTCTAGATAAGCTTTCACATCATTCTCAGACATTTTGATTATCTTGTTGACAAAGAGCCTTAACTACTATGCATCTTAGGTGAAAGAACCTCTTTCTTTCTCAAGGGTCCTTTTCATAATTTATGCTGTAATTATTGCTGCTGCTTCCTTTTTTTATTCTTTTCTAGAATATAGTTATATGAATTCTAGGCTTTATGGAAACCCTTGTCTGAGAGCGCGGGAAAGAGAAAGCTACAGAGCAATTTTGGTCTGCTCGAGAAAGAAAACTAGCAGTAGTACTAGTAGCTTTTTTTTTTTGGTTACAAGTAGTACTAGTAGCTTTGAAATAGGATTCTTCATTCTACCATTTTATTGTTAAAAACATGAAGAATTTGCAAATAATAGAGCCATTGTGGCTCTAGTGTTTCTGACAAAAGTAATGGGCTTATCTTATTCTCATGGGTTCCTCTCAGCTCACTAGGTTACTTTAAGAAAATATGAGGAATAATTGTGGTCTACACCACTCTCTTTTCTAGCTCTTTCCTTTTTGCCACAGACCATTTTATTTATCTCTTGAATCATGACATTTCTGGTACAGCATAGCTGTAAGGTATCCCAGCATTAGCTCTCTCTCTCAACTCTTTTCCCTTAAATATTCAATCCTACTGTTACTGTTTTCTCTCTGTGCTTGCTATCCTGCTATTTTGTTTGCTTTGATCACATGCCTATTCAATATTCCAAGTTGTTTAGAAATTTGCAGCAGCCTTTAATTATTTCAGTCTTAAATATTAATCTCTAGCAGCTGTTTCTTTTTCTTTTTCTTCCTTTGGTTTAGTTGGAGATTATGAGAGTTTTTGCTGTCTTTCCCATGATAACACCAAAACAATCATGTTGGTAAATGAATTAGGTCAGACATTAATGATATCTAGAAGACCTTTAAATCTTTAATCCAGAAGGTTTTGCCACAAGTAACTTTCCTTAAGTCTAATTTTCCGGCTTACCTTGTGTAATCCCTCTAATATTTATGTACTAACTCCTAATGATAGTTATAATCATATTTCATGTGAAAATTTGCTGAAATAGTTAGCGGAAATAATTATCTTGAATTTTTACCTTAGAAAAGCAGTTAATAATTGTAATTATGATAACTTGAAATCATCCTGTGAAGACCCAGAATTGAAATTTATGTGTTTAAGGTGGGTTTTGTTATGAATTCATAATTCCCAGTTTAATATGTAAATTAGCAATTAAAAAGTGACAACTTTAAAAAGAAACCAACAGGCCGCTCTTTTTTTTTGGCTTTCCAGACAGGAAGGCATGCTTTTGATTTCTTTAGGTTTGCTTCTTCAGACAAGGTATAGTATTCATTAAGTTAGGCATCTCAGGATCATGTAACATCAAGACATGAAAAGAAAAGTACAGTGCTAGGATTATCATATGACTTTGTCTTTACATTTTCAATTGGGTATAAAGCTAGCTGGTCTGAGCCTGCTTTCTTTAAATAATTCATTGAGAAGTGTGGGTGTCTTGTTTTTCCAGGGCAGATGAGGGATAGGATCGAAGGACTAAGATCAAGTTTGCTCCCTAGCTCCCAGGACCAAAATCCAAGGCTTCATAAGTTCTTATAAGAATAGGTTAGTTTTTATCATTTCATAGTACGAGAATTGACTTGTACGCAAGAATAGGATCACCTGAGAGCCATTGAGAATCTGCTGCCTCTAGATATCCCTTTTTGTTCTTTCTCTTGGTAAGCATTGATAAGTTTGTTTTCAATTGTAATGGCGCCTGTGGCATTCCTGTCACTGCTGCTGAAGATTTAAAATTAGGTGAAATTTGCTGTGCAACTCTAGGTCAGTGTCCTTTGTTCAGTCTTTCATCATACATATATGATTTCTTCCTAGGCCAGTGGCATTGGCGCATTGCAAGGTTGATAATCAAGAAGAAGTCAGTTTTAGAGCTCTGGTCTGCCAACTGGGAACTTGATTATGTGGCACCCCTTTTCTTGGGCCATTGTTCTATGGCAGCCTGAAACTGCTATTCCCATCTCTTTTTTTCCAAATAGAATGGCTTTAATCACCTGAAAATGAGTTTCCTTTCTTTTCTTGGTAGTCCTGGATTTATCTTGTGCTAATATTGCTTGTTGGCCTAGTCCATGTCTACGATTACTTTGGAGAATTTGAAAGAAACTACATTACTGGTCATATTTTCATTCATGATTAGTTATCTTATATATGTCCATGATGGCAATGACTCATCAAAATGAGTATTTTGTGCCCTGTTAGTCAAAAGTTCAAAAATGTGGTTTCAGGAGACCCTGGCCTGTTATAACTATAGCCAATGTATATATTTGTGATTTTTGCTGTAAAATTTACTTCAGCATTTCATGGCAGTGTCACTGGCAACACCCTTTCCTCTTGTTAATTTAATTGTGTTTTGATGTCATTTTTACATTTTTTTTATGCCATTGTTGTTCATGCACCGAATGCAACTGTCTCAATTCCCGGGGATCACGCCAAAAACTTGAGTTCCTTTTGGATTTTTTCTCATGAAATCACTGCATTGAAAGTTTGTCATAGGAGACTTTTGCCCTTGAAACATGTTTTTCATTAATGTTCCAGCCTTCCTGGGTTGAAAGATATGTCCACTTTCTGTGTATTAGAATTTTAATGATAACCTTCGTCAATTTCTTTCAGACTAAGACAACTCAAGAATGAAGAAAGGCATTTTCTGATCAGAATTAACAGAAATCTGCTTTAAGCATGATTTGATCATTCACAAGTACTGTTCTTTCCTACTAGTTCTGAAACAACTATGAATGAGTTTGGTACAGAGAGATCAAGGCCATGGAACATATACACAAGTTCAGATCCGAGGCCATCTCAAACAGTAGTTGATAAGGAAACTCCAGGGAAAAGCTTTGGATCATCCATTAATGCCATTTCTTTTGGCTTTGTTGCTACAGCCATCTTGATATCAATGTTCCTTATCATGGCCATCTTTGAACACCTCTTTCGGCCAAATCCAACTTTTTCTTCACCTGATCAAGTTACTGATGGTGCTCTAGGATCTGGAGCAGCTGAGAAACTTGGGAACCCACAAAGAGTAAGTTTCTATCTAATCAGGCTGTTAACCCTCATATTCTGGTAATCTTTCTACTTTTGCATTGCCTACATACTCTTTTGGCAGCAACCTTTATAAAAAATGAAATTTTAACAGATGGTAGATCATCATTCTTGGCTCTTCAAGCACTTGGCTAAAAACGCTTTGACCCTGCCAACAACTTCTTTGTTGTGTGACTAAGAAAGAGTTGTGGCATGTAGTAAAACTGAGTTCGAGTCCAAAAAACCTCATTTCGTAGCCTCAGCATTGATTTTCCAATTTCTCTCACTCTGCTTTCCTAGCAAAATAATTAGGAGAACCACATTAAGAAAATGGGGCCTGTTTCTGCTGAGATATGTCTATAACAATGAACTAATTCAAAAATATTCCATTTCTGAAATATGCTTATTTCTCATTCATTCCTGGAACTGATTTTTGATGTATATATGTTCTGATCGCAGGTGTCGACATCATATGCATCTGATTTCTCAGTAGTGATGCCAGGAGAGCAATACCCTACCTATATTGCTCAACCTGCTCCTCTCCCTTGCCCAAGGGAAGGCATCTGTTGGCCTCCCCATGAACATAATTTTGCATTTCCTTAATTGTAAAATACACAAAGCATCATCGAGGATGTATGTATATTTATCCACAATCATCATGAAGATCCACACCAAAGCTGCGAGGTATTGTTCGTTTTGAGCTAAAAGTCTCACGGTTTTATCCCACAAAAAGCATCTTACAAATATGAGTTCAAGCCTCTACTTATATTACCATAGTACAATTTCATAATATCTCATTGTAGTATTGGGACGTTACAATCATCAATCTACCACTTTTCTATACTCCATTATCCAATGAAATATTGTATCTTGAATCAGGTTTGCAGGAGAAACTACTGTTGTGTAGGATGTTAGTACTCAAGCAACTTAGGTAAAAAAAAAGAAAAAACCAGAAATGTTCTGCTCTAGTGTTTGATCTAAGTCAGATAATGTAGTTTGCCCTCCTTTTTTGGAACAGATCTATTCTTGATATGGCAGATGACCAATTTGAAAGAGGTAAATTCCTCTGTTTAAAATCCAGGAATTTTTGCAGAAAAGCTTGCAGTGCTCTTTTAACAATTCGTGTATACATTTCCTTTTTGATGTGTCAAATTATGTTTATGTCATATAAAATACAGAATTTATCATATCAAAATATGAGTTAACACATTAAGTAGAAACATTTTTTAGCTTTGGGAAAATTCGTAAACTTTTTATCATGTCTAAAATTACCAATCTATTTACAGACTGACGTTCCATGTAGACATAAGCTTTATAAACTGTTAACCATAATGTTTCATGCAGCCATAAGCTATATAAACTGTTAACCATAAGCTAGTCCTCGCCTAAAGGTTCCTTCAATTATCATGAGGTTATTGCAAAGCAGATTAACTACTTGTTGCTAGATAGCTATGGTGTGGAAAGGACACTGAAAATTGCAAATTGAGCATCAAAAGGAGCAGGGATTACCTTATAACCTAACACCTCATTGAACACAGCAACTTGATGAATTGATATTGAAAACAAAGGAAAAAAATTAAGAAAATTATCTTATACACTGTCAGTGGAGTTTTTTAACTCCACAAACAGGATTAAGATGATGACATGTATCCCATTTGGATAGAATAATAATCCAAAAAATTATATTACAAGATAAAATTTTGCAAATAATGAATACAATGGTATGGCCACCGACCTAATCCCAACAGACCCAATCATATCTCTAAAGCTCTTTAATCTCCAACTCTTCAGCCTTCAGCCATACCCAAGAAGTTTATCAGTGTAGACGTGACCATTCTTATGTGCCAACTTTCCACTCCTTTCTGTTTTCCTTTTGTTTCTTGTTTGGGATTCTATGATCTTCGGTAAATTTTTCCTATTTATATTTACTTTCATGCTGGGGAAGGAAAACAAGGTGATAAGTGGTGAAAAAATCAGCTAGTGCTCCTCTGTGCATTCTTCGTCAGGTATTGCAGTCAATAAAGAATACTTAACCCGGATAGAGATCCTTCCTTTCTCAACAACTAAGCGTGCCCCAGAAACGACCCAATATCCAGGAATTTCTTGTGGTCCTCTTGTTATCTCAGTTGTATCAACGAATTTCAAAAGCTTAGGGGCTTGAACCGGAACGGGAGGGCCTCCAGGATAAACAGCAGAGTTTATATTCACATCAGCTGGCCTTGGTGGTGGCTTCTGAACTGTAGTGAAGTGATGACTGATTAGTGTGGATATGAGTCCCGACTTAGGGGCCAACACAGGTGATCCATCCCATTCTGGATGCTTAACAGACATAGCTCCAGAGACAGTTGAGAAGCGAAGACGTAAAAAGAGAATATTTTTAAAACCATGATTCTCAACTTGCAACTGGGCTCCAGTTACTATGGAAAGATCCTCATCAGACTCAACAGGAGCAGTGCATACATGAGAGTAGTTTTTCCAATAAACTTTCTCATAGTATTTACGGTCATGAGACTCTTGGCAGAAGTTTCCATTTGGATCATCTACAAGTTGGAAAACTTTTGGAAGGGAGGAAAGGTGCTGCAAGTGGATGGCCAATTGGTTGCTTCTTTTACCTTCTAGATATAGTCGGAGGCCAGTCACTGGCCTCTTACCCACGTCAACCTGTCATGAAATTATATAAGTACAATTTAGCTATAGCTCCATTCTTTCGATATGAATAAAGACTTTGCCAGAACGGGTTGCAGTGTCAATGATCCTAAGTAGAGTTACTATCAGTTTCCAAATTTATTTTATGTCCACACTGAAACAAAGTTGAAATGTGCTCTCTTTGGGAGACCTAAAGAAAATGAAGTCTTAGACGAACTAGTACCGATATGAGTTCCACTAGAAGCATTCTCTTTGATAAAAAGTGTAGATAAATCTTGTCTAATTACAAAATGCTATTGCCTTTTCAACATACAATCATCATGGCAAAGATTTTTTTAGTTTAAAATGCCAAGACTCTAGTGATCATCTATAAATTCAGCACTAGCATATCAACATGTTCTAAAGTTTGCCTAGCCAAAAGAGGATATATGGATGAAGCCTACATGGTCAAACACTCGATGGATCCAACAAAAAGCCAGAAATTTATCAATTTTAGTAAATTCTTTACCGGAGTAGTGTTCACAAAAAGCTTGGGCCCCATGAAGCTGAATTGTAAAGATGCTGTGCTTTTTTGCTTTCGTTGTAGACCAAGAGGAAGTTCACTGAAAACTGGTGCCCACTGTCTTGGAAGCTGAAATTCCAAAAACTGGTGGAGTTCTTCAATGGGTGGTTTATCTGTAAGAGCAATAGCTTATGGATGAAACATATGTAAACTATTTGCTATAAAAATAAAGAAGTATCATTTGCAGCAGCAAAATGAAGGAAAATGAAATACGGTCTCATTTTTTTAATGACACATCAAATGAAACACTAGAGATACTGATCAATTTTTCTATTCCAAATATCTCTCTTAGTTCTAGCACTGCTAATTAAGGATTCCATGTTAACAAAAGTGATCCAAGATCACATATTATTGATGCAGTGCGGTACTTACTGATAACTTACGGCCATTTAATAAGGTTTTAACCAAAATAAGCTCATAACTCTTGTGATTAATTGCCTTAGAATTACATAACAATACGATGGTTAGTGAATTTATGATATATTTCCGGCCAAAAAAAATAAAGAACTATGATATATTTCACCAATTGTAAAGATCATTTGAGAAAGAAAAATCTGAGGCACACTTCTTACTGAAAATAATAAAAAAAATGCATTCCATATTAAAAAAAAAAGAAAAAAAAAAGAGAGATACAATAATTTGAGTCAGTAGCAGAAAACCAAAATGCAATACATAGACAGACAGAAACATAGGTCTTGCTTACATCGCAAATACAGATTTATGGCATGGCTCAGAAATCCACTACCCGGGACTCCATTCAACAGAGAAGTAATTGGGATAAAGGACATAGAGATCACATCAGGCTCTGACTGAACTGTTTGTAACCAGTCATTATGAGATAGGTTTCTATTATCACTTCCACCTCTCCTTTTGTAAATGCTTATAATATCCTGCAATTTAGGCACTTAGTAACACATTGATATTGGGAAAAAATTTAAAATTTATCAAAGGACTTTAACTAATAAGCTAAGAAAACCATGTAAAAGTCAGAACACAAACCTCTTTATGTGCATATGAACTAGACGGACTGTTATTTGCAAACTTCAGCCACTGCTCCCTTATTTCAAACTGAAACAGAAATGATTAGATAAGATACCTCAGAAGATATCACAAATTATGCCAATGGTTCACTTATAAGGATGATTGACAAATAAATTAAACCTAATAACAAGTTTAAACAAATAATTTCTACTCACCAAAGGCAACCAATTAAAGCATAGAGTGTCAAATTAATAAAATTAAAAACAAAATTGTCAACCTACTTGAAAGACCTAGAATATGACACTATCCTCATCAAACAGTGGCAAAGCAGAAACAGTTTCAAATCCAGATCCTGGTCTAAAACCTAAACATTTAAAACAGTAACAGACTTTATTTAACTGGTATCTCACTAGCAATCACGAAATACCAACGTTATAGAGAGAGAGAGAGAACTCTCCCTTTTGAACAGTACTTCTCAAAACAAATTTTGGAGCCAATATGCAACAGCCTGCAAAAACTTTCACAATAACCCCCTGCTTGCCAGAGCTCTCTCATGGAGATCTTACCCAGTTGTAAAAGAATATCGACCCAGGCATATTGATTTCGTTCCATCCAAACAAGAAGCATGATTTATCAAGCTACACAACCACAGATTTGAAGAATATCATTGACAGTCTATGCAAACCTTGTCATTCTGTAAAGCTTGCTCAGACCCCACACTATAATGTCCACTGGCATCTACAAACCTCTTATCAGCCATATCCTTCAATCTTTTCTGGATATCAGCAGGTTGAAGAGTCGAGGAATGCTGCTGTTTGATGTAAATAACATCCTTCCCTCCCATCTTCACACCAACAATGATATGGGTTCCATAAGTGTCAATAAACCTGGGATGTCATCAAATTATATACCAGACCTCAAAATGTATACAGCAGAAAGTAAGAACATTATATAAAACAGGCAGTAGATATCAGAAGATATATAAACAACCAAAACGACAGCATTCTACTTATTTTCATCAAGAATACACATGCTGAACCAGTATAAAAGAAATTAGAAAGTTGATCATTGAATTATTCTAAATGTGATGGCAAATTTCAAAGAAAGCGAGAGAATTAAGGATAGGCTGAAGCCCAATTCATTTAATAAGGAACAAAACACCTCCTGGAACTGGTCTTATTTAAGAACTCCATCACCAGAATTCAAAGATCAGATTTGCGCAGAAATTTACCTTGCCAATGCTGCAGGTTCCCATGTAGATGGGACTGCTTTCTTGACATGATCTCGTAGCACCATTTGAGGTTTCTCCAGTGCAATTGAGTAAAGGGTGATGAACACCCCATCAAAAGCAAGCATCTTGGTATTGGCAGCATCTTTTTGCCAACAACCAGAGAATTCAAACATGGAGTTGAAGAGGCCAGAAGGTATTTTTCCAGTCAAAGATATTTCGTGGTTGAACTGCTCTGACATCTGGAGAAAATAAAAGAAAAGAAATGAGGAAAAGCAGACTCTCAAGACAGACTCAAAAAATACAAAAAGAGAACCAAACTGCAACATGACTAACATTTCTCATATATCTTCCACCTGATTTGACTCAAGCCACAGCAATTGAAATACTAATGCATATATGGATATTGATAATATCAGCTACTAAGCATGTAGGGTGTAGTTTTTTAATTCATTCTGAACAGACTACTTGTTGACAAGAAAACCAAAGAAGCCAAATTATTGAAAAGATAGCATTGAGCAAACAACAAACTATTACCTGTTGGAAAGGGAGAACATCAGACCTGAATCGAGTAAGCTCCCCTTTATCACATTTTATTGACTTGGAGACGTTGGGAATTGAAATTCCACCAGGCAAAACAATATCTCGGCCTCTGTCTTGATCAATCTCAATGAGACATGAATCTTTCGAATCTCCTTTACAGTACTTCAGCCTAAGATCCATTCCAATGTCATATCCACATCCAATGGACCGAATGGCAATCTCAGCCGCCTTTGGAGCTGGAGCCTTGAGCGCCATTGCTCAGTGCATCACTCTGTTTCACCAAATTGTAGCCAAATTCTGCACCTGATTCAATTATTCAAAACAAACAAACTTTAGTCCAAGTAAAGCAACATTTTTTTTCGATCATTTCCATAATTAAACTTAATCCAAATTCGACAAATAGCTCAACTTGTAAAAACCGAACAAAAACCATCATATACACCTCTTTAGAAACATATTTTACCAAAATATAGCAGATCAGAAGTCTATAAATAGCTCAAATATTCAAAGTTATATAAAATGAAAGCAAATTTCCTACATTTTTCCACAGACAAGCAGAACTAAAACCAATTTAGCTCAAATTAACAAATATTCAAAGTTATATAAAATGAAAGCAAATTTCATACTTTTTTCCACAAACAAGCAGAACTAAAACCAATTTAGCACAAATTAACAAGAAAATCAACCAATTTCCAGAAATTAACAACGTTCAAAACCCAAATACAGTTCAAATTGAATAAATATCTCCAAACTCAAGAAAAAAAAAATCCCAAAACTCCAAATAGACTGAAAAAAAAAGTTAGCTCAGAATAGACAAAAAGTTATTCGCACATTTTACGCAGTCCAAGAACTAAAGTGGAAATCTTTGGTGGGGGTTTAAGAACAGATTTTGAAGCTCAAACAACTAATCGAAGTGAAGCTGACGCTTACACCAAAAAAAAAAAAGAAGTGAAGCTAACGCAATTGGCAATCCCTTTGCTCGACCTCTAGCTTTATCCAAACTGCAAGATTTTCACATTGGGAAACTTCAAGTACAAAACATAAATGATTAAAAAAAGTAGAGAAATGTAAATTAAATAAAAAAGAGAGAGAAACCCTAAGAAAGGGACGAGTTGATAGAGACGGAGTGTAGCAATAATGGGTTTGACTGAAACAGAATTTAACCGCGAGTTTTCATTGAGAGATGAGAGACTGAGTCAAAGTGGGGATTTCAACGCTTGAGGTTATATTAACCGCACGGCCTGTTATATAAAGTTCTCTACACCGCCAATCTCGTTCCTTTAATTTTCTTACTTTATTTATTTTACCATAATATATACTTAAATTAGTTTTTACTCGTCCGATGCACGAATTAATTTTAATTATTTAAATTTATAAATATATAAAATAATATTATTTAATTTATTTGTCTAAAGTATATAAAAAGTGCATATATATAATATATTCAAGATATTCAATCATAAAAAATTAAATATTTAATTAAAAAATATAAAATTCAAAATAAACAAATATTAGGAAGAATAAAAAAGCATATTATAAATAAAATTATTGAAGACATCAACAAAATGTTAAAATCGAAATTAAATGTATATTTTAACAAATTTCAAGCATTAGAGTTACATTTTAGGTATATTTTTATTACCGACATGAATAATCATATATATGCATTTTGTATACATATAATGTATATAAAAGAATAATTATAAAGTAAAAGTATTTATAATTATATCTGACAGCACAATAATTTGTGCAATGCATAAATTAATTTTATCTATTTAAATACGTATGTAACATATATATTTATAAATTTAGATGTTTTATACATGAATTATATTTATTTAGAAAAATAATAATTTTAAACAGTTAAATAATAGACATGCTATTGATAGCTTATTATTATATTTTCAGTTTTATTAATAAAATATTTTTTAAATAAATTAAAATTAAAATTATTTATTTCATAATATAAATAAATATCAATTAATATTTCATTTAGTTTTCTAAATAGATAGTATTAAAATTATATTTTATTAAATATTATTGGATTAGATAGTTTTTAAAATTATTTTAAAATAATTTTTTTATAGATTGAGAAATTTTAAGGATTATAAATTTTAGGGTTTGGGTTGATGCTCACTTCCTTAATACCTTACCTAAGCTTGATCCGAATCTGACGTGACTCAGCCCAGCCCATAAACAGGTCTAAATATAAGTAATATATATTAAATATAATAAATAAAATTAAAAATTTTGTATATTTAAATGTCTCTACTCCTTGAGTATTAAATACAACTAAAGTAATATATTTATTACTTAATTATTAAATATAATATAGAAATCATATATATTAATAATGTAATATATTATGTTTAATACATGATTAGATAATACTATAGCATAAGTTCAATATAAAAATCAAATTTTAAAGTAGTAAATTAAGTCAACTATTTAATATTTAATGCATGTTATAAATTTAGTAACTATTTAATACATATTTAACCATTGCTTTAATACTTATTTGGTAACTGTTATAAAGCTTACATGTCAAAAAATTAAACTATCCACATAGGAGTCCACATCAGAAAAAAGATACATATAAGCATGTACCTTGTAATATAATATATATGATTATATTAATAATTATAAATTAATCAAGTATGTTGGTTTTTGTATTATTACCTCTCATGTTATAATTAAGTATTCAAAATGATATGGATGATAATTGTATTAATATGTTCTATTATAAATAAAATCTACAATCTTTTTTGGTTACAAAATGAAACTAAACAGCAGCATAAACTAAGACAGACAATAATTTCGAGGGAACGCAACTCCCCATCTCTCAGCCAACATCAAATGCTGAACAGATGAAGGCGGATTGACCGGTAACTCAAACCTTTCTTCAATGCTACAGGCTTCAACATTTTTAAAAATGATATTAATAAATTTGAAATTTATATTTTATTTTTTATTTTTTTAATTTCTCTTACACTTCAAAAGCTAATGAATGATTAATTTTTTAATAATATAATTATGTAACGTTATTTAAATTAAATATATATATATGTTAATTTGAGATAATAGTTTCTGAGCTAAACGCTAAAATCCACAGTATAATCTACACAATTTTTTATAGTACAAAACACAATCAATTGAATTGGCTGCCACGTGGGCACCATGTTCTTCAGGACTTAGCAAAATCCTTAACAACATTGATCTCCATGCTGAACTCTGAGGGTATCAACATCTCCCCTCCATCAGACAGTAAATCTTTGAAACATCGATCCCTTGAGTTCTCTGCTGTCTCTCCCGACATGGAAGCCAGGGCGTGCAAAAGCAAAACTCTGTGGCCGAACTAAAGGCATAATCCTCAGGTATTTTCATAAGATAATGTAGCAGTCAGCAAGGAATACTTGACCCGTAGAGCAATCTTGCCTTTCTCAACAACCAGTCTTGCCCCAGAAACAATCCAGTAGCCAGGACTATCTTGTGGCCCTCTATTAATCTCAGCCGTATCGACAAATTTCAGTAGTTTTGGAGTATAATTAGGCATTGGAGGGCCACCAGGGTAAACTGATGAAGAGCTTGTTTCTGGTTTTGGCTTAGATTGTGGTGGCGGTGGTGCTAAAGGCCTGGTTGAAAGATCTGATAGGACTCCCGACTGAGCTGCAAAGCCAAATGATCCGTCCCACTCCGAATGCCTTAAAATTACAGCTCCCAAAACAGTGGAGAAATGGAGTCGTAAGAAGAGAGCTTTTCTGAACCCATGTTTCACAATCTCTAGCTGAGCTCCAGTTACAATGGAATGATCGTTGTCAGACTCTACAGGAGCCGTGCAAACTCTAGAGAAGTTCTTCCATCGAACCTTTTCAAAATATCTTTTATTGTATGACTCTTGAGGGAGAGTATCTTCGGGTTCATCCACAATTTGAAAGTAAGTTGGTAGAGAAGAAAGGTGCTGCAGGTAGATAGCCAATCGGTTGCTTCTTTTGCCCTCCAGATAGACCCGAAGACCTGTAACAGGCCTCTTACCCACATCAACCTGCCATGGAATTGGTAATTATAGTAAGTTCTGATCATATATCAAGTTGTGACTGATGTTAAGGACTTCATGTAACTTTATATATTAGTTTATGTAATCTATCCGATCCCAGAATTGAGATAAAAGCTCTGAAGATGATATTATCGAGATGATGATGATTAAGCTACGACTCAGAGAATCGTTCTAGCATCGACGACAGTACTTAAGAGATAGAACATTTCTAGAATGTGGAGCAGTTGGTTTTCTAGTGCAGAAGAGCATTATCAGATTCAATGATAAATTATCTCACAACATACATAACTATGAAACGTGCATGATGAAAAACAAACTGGTGCAGCGAATATAAAGGCAGAGACCTGAAGATCATTTAAGTGATAAATTACTCATGGCTGAGCACAAAAACGTAAGAAAGCAAAGCTCTGAAGAGGATGGAAAAACTTTACTGGATTGGTGTTAACATAAAGCTTTGGACCCAAGAACTTGAACTGTAAAAATGACTTGCTATGTCGCTTCCGCTGAGAACCACAGGATAGCTCTCTGAAAACTGGTGCCCATTGCCTCGGCAGCAGATATTCCAAGAAGAAATGCAGTTCTTCAAGCGGGGGCTTATCTGTCAGATTAGAGGGAGACGGATGATAAATATTTCAACAGTCTTCCATAAGAAAGATTGTAACAATGCCAAGGAAAAACCAAATGCAGTAAACCAAAAACAATAAAGAAAATCCGTCTTGATTACATTTTAAATAGTTATTTATGGCGAGGTTCAAGAATCCCCTCCCTGGAACTCCGGTTAACAAAGAGGTTATTGGAATGAAGGACATTGAGACCACATCAGGCTGAGCCTGAACGGTCTGCAGCCACTCAGCATGGGATAAGGTCATTTCCTCTCTTCCACCTCTCCTTTTGTGAATTATTGACATATCCTGCTTCTAAAATCAACAAATGATTAGTTGATGAAAACATTACTTGAAATAAGGAGCAGCATTGATAGCCTTGGGGAAAACCTTATTGTTTAGTTTCACTTGTTTCAAATCGATCCTATTCTGTCTGTTGTTCTCCAAAAACTTCTCGTCAGCCATCTTCTTCAATTCTGTATTTACATCAGCAGGTTTAACAGTTGATGAATGCTGCTGTTTTACGTATATTACATCCTTTCCGCCCATCGTCACATCGACTATAATATGAGTTCCAAATATCTTGATGAATCTGGAATGGAAGAAATAAATCATCACACTCTCGCAAAATTAGCAACATTAGATCCTATTGATTCATGGTTGGCACCATCAAGCCAACCACTCAGGTTGATGGCACAGAAAACTGTAGCATTACACATTTGATTGTAAACATACCCTGCTAAGGCAGTAGGCTCCCATGATGATGGAACAGCATTCTTAACACGGTCATGGAGTACCATTTGTGATTTCTCCAGTGAAACTGTATAAAGTGTGATGAACATTCCATCAAAAGCTAGGGTCTTGGTGTTGACTGAATCTTTCTGCAAACAGCCTGAGAAGTCAAACATGGCATTGAACAGACCAGAAGGAATTTTGCCACTCAGAGACATTTCATGGTTGAACTGTTCTGACATCTGCCTAGGAAGATAAAACAAAGGAAATGTTAAATATTAAACTTGAACTTATCTAGATTGTTAGTACATGTATGGAATTAATGCATCTAGTCATTCATGAACTTGGTTATTTATGAATTTAGTTAATGTAGGTGCAACTGCATGTTTCTAATTAAATGTATTGAGTCTAGAATTATCGTATGAGTAGTATAAATAGCCATGTTATTAAACAGTTGGATGCAAGTCAATTTCAGAAATACAAGTTCTTCATTTCGATCAGACTTCCTCTTCTCTTCTTTACTTTGTGAGAAATTGGGTAAGTGCCCACCACCTTCCAACAGGAAAGACAAATTAGAGAGAAAGAAAACAGACATTCTGTGCATTTTTGCCTGACCGAAAGACAAATATTATAACTATTTGGCAGTAAGAAAACCAATAATCACTGCTTAATAAGAACTGAATCCCAAACCCATCTTAATTTCAGGTGGCAATATTTCCCAGTTCGTATTCACACTGGCCACTACAGAATATTTCATTCACCAGAATAGAACTCATGAGGTAATGAGAAAAATCATGGTGAGGCAGAAGAAGATAACACAAACTGTCAAGACTGAAGAAAATAAATAGAAAAACAAAGTATGTGCAATCAGATTATCAGTTAACTGTTGGAAGAAATCAAATATACCAGCTGGAACAAATAAATTTACCTGCTGAAAAGAGATAGCATCAGAACTGTTCCTCGTGGCCTTGCCTTGATTGCATTTGATCAATTTTGATACACTTGAGATAGAAATTCTACCAGGCAGAGCTACATCATAACACCCCACTTCCTCAAGCTCAATCAAGGGTGAATCCTTTGCATCTCCATTGCAATATTTCAACCTTAAATCAAGAGCTAGATTATATCCACAGCCAATTGACCCAATTGCAAGCTCAGCTGCCTCCTGAGCCGAAACCTTGATTGCCATTGCTCAGAATATAACCTTTCTTCTCCAAACAAAACTCCCACCCAAACTTTATGAATAGATTTGGTTACCCTCTCTGACCTCAAATTGACCCCAAACTGCAAAATTTTCACAAACATAATTCAGGTAATACAATAGTCAAAACATAAACTTTCTCCAAACATTTGATTTACAAGAAAAGGAACCTATAGATATCTCATATTTCCCAATTCTTGAATCCATTTCACCTATCTGGGTTAGGGGGGACTAAGTAATATCTCAAACTTTTTCAACTACAGGAGAATCTTTTAATTCTAAGCGTTGACCAACGCAGGTGGACTTTGGTCCAATCAGCCAAAATTTTTGTTTGCATGAACATGGATACGTATATTTATGCATGCATCTATAAATTACGAAGAACATAACGTATATCCCCATAAACCAATCAAAATCTAGTTGCTTCTTCAATTAAGAGTTTGAAACTAACCTAATCTTTATGCTATTTCTACAAATGAAGCAAATGGTCTCTGGATATTCCAAATTTAATTAGCAGATAAACTCTTCAACATGGTATAAATGTTGTCAACAATTTGACTACCAATGAAACTCATCATTAACAACTACTTGGAAAGAGGGGGAGAATTTGGAAGATACTACACTTACCTGCCTGTCTGAAGACCGCTGTCTGAAATCCAGAATGTCTACAAAGATTGCATTAAAAAGTTTTTAGACAAAAATACAAGAGGAAACCGTAATGGTCTTCATGACTTTGGCTTTTCTTTATAGGCACTGGGTGGTTTACTTCCATAGATTTCTTGTGTTTTGGTGCAATGGCAATTAAGTTTCCATCCAATTTCCAGGCAAAGGATATCACTTTTAAAAGTGACAACCGTCCACTTTACTGGGGCCTAAATGTACATTTTGAACCATTTGGGCCTTGCCAAGAAAAACCTCGAGACCTTGACTTTACTAGGAGTTTCCTAAAAAAACAAATAAAAACAGAAGACGTCTACAATGACGTTGCATGAAATGCTCAACACATGGACAATTGCCCAATGACTTTGTCTACAATGACAACTGCCTTTGCAAGATCCATTTTTGCGTAGTGATTACGTTTCTGAGGGGGCTTCCCAACGTGGGTTAACAATGGTGAACTCATTGATCCAAGCCATCCATGCTTCCGTAGCTTATAGTACGGGTATTTTAACCTAAAACATCCAAACTGATTTATTTGCATCGAATTTAAATTCTTTTTCACTTAAACCAACTTCCATTTACCTGACAATATGATTGGAGCCTAAACATTTCAAACTACAAAAGTCAACAAGTCTTTCATCAGTAACGTTTTAAATGAATGGTTAAAAAATAATTATGACATTCTTGTTGAAATTTTATTGTGGATTGCTATGAATTAGTAATTTTATGATTTAATAAAACTGATTGATGATTTAATCATGGTATATGAAACATGCAAGTGAGTCCAATTTAATTAATTGTGATCATACATAGGGTTTTGTACATCTTGTTGGTTCAGTGTAGTATGATGGTTGTGTAGACCTTAAAACTCTATAAATCTTTGATGCAAGGCTATTAGGGTTTTAGTAAAAGATATGCGTATGCATATATATGGCTATGTCCCTTCTTTACTTTTCACTTTATTTGTATCTAAAGAGCTACCTGAAAGGAGAAGAAGCAGAAGACTAGTCGTTAGGATTTTAATAATCTTTCTTTTGCTTTCAATGATGTATGTTATAAACGATATCTGCTTCTGCTTGCAATGTCTATTCAAACAGATACGATTAAAATGTTTATGAATTATTTGGTATTTAATTATCACATAATTAAGGTTGTTAAATAAATTCTTACATTTGGCATTAGAACTAAATATATGTGATATTAGAATCCAAAATATTATTTCAAATATGTTTTAAATTAATTAAAAAAATGGCGTAACTATTGTCTCTCTATTTTAGCTTTTGACTTTCTTCATCATTTGTAAATTAAAGCTTGAAAGCGTAATATATCCTAAGGATTTTTAGTTGATGGGAGATGATTTTCTGTTCATCACGTTATTTTCACTCATCTTTGCTTGCTTTATGATGAGCACAATTTTTTTTTTTTTATCTTTGGTGGACTGTTCCCCTGAAGTTTTAAGGCTAATGACTTTTTATTTCTCTTGGGATTCAATATTTATATTCATCATTATGCATGTGAGGATTAACAAGGATTGTCAATTTTATTTTCCTTTATAAAATGATTGAATACGATCTGTATTAAATAATCAGGTTGATGAGATTTTTTTTATTTTGATTTGTTTCATAAATTTCATAATTTGTGATTATGGTCGAGATGCCTATATTTGAATGCTTTATTTAACTGTCGGTAAGCTATTGTTTTGTTCTTGATGTAATGCTTCAAAGGATGTAGTTTCCCGGGCTGTTACGTTTTATTTTAAAGAGGGTTCGCCTCTGATGTTGGATCTTTCTATACAAATGTTAATCAAGTATTTTGATCAATGTGATTCTATTTTTTTTAACAGCTTATGAACAAGAATAACTTGCATTTTCGTTTTCTACACTTTTTATAAAATGAGAGGTTCATCATATGTTGACTTGGTTTGCAATACGGAATTAAAGATGGTAGTGTCTAATATGAGATATCATATTTTATCGTCTTGTTCTGATTGCTTTAAGATTGGTTTTATCATAGAAGATATTTGTAGTAGTCACTGAAACGATTGTAGGGTAACTTGTGTAACTTTTGAAGCACCAAATAGTATTTTAAGAACTTGAGTATATTGTCAAGTATTTTATGCTTCAAATATTTCAAGAATCCTGGACCTTCCAAAAGTTATGATAAGAAAATAAATTCATAATCTTATTCTTGGTGGCTTGTGATCACTTTTATTTTAAAAAAAAATTTTAGACATTATGCCAAGATGAACGGTGGTACATAGTTGATGATTTAGAATTGAAATCTTAAATATTAATTTATTCATGGATTTCAAGGCACTTGATTTTGAATGTAATAATTATTTGTTGATTGAAAGAGACATATTTAATTAAGATATCTCATAAAGAGTGATTTTATAATGTTTTGTTGAGATGCATGTCGATTTATATCATGTAATAAATGATCAACTCGTTAAGGATCTAGTGAGATACATCTAGGCTTGGTATCTTTATTGGACTGGTCTATTGCATACATCTTGCTAAGTATGCAAGGTAATGATTTGGGCAATTTTAATTCTCTCGATTTTTAAAAAAATTTTTCATTAGTTGATATAAATGTTTGGCTGTTAAAGTGGCTCATTTATTAATATTAATGAATTATTTTTTAATCATAAGGTTATGGGATGATTCTTGAATTATCTTATACAATTGCCTACCCGAAGGGGTTATTGTGTTTGGTAATTTGGAATGAAACATGAAGCATTATAGTTGAGATATATTAATCTAGAAGGTCTGTTTGCCCAAAGGGGATAGGCTTTTCGAAAGTTAGGATATTCTTATTTTGGCTTCATGTGAAGAGTGCTTATTAGCATGTCACATTCTCTGCCCAAAGAAGAGTTTGTGATGATGCACCAGTGCTTTTCAGATTGATTAAAAATAACACATAATGGACGTATGCTATTTTATGGATTATTGCTCAAATGTTGATTGTTGCATTCTATTGTCTTGTATATTAGTTAATTTTGTGATAATTAAAGCATAAAAGATTAAGTCACTCTAATTGAAAATAATATAATAATTTAGTCATGATTAATTTAGAGCTTAACAAAGTCATGGGTGTTTGCTTGGACATAGTCTTTAAGTTTCGAATTTTTTTTAATTGATTATGGTTCAAGTATTAAAAAAGTTGCATTTTGTGAAATCCTTTGCTTGAGAAATTTTTTTGAATTTTTAATACTGTTTAGTTATATAGATCCATAAGAAATATTTGTCATGTTCTATGATCAATAAGATTGTTAAATTGTTGTGTTGCCATACATTGTGGCTTGGTAAATTCATTTTGATTAGTCGTCATGATCTTGTGATATGTGAATTGTGGAATTATTGTTTGCATTTTTGAAAGCATGTTTTATATGAATAAAATTTGTTTAACATGCTTGTAGTGCAATTAATTTTATATATTAGGCATTGAGTATAAAGCCTAATAAGGAACAAAACGTGGTGTATGTCTTTTAATTTAAAATCGACAATTCTCATGGACATTAAGTAATATTGGTTGCTAAAATTTATATAAGGCATCTAGATTATGTTGATGAATTAAAATAGTGGGAAAGCCATAGATTATTAAAGTCGTGAAAATATATTGTGGTAAATTACTTTTGTTGAATAATTGCATATTAAATTAATTCACATAAATTTTAAAGACTAGTGTTAAAATCTAGTGCTTCAATAAAATACTTACTAAAAAAAATGTGCTCTCATAAGTCGTTAAATGTTTTATAAAATTATAATTAATGAGAGAATGATTGGTAGAATTTATTCATTAGTAAGTATATGAGAAATAACTTCGTGTCATGGGATAGAAGAGATATCACCATAGAATTTTGGGTAATAAATAACAAATAAGTTGTGATAGCAAAATATGTATGAGGAAAGCTTTCAATCTTTGAGTGCAAGTAAAAGTTTTGCAATTTTAAATTATTAAGGTTTTGATTGAAACAAATTATTGTTAAGGCTTGTTAAATTAATTTGCCTTAAAAGTTTCTCTCACAATTTATATTTTTTGTGATATTAAAGTATTACATGTACATGAGATTGCATTATATATAATATATTGTTGTGGTCATATGATTGCTATGTGTTATGGACTTTAATCATATGTCATAATGTTGAAATTCATAAATTTTGTTAAATCTCATGTTAGTATAAAGAATATTCTTTGACAAATGTTTCTATGCCCTATCAATTTTAATTTTGAACTTTTCTTGAAGTCATGCTATAAAAGATTGTAATGCATGAGTGAAAATATCATAATTGCTAAGGCAATTTGCTTAGTAATTTGACATGCTTAGAGGTTCTATTGATTAATAGAATGATTATAGAACATGATTTAAGATACTTAAATTTGATATTGGACATTCTAAGTTGTTAAGTAATTCATAGAGGTACATTAAGATTAGCATCTCGCTTAGAGTGATAACAGACATATATGAACATAATAAAATTAATGGAACCATAATAATTATAAGATTTCTTATGTTGTAATGAGATTGTCTCTAAGTTACTACATGTGACTACCTGCCCAAAGGGGGTATAATGTGTTTTTAATTTGGAGATAATCGTGAATTATAATGGTAAAATGGAAAGATATATGGACTTAAGAAATTTATCTGCCCAAAAGGAGATAAATTTTCAAAAGTCTTTGCATTCATAACTGTTTAAATTGAGAACAAATAAGATATAACGTGTTTTCTAAATATTGAGTTTGCCAAATATAAATTGGTCTTTGAAGCACCTTAGTTATTATTGACAAGACTGACAAATAAATTAAGTTGATTAATATAATGATCTCTTTATTGGTCTTTGCACTTAGTTTGAGCTTATTTGAATAATTGTCATCATAGTTTAGTGTCTGTCACAAGTGATAAGTCTTTAGATATTAGTCACTTTACTTGATCACATCTTAGGATTGAAATTTTATATGTTGTACCTTAAGATAGCTTCCACGTAAGGATATTTTTTCTATTTTAGATCTGATATGATATCTGTCTTTGATAACTTTTGTTACAATTGAGAGTTGTTGAAATTTAATTTCATTTTTGACAATTATTTATGTTGGTGGTTTAACTCCCAATTAAGATATTGATTTAAGTATTTAGTTAAAATTTTGGATTTTTAAGTGTATGTTGTTGTCATTTGTTGACATTGTATTTTAAAAAAATTAAATTTTTTTTTAGGAACTCACATGTAGAGGGAAAATTGTTATGATTATTTTTAAACTTATTACACGTGTGAGAGTTTTGAGGAGTAAACTTTATACAAATAAATAAATTATTTGTCTGTATTTTTTGGTCAGTTCCTTGTTAATCTTCCCTTGAACTTTACCTTGATTTATATAATTTATTTATTTATTCGTTTTTGCCTATATTGATTTTTAAGAGAAAATAAGAATTTTAATAGTCTTCCTCATTTGTTTTGAATAATACTTTGAGTTCATTCTTGAAAGTTGTAAACAATAATAATAATATAAAGTCTTTTTTAACTACTATATTTTATTGAGTTGGAAATTATTTTTAAAGGAAATGAAAATCAGTGAGAGTTCACATGTTTTGGAAAATAATGAGAACTCATAAATTTCGTAAAATTATTATTTTTGAGATATCTGTTGGATTATGCCCTTAGAACCATTCATTAGATGATTGACTTTGGCATTTTTTTATGTATCATGACATTTTATTTATCATAGTTCATTATTATATTTGTCTTATAACTGCGTAATATAATCTTATATAATAATGTCCTTAGAATAGTAATAACACACTATTCTTAAAATATCCCTAGTCAAGTATTATTGTGAACAAGGATAACAATGATACGATAAGACTAGTATGTGGTTGACTGATGACCATTGTCATGGATATAGGATATCAAGTCATCACATAGGTACATGTTAGAGAACTATGTACTGGATCGACCCTCCATGAGAACGCTACATGGATTGTTATATGAATGTCATAAGCGATTCTCATAGTGATGATGGTGTATGTGATCCTTTGACTTGAGATCATCAGAGATCCCAACATAGAGAATTGCATACTTTAATGCTGCTAGATGTCATTCGTAACAGGATGGACTATAAAGGTAGTAATTGGGTATGCCTTGATCTATGTAGAGGGATGTTGAGTGATCAAGATAGGATTTATCCCTCTTATATAACAAGAGTGATGTCTTGGGCCCTTTGATAGAGTGAGACTAAGAAATGCATGGCCGTGCTCGAATAAGTCAATATGAGATATTGATTTTATTTGTTTAATTAGTCTACTCAGGAATCAAGAAACGCTGATTAGACTATACAAGTGTGACACATTCCATGACTTGTGTCTAATCAAGACATCATAGGATAAAGGGATTAAACTACACGGTAACATCTATCACGAGTAAGGTTATGTCGAGTCATTGACATTCTCGTTACATGGGTAGCAATGATGTGTTGCTAGATACCGCTCATTGCCTGTGACAATTTTGTCATTGCCATTGTTTTGAGAACCTATTGGTCGCACACTTAGAACGGATCAATGAGGAGCTTAATTAATCCTATTCTGAATTGGATTAAGGATATATCTAATCCTATTCTGAATTGGATTAAGAATATATCTAATCCTATTCTAAGTAGGATTAGAGTTCTGTTTGGCAGTAAATTTTAGGGTAAAATTTACTGCCTATAAAAAGGATGTTTTTCCAAAAAAACATGGCCGCACTTTTAAAAACAGAAAACAAAAAAACATTCCTTTTAATCGAAGCTAGCAATTCGATTATAAGGAATTAAAAAGCTCTTTAAGGCTTCTGATCGTGAGACGTTCAAGAGTCGTGAGATCCGTTCGTGTGGATACCGTAGAGGCAGGAACGAAAAGTTGCTGCTTGTGACTCGACCAACGACAGAAAATTCAGAGAAAACGTCAGGTAAAATCTCGAAACCCTAATCAGGCAACTCTCCGAATCGATCTTGGTGGAGGCCGAATGATTTAAATTCCGCTGCGTGTTGTTTCGGTTTCCTTCAATATCATATGCATTAAGATCAGTGAGAGTACTTAGGCTATTGTATGGCATTTGTATAAAAATTTTGTTTATAATATGTTAGTAATTTTGTAAGTGATTTATTAATGTGACATTATGAAAGTCTAAGAACGGTAGTAGTTATAACATTTGGCATAAGGGCAGACAATGTATATTTTGTGACTCCATTTATTGATTCTTTTTGCTCTTTATTTGAAATTTGATTGGAGTATGTTTGTGATTATTAGATTAGTGGGAGTCATTATGATTTAATGATAAGGTGTTTTCTCTATGTGAGAACTTTGATGTTATTTGAATGTTAATATGAATTTTCTTAGTTATAGAAAATTGAACCTTTAAGTCTTTTAGGTTCATTTTATTGATAGATGCATTGTGAATTGGTATTTGAAATCATTATTGTTTTGGGTTTCTTTAATTATTTAAATGCATCATTAGTGATTATAAAATTACTTACAAGGTATAGAATGTTTGAAAATGAGGTATCACAAATTAAAAGAACCGTTGTTTTGAGGTCTTTTGATGTGTTGATGTAGTGGGAGTGTATTACCTGTAATTAAACTCTCATGTTGTACATTACATTATGTAAAGACCTTTTCATGTTTGAAATATTTATGAAAGTTTTACTTTGTTAATTGATGATCATCATTAGTTTACATCTAACGCTATACATTATGTTGGCAGTTTTGTACATGTACATTTGAGAAAAATTTTAAAGTTGACTTTGTGTCAATGAGATATGACTTGGATATGATACCACTATATATATTATCTCGAGGGTGAGACATACAGGATCCAGATGCCATCAAAGTTTTGGGTGGATTTGGATGCTATGAAGATTTCTTGTCATTTACTTATCCTTGAGGTTTTTTGGCAAGATTGGAGAAATCTTTGAGGACTGACAATGAAAATAACACAAATTAATGCATGAGATCACTATAGGTGTTATTTTCTTGCTACACAGCCACATTGGGTCCATTGTTGATATGGTCACTAATATTTGTAACCATGGATTGGTGCTGTGTCAAAAAATGGCACAATTACTGCCATGATTCAATATTTGTTGGCCATATTGAACAAGATCATTGAGATATTGTTTCAAGGACTAAATAGTTTTCAAAATCGTGACCACATCAAAAATAGAGTTTATTAGCCTAAAATCCTGTTTTCTAAAATCGAATTTTCTTAAATCAGACAAACCCAATTAATATTGTCCAAGTGAAAGAATGTTGAAAAATTTTATTGTGGACTGCTATTAATTGATAATTTTATGGTTTAATAAAACTGACTGATGATTTTGTCCCAGTATATGAAACATGCAACTGAGCCCAATTTAATTAATTGTGATCATACATAGTATGGCTTTGCACATCTTGTTGGGTTAGTGTGGCACAGTGATCGTGTAGGCCTTAAAAGTCTATAAGCCTTTAATGGGAGTGCCATTAGGGTTTTAGTGAAAGATATGCTTATGCATATATGGCTAAGTCTCCTTTTTACTTTTCACATTGTTGGTATCTATCTATTGAGAGCCACCTGAAAGAAGAAGAAGAAGAGAAAGACTAGCTTATTAAGATTTTAATAATCTTTCTTTTGCTTTCAACGATGTTTGTTATAAACGATATCTACTTCTGCTTGCGATGTCTTTTCAAACAGGTACGCTTAAAATGTTTATGAATTATTTGATATTCTAATTATCACATAAGGTTGTTAAATAAATTCTTACAATTCTATGAAACTTGAATTCAATTAACACAATCTCGATCTTCATCCTTTAATTATAAAAAAATTGCAATGCCTTTCTTTAAATTTTAGTAGCTGCTAATATTGCCTTCAGTAAATGAACTCTGATCTATAACATGTGTCTAGTATTAATTTTCCAACCTTGTATTCTTTTGATTCTTTGACCCCACTTCCAAATCCTCTCATTTTATATATCCTGTCGCCATTACTAGGCTTTAGTTCTTAGCTCAATCCTCAGAAAACATTAGCAAACCCTTGAGCCTCCACCTCCCATTTTTACTGCCATTGCCATCAGCCCAAAAAGGAAGGTAAAGCAATGAATGGGTATTCTTGTTCCAAGATCAAAGTTCCTAGCAATGAAAATTCAAGGTCCATGTACTCTTCAGATCTCATGCTACTCACTTCAAATCCTACCCCAAACCCCACAGTGAAGAACCCGGAAATCAACAAGATCATCAAGAACTCCGACCCCAACACCCAAGATTCATCAGAAGAGGAATATGACCAAGAAGGCAACAATGGGGAGATGTTTGGTCCCAAACTGAGAAGAAACAGCTCAGTTTCTTCAGCTTATGCACTCCAGGCTGCTGTGAAGAGGGCATTTTCAATGAGAAGATCTTCTTCTGTCTCTGAAAAGTATTGTAGGATCCATGATCAGTCTGTGACTTTAGCATCGCCCTTTGATGATGAAGAACTGGACACAACTGGGACTAGAAGATCTGCGAAGAACAAGAAGAGCAGAGGCAAGATCCTCAAAGCATGGAAGAAACTTTTTGGATTGTAGTGTCTTTTATCTACTAGAAAATTTTGTATAGCCTTCGAATCTGCTTTGCTCTTTTCTTGCAGAGAATCAGCCATTGACTACTAAAAAAAGGCTAGCTCTTTCTTAATTATATTGCTGTTGTAGTTGACAACATTTGATTACTCAATCGAATAATAATTTGCATCTTATTTAGGCGTTGCCAAACCATACGATAAACAAAAATATAGTTGTTGAAGTTCGAATTTTAAATTTATTGAATTCACATATTTTAAAAATAAAAATAAAAATATAATCCTTGGAATCAATATTAAATTATTTAAAATTTAACTTTCATTGGACGTTGAACGTTAGTTCAAATATATCATTTCTTAGTTGTATATAATTTGTTAATAAAATATCTTAATCCCATTATATATATGTGGTTTATGAGTGACTATTAAATTATGATTTACTCCAATTCGAAATTTTTCTAAATGACTCATACGATTTTTTTTAAAAAGTAATTTTTAGTATATTTGAATTTTAAACCATAACCTTTC